>JAUMJK010000221.1:0-600000 GCA_033558105.1 Coccyzus lansbergi
CAGGGGGTTCTTTATTGAATCTTTGGCTGCAGAAATTTATTTATTCCCAGTGGAAAAAAGTAATAGCCTGCCTGATGTTCAAGCTATGCACTTCTACAAGCAAGTGAGTCCCAATTGTTGTCTTGCAACCTGTAATGTTCAAATCTATCACACTGGAATTGGTACAAAATATTCAATAATTTATTTCTATACAATCCTTATGGTTTTGGAATTTTTTTAGGTTTTGGCTTAAACTATGTTAACAAATCTCATGATGACTAATTTGAACTAATTACTTTTTAGAACAAATTAAAGAGAGTCGGGAGAAGGAAATTAAAAAAAAATCTTTCTGTAGGATGTGAGTGGGTGTATTGTGCCTCAGCAGCTGTGTTGCTAAGTACTTGTTCCCTGTTATCTTACAATCCTAAAACTTCTGAAAAAAATACCAGTATGAATAATTTGAAACTTAGTCTTCTGCCTGAAATTTAGGTTTCATACAAAGTGACTTTAAAGTTCAATAATGAAGTCCCTTATTTTAATTATTACTTTATATAGCTGATTATTGGAATGCAATAGAACTCTCCAAATCACAAAATAGTAGACAAAGTGAAGGATGAAGGTAGGTGATTCTTGGTAAAAGTAATTTATCCAATTGATTTTTTCATAGTAATTCTAGTCACACACTTCAAAGACTTCATATTGAAATGTTTTCTCCCATTCCATATAAAATGTTACTGAATCCTAATACCGATATACATATATTTAAAACATACCACTCTCCAGTTGCATATCTTCCACAATGACAAGATTAATCAAAATTGTAATCATGTATAATCACCTGGAATTTGTGACACTTTATCAAATTCAGACACTATTTTTCTCTGTTCTTCAAATATCTTTGAAATAAACATATTTCTTTGAAACTAACAATGGCAATAATGAAATTGTCATGAAAGACCCAAATGTAATAATAAAGTAGTGATATTTGAAGTTTTATTTTATTTCAGATTGAATTCTGGAGTTTTATACGTACATAACTAGAGAGGATTTCCTGCATAACATTACCACAGTGTGCTTTTTTTAAAAAAAATAACAAGCCTGCTATTTCAGAAACTGACACCTTGATTTTCAAGGTCAGCACTGTCTTATCAAATAAACCAGAAAATAAAGTACAAAATTCTTAGAATAAGAAGCTCTTCTCCTGTTATTGCACGGCTCATTATCTCCTGAAACAGTATCTTTAATTTAAAAAAACCTTTTTATACATTTTTCATTTATTTTAAACTCCATAATAGTACAGATCATAGTGAATGGAAATCAAAAGAAGCTTGGCTTTCAGTTAAATTTGTTTAATCTGTAATTTACTAAAACTTATTAATTTTGTATAAGAACATGATTTGCAACTTATGCAAGGGCCTGTAAAGATCAAGCTTTCTGTGCCCATCTTATGATCTTTCTTTCTCAGCCCAGTTTGTGCTTATGCAGAAGAGTGCCATTGGGACTCCAAGTACTCCTTAAATGTCTTCATGTATTATTTTTGGATCTTTACACTGTTCAGGTTTCTAATTGTTGGATGCTTCATTGCCTTCAGCATTGACAAGTATGAGTCCTTCAACTCCACCTTGTTTGTGACAGTATTAAAACAAATGAGAAGTTGCGCTCGCAACCATTACGTCTTACAAAGTTTTGGTTCATTATTAAATTATTGTACGTGAAATAGTAGAGAAAGCATTTCACAACTTTCAAAATAAATTCTGTCATTATTTTAATGAAAACATTTAATCAAATACTGCTGTTGCTACCAAGGTTGTGAGTACTGCACTTCAAAACACTCAACTCAAAGTGAAAATCAAAGTGTACATAAAGACTTATAAGTCTTGTCATTTTGGGGTTGTATGTTTTAAGTGTAGGTATAGTTACTTAGAGTAGTATACTTCATTGGAACAGAAGTTCAAAAATATTTATGAAATTCAACATATATGATTGCAGAGTTGCACCAAATTTATTGAGAATTATTTTATACTTATGGTTACCTCTCGATGTCACTCTAAAGAAGATTCTGCTCTAAAGGTCATATGCATGCATATTTGGTGTTAACAAAAATCCATAAGGTACAGTATAGTATTGCATACTGTTTCTGCAGTTGTAGCATGTTCTCTTCTAACTGAACATTCTGCTTTGAAGCACTGTTTGAGTTTACAACAACAGTATTTATTTAGTGTGTGCATGCACACATTTTACAGAGAAGCTTTAATCACTTTCAAGGGTAGTTCTTCATTTACTGGTCTTCAGAAATCCATCACTGTTATTGCACTGTTTAGAGAAAAATAATGAGACATTGATGAGGTGCTACAATTTATGCACATTGTATAAAAATCAGATTATGTGGAACCAAATCAACTAAAAAGATACTGTTAAAGCAACATCATTTCCTACCTTGCACTGCAAATGGTGGTGCTTTCAGGTGCAGTGGTTGTCTCATTGCAGTATCAAAAGAGTGGAATAAGTTAATAAGTATTTGAAAAATTGTTAGTCTATCTGCATGGCTAGACCTACTGCAATCTTCAAGACACACTGACTTAACAAGATTAGATTTCTACCGTTTTCTTTACTGTTATTATAAGCAAGGGATATTCTATCTTCTGTGAGTGAAGTATCTTTATAGTTAAAAGCTTGTATCCCACATGGCTAGGGAAGACGACTATGTATATAAAAGAGATTAAACTCCATATGCTTAAAAACATTAGGAAAAGGGCTCAGGAAACTAGATACTTATGTTGCAGAAAGAGAAGAGAGGCATTGGTACTGATTTATATCTGTTTCAGGAGCTACATGTTTTCAGCATGTTATAAGCAGAAAAGGAGAAATAAAATATCTGTGTATGACTTCATCATAGTCTCTTTCTCAGAACAGTTACTTCAGAAAATTGATTTCTCATATTCTGTAATAATACTGTTCCAACAGAGTCAAAGCAAATTGTTTGGAAATCAATTTGGTTTTTATTGGTTTGGGTTTTTTTTTTAAGTGACAAAATTCTTCCTCAGAGTCACAGGTATTCTCCTCATCCAGTTTCTCTTTCATTGTTCTAGAAACTTGCAGTCAGCTCTCTTCTGAACATAGCACTGAAGATGAGGATAAAAATACTTCATGATCTGGTTTCAAGTTTTACTAATGAGATGACAAGGCAAAACAGAGAATTGGGATAAGACAGGGTGGATACTGAAATAAAAACTGCTGGAAACTTCCTGGCTAGTTAATCTAACTTGGGGGGTATGGGGGTGAGGGGATGGGGTGAGACTGTTGTTTTGTGGGTTGTTTGGGGTGTTTGTTTTTGTTTTTGTTTTTGGTTTTTTTGTGGGACTATAACAGATCAATGTGGAGAAACTGTAAACATGTTTATCACCTGGGATAAAGAAAAATACATTAATCATGTGATCATTGCCTGCTCTTGGCTGTTAACCAACTGGAACCTTTTGTGTTTTGGTAACAGGCCCATGAAATTTAGGGCCACCCTAGAAGACATGCTTGAGATTCCTACCCTGCCGAGAGAAAGATTAAAGCACAGAGTAACACTGTTCTGCTTCACTCTGACAAATACAGGCATAGTTGTAGGCTGCATACAAACTGTTTCAAGCAAAGAATGAGCTCCAAGGTGTTGGCATTCCTACCTGCGCACTGTTTCAGAATTGCCTTGGATCATGAGCAAGGACCAAGCTTGATGGTGCTTGTATTCCAGTTTGAATTTCCTCTCCCTGGATGCTGTTTCAGAGTTGTCCTGTATCATGAAATAAAAGAAATAAGTTATTTTTATATTATTTTATCAGTGGGTTTGTGCTTGTTCCTGTGCTCTGCCTGTTTGCTTGGGTTGCAAATAACAATCTTACTTTTTGCAAACTGCACACCTGAATAAGGTGTTTCAGAGTACACTCACAGTAGGCAAAGAACTTTCATTTATTCCCTATTGGGATTGAGAGCAGCTTTATCTGTATGCCTTGCTAGACTGTGCACAGAGCTGAACAGAATTTTGCTGTCTTTCCGTTAAATAAACTATTTGTGAAAACCAGGCATTCTAGCTTCCAGTGACAGAGAATACTAGGTGAATCTTCCATATGTATATCTTGCATCACTGTTTCTGTGCCAGATATTTTTGTAACAGAGACAGAATAATAGTTCTCTGATTCTATCTTTCCCTTAGCTCTGTGCAGGGAAGTAAATTACTTGTAAGAAGACTGCAATATTCAGCTGGATTGAATTCTTTCAGTTGTAAAGCATTAAATCATAGAATCAGAAAGCCATGGAATGGTTTGAGCTGGAAGGGAACTTAAAGATCACATAGTTCAAACCCCTTTGCAATGGGCAGGGACACCTCCTGCTAGTCAAGGCTGCTCAGGGCCCCACCCAATGTGGACTTGAACAATTCAAGGACGGGGGACATCCACAACTTCCCTGGGCAACCTGTTCCAGTCTCACCATCCTCATTGTGAAGGATTTCTTCCTCATGTCAAATCTAAATCTTCCCCTCTACAATTCATTGCCATTCCGCCTCATCCTACATGCCCCTGTAAAATATCCCTTCCCAGTTTTCCTATATGCCCCCTCAAGTACTGGAAGGTCACTATAAGATCTCCTCGGAGACTTCTCCAGGCTGAACAAGTGCAACTCTCTCAGCCTGTCCTCATATGGAAAGAGCTCCAGCCATCTGATCATCTTTATAGCCTTCCTCTGGACCCATTCCTAAAGTTCCTTATCCTTCTCATGTTGAGGATTCCAGAACTGGACAAAATACTCCAGATGGGGTTTCACAAGAGCAGAATACAAGGGCAGAATCACCTCCCTCAACTTGCTGGTAACGTTTCTTTTGAGGCAGTCCAGGATACTGTTGGCATTCTGGGCTGCAGGTTTGCACTGTCGGTTGACATCAAGCATCTCATCAGTCAGCACCCTCATCTCCTTCTCTGCAGGGCTTCTCTCAAACAATCTTCCGTCCTGTACTGAAACCATGGATTACCCAAACTCACGTGTAGGACCTTGCATTTCAAACAGCCCCACTTCTCCAGCTTGTCCAGGTCTCCCTGTAAGACGTCTCATCCTTCTACTGTGACAATTGCACCACTCATCTTGGTTTCATTTGCAAACTTGCTGAGGGTGCGCTCGATCTCATTACTTTATATCACTGATGAAGATGTTAAACAGTACTTGTCCCAATACATATTCCTGAGGGGCACCACTTGTCACAGATCTTCATCTGGACATTGAGCTGTTGAACACTCCTCTCTGAACTCTAATCATCCAAGTAATTTCTTATCTACCAAACAGTGCACCAATTAAATCCATCTCTCTCCAGTTTAGAGAGAAAGTTGTTGTGGGGGACCATGTCAAAGGCATTAAACAAATCCAGATAGATCACATCCATGTGGTTTCCTATGCCCACTGCTGTGGTTACCCTATTATAGAAAACCACTAGTTTTGCCATACTTGACTTGCCCTTGGTAAAGCCATGTTGGCTGCCTCTAATAACCTCTATGTCCTCCATGTGCTTTAGCATAGCTTCTGCAAGGATCTGTTCCATGTTATTCCCTGGTACAGAAGTGAGGCTGACAGGTCAGTAATTCCCACAGTCACTTTTTCTACTCTTTTAAAAAATGGGCACAACATTACACTTCCTCCAGTCACCAGGGATTTCTCCCGACTACCATGATTTCTCAAGCATCATAGAGTTGCTTGGCCACTCCATCAGCCAATTCCCCCAGGACTCTGTGATGCATAAGATCACTTCACATGGACTTATATATGTTAAGGTTCCTCAAGTGGTCATGAGATTGGCCCTCTCCTACAGTGGGAGGGACTTCACACCACGGCACTTTTCTTTCTGTCTATTGATGCAGGAGGGTTGAAAGCAGTAATTATCAGTGAAGGCTGAGGCAAAAATGTTGTTGAGCCTTCTCCTTGTCTGTTGATAAGAGATCACATTTTTTATTCGTCTGTTATTGTACACTTTCTTTAAAATTCCTTTTCTGATTGAAGTACTTGTAGATGCTCTTCTTGTTAGTCTTTACTTCCCTTGCCAAGTTTAGCTCCAGCTGCATATTGGCCTTCCAGACCTCATCCCTACACAACTGGGCAGCATCCCTTTACATGTCCCAGATTACCTGTCCCTGCTTGCACTGCCTGTGCAGTTCCCTCTTCTTTATTTTAACCATCAGGTCTCAACTCAGACACACCAGTCTCTTCCCTTCGTTGCCTGATTTGCTACATCTGGGTAATGAACACTCTTGTGCTTTATGGAAAGCATACTCTAATATCTGACAGCTCTATTCTGCTCCCTTGTCCCTGAGGACCCTACCCCAGGTAGTCCTACTGAACCACCCCTTGGAGAGCTGGAAGTTTGTTTTCCTGAAATTAAGAGTCCTGAACATACTTCTCAGCTGTCCCGTGTCCCTCAGGACCTAGAACTACACCAGTACATGATCACTGCAGCCCTGGTTGCTCCAACCTTGATGACACTAATGAGCTCACTTGCATTAGTGATCATCTGGTCCAGTGTTGCATTCCTTCATGTAGGGCTGTCTATTACCTGGGTTAAGAAATTATCTTTGATGCACTCCAGGACTCCCCTAAATTGCCTACAACTTGGGCTACTTTTCCAGCATATATCAGGGTGGTTGAAGTCCCCCAGTTGGATGAGAACTTGCAAGCTCGAATACTGCAATAGCTGCAGAAAGAATGCTTCATGAATATGTTCTCTCTGATCAGGTGGTCTGTAGTATACACCAACCACTAAATTCCTTCTGCTGCCTTAGGTTTTTATTCTGATCCTTAAGCTTCCAACCTGTGCAAGGCTACTCTTCAAAGACAGTTCTTCACTCTCTATACATTCCTGATAGAAATGGCACCATCTCCTCCCTTCCTTCTCTGTCTGCCCCTTCAGAACAACCTGTAGTCATCAATAACCACACTCCAGAAATGGCATTTGTCCCACTAAGTTTTAGTTACAACAACCAGATGATAGATCTCTAGCAGCACAGTAGCCTCCAGCTCCTTCTGTTTGTTGCCCAAGCTGCATGTCTTTGAATAGAAGCATTTCAACTTGACTGTTGGCCTTATTACCTTCTTAGTGGAACACTCCTTATTTCCCTGACTGTGTTTTGTTGAAGTTTTTGCTGGTCCTACTACCTCAGGAGCCCCCCACTCACCTCTGCGAGACTTTAACTGTGCTGTGGCATCTTCAGCATGTCCCAACGATGGTAGCAGATGGGGGGTCCATACCAGTAGCCTGTCCCTCTAACTATTATGTGTCCTCCTGCATCTTGTCATAAACAAGCCTGACTTTACCACCTTCTCCCTTCACAACTAGTTTAAAACCCTGTCAATGAGCCCCACATGCTCCTGAGCAAAGAATCTTCTCTCCTTTGAGAAAGGTGGCTCCCATCTGGTACCTATAAATCTGGTACCTTATAGTCCGTTCCTTTATCCAAAAAACCCAAAGTTATTAGAGTGACACTAACAATGGAACCATTGAATTAATAGACTGGACCCATCTGATCTTTCCAGTGTTGCTGCATGTATCTGGAAGGAGGGATGAAAATGTCACCAGGGCTACAGATTCCCTCACTAGTTGTCCCAAGGCCTTAAGATTCTCCTTAGATCACCTACAGGCTTCATACTGCAGTAAATAAGAAATAAAAATTAATACAACATAAACAAACAAATAAAAAGCCTCAATTTTACCTCCCCTCCAAAAATGAGTAAGAAATAAAAGGTATGGAATTTTAGAGTTGACATTGGTTTATTTTCAGCAATCTTCCTTAGTAACTTTCCTTAAGGGACTGATGACTCTGCTACTATGTTAATAGACTACTCACTTCTGCCTGAAACCTCAAGCAGTAGCAGAATTCATTGTACCCGCTGGTAATTTTCCTCTTCTACTTGCACTTACAAGAAGCAGTATTTCTCTGTGCTTGCTGCACATTCATCATTTTTCACACAATCAGTTTAGGATTACATCCCTCCATGCACTGAAATAAAAAGAGTTCTCTTCTCAAGGCTGTTGAGTAGACAGATGAGAGTCCTGAGTGGACAACTGCAAAGGCCGACAGAAGAGATCGCTTTGGTTGAGAGTATATGACTACTCATGGTATCATAGTGTTTTCTATTGCCTGTCAATGTCCTGCTGAAGAAAGAATTGTAGACACATGCATAGCAACCTAAATGGAAAAACTACAAAGTGAACAGATAATGCCTTGGATTTATTTCCTCCTCAAAATACCTTCCCATATAAAGTAGAAGGGATGAAGAATATCAAGTTATGAATTATTTAACCAAGGTCAAAGTAAAGGTCAATGAAAAATCTAAGGATCCAGTCCAAGTCAGTGAGTTATTATGTGTCATCAAATCTAACTCCAGAACTGAGCTCATGTTTGATATTATGCCTAATGCAGAATCTGCAGTTTTGCCTAATCCTCATGGGAGGAAATGTGTAGGAAGAGAATACCACTATGATCTTTTTCTCTTTCCAGGTAGCAGTGTGAATCAGGATCTGGCCCAGGACCTATTTTGGAGGAAGAATAGTCTTGGGATCTGGCTTGCTAAATTCATTAGTTTTCTCAATCATACTTCAATATATATCTTTAAAATAAGGTTGATGAAAATACTGTAGAATTTCATTCTAGGACACCATATAACTGTGTTGGGTTATTGCAAAGTTACAGCATGAAACATGCTACAGTGGCAACAGATAAATTGGGAGTAAAATGCAATAGTGCTCTGTCAGGGAGAATCAAGGGACTAATTTGCACTGTTTTTTTTCCATTTCACAGGCAGACTAAAGCAATGAGATGCATGTGAGAGAACAGATCCCGAAAACTAGACTCACAATACTGTTTTACAGCTGTCTTGGACTTTCTTGGACATTATATACTGTTGTAATTCACAGTGTACCTGTATGATTCAGAGAGAAGCATATGGCTGTAATTAGTGGCTATATGTGCTCTGGTTACTAATAATAGCCCTAGGTGCCTGAAGGGGGTTTGTGGTTTTAATTTACAGCTGACTGTATTTATCTCTGGTGAAAGTCCTTTGTTCCTTATTCCTCTCTCTCTTCTCTTTGGTGAGTCACACTCTGGAATGGATGAAGAAGTAGAAAATCATTATGCCTGAATCAATCAGTGCTTCAGAATTTGTGTATGTGTGTTCATGTGTAAACATATGTATTAAATATATAACTGTTTATATTTATGAATAAAATATACAGGGCTTTTTAATTATTTCTGTATAAAAGAAGGTAACAAGGAACTGCATAGAGTAAAAGCATAAAAGATTTTTGACACCAGTAGGATTGAGAAGTGTCTAAGGAAAGGGAGAGAAGTGGGTTTAGAATCAAATTTTAGCAACAGCACAATGATGTACAAATAGAGTTAGTTATACTGAGCAAAGTGCGTGTTCCAAAGCATGAAATAAAATTACTTTTACTAACAAAACATACACAGCATATGAGAAGGTCAATCAAAAGCTGGATCAATAAATATCATCATGAATACCAACTATGTGGAGCACTAACATACAGTGAGCTAATGCAGTTCAGTGCAGAAACTGAAACTTACTAGGACAAAAAGAGACAGACTTTTTTAAGATTCCCACACTCCTTAAAAGCAAAGTAATTATTTATCCAGATAGTTGAAATTAACACTGTGAGAATCATAGAGGGAAAAAGAAAGAAACCTTGACTAAGTTCAGGTACCAAGTGAATTGTTCTTGTGTGACAGTAAGACCACACAGGTCTGTTAGTTCCTTTGCAAATGTTTATAATCCTGTACTTCCACAAAGGGTCTGACCTCAATGACGCATAAAGATCTTTTCACCTTTGTCTCTTCTCCATTCCTGCTTGATAGTCAATGACCTTGAGTCAAACTATGCTTCCTCAAGGACTTTAGTAATGAGATTCATTGGAAAAGGGGATAGGGAAATATTTTAAAGACAGAAAAATAAAACTTGAATCCAAAAAACCAAAACAACCGACCTGAAAACAACATCTGGAACAGACTTCTGCAGTGTATCTATACTATTTCACTAAAGACCTTTTTTCTTTCATGCATCTGTTGTAGTTTTCTTTCCCTTTTCTTCCCTGTTAGTCATCTTGTTGAGCACATTTCTTACACTGAACCGTATTGTCAATTGCTGGTAGAAGTTGATTTATTTTTTATATATATGCACACACACATTAATTATTGTGCAATTCATAACTCCCAATAAGTTTTGAGTACAGCCTGATGTCAGAATAGATTTTGAATTGGTGAATAATAAAGCTGTAAAATTGCATATTTTGTTCTTGTTGGACAAACTGAAAGCTTTTTGTAGTTGATCAGTTACTTAATTTTCTTTGAAAAATGAGAAAAAAACCATATTTTAAGCTCATTGGGTTTTATTCTTTCAGTTAGCAACAAATAAAATATTTTAAATGGAACATCACTAGAAGGACAAAGTGGAAGTGGAACATTTAATAACAGAATGACAGTGATATTTCTCTGATATCTATTTTTTCCTGCTTTCTTATTCCAAACATCTGACCTTCAGAATAACCCCTGTTAGATAAAAGAAAAAAACAAAACAAAACAAAACTGTTACAGAATATTTAGCTTGAAACTTTGACTTTTGGAACAGAAAATTCCAGGACTTATCAGAGTGCAAAATATTGTTGCCCTATGGTCACTGTATGGTGATGGCAACATCCTTATATACAAATACAAGATAAACATAAATTAGTAACTAAAATTCCATTCCTTCCTTATCAATTTGACCATTTCATGCTCTCTATTGGAATCTCTTACTTCATGCATCTTCTGTGTTGTACAGTTACACCTCTCCTTGAAAGACATGAAAGACTCAGTTTCATATAAGTATTTATCTTTTTGTCACTTGCACTATGCTGTTCTTAACCCAGTGCAATCAGTCTTTATACTTGTCATTACCTGCAACTGAATACCAAGACTGTAACTTTGTCAGACCTTTGCACCTTAACATGGTCTGCAAGGTGAATAACTTCATCCAATTCAGGATTCCTTCTGTATTGTTGGCAAGAAATTGAATGTCTAACAATACTTACAGTTTTCACTATATTAATAAAATTTATTAAGGACACAAACAATTATGAATTCGCTCATTGTGTTATATGTCACTGAATATAGCTTAGTCAAATGAGACCATAGTGCTCTGACTTTCAAGGAATGTCTCAGACCTGAAAGATAAAAAATAAGAAAAAATTAACAGAATTGTCAAGATCATAGAATCACAGAATCACAGAACAACCAGGTTGGAAGAGACCCATCAGATCATCGAGTCCAACCACTCCTATCAAACACTAAACCATGTCCCTCAGGACCTCATCTACCTGTGCCTTAAACACCTCCAGGGAAGGTGAATCAACCACCTCCCTGGGCAGCTTGTTCCAATGCCCAATGACCCTCTGTGTGAAAAACCTCCTCCTAATCTCCAGCCTAAATCTACCCTGGTGGAGCTTGAAGTCATTCCCTCTCGCCCTGTACCCTGGCACTCGGGAGAAGAGGCCAGCTTCCTCCTTTCTACAACCTCCTTTCAGGTAGTTGTAGAGAGTAATGACGTCTCCTCTCAGTCTCCTCTTCTCCAGCATAAACAACCCCAGCTCGCTCAGCCGCTCCTCATGGGCCCTGTTCTCCAACCCCTTCACCAGCTTCATGGCTCTTCTCTGGACTCACTCCAGAGCCTCAACATCCTTCTTGTGGTGAGGGGCCCAGAACTGAACACAGGATTCAAGGAGTGGCCTCACCAGTGCTGAGTACAGAGGGAGAATAACCTCCCTGGACCTGCTGGTCACACCATTTCTGATACAAGCCAGGATGCCATTGGCCTTCTTGGCCACCTGGCCACACTGCTGGCTCATGTTCAGTCGGCTGTCGACCAACACCCCCAGGTCCCTCTCCTCCTGGCAGTTTTCCAGCCAGACTTCTCTTAATCTGTAGCTCTGCATAGGGTTGTTGTGCCCCAAGTGCAGTACCCGGCATTTGACCGTGTTAAACTTCATGCCACTGGACTCTGCCCAGAGGTCCAGCCTGTTTAGGTCCCTTTGCAGATCCTCCCTACCCTCCAGCAGATCAACACTTCCACCCACCTTAGTGTCATCTGCAAACTTGCTAAGGGTACCCTCAATGCCTTCATCCAGGTCATTGATAAAGACATTGAAGAGGGTTGGACCCAACACTGAGCCCTGGGGAACCCCACTTGTCACTGGCCTCCAGCTGGACTTTTCTAGGCAGGAGAGTGTGCGCCTGTCCAGGTCAAAGGCTGACAGTTTCTGTAGCAGAATTCTGTGTGAAACTGTGTCAAAGGCTTTACTGAAGTCCAGAAAGGTCACATCCACAGTCTTTCCCTCATCCAGCAGCCAAGTCACTTTGTCATAGAAGGTGATCAGGTTGGTTTGGCAAGACCTGCGTTTTGTGAACCCATGTTGACTGGGCCTGATCACCCAGTGGAAGCATGTGGTATTATGCAAAATCAGCTTTTCCTTTGTCTTGTCTGTTCAAATTTTGTAAGGCTTTGTTATCATTAATATTTTTGTTTTATTTGTAATTTAAGATTTTTAAGAGCTAATTACACTTAGAGAACTTTTATGAGCCTTTAAGATAACTCATTCTGAGTTTGTATTTATACACCTCTCAGTCTTCCTTCCTGTGCAATTCTGATTTTTACTTTGCCTCATATCCAAGAGTAACAGCACAAATTAACTACATGGAACGAAGTACTTCTGCTTCCTGGTGTTCAAGGAAGTCAGTAGCCCTGAGCTATATTGCATAAACAGTTTTGAAGACTCTCTTGATAAGAAAGGTTCTTTTACATTCACGTAAGGTGAGAGGGAAGGGGGTGTCAGCAACTAGAAGATACTTTTCATAGAGGGAAAAAGGAGGGTGTTTGGTCTTACTTCAAAATGGATACAGCAGCACACATTGTAAAAAATATGTGAATGACTTTGAAGTTTTCCTTTTTGTCACAGATACTTGACCTGCTTCTCTGTTATTGCAGCTGAATGAGCAGGATCATCTTAAGTAAAGACAATGATGTTGCAGTGCTTTTGTTAAATGGACATTATGGTAAGCTGTGCTGCAAACAATGTTTATTTTTCAGCATTTTTTTATACGCATTCCAGTAAAATTTTGATTTTGTTTGGTATTAGGCAATTAAAATATCTTGATTTGTTATAGTTGTTAAAATGTTTTGTTTTAAAATGCTCTCAGGTTCAGGGGATATTAATAAGTTTGTAAATTTTCGAATGTTTCATAAAAAGACTTATTCTGTTGGGTTCTCAAAAAAAGTTTAGAGACTATTTAACCCAGTATGTTTCTAATTTGAGTAAGGCTACTATCAGTACCAGGAAGTATATATGTACTTCATAACCACTTGAAACTAATATTCCTGAATTCAGGTGCAAGCATTGTCAGCTTCTGAAATGACTATATTCACTTTTTTTCCTTCTTGGGTTTTGAGAGTAATAATTTGCACTGAATTTGCATTCCAGGGAGTTGGTTGAGTCACCTTCCTTGGAGGTGTTTAAGGCATGAGTGGACTAGATTCTGATGGGTATGATTTAGTGTTTGATAGAAATGGTTGGACTCAATGATCCAATGGGTCTCTTCCAACCTGGTTGTTCTATGATGCTATGATTCTATGAATGACTGGACTTAAATCAATATCCCTCAGCTATGGGGTGGGGGGGTGGGGGGGATGGCTGGAAGACATTCTCATTGTTTTAATGTGTTTTACTCTTTACAACTGAGGATGTTTTAACCAATGAGAATATTTAGATTGCATCCAGGAAATAGTTCATTTTACAGTAAAACAACTTTAAATTCTGTGATACAGTTTCATACTTGCATTGTAGAACACTGAGAAGGAAACAAACCTTCTGCCCAAACTAGGAGCTACAGGATGAGATTTGTGTGTATCTGTTACTGAAATGGCTTGGTGGGTGCTGACCATTTGTGGTAGAAATTTCCTTGCCACTGTGTAGGAGGATGTCAAAAGAAGTCATTGGGCCTCAATCCAGGAGCGCCCACGTCACTGAAATCTGCTGAGGGAATAAGAGTTGATTGCTTCTAGCTGTGTATGGCACTATGTTGATTCCTGAACCTTGCTGGGATGAAAGATTTCACAGCTGTATGAAACAAGAAATTCAGGTAAAAACAATGTCAACTTTCACAGAAACAACAAAGTAATCAGAATAGGTTGAGTGTAATTATTGGAATCAGCTGGAAAAATTCAGTACCGGATAGCATACATGACTGGCACAAAAGCATCCTGGAACTCCTGGCAGACCAGCTTCTCCATCTACTAACTATTCCAAGATAACTAACTGCCTATCTCAGCACAACACTCGAATGTGTGGTACTATTAACACATTACTATCACATAGAGAAGAAAACCAAGTACTAAATCATCATTGCAATTCCTCTGTCATTGTAGTGGAGATTCGCCAGCCAAATAACTGACCTAATGTACCTTATTTAGCTTGTTAGTTCTGTTGGTACAATAATGAAAATATCTTGTAACCAGGCATTTTTGTATGTTGAACTTTTACGATGGTAGTTTTCAAATATTGACTCGTCACTTTTCTAAAGGCACATGGGAAAAATTCATAAACAACACTTCTAGAGAAATGTTTTCCCATTGTTTTCCATGTTGAGCAATGAGCATCCTTTAATGATGCTAAAAATAGATGCTTCAGAAAACAAAGAATATTCTCTATATTATAGCTTAAGATTAGCTATAGTAAGACCAAAATTTTAAGTTATTTTCTTCTGCCTGTAAAATTGTTGTAAAGAATCCTTTATAACCAGGTTTTGGAAAGGAACATATACTGTATCTTTAATTTTACACTGTGTTTTTGTGAGTTTCTTTTCCTTGTGTTTAATATATATATGTCAGTTCTCCATGAGAAAAAAAAATTATCTAGGGCTGAAAACATTTCTTTTTCATGTCTATCCTGCTAAGACAAGATTGCATGCTACAACACAATCAAAAGTATTATTATTAAAAATGTACAAGATAAGCAGTTCTGATGTATAAATATCTAATACTCTGCATTGTTACATGCTACAGCAGAAATTAAGGCTGTCTAGTCTTGTAGTGGTGCCCTAGATTTCCTTGCCTTTGTTCTTGCCATACATCATTTAGAGCTCTCTTGAGTGATGTTGTAATGCTGAGGAAATGGGAGAGCAAAAAGGGTGGGGGAAACAGAGAATTAATTCCTTTAAAAATTGAGCGTGATAGTCAATGTCATGTGGCGTATTTCACATGTATGTATTACATACAAAAGTACAGGGATTTAAACAAAACAATATTTTGAAACACCAACAAAGTCTCATCAAGCAAAAGTGGGCCATGTGGGGTTTTTTTTCAGAGAATTCATGCCTCAGACTTTATGGAAAAGAAAAGTGCATGGGTATTTTTAGAATGTTGCCATTTTAAGGTATTTGCAACACTGCTTTTTCTAACCTTTTCTTTTCCCCATATAGCAGGGTGACACTTCTCTACTGGAAACAGGTTCTTGCCCCAAATAATTGATTTATCCCATTTCTCTGCTGTATATTGACCAGATCTTACAGATGAGATGTCTGAGACCAGAACTCTAAAACCTCATAATGCTGTTCATGACATGGACTAATTGGGTGGTTATTTCTCTAAAGTGTATTAAACAATATAAAGCTTTCTGGATTATCTATATATGTGTATTATTAATTACTAAATGATAATTATTGTAATAATACCACTGCACATTGTTGTGGTTATAAGCTGAAGTGATCCTTTAACTATATTAATAAAGCACCTGGCAGTTTTTTCAATGAAATAACTATTTCAGTCTCTGCAGTTTTTCCAAGTTGCTGAAATGGATATATTTAGGCTATGATAGCTTAAATACCAGAAGTTATCCAATAATTTAATGGGAAAAAATGGCTTAATAGTGCATGTATAATAAGAGATAAAATAAATCCCACTTTATAGGAAAAACTCATAAATGATGATGTCTTTAGTAAAGAGCATACCCCAAAGAATAGAATTATCAGCCAATGCTGTCCTGATTTTAAAGAAACAAAGCCACTGTGTCTCATGGGATAATTAAGTGCATACAGTGACACTAAAAGACAGAGGGCACTGTAGCAGCATAAAACCACAACAGAAACTTGCTATTGCAAAATGAAGAATTACACAAGCAACTCCTTTTCCCTTGCTTCTGGTTTTGACAAAATACTAATGTTTTTCTGTCCATTTTTGTATCAAACATTTTTTTATGAGGTCATCATTTATCTTTGTTGATCTTGAAATGTTGAGAAGAAAAATCAATTCACAACGTGTCAAAGCTTTCAGATTTTTATGCTCAGTTCTTTTCATCCATCAATAGACCAAAGCACTATAACAATTTCATAGTCTAAATGAATATTGCTTATGAGAGAGAGAGGTGTAGGGGGATTCTTCTACAGATGCCTTAAAAAGCATGGAAATTACTAACTAAATGGTTTGTAAAGTAATGTTCTGTTTTATTCTTAGTATATATAAGAACTAATATTTTATGTTAGTAGATGAATAGTAGAACAGGAGCCAAATTTATTGTTTAATAATTAGGTTCACTGTCACATTCTCAGTTTTGCCCTAGACTAGACAGGTCACATTGGGCAGTTAATTTCATTTCCAAGTGCGAAAATCTCTCTTTAAAATGGCTGAAAGTATCTAATGAAGAAACAGATGAGACACAAGAAGAACTAACAAACTCTCTTCCTATGAGACTCCTGGTGGATTAGTTTAAATTCTTCCAGAGCAGGAGTCTGAAATACAAACTGGAGAAAGAAAGCAGGAAAAAAAAATTGCAATTCTCTGAATCTTTGTTTCTGGTTTATTTTTTCCCACTTTAAGGGGGAATCTGGAATTAGCTCTTCATTCACATGGACCAATGAGATTTACAAACCTTCTACTACCACTGCATGACTGACCTGGGAAGGCATTCTGCTCCTAGAGCACATTGTTCTCCAAGAACCAGATAACAAGAGGACAAATCAAGCTACATTCATGGGTCTTCATATTCTCATGGTCATGATATTTGAGAAAGACTCTTAGAAGCAATTTCTAGCACTATTCTTTTTCCATGATACAAAGAAGGTAATACATGCCAAAGGGTGGATTTTGTGCAAATCCTCTCTCTCTAGCATTTCAATTGCACTTTTCCCAATTCTAAACTCTAAAATAAATCTTGAGACCTTTTATAAGGGTAAGTGAAGGAAGGATATTGTGGTTTTTTGTAGACAACTGCTAGTAAGTTTTGTAATATCCACTTCATGCAAGACGTTGGGGACCATTTGACTAAAAATGCAGAGACTAGGCAGATTTTAGAAAAAATATAGATGGAAAATTTGGAATTATTTTCTCTTTTCAGGTGAAGCATTGCTTTGTGTTTCAATTACATGAGAAACAAAGTAACATATTTTAGAATACAAATCATGTAGACATCTGCAAGATTGTTTCTGGCAAGATTGTCTCTATTAAAAAGAGTCAACATAGAAATTAATTTTAAAAAGCATTAATGGAAAACAATAAGTTTCATATCTTTGATCTGCCATTCAGGTACTGCTACAAACCTGGGGATGAAGGAGAATTAATCCAGAGCAAGAGCCAAGAGTAGGAACCCACTTAATCCAGATTCAATTTTCCCTCTTCATATTCATATTAACTAGAAAAATTAAATTAGCTATTATTATAGACGTTAGGAACCTTTTATTCTCAAATTCTTCCTTTAAAGAAACAGGAACAAATTTAAAGATTAACATTTTCACCCATCCTGTAGTTATCTGAAGATTTTCTCAGCTAGTGATCTGCATGCTTTTTTAAGGTGAATGGATAACTACGATATTGCAAGGTGTTAGTATAATTACAGGAATTCTGTGGAAGAAAGCATAGGAATGTTAATCTTGTGTTTCTGAAGAGGTACACATAGAATGACAAGAAATATAAAGTATTTTAAGAGACTTTGTCATCTGTCTGAAAATAAAATTATACTCTGTTACCACACATTTTGCCGGTCATTGAGACCTACACATCACAAAATTGCTTCAGCTGCTCCATATGAGACTGGTTCTCCAGCACCTTCACCAGCTTTGTTGCTCTTCTCTGGACTTGCTCCTGAGCCTCAACATCTTTCTTGTGGTGAGGGGCCCAGAAATGAACACAGGATTCAAGGAGAGGTCTCACCAGTGCTGAGTACAGAGGGAGAATAACCTCCCTGGACCTGCTGGTCACAGCATTTCTGATCCAAGCCAGGATGCCGTTGGCCTTCTTGGCCACCTGGGCACATTGCTAGCTCACGTTCAGTCGGTTGTCAACCAACACCCCCAGGTCCTTCTCCTCCAGGCAGTTTTTTAGCTAGCCAGACTTCTCCTAGTCTGTAGCTCTACTTGGGGTTGTTGTACACCAAGTGCAGGACCCAGCATTTGGCCTTGTTAAACCTCATGCCATTGGTCTGCTCATGGATACAGCCTGCTCAGATCCCTTTGCAGAGCCTCTCTACCCCACAGCAGAACGATATTTCCACCAAGCTTAGTGTCATCCACAAACTTGCAAAGGGTGCACTCAATGCCTTCATCCAGGTCATTGATAAAAATATTGAACAGGTCTGGACCCCACACTGAACCCTGGGAACTCCACTTGTCACTGGCCTCCAGCTGGATTTAACTCCATTTACCACCACTCTCTGGACACAGCAATCCAACCAGATTTCCACCCAGGAAAGCATTCACCTGTCCAGGCCAGAGGCTGACATTTTTCCATAGCAGAATGCTGTGAGAAACTGTGTCAAAGGCTTTACTGAAGTCCAAGCAGAGTACATCCACAGCCTTTCCCGCATCCAGTAGGTGGATCTCTAGAAGGTGAGTAAAGGAAGATAAGCACAGAATCATAGAATAACCAGGTTGGAGGAGACCCACGAGATATTCAAGTCCAACCATTTCTATCAAACACTGAACCATGCCCCTTAGCACCTTATCCACCCGTGCCTTAAAAACGTCCAGGGAATGTGACTCAATCACCTCCCTGGGCAGCCTGTTTCAGTGCCCAATGACCCTTCCTGTGAAAAATATTTTCCTAATGTTCAGCCTAAATCTTCCCTGGCAGAGCTAGAGGCCATTCCTTCTTGTCTTGTCCCCTGTCACTCGGAAGAAGAGGCCAGTACCCTCCTCTCCACAACCTCCTTTCAGGTAGTGGTAGGGAGCAATGAGGTCTCCCCTCAGCCTCCTCATCTCCAGGCTAAACAACCCAAATCTCTTACTTTAGTAAGAGATGTCTCTTTGTGATTTAGAGGTAGCTACAGTGATCAGAGTAGGGATGAAACAATAATGTCCATCCACAAAATTAATTGAGGGGAGCCCTAAGATTTTGTAGAACTTGAAGAATTATATCACTGCTCTGAATTAACTTGAGTGATTTCTCATTGTGCTGAAAATATTACCAGGTAAGAGGCAATTAATTACTCTAATTAATTGATCTAATTACGTGTTAAGTAGACTTGGTTAAGTCTAAAAGAAACACTACATTCTCTTTCTACCAACTTCCTGTCAACTCTAGTTACTTTTATGTCCCTTGTCTTTTGTGGTCTGACTGTGGGTTATAAGAGTTTGTTTTCTATTTCTTCATCCCTCTGCTCTTACTAAAAGGTGATCAGCTCCTGAACTTGCATTTGAAGTCCTCATCTTACCTTATCACACCTTTTTTTTATAGTTCAAAGGATCTCCTGCAAGATAGTGTTGGTCTGGGAGTTGAAGTTAATAAGAAACTTATCATGTCAGTACCTTTTTTATCTGTGCTGTTTGCACTGTGAGCACTTTCTTCCTATAGTTCTTCCCCTAAGTGTCATTTCCTTCCTTACAAATGTGTTTATATCCTCTACCTTTTCCTGCTTTCTCTTTCATCATATCATGTTTGTTTTGTTTTATTTATAGTTGTTGTGTCTAGGCTTTTAGGTTAACTTAATATATGTCTTCTGGTAATCAGGAGATGATGTTAAATAATATAACCTGATTTCTGTAGTACTGGCTTGGTTTACCATTTTCACTGGTCAGGATTAACATTCTAATTTTGTAAGCCAAACAGAGGAAGATATAACAAAAAGTATCCAATCTGTCATCAAAAAAAATTTCAAATTAAAGCAATGGTATATTTTAGAATCTGTACTAGTTTATGATTTGGGTCAATTGGCTCAGGTTCATTGTGTTTGCAACAGTATTTCTATCAGAACACAATATGAGAATATTGCTAAAACACTTGAAATACCATATAAGAATGTTTCTGTGAGTTTCTGAAGATTGAGAGAGATTAGTATGTGATTTTCCTTACCTTAAAACTAGAGAATCTGTGTTCAATAGACCATAGAAGAACATTGAATAGCAAGTTCTTATTCAAAAGAGAATTTTGTGCCCCTGTTCATACTAGAAATACATCCATATTAAACATTCAGTCTTAATTTCTCTAGATTCTAATCTGCACTTATTCAGACTGAGTATTAATAGCTACCTGCTGTGGAAGCAAGAAATAGTACATTGAAAATGGTTAATACTGAGAAACTGTCAAATGCAAAGATAGTGATGGTTGTGCTGTGCTGTTTGCAGGATTTTGTTCCACTTGTTTATATTAACTGTTATGAAAAAAGAAGGATTTTTGTGTAGCTGGCATTTTTGTAAGACTAGTAGTAGTAGAAATGAACTTTCAAATTTGTTATGCAGCCCTAGTTGCCATTGGCAAATTGAGTAATGTGGGTGACATTTTTAGGTTCTTCTTGTAGCAGTACCCTATGGTAGCTGAAAGATTAGGGACATGCAGCTATTTTATAAAATCAATCAGTTATGAAATACTGGAAGGAGGTATTAGCTGAACTTGCTTCTACTTCTGGGGGAGATCTCCAACAGATTACTTCTGCAATGAGATGAATAAAGATTAGAAGTCTCCAGACAATATTTTACTGTGACTTTCACCATTATTTGCAGAAATGATCATTTGCAGGAGATGAAAGTTTGCTTCATTGTATGAGAGTCTAGTAACTAATGCATAGGAGTAGAATAATGGATTTCACATCTATATTGAATAGCAAGACATAGTCATTGAACAACCTGACTAAACAAGTCATAGAAACCAGATGTTCTATCTTGCTTCTCAGACACTGCAGTACCAAAAGCCATATACACATATATACACATGTATTCAAATCATTGTCTTCAGCTGAAGTGTAGGATGGATTTATACCAAATTCGTTAAATAAAAAACAGTGACCAACGGAAAAATTTCTATGGACTTTTACACTATGTTTTTCTACTCACTTGAGACTGATTTCAACAAAACTTCTATCTAAACTGAATGAAAGTTTTGTCTCTAAACAACCTGAAATCTTTTGACCTCTATTACTTGTCTCTAGGTAGTAAAGGATTCTGAAAGAAGCTGAGCTGCAAACAAAGCAATCACTAAATTTCTCTGTAACTCTATCTAGTTTTCTTTAACTATGGAACAAAAGTTCTGCATAGAAAACTATAACAGAAACTGATACCACATGCAAAAACAAAACAAAGATTTTACAGTATAGCTTGTAAAACCATTATTTCCAGCTACTGAATCATATTGTCTAGTGCTGATGTTGTTTAAAAACCTTGAATATAAAAGGTATACATGAATGAGAAAAAAATCCCAAACATCTCCTTTATGTAGAAATTCATTAGGGATTTGAATTAGCTGAACACCTACAAAGTTGCTGAGATATTGTATAACAGCAAGGGAATCCAGATCCTGTGGATTACAGACAGTAAAATAATAAAAGATTTTAAACCCTGTCTAAGATGACAGGATCTAGAGTACAACCCTGGAAATTAACAGTTAACAGAAAGGAGTTTTTGAACCTAAAATAACTTAGTCTATGCCATGGTGAACTGTGAAATACATCTGTATATAACATGTAAACCCTATAAATCTCAAAGAAAGGTACCCAGAAAAGAGCTAATTCAAATACACCTGCCTAAAAGGCACTTAAATGACACTTTCTTCCGGCATTAGTTTGCTTTATGGAGTAAGAATGTTTATTGTTACAACATTAATTTGGTGCACGTACACTTAGTCAAGTTGGGTCCCCATTTAACCAGCTCCTAAAGGCATACTTAAAACAGGGAGAAGAACACAAAATAACCCCAAATCAAATCCAAAAAAACCCCCAAGCATTCTATGCAGAATTCTTTTTTCAGTAATTAGAGAAACTGATGCTTTATGTTCCTCCTGTACTGTAATCTGAAACATTGCCTCCATAGTCTAGCACAGACGCTGAATAAAATCCTCGTAAAACTAAACATCATATTTTAAATGTTTGAGTCTAACCTCCTCTTCACCACTGATATCTCAATGACTGAAACATTACTAACCTCCTGTGGAAACATCTCATGTGCACACAATACTCATTCATCAAGGAACACAGATAATTGAAGAAATTTATGTGCTTCACTGCACTGTTCCCAGTAATCCTGACTTGAATATATCTACCTTTTCCTGTGACCTCTGTATTCTTCAGATACCTGTATACAGACTGAAATGGAAGCTACCAGCAGTATATTTTTCTTGAATGAATAGGAAATATTTATTTATGAAATGACCGAGTACTATATTCACTACCTCCAGATTGCAATTCTTCTTATGAGTTTTATTGTGCATATAACTCTTTGATTTCAAAACAAGAGTGAGACTATAGCCATGATGGAAATTTGTAGCCCTAAATCAGGCTTATGCTTATAATGCTTTCTTTGCAGTTCTGAACTGCAGTCTGACATGTGTCCTCATTCTTTTAATAGAACTAAGAAGGTGTATATGGCAGCAATATGCTGAAATTTGCACTTTCGAAGAACATAAGCATCAGAACTTGTTTGATAGGTGTTGTAGCATGCTTACAATTCCTTTGCATATGACTGTGATAGATGTCAAGACTGGTAGAAGCATAGGCTGCTTGCTTTCCTGAATTTGGGATTTTAGAAGCTGCAAATCCATGTTTGTGATTCTATCAGAAACTGTGGTTTGCATAATCTACATTTAAGAAGTTGACATATTATTTTATCATCAGTGGTCATTATGGTCAACTACAGAGCAATTCTACTTTCCCAATGCATTAACAATGCTCATGAGTGATAACTGTTATCTGAAAGAAGCAATATTTAATAATGTTGAATATTTAATGTTTAGGCTAAAGTAGCTATAGAATGGAGAAAATGTTTATGTATAGTATATTTTTTGAGTGTTTACTGTGGGAATGTCCCATGTTGTATCTTTATACCTAGCTGGAAACTCTCCTGTACATTGCCTTTAATGCAAAAACAAGACTTTCTCCTTTAGCTTTTTGTAGTTTCTCTGGGAAGAAACCCATAGCATGGGGAAAAGTTTTCTTTACCTGGCTAGGAATCACAGAGGAGGGTCTGAACCCTCTAGCCCTCCAGTACTGGACATTTTAAAACCAGAGGCAGTTTCTACTGTCTTTGGTCTCAGCTATGTTCTTTCTTTGCATTGGTATTTAGCATGTTTTATGAAACAATTCTTGTTTCCAGGTACACGATCTGTGGCTAGGACTGGTAAGTAACTGGTCTGTTGTGCTTTCCAAAGACCCAGACTGTGGATTCGTCTTCTGACAGTTGATCTCTAGTCCTCCTTTTCATAAAGTACAACCTTTTAATTTTGCAGACACTATGAAAGTGCAAGTTATTGAATGACAACCACCTTACTAGGAAAAAAACCATTTTGTAAATATTCAACAGTTTTTTATCTAGCCAAAAGGAACATCTGCAGGAGCCAGACACTTTTTTTCCATTTTAAGTGTATTTTAGTTTTCTATTTAAAGTCTTCATCAAAATATATGTACATATAATTTCCTTTCTCCTTGAAATCTCTCAGAAAAAAAAAAAAAAAAAAAAAATGAGCAAATCACTGCCAATTATATGTAAAATTTTTACCCTATATTTCCTGGTTCAATACACTGTAAAAAGAACATAGCCTAAGACACCTAGTTCTGGCTTACTAACAGTACATTATATTGTTTCTACTGCTGTTCTCTTTTTTAAAACGTCTTGCTTTTTTTTAACTCTTTTCTAAATAATGAATCAAAAAGTGTGGCAATTTTAACTTTTCTACTTTTCATCCAATGTCTTATTTAAATGTTGGCAACCAGGAAGGAACATAAAACAGAATGGAAAAACTTTAAAAAAATCTCTCCTTCACCTTTTCTGCCTTGCACTATATACACTATTTGACTTTTTTATTCCAATTTTCTTTTTTAAATGAGAATATCTGGAGGCCAAAACCACTAGCCCCATTATCTATCTGATGGTGTTGTTGTCTAGTGATTTTTAATTTCAGAAAACTATTATTCACATATTTTGAAACCTATTCAGGCAAAATACCATTACCAGCTCTTTCTTTATCCATCTCAAAGGTGGCTTCAGTTGAAGATTCTATCAGGTCCTTAGGGACAAAAATGACCAAAAATTTTTTTTTTTTTCCCTGTTATATATTGTTCAGAAAACCAAGTCTCATCAAACTACAACTCCAGAAGTATTACAGTTACTGTCTGAACTTTACCAGAGGGAGTAGAAAACTACAATTTTTGCATGGAAATATTGGGTAGAATTGGGCAGTGACCGAAAGAAAACAGGAGATAAATTATTTGCCTTAAGATATACCAAGACTGGCTTTTCAGGTATAGGTTTATCTAGTCAGCCTCCCAGGACTGAGTTCAAACTGGTTTTTTAATTTCATCTGATTGACATTGAGCAAAATATTTCTTTTTTCTCAAATGGTGATAAATGATTCAAAGCAGAATCTAATATAGCTTATTAAAATGTGTATGATTTTCAATAGTTTAAGTATTGATTTCCACACAAAATCTTCCCTGCATTTAGGATTTGATCAGGATATAAAGTTGAGATCTTTACTGTCTGCTCTTTCAGTGTTTTTGTTGTGTGGGGGATTTTTTTGTTTGATTTGGATTTTGTGAATCTTTTTGCCCTATCACCCCAGCTGTTTTTAATTTTTTTTATACTCTTGCATGTTTAGCTTACATGTTTTATTCTCAAACATAATTAGTTTACTTGTAATAAGTTGGAAAACTCAAAGTCAAGTAGAAGAGTTTTAAAGTCAGATCTTACAAAATCTTCTATTACCTTTAGAGTACTCTCTGACATCTACCAGTGTCCCATTGCTGAAGGTCTGTATAGACAGATAAACTACATTAACTCAAGTGGTACGTCACTGATCACAATTGACAGGTAAGCTGTTTTTTATTGTCTGTATGCACATACTTAAGCCTTTGTAAATGTTATGAAATAGAAAGTGTGCCCTAAATTGTTTCTCAAAACATTTGAATGGCTCAAGGCAACAGGAAGGATGTTAGGTATTTTACTTCTAAGTCATGCTGTCTTAACACATTATATGTCCATTTGCATGAGCACACAAACTATCAATTAAGATCAATGATTTGTAGCTTTTTTTAATTGCCTAGTTCTTTTGTTCCCTAATCCTCTGTCTGTACTCAAAAGTTGAGTGCTATCTAACCTTTTCCACTTGTCCCCTCTGTTTCTGGAACATTCTAACTCTAGTGATGTTTTCACAGCTCCAGTCTTGAACTCAAAGTATTTCTCTTCATGTGATTTATTCCTGGCACCACCTGCTCATTGTGATTAATCAGAGCCAAGGATTCTAACAGATTTCTGCTTCCTCCAGTGTTTCACTTCAAATTGATCAGAATTGTAGAACATCATCCCATGCACATGAAAACAACCTGTTTCTAAAGGCTTTTCTGACAGCACTTTACATACATGTTCCCCTGCACAGCTGGAGAATAGGACATCATTATCTGTCAGAGAAGAATGCACCAGACCTGTGGACTGAGAAACAAATGCAGAAGGGTTGTACCAGGATCATTTTACATTTCAGGCAGCTGTACAGGAGAGAATCTTAGGCTGAATAGGGAACTGATGGATTATCTTCCCTCTGCTAGTGCTGAATAATTATGTTTGAAACTTATGCTTGGAAGTCCTAGCTGTTACTGTTCTGGAGAGCTTGTGGAGAACTAGATCCTGAAGAAACTAGGGACAGATTTTAAAAAGTATGTAGAGACTCATGAAATTTCAAAACATCGATGTGTCCAACTGCCAGAATAGCGTTAGAGGTTTAAGGCAGCTAGGTATCTAGTAGGTCTTACTGGGAATCCATTGTTGTTTACAGGTTGGCAGTTTGGAATGGGGGCCTCTCTGCTTGGAAATCTGAAAATATTGAACTGCAAGCCCATCTTTGACACATTAATACATATATTACACCTTCCACTAGTTGACTTCTTGTGTGTTAACATTTGTCGGCAAGGAAATATACAGAAGAGTATTTTTTTGAAATTTGTCTGGCATATTACCCTTCTGTTTACAATGCACACGATGACTGAAGCAGTCCTTCCACATAAGACAAGGTGCAGGAAAATACACCTGTGTCTACAAATCTGTATTTGTAAGGCTAGGAAATGGTTTTGCTCATTTGTATGTGAGACATGGATGAGATAAATTTGCAGATTATGTTTGCCAGATACTTCCCCTAAACTCAGAATATCTTCACTGGAGACCAGTGATTTCTTACTTAACTGAAAGATGCTTCAATCAGTGAGGAGTGTAATGCATGACTGGAAGTTCAACTTCTCCATAAAACTTTTACAATTTCACTGGATCAAACAAAAACGCAGAAACATAATTTATGTGTAAATTGTGGGTTGCCTACTTAAATATGGTAGGGTTTCATATTAAGAGAAGATTTGTGCATTATACATAGAAAAGTCTTCCTAATTTTTCAGACTTCACTCAGGTACACAAGCCCCTGTTAAAGTAAATGTATAGGTTTTGACTCAATTATAATTGATTTACAAAAAAGTAGACTTTACAATGCCATGAGTTGTACATACGCAGCAGTGATTGTTCCTGGTAGCAAGTATTTTGCAATTAGACTAATCACAGTTATTGTATAATACTAATATAGTGAAGCAGTCCTACCTATCTCTGAGAGCTCTTTGTTGTAGTAAGTAAAATGATACCATACCTGACATCCCTTATTTAAAAATATATCCTACATCCATCTATTTGGAGGCTTCACTAAGTAAATATGAAAAATATATACTTTATACTTTATATACATACTTTACATGTACTACTTTTGTTCTAAGAAGGTTTTAAAGCATTCATCAATGACAGTAAATTTGTGAGTGGAAGAATGCATTTATCTTCCATGACTTATTTTGAAGAGGTCTGATTCCTAAGTTAAAAAATCAGCCAGCAAGCTGCAATCCAAAAAGGTGTGGCATATTTGACCTCAGAAAGCACTAACTTACTATCCAAAAGTTTAGGTTATTTTGACATGGAGTTGTAAGGCAGAAAAGAGTTTTCAAAGCTGTAGTTCTTTGAAGGACTAACTGAACAGATAGATCTGTCTCCTTTACTGCTGTCGTGAGAAATCTCCTGTGTCAGAATGGTACTTGTCTACTTGTATCATTAACCATAGTCAATGAAAACTCTTATGTGTACCAGAAACATAAAACATAGACCAGTTTTCAAGCTCATAGGACTATAAAACCCAACAGTACAGTGTCCCCTGGTGATTAAAGTAACTTCTTCCAACCCACCAAATACAGACTCATGTCAATGCTTCAAAATGAAGCCAATCCCTTGAAAGTGAAACAGTAGGATATATAGCAAAGGGTTAGGCAGATGGCAGATTCCCGTTAGTGTAACTGTATGATTATGTAAAATTTTTTTAAAAAAGTTCCCAGAACATATGGCAGAACTGGTGCCTTCAAGTGTGACGGAAAAGATGTTCCTCATTTTAGCTGCTGAGTAGGGGGGAAAGCAATCTTAAGCGGCTTAATCATTGACTTCAATGATTCAAGGGCTGTTTACAAGGTGGCCCTTTCCTTGTAATAAGGAAGTGGCCCTTTCCTTGTAAGCATAGCCGTACTTTCAAAGGGTTCTAAATTTTAAGTGGCCTTTTATCACATTAGTAGTTTATACAGTTATCTGAAAGTTATTAATTTAATCACAGGAAAATAAGTACAGTTATCATAGGTAGGTGTAACCTTCAATTTGACCAATTTACTTAATATTATTAGTTTAATTTCCTATTAACAAATTTTATGTGAGCTATCTCAAATCTTTTTGCATAGTTGAAAAGATAACAGAAAAAGATTCCATTTTCTTATTCACACAAGTTCTAGCCAATAGACTGTTCATGAATTATTTGCTATGCTATTTATAATTCATATTTCCTAATCTCTCTGGTACCTGATAATACTATTCCCTCTCCTCATTGAATGTAAGAGACTGTGGGAAAGCATAGAGTACACAAACCAGAATTACTTGTAGGAAATGTTATTTTATGTATACACACACGTGAAATTGTGTTTTTACAAGAGGCTGTACTTAACACATACTTTCCTTCCACAGATTGTTCATGTTGGTGTGAACACTTTGGAAAGAAACGAAAAAGACACAGTGCTGTCAAAAAGGCAGGGTGTTCTTGTACCTCAACATGTGCTGAAGAATATCTGTACCTAATAACATTATTTTCATTATAATTTTCTGCTGTTTGCCTCCCTATTTAGCCGTAACTATATAGACATTCACTTAAACTAAATATCTTCTGCAAAATGAGAAGTCAATAATTTCCTGGGTGCAATGTAATTTGCAAAGTTAATGGCTGAATAAGAGGCTGGTCTAAGTCTAAAGAAGTATGTACAATTACACTGAAGAATAGATTAAACTATGACTAATAAAAGATAAAAAATATAATACTCGCAGAATGCTTAGAAATTACCATTATGTATTTTACTGCTAGGGAACTACTGTCTTATTTTCTAATATTGTCATATATAGTGATGGTATTACCATGTGCTTTCTTGTATGATAAAAATGTAGGCAGATACTTGAGCACACTGAAATTAATTGCTTTATCCACAAAATCCTGGTACCATTCTCATTTAACATACTTATTTCAATTCATCTCATAGTTTCACTTATTGGATCACCAAAACAGTATTTTCAATACTGGATTACTTAGATATCTGTTGTTGTTTTGAATATTCATAATGTCTTTAAAATGTGAAATTGCTTTTTAATGGAAAGAACCACCAATTGTTACTCCTTCAGCCCTATCTTAGTAGGTAATAATGGAAGAAATTGCGCTGACATTTTTACTCTAGTAAGGGACCAACAATGGATAATACTATTGGTAGAAACAGGAAATGTTTAGATGATGGAAAGAGAACAGAATGTTATGTAGTAGCAGTAAATATGAAGATACTGTAGTTATTGACGATTTGTCAGGTAGAAGGAATCTTCCATTCTGAGTGTTAGAATATCAGCTAATAAAGGCTAGTAACTATAACCAATTTTCTGTGACAGGTGGTCACAGCTGTACCACTCTTAAGCTTCTTGCCCAAACTCTTTGAATATTAAATCATGTTGCAGTGAACTATTTATTAAGGCCCTATATTACTACCTATGGAAACAAGCGATATTTTGGCATGCAACATCATTAGACAGTTATCCTCTGTCAACTTTGTCTCAGGATGTAAAACTAGCAAACTGCTTGTTAATTGCATAAAATGCCTGGCTTCTTGGGAAATAGTTTCAATAATGCACAAGTTACTTAAACACCACACTGTGTTATATATCTTTTCTATTTCTTCTATTTTATAGTTTGGAATATGCATTGAGATAAGATGAGTCTGTAGTTAAAAGGAGGTACCATTGGTAACCAGCTGCTTCTTCAAGACAAATTGCCTAGGGCTGAGGGGTGAGCAGAGCAAAGGAATAAATAGGCTTCGCATTTATTGAAAAGAATAATGTATTGCTTTAGAAATGCATTTAGAAATGTATTTATTTCTTGCTTCATTTTTTTTTGTATGTTGCTACCCAGTTGTTATCTGAGGTACTGACACAGTTTATCCCTGACCTGCCTAATTTTGGTAGCTAAAAACATGCAGTTGTTCTCTCATCTCCTTTCCCCTCAGGGAAAGATGAAAGGTAAATGAGAAAACCTGCAGGCTGGAATCTAAACCTACAGTTTCAATGAAATAATAGTAACAACAATAATAATTACAAAAATAATTAGAAAGTAATAAAATGCTAATATAATATAAAAATAATTAAATACTATCAGTAGTATAAATTATATATGTGTGTGTGTGTGAATGTGTGTATGTGTGTGTGTTTGCACACACATAACACACCTGCCCTCAACTGTACGTCAACAAAAATACTGTAAAAAAGACACAAGGGAATGGATCCATGGCAAGGAGGAAACTGAGCTGAGGAACTGGATTCGGGAATGCCCAGATTTGGAATCAGGAGCAATTGGCAGAGGTGCTTCTCACTGGATGTTGGCCATCAGAGAAAAGGGACAAGACTCGTGATCTCTCATTTTATACTGAGTATGATATATATGAGATGGAATATCCAGCTGGTCAATTTAGGGTCCCTTATCCTGTCTGCTCCTCCTTGCAGGTCCATCCCTTTTTTGCCAGCTTGAGAATGGCCTTGGTTATTATAGGAATAATTATAAACCTTGTCCTTTCTGTGAATCAATGCCCATTGTTATCTCTTCCACCCAGGAACACTGTCTCAAAAACATGCAGTTAACTTTTAGAGAATGAAGTTACTTAAAGCAACAGAGTTAGAATCAGACTGACTCTGGTTTATCTCAAGCCAAACAGTTATAATCATGAAACATTATTTTTTAACTAGGAAGGATCTTATAGACACAATTTCTGTGCCATTCTGAATTAGAGGCTTTATAAGATGCAAAATCATGCAAAATATAATGCAAATGGAGAAAGAAAAAGGCTGTTGTTTTGGTTTTTTTTTCAATAGCCCAAACCAAATAGTTATGCAAAACTCTGTGGCCACCCTTCACGTTAACATTATTTTCCAGATGGGAAAAAAGATGCATTGACCAATACTAGTTTTATTTATTAGATCACAACATTTTTTGCAAAAATTGTCTGAAATAGCAAAGGATTTTTTTAAGCTTTGGAAGCATTAGACCATTCAGTCACAATATGGAATAAGTACAATGTAAGTTCTGAGACCAGCTGCAGTGAATATAAGAATTCAGATTTAATAGTTGTCAAATGAGCTGCAGGATGAAAATATTTTAATTTTAATACAAATAATAGGTCAAGCAACTGTAAATCATGGATGAACTCATGCTGTATTTGTGAGCAAAAACTGACTTCAAAAATAATCTAAAAAGAAAAACTGAGTTCTAATCACATATATATATTCAATCTTACAGTATAACAACAGCCAACACACTCAAGCTTCTACTTATGAATTTCCCAATCCATCATGAGAATTTTACAAAGGTATTTCTTTTTTAAAATGTTATGTAACAGTTTAGATAAATTTTCATTTAAGAAAAATCTTGTGTGTTTAACTTTCTCATTTCTTTTTTATATCTTGTTAATGAGATAAAGTTTTTTGTTATATGCCGCTATTATGTGTTGTCAAGATATAATTGTGATTTAACTAACTTTTTCAAGGCATGTAAAATTAGAAAAAAATATTTCCCTAAATATTATCTATTATCTTTAAATGATGTATTAGTTGCCAAAAGAAAACCTGTCTGGAAAGTCAATGATCATTAGATTTATATCTAATTACACAGATTATATGTAAATTATATGTAAATTACATGCATGAGTTTCCAAATGCACTCCATACCACATGAGAGCTTCCAAATGCTCTCCATAGTTTTCTGCCAATACACAAAAAAATGACATTTACAACAGTGCTTTAGAGGGATCACCATAACTTATCTTATGAAAGCTGTTAGTGAAATGATAGTTTGAAAAACAATTATCTATAAAAATGTATTCTTTTCAGAGTTCTCCTGTGAGCTCTCCTGTCTTCTCAAGGACTCCTGAATTCAGTCTGGCACATCAAGGATTAAATAATAACTTACTCGTGTTAAAGGTTTTAGCTATTTTTCAAGCCCAGCTGCTCCTAAGGGTGATCTTCAGATAAATTCCCACTATTTGATAAAGACAGCTTTTGTATTACAACTGTTGTCTACTATCCTGGTCACCTCCCTTTTACCATTTCATTCTTAGAAAATGCAATATAAACACATTTAGTGTATTTTATACAAATAATTAGAGGAATTAACATAGAGGTCTCAGCAAGGTTAACATTCATTAATATGAAGAGCAAGCAGTAAGATCTCAATGGAAAAAAATGAAAACAACAATAACAAAAAATACCCTAAACATAGAAGTGTTTCTTCTGCATTGCATCCTAAATTTTGATGCAATATATCATAGAATCATAGAATGGTTAGGGTTGGAAGGGACCTTAAAGATGAACTAGTTCAAAACGCCCTGCCATGGGCAGGGATATCCCACTAGATCATTCTGCCCAAGGCCCCATCCAACCTGGCCTTGAAAACCTCCAGGGACTGGGCAGCCACAGCTTCCCTTGGTAACCTGTGCCAGTGCCTCACCATTCTCATGGTGAAGAAATTTCTCCTTACATCAAACCTAAATCTTCCCTCTCTAGTTTATACCTGTTCTCCCTGGAGTCTTCTGGATTGCACAGCTTGCTGTGCTGCTTTTCCAGCATATTTTGAGGTGGTTGAAGTCCATGAGTAGTATGAGAGCTTGTAAATGTGAAGCAATAGTTATTGAATTTGGCAGCATGAAAAGTAATACAATTCACTGGAAGTGGAAAAAACATACTAATCTATTTGTCTGTTAATGACTGAATGTGTGACCTTATTTATGGGCAAATTGTTAAGAACTCGGTACAACCAGGATCACTTAAACAGCTGTTATTCGTATACATACACAAAAATATTCCAGTACACTTCTGAGCTCATTAACTTTCTATTCTATCTGATTCTATATGATGTTTAAAACAAAGCAAAATAAAAACCAGGGACTGCTGGCAATCAGATAAACAAGGAAGAAGAAAACTGCTCAAGAATGTGGTCAGACTGGGTTTGTTTACATACATACTATATGAATGCAAGTCTCTGAATGTGGCCTTTATGAAGAGCACAGTTTTATAACTAGATCTTTCAGACAAATTTATTCAGGTTTCTGTTATGCATTCATTCCATGATGTAGTATAGTTTTAGAGAATTGTAAAATGCTGCCCAAATGGATCTGTACATTATGTGTGAACAATGTATGTGTTTATAGTTACCCTACACATTGTAAATTATAGTCGTGGGTTTGGAATCACAGAAAATTTGGAACAAGACAGAGGAGGAAAGGATGGGATAGGTAATGTACACAGTTATTAAGATGTTTTGCCATTGTTCTTCACCATCCATTGTGTTACTCGCAGTCCATGCAACTAAAAATAGATATAACATAATAAAGAAAAATAGATCAGTGGAAGTGAGAAAAAAAATGTAATGTTTGTCTAATTCCTCTGTATATAGCCAACTAGTTATTATTAATATAGAAAAACAAAGAAAATTAGGGCTCGGAAATAATACTTTCCCCACAGAATTAGATTAATAGTCAATGCAAACCCCCACTTTTTTGTTGAATCGTTTTCTATGCAAACTGTTGGAATTTGTTATGAGTAAATAGAATATTAGGTTTATGTATGAACAGGTACTACCTACTAAACAGTCTCAGCATTTTTCTAATTTTTTTACTTAACCATACAAAAAATTCTCATGATCTTACATACCTATCCATACCCTATCATTATTCCCTCTGCATTTTATGACCATGATAACTAAGCTTTTGAAACTACAGTATGACAGAGGTGGACCATCTGAAATAGATTCACACCTTAAAGGCTCAATGGGTGCTTCCAAGGAAATTACACACATCATTGCACTTAAGCACAAAGAGATGAACAATAATGTGACACTAATATCAAGTGGCCACAAGGTACTCATTGTTTATTTAAATAGCAGTATAAAGAAACGGCTTAGTTTTTACCTTGGATAACTAATCAACAGTCTATGTAATCAGTTTAGCTAACTTGATAGGAAAATAATATAATGGAGTAGTATTAAAATGAAGAATAAGACAAATGTTAAAAAATCACATATATTAGAGATACAGAAAGAATCTGTCTAGAATACAGACAAAACAAGTACAACACCTCTGCATAAAGTAGTGATGAGCTACAAATAAAGTGATAGTATTCATGTGAATTGCCTTTATTTTTACAAATCCATTCACTTGCTACAGCTACATTAATAAGTGTTTGATGTTTAACAAGGTCTGTTACAAAGCACATTGTATTTAAGTACTCTTCATTGTAGATATGGTATTCTCAGGACAGCTGACAGCAGCCCAGGCAACATTTTGTGCTCTAATTTCCACATACACTCAAATTTTTACTTTAACTAACAGATGGTATCAAATTTGAAATATAATAGATAAGAAAGTATGTCAGTAAATTCAGAATACAATTGACTAAAGTTTTATGGATGGAGTTATCTTAAAAGACTGAGAGATTTAGGTACAAAAATCCATGCTCAGTAAGACACCAAAGCCATTTTAATCTCTTAAGAATTCTTGACAGAAGTTTATGCTATATAGCTCTACTTAATTGCTCTGTCATGCTACTTGCAAAAAAAAAGTGATGTGAGGCTTTCTCCATTCCCAGAACAGGATAGTAAAGGAGAGTAATTTATCTACGTTATATCATCACTTATGTCATTGTCTTCTTTCTAGCAGCGCATTATGGACTTTCCTTTGGTAGGTACTATTCTGATTGTGCCCAGTTTGTGAGGTGTACTGGACGCAAATGTTTTAGCAGTCTCAAGTGAAGAAAAGCAGAAATGGGACTGAGACAGCAGAAAATTCAAGAGAGTTTATAAGTGTAATTTGTGCTCCTGAAAATACACTGATCAAATATTCATCAAGTGTGCTGATGGGATAGTATTTTGTTCTCATTTTGAGTCATGTTTAATTCCTAGTGCCTCCTAACTATGGCAGTAATAATTAACTTTTTCAGCAATTGTGAATAAAAGGATTAACCTTCAAGCACTGAAGATAATTATAGTTCCACAAAAGTCAATAAAGAAGTAGATAATTTTCCTAATAGTCTGGCCATTATTCTTTCCCTTGCCTTCTTCCTTCTTGTTTGTCTTCTTCCTTCTTGTTTGATAAATATATTTCTCTCCTTACAAAACTTAAAATTGAGGAAGTCCTGGAATCTTCCATCTTCTGCAGCCTATTAATTTCTCTCACACAGATACAGAGACTCACAGACCCACAGGTCTATGGGCACACCCCCTTCAACATAGCACAAGCTAGCCTACGTGTACCTTTCCAGAAACTGCTATAAAATTGTGCATACACAGAAAGAATCATATTTTACTATGCCATATGACTTTTTTCTCTCTTTTAGAGGAAAACAATTTGACATTTGTCAAGCACCTAGGATATATTTTCTTTAAATATTTTAATATGCATCCAAATATGCATTTTTAAAAGTTATTTAGAAGACTAAGATGAAGAGATATGGATAGGAAAAATGAAAGGGTGCAGTAACGAAGTAAAAAAAAAAGACAAATGTGAAGCTTCAAAAATTAAAGCACTCTGGTAAATTGTTGTAATATTTCATTGCATTGCAGGCTTAACTTGAAGTCAGACATTATGTGAGGAATATAAAAGACACTGGGTCAGAAATCTGAAGAGTCTTGCTGCAGACAGATATTTTAGTGGTTATTCACATAGTTCGGGCTTGCACATACATGGGCATTCTGGATTTATACAACATAGGTCTTGAAAAAGGAAGTTGTTGCATAGGTTATGGTTATTGCTAGCTTGAAATAACTCTCTAATCAGGATTTCCTCCTTTGGGACAGGCAGATTTCAGTAGGATAAAATATTTCAGTTTTTAAAACACAGTGCAGGACACTTTTATCTGCTACAATGGAATCAACTGTGTCCTCAAAAATACTGATAGAGAGGTTCTTCTGACTGATTATTTTAAACTCATTGTGTATCATGATATTTGTATCATGACATTGTGTATCTGCCTCTTCTGGTGTCACTCACTGTATTGATCATTTCCACACATATAAAGGAAGAGTGCTTGTGTTAGATGTTTTGTGGGTTTTTGTTTGCTTGTTTGGCTTGGGGTTTGTTTTTGCTTCTTTAAGAAGTTAACAACCAAACCAAAGGGTAGGTGGGGTTTTCATCTGTATTATTTGAAAGTTCATGCTGGTTTTTTTGAACAATTTTGTCCAGCTCTGATGTTCATCTCAAGTTAATCATGGTAAGGTATGCACTTAACCAATGTACCTGAACAAATATTCACTTTTTAAATGTAGTTTCTCTTTGGATCATAGTAGAATCAATCTGCCAAAACTGCATATTACAGGAGCAATACATTCACTGAAAGCATTGTGCTGAATCCTGTCAAAAGCTAGGGTTTCTGGATGTTCATGGTAAATGTTGTGTATGCTCTAGTGCTTAAGGAACTCTAATACAGATTCACAAAGAAATAATATTAGTTCATTCCACATCTGGAGTTTGAGAAAGTCTCCTAGAGTCCCAGGCAATTCATCTTTTTGCTTTCCCAACAGCCACTATCTGTTTGTCTGTCATAAAATGCTTTTCACAGTCAGAGGGAAAAGCCTCCAATTTCAACTCAGCAAGCTTTTACTTGCTTGAGGCAACTAGGTAGCATCTGAAAGAAAGAACAAAAGCCCCAACAAGCTTAGTTTTTCACTGCAAGTTGCTGTCTTAGGTTGGGAATAGTTAGGGAAGAGACTCCAGTAGGGAAAAAAAAGAAGTCCTTGAAGTACCTGATGTAGGTAATAGTAATGCCCTTTGTTTGGTCTGTTGATAACCATCTCCTAAACTCTGAGTGATTAGAATATTTTTTCTACTTTCTCACAGGAGAAGGGAGTTGCAAGTGAAATTTGGCTTAGTCCCTGCTTAAGTCTGAAAACAAGCACCCTTTTTTGTCCTTGGAGGCAGTGAATGAAAAACTTCATTGTCGTATTGAGTATATATTCTGTATTTAGCCATCAGTAATCTGATTCTTCTAATGAGGTTATTTTTTGCCATTTTCAAGATAAATAATGTTTCTCTGATGGCATCTTTGATCTGCACTTGTGCCATCACCATAAATTTTATATAATTATTGTGTTCTTCCCCTGTGGATAGAACAAAGCATATGACGAAGGACTTGAATCCATAAGACTCAAAGGCAGAGAGGTAGAATTTCAACTGTGAAAGCTTTGCACCCAATTTGAAAAGCCTAAAAACCAACAAAATAAAAATCTTGTGCAAATTCTGCGTTATATACTTCATTCTTTGACTTAGTCTGCTTTTTTAGGGCTTTTCTTTTCAGTGTTGTGGAATGCAAAATGCTCACTGGAGCTTAGGCTGCTTCTCTAGGAGACTGGCAGAAGCTTCTACCAATGTGTGCTTTCGTACAACATGACAGATGAAAACTTCAAAAGGAATTAGTGTCAATGCCTGCTTCCAGAACTACTAGGGCTCCAGATGAAGACCATATGCTGGAAAGAACTGTAACAGATCTAGTTCCAAAATCATGTGAGGTTTTGATTGTGGAAAGGATCTTACCCTCCATAACATGTTTTCCCTCTGTATATGTCCCTCAGTTACCAAAGTCCTGGTGCTTTTGAGGTGGCTGAATATGTTTCTCAGGCATTCCCTTTTTGTATTTAATCTTATGCACTACTAAGGCATCTGATCCATAAAAGACCTTCATCATAAATGCAGCCATCTCTATTTAGTTGTGATCTCTCTATTTTGAAATACATCTGAGAGGGAATCTTTCTGTAATTAAGACTGAACTTCTGTCCTGTGCTAATGTTATATAACTCAGTAGTCAAGCCAACCACTGTAATAAAATATAATTTTTCCATATATTTTCTAAACCTTATGAGATCTTCCCTGCTTTGGATTATTGGTTTTATTCTCCACAGAAGACTGAGAATCACTTTATGATTCTCAAAATCTGGGTTTTCTGTGTAGCTACTGAAGATTTCCTTCTCTTCCAGTTTGTCTACAGTTGCCAAAACCAAATAATTTGGGGGTAATTAGATATATGTCATATCGCATACTCACCTTCTTTCCCCTTCCAGTTCTTCTTTCTGGAACATCTACAATTTTCTGTGTTCACTTAACTTTTCAAAGGACTTACTGAATATTGTCAGAGGGCTCCAGTATTTTATAGCTGTAAAAATCAATTTCTGTTCAATTAGTCAATGAAGAATTTCCTGCTAGAAACCAAAATCAATGAATGGTAGCTTTCCAGAATTATATTATAGACCTCAAATATGGAAGATACTGTATGATTACCACAGGTATTGCTAGTCACAGTCAAGGTCTACTTGACAACAGGTTTGACTGTGTATAATTTAACAATCTAAAATTCATCAAAATACTTCCTGCTTACTGTAGATTTCACTTTTATCATACATTTTCATCAACATTCCTTTGTTTCCTTGGTGCTTTGCACTATTTCCAAATAAAGCAAAAATTCCACATAATGTGGTTGAGTACTTGGCTGTTTTCAATTGTAGTTGAATTCCTTCACATCTTCCCTCTTCACTTCAGGCCTCGTATTTGCTGTGAATACCACAGGACTTCATTTTTTCATGTTTCTTTGTTGGTTTTTTTTTTTTTTTTTTTTTTTTTAAAAAAAAAAGCAGGAAAGTGAGATAGGAAGAGAAGGACCAGCATTCTTTAATCTAGTCTTGGATCCTTACTAAAAAAGGGAAAATGCATCAGTTTAGGTTCTGTTGTCCAAAGTACTGACTTTCCTTCCCAGTTACAGTGTTTACAATTAAACTTTTTGCTGGAAGAAATGATAAAAACACTTGTCTGTGTTAACATTCCTAGAAAATTCATGTAAAAACATAACCAATATGGAGTTTAAACAAAGAGTGCATATTCCTCTCCAAATGATTTTTCCACTAGAATCCTCCTGTACCACAGGAAAAGGTTTTTAGGACATCCTCAGAAAATTATAGCAACTGTTTTACAGTTCCTAGCACATAGGGTACTAGTCTGGACACACTCCACAGTCTATGTTTAGCCTAGTATTTGTTGCACAAGCATCGTGCATGTAAATCTCAATCATGTTCATTTTCATAGTATGAGAACACAACCAAAGGAAACAAATTTTTAAATTAAAGTGCTGGATAAGTTTCTTGGTATTTAACCAGCTGGGACCAGCGTCCATGAAAAAGAAAAATTCCAGTTGCTTGCTATCTATTGGCTTTGCTGTTTTCTTTAATATGATCTGCATTCATAGCAGGCTTGCTAAGCAGAAATGGTAAGTGGCTAGCCCCATAGTTCATCAGTTTTCATAAAAATCAGAAATATCATTCTGAGAACTTTATTTTGATGATATCATTGCTTTAATGCATTTCTTACTGTTATAATATTTATTCAGAATGTGTCACTGCCTTTGCTACAGTAGTTTGCTCTACAGGCTTGAGAATTATTCATAGAAATGAATTCTCCAAAACTAGTCTTATGTCTGAAACATTCCATTAGAAATGACATTTTTTTTTCAGAGAAACTCAGATGTTTCTTGTTCTAAGACATTACTCCCGAAAGTTTCTGCTTGCAAAGGTGATATTAGAACTTGGAGTTCAAAGTACTTTTAACTGAGTGCCAGGTATTTTGAGATGCCTGCAGCTACACATCTTTGAATGACAGGTCTTTTCCACTAACCCTTTTGGAGCAGTCTGTTGGTTTGTCTTCTAAGCTTATAGTTACTGGGAGATCACTTGAAGCTCTGAAGTGCAAGACATCCTTCACAAGAGGTCTGTTAGCAATTACTGGATAATTTTGCACTTCTAGATCTCTACAGCTAAGTGTTTCCTTTTGAAAATGGGGAAATTTTCCAATTTGAGACATAGAAGTAACATTTATCCCTCTCAAACTAGTATGTAATCATTGCTTCCCATTGATTACTATCAATACATTAAGTGTTACCAAGAAGCATTTGACAGTATATTTTCCTCTCAGAATGCATTATGCAGCACCTGTCCAGTACAGCCTGAGTTTTAGGAGAAAAAAAGCCACTACAAAATGAAAAAAAACCCAAAACCCCTACAAGTGAAAGTATGAAGTACACCTTTTTGCTCTGAAAAAAAAATAATGGAAGAATCATTCTTACCATAGAAAATAGTTTTTCATGCCCTGACATTATATATTTCATATTAGAGTTTCCCTTAAACATCTGGGTTAAAAAAGGGATGCACATCATACTCCATAGGTTCTTTTCTGGGAGTGATCTAGATTCTGCTGTTTGCCTGTAGAGAGTGATGGAAAATATCTGAGAAAATCAAGCTAAAAATTAAATTTTTATCTGTTTTTTTTTCCTTTAGTAACTGTATTATTTTTCTGATTACAATATTTTTGACTTACAAATGATTATTCATTATAAGTAAATATATATCTTCAGTAAATTTTCTAACTCAAGGGTTTATTTGAAAGGAAGACATTAAATGGTGCCTCCAGACATATAAACAAGTGCTGAACAGTAAGTCTACTTTGCAAGCCATGTTCTTACCTTCAGGTTTGTACAGGTGCAGCTACTAATGTGGCTATCTGGCTTAGCCAGATACTACTGATGTCTTTTCACAGAATAAGTCAGTCAGATTTCAGATTAGCTAAGCAAGAACTGGAACAGGATTTTAAGTTTTTGCTTTTCTCTTTTCATTGAGTTCACTGAATGTCAGATTTCTTTTGATTGAATTACCTTTTGCAGGTTTACAACTGTCAAAGAGAAGTACTGAAAAATATCTAGTAACAAGGTAACATGAAGGCTTATTAAAAAACATGAATCATACCACCTGAAGTTATAAATACACCTAACTATCTTTAATAGATCCAAGCATAAATATTTAATAAAATTACATTTGTATGTTTAATGATAAACTTGATTAAAAATATAGATTATTAAATGCTAAATACTAGTAGTTGTTAATTGATCAGAATTATTATGAGTGATGCTTCAGGTATGATTTTTACATATATTAAATAAAAAGCAGAAAAATGTGGAGTTGGAAATGCATATGTCAATTTAAATATGTAACATATATATATATATGAATCACTGAAATCCCCAAAAAATACTGAAAGACAACTGTCCAGTCTTTGTAGACTGAAAGCAAATTCTACTCTCACAAGAAATACCATTGCTTGTCACTGCACTTTTTGATTGTTCTCCAGACATAACTTGTAACACAATATCACCACCACAAAAAAAACCAATTACTTGAAAGCAACTGTCTCTGTATGCATACTTTTATTGTAATTTTGGCAGATCCAGAGTCTCATAAGGTCAGTTTTAAAGAACCTCAATTCTTTCTAGGTGTGATACTTCTACTGTAGTAATGGAGATTAAAATTGCTCCCTAGGTTTTCCAATATTCAGAACTATCAGGTTCTGATCTCTGTAAGGACAAACTTTACCTGGAAGGAAGTTTTAAATGTATCATTTAAACTATTTTTTTCAGAGCAAAATAAAACACTGGGACTATTAATTGCAGATCTAATATATTCTGTTACAAACCAAAAGATGTTACTTTACTATATAACTCCTAGGACTGGAGTAGTTAATAAAATTGCCGTTTGCTTTTAGGATTCGGAGAGGAATTTAATACTCTGTAGATGTGTAGGCAAATGTTGTGATTAGCCCACAGTTATTCTGAACCAGAAATCTTTAGCAACTTGGAAATGTTAATTTTTAGGCAAATCCTACTATAATTCTTTATAAGAAATTACATTAGTTAAGGATTTAGAAATAGTTTAAGATACACATAGATGCTGTCATAAAGAAACGAACTTTATGTCATTATGAAATAAAACACTCAATCCTTCAGTAAGCATCTTTAAAAAAAATGAAAGCACACAAATAGGAAATAGAGTATATATCTTGAGAAAGGTAAAGTTTTAAAATATAATCAAGCTGAAATATTGTAAAATGAGATCTACTGCAACAATAATTTAAAGTAATAGCAAAGATGTCATTTAAGCAATTTGCAAATCGTATATTTCCCTGCTGTGTTTGCAAGATTGCCTTGTGAATCATCAGGAACGATAACTCAAAAACCTTTTGATTTACATTTTCCTGAGACCTAAAGGCAAGAAAGGACACTACAGATAAGATGAATAACTTGATCTACTAGCTTCAATAAAGAAAAGACTGCCTTTTCCCAACTGACTAAGGTTAGCACCTGATACATTCTTGCAACCTGTCATGTAGATATACTGCAAGGTAAAAGACCACGTCTGGCTCAGTGTGCAAGAAGTTTTAGTGAGGTTTCTACATTATATTTATGAGTAAACAGATAATTATGAGTTTAAATGTGCAAGAAAGCAAACATCCAAAAGCTTTGGGGATTTAATGCAGTATTAAAATCATTTAAAAATTAAGATATGCTTTTCAAAATGGCTATACCCTACATTTCTGGCTGTATCACAGGTTTATTTTTATGGGAGCCCCAGATAGCTACAGAATATGTGCGTCATTCAAATTAGGTTCATCTTTGTCTATAATTATTGAAACATTTGAGAGTCTTCTTGAAGCATATTAAGTAGCGTGGCTAACATCTGTTCTGTATTTATTTGTTCTCTTGTTTTCATTCTTCAAGAGAGAAAAAAAGAACAGTGAATCTTTCTCCTTCCTTCCTTCCTTCCTTCCTTCCTTCCTTCCTTCCTTCCTTCCTTCCTTCCTTCCTTCCTTCCTTCCTTCCTTCCTTCCTTCCTTCCTTCCTTCCTTCCTTCCTTCCTTCCTTCCTTCCTTCCTTCCTAAGAGTCCTGCAGAAATTGGATATAACAACATTTTTTTCCATATTTTATATAAGATTCAAAATTCCATCTCTTACTCTGCTTCTTGAACAGTAGCACATTAAAAATTCCTGCTATACCTAGTACTCTGTTACAGAAGGGAGTAATGCAGAAAAAATTCACTTGATGAATGATAGTAATCTTATCCAATTGCCTATCCAACTTGAAAGCTGCAGAGATATTACAATGATGGATTTTGTGAACGAATCCTCTTTCTCACTTTGAAACATAAATGGAAATCACAGAATCACAGAATTGTTCAGGTTGGAAAAGACATTTGAGAGTCCAACTGTTAATGTAACTCTTCCAACTTCACCGCTAACTCATGTCCCTAAGTGTCACATTTACAGTTTTTTTAAACACTTCTAGGGATAGTGGCTCGAGCACTTTCCTGGGTAACCTATTTCAATGCTTGACAACCCTTTTGATTGAGTAACTTTTCCTAATGTCCAGTTTAAACATTCTGTGGCTCACAATTTGTGAACATTTTCTCTTGAATAATTATGAGGTGCCTGCATTTGGAAAGCCATATGGCTGTAAATCTTTTCCTATTCCTAGACATCCAGCATCTACTTCCCATAAAGCAAAAGCTTTTTTATACCTGTTCCAACAGAAAAGAAAGTCAAGGGGGGATTCCTCGATATATTTTTAAGTAATGTGCTGCAAAATATTTTAATCACCAGAGGACTCTTCAGCATAGTGATTTTGAAAGAAGCTGGTTGTTAAGACATTTCTGGGCCTAACAACAATATAAAATGTGTATCCTTAGAAACTTCCCAAGGAGTAAACTTCCCTGCATTTAGCAAAATGATGTCTAAACAAGCTACATGCAGGGGTGAAACTTTTTTTATTTTCCTCTTCCTCTGACTTCCTTATATGGAGGTATTTAAAGGAGTAAAATGCAGGCCAGTGTTTGAACAGAATCTCAAAAATCTTGAGTCTCCTGAATGAAGCACAAAATAAGAGCAAACTTGGTGAACTGCTGAGTTTGTTAAAAAAGGTATTAGTGTTATCCTTTTGAACCTCAGCCCTGATGGAGCCTGGCAACCTGTCTTCATGTAGGATTCAGGAAGTAGACCAATGAACTTTATCAAGTAAATTAAGCCTCCACTAGTAGCAACCAAACGAATAAAATAATTTTTAATGTATTATGTCAATACTGATAGAATGGAGAAACCCCAAAGGTATTATCATAGAATGACCAGGTTGGAAAACACATTTGAGATCAACAAACCACACTGTACCTGTCCACTAGTCATATCCCTATATACTTCATCTACCTGTCTTTAAATGCCTCCAGGGATGCACGTTCAACCACCTCCCTGGGCAGCCTGTTTCAGTGCCTAATAACTGTTTTAGTGAAGAAATATTTCCTAACATCCAATCTAAACTTCCCCAACAGAGATTAAGGCCTATCTGTCTTGTCCTATCACCTCTCACTTGGGAGAAAAGACCAACACCCTCCTCTGCACAACTTCCTTTCAGGTAACTGTGTACAGTGACAAGGTCTTCTCTCAGACTCCTCTTCTCAAGGCTAAACAACCTCAACTCCCTTAGCTGCTCCTCCTCACTGTTCTCCAGCCCCTTCATCAGTTCCGTTGCTTTCCTATGGACACATTCCAGGACCTCAATGTCTTCCTTGTAATGAGGGACCCAAAACTGATCACAGTGTTTAAGGTGCAACCTCACCGGTGTTGATTACAGTGGTAGAATCACTTCCTTAGTCCAACCGTCCTTGCTGCTTCTAATAAAAGGCAAGGTGGTATTGCTGTTCTTGGTCACCTAGGTATACTAGTGACTCATATTCAGGTGGCTGTAGATTGTTTAAACTCATGCCATTGGTCTCAGCCCTTCAATCCAGCATTTTCAGATCCCTTTGTAGAGCTTCCCTACCCTTAAGCAGATCGATACATCCTCTCAGCTTAGTGTCACACATGAACTTACTGAGGATATGTTTAGTCCCTTCATCCTGGTCATTGATAAAAATTTGGAAAAAGACTAGACCCAGCACTGAACCCTGAGGAACACCACTAGTGACCAGACTCCAACTGGGTTTAGCTCCATCTAACATCACTCTTTGGGCCTGACCATCCAGCCAGTTTTTTACCTAGCAGAGGGTGTGCCTGTCCAGACCAGTCATAGCCAGTTTCTCAAGCAGAATATTGTGAGAAATAGTATTAAATTGATGGCCTAGCCAACAGAAAGGCTAAGGACATCAAAAAAGACTTCAGGGCCCTTGGGAAGACGATGGAGGGCTCAGGGGCACAGGTGGTGTTCTGCTCCATCCCCAGGATACATGGAGCAGACCCACAGGACACTAAGAAGGACTCAGTTAATGCCTGGCTCCGAACCTGGTGCGAGGAAAAGGGCTTTGGGTTCTTTGACCATGGAGTGGTTCGTGCACCCCCTGACATGGGTGCAAAGGTTGGGACACGTGGGTCTCCTAGTGGGGCTAAGGCCCTTGCTAAAAACCTAGCTAAGCTCATAAATCGAGCTTTAAACTAGGTATGAAGGGGGAGGGGATCGAGTCCAGGCTAGACAACCGCATGTCTGGACGTAGGTCACTGGAGTTTAGGAGGGGGCATGCTGGTGAGGACCACCGGCGCGTCAACATTCAGGTAGTGGGGGAGAATGCAGCCTCGCTCAACAAGGGAGATATAGATATTCTGGCATCAACTACTCCAGGAGGAGTAGTCCCCTCTAGGAGGGCTGAAGGCTCTGCTACTCAGTTGAAGTGCATTCACACCAATGCACGCAGCATGGGGAACAAGATGGAAGAGCTGGAAGCCGTTGTAGGGCAAGGTGCCTTTGATGTCGTTGCCATCACGGAAATACGGTGGGATGATTCATATAACTGGAGTAGATCTTTGGTGGGATATAAACTCTTCAGGAGGGATAGAAAGGGTAGGAGAGGGGGTGGAGTAGCCCTCTTTGTAAGGGAGGACTTGGACACCTCTCAGATGGACTGTTGCGATGAGGAGATTGAGTGCCTGTGGGTTAAGATCAAGGGAGCCCATAAGAAGGGAGACTTTGTGATGGGAGTCTGTTACAGGCCACCCAGCCAAGGAGAAGCTGCTGATGAGCTCTTCTATAAACAGTTGGGGTCAACCTCCAAGTCAGTGCCTCTTGTCCTTGTGGGAGACTTCAATCTCCCTGATATCTGCTGGGAGTACAATACAGCAGAAAGGAAGCAGTCTAGGAGGTTCCTGGAGTGCGTGGAAGACAACTTCCTTGCACAGCTGGTCAACGAACCTACGAGGGAAGATGCCCTCCTGGACTTGCTGTTTGTCAACAGAGAGGGGCCTGTGGGGGATGTGAGAGTAGGGGGTCGCCTAGGTTTTAGTGATCATGAGACGATAGGGTTTTCTGTCCTAGGTGAAGCGAAGAGGGTACTAAGCAGGACGGTTGCACTAAATTTTCAGAGGGCAGACTTTGAACTGTTTAGAAGGCTGGTTGGCAAAGTCTCCTGGGAGACAGCACTTGAGGGCAAGGGAGCCCAAGAGGGCTGGGAGTTCTTCAAAAAGGTGATCCTGGCAGCTCAGGAGAAAGCCATCCCCGTGTTCTGGAAAAAAGGCCGGCAGGGGAAAAAAACAGCTTGTCTAAGTAGGGAAATCTTGAGTCAAATTAGAAAAAAAAGGAAGATTTATAGGCTCTGGAAGGGGGGACACGCCCCTTGGATGGACTACAGGAGGGAAGCGAGGCTATGTAGGGAAAAAATCAGAGGGGCTAAGGCTGAGCTAGAGGTCAGATTAGCTAAGTCAGCAAAAGACAATAAAAAATCTTTTTATAAGTATATTAACAGTAAAAGGAGGACAAGGGAGACAATACAGTCCCTTTTGGACTCAGAGGGAACAGCAGTGACAGGGGACGAGGAGAAGGCTGAGGTACTTAATGCCTTCTTTGCCTCAGTCTTTAATTGTAAAGAAAGCTGTTCCCTCTGTGTAGATACCCGGGAAACAGAGGAGCAATATGAGGCTCCCATAGTCCAAGAGGAGGTGGTCAGAGCCCTGCTTGGCCAGCTGGACACCCACAAGTCCATGGGGCCAGATAGGATACATCCTAGGGTTTTGAGGGAGCTGGCGGATGTATTGGCCAAACCCCTTTCCATCATCTTCCAGCAGTCCTGGAAGACTGGGGAGGTACCTCTGGACTGGAGGCTGGCTGATGTAGTTCCCATTTACAAGAAGGGTAGTAGGGAGGATCCCGGGAACTACAGGCCAGTCAGTCTGACCTCAGTGCCAGGGAAAATCATGGAACAGGTGATCTTGAGTGCTGTCATGAAGCACTTACAAGAGAACCGGGTGATCAGGCCCAGTCAACATGGGTTTACCAGAGGCAGGTCCTGCCAAACCAACCTGATCGCCTTCTATGACAAAGTCACTCGGCTGCTGGATGAAGGAAAGGCTGTGGATGTGGTCTTTCTGGACTTCAGTAAAGCCTTTGATGCAGTTTCTCACAGCATTCTGCTACGGAAACTGTCAGCCTCTGGCCTGGAGAGAAACACACTCTCCTGGGTAGAAAACTGGCTGGATGGCCGGGCCCAGAGAGTGGTGGTAAATGGTGTTAAGTCCAGCTGGAGGCCAGTGACAAGTGGTGTCCCCCAGGGCTCAGTGCTGGGTCCAGTCCTGTTCAATGTCTTCATCAATGACCTGGATGAGGGCATTGAGGGTACCCTTAGCAAGTTTGCAGATGACACTAAGCTGTGTGCAAGTGTCGATCTGCTGGAGGGTAGGGAGGCTTTGCAAAGGGACCTGGACAGACTGGACCACTGGGCAGTGTCTAATGGCATGAGGTTTAACACGGCCAAATGCCGGGTCCTGCACTTGGGGCACAACAACCCTATGCAGAGCTACAGACTGGGAGAAGCCTGATTGGAAAACTACCAGGAGGAGAAGGACCTGGGGGTGTTGGTCGACAGCCGACTGAACATGAGCCAACAGTGTGCCCAGGTGGCCAAGAAGGCCAATGGCATCCTGGCTTGTATCAGAAATGGTGTGACCAGCAGGTCCAGGGAGGTGATTCTCCCTCTGTATTCAGCACTGGTGAGGTCGCTCCTTGACTATTGTGTCCAGTTTTGGGCCCCTCAGCACAAGAAGGATGTTGAGGCTCTGGAGCAAGTCCAGAGAAGAGCAACGAGGCTGGTGAAGGGGCTGGAGAACAGACCTTATGAGGAGCGTCTGAGAGAGCTGGGGTTGTTTATGCTGGAGAAGAGGAGGCTGAGAGGAGACCTCACTACTCTCTACAAGTACCTGAAAGGAGGTTGTGGAGAGGAGGGAGCTGACCTCTTTTCCCAAGGGACAGGGGACAGGATGAGAGGGAATGGCCTCAAGCTCCGCCAGGGTAGGTTTAGGTTGGAGATTAGGAGAAGGTTTTTCATGCAGAGGGTCATTGGGCGTTGGAATAGGCTGCCCAGGGAGGTGGTTGAGTCACCTTCCCTGGAGGTGTTTAAGACACAGGTGGATGAGGTATTGAGGGACTTGGTTTAGTGTTAGATAGGAATGGTTGGACTAGAAGATCCGATGGGTCCCTTCCAACCTGGTTGTTCTGTGATTCTGTTCTGTGATTCTGTGAAATTCTTTACTGAAGTCAAAGTTCATGATGGCCACAGCCTTTCCCTCATCTGTTAAATAGGTCACCTTGTCATAGAAGGAGATAAATGTGAATAATTTCTCAAAGTCATTTTCTCTAAGACTTATTTCTCAAAGGTTAGTGTTATGATAAATATTAATAATTTATTTCTCAAAGTGACTGAGCTCCAGTGGCAATATCACGCTATCAGGTGTCTCTAGATTTTTTAAAAGCAAGTAATAATGTTAATTGCACTTGTTTTACAAACAAATAGTAGAAAATAAACACAGCTGTCCAAGAAATTGAAAAGGAAGGAAACTACTGAGGTGAAAAAAGTATTTCAATTTGAGTTTTAAAAAAATCATTATAAATGACATTTTTGCATTGATCAATAGATATAAATTTTTTTAGATATTTGTGTTGTTCTTGACTACTTTTTTCTTTTAATTGCAGCTGTTTGTGTAGAGATACTATACAAGCTGTCTTTCATAATCATAGCTAAACAATTTTATTTTATTTCAAATTTCAAATATATGCCCTGTAAATTTCCAGTGAAGGATATTATTTTAAAATTGTAAGGTCACCTAGACATTTTTATTATTCTGAAGGATGTTTGGTTGGTTTTGTATATGACTAGAATTAGTATTTGAATGCAAATTTTTAAAAGCAGTTAACTATTTAACTGGTTAACTTTGAAAAATAAAACCATCAGACATTGCAATCTTTATTCAGTATGCATGAGTTTCAAAATTACAAATTCTGTATCATCATTATTGGTTAGTGAATTCTATATAAAATAATTTCCTTTGGGAAACCTAGTCTTGATTGAAACCACCCCTCAACAGTTTAGACATAAGGTACAGAGTTCTTAGGTTACTGAGATCTTTTCCGGAAAATCTCACCCAAAATATAAGGGATTCAAAAAATATTAAAAGCTTGTGTAACTGAAGGAAACTGTGAAACAAGTTTAGAAGTCTCTCCTTATATTTCCTTTTTAAGTGTGGCAAAAGGAATGTCATTAGTTTCTAGACAAAATACCTTTGTGAAATATATATTTATTGTAGTGGAATTTTTTGTTTATTTAAAAAAAAAAACCACAGTGCTTTGTTTCATTTGTTTTGTGGAAGATATGATTTTCAAGGAGGTATAATAATTACACAAGCTCTAATTACAAAATCTTTGCAGGTGGAAGCCTCTTTCACCCACTTTTGAAAAAGGAAAAGTATTGCTATAGGAAGCTCCATTTGCATGGGCAAGCTTTATCTCTTTTGCAGAGATCACCTGTAGATCTCCAACAGCAATGTGTTGTCTGGAATTCAGGACTGCTCTGCTTTTGGGCAAAGAGTTCTTTTTTTATGAAGTGGTGTTACTAGGTGGAGGTTGTAGGAAAATAGTACATGCTTAAGTAACATATAGAGACTATATTAGTGTTTATATCAATGTTGCAATACTATTGTAGGGTTCAGTTTCAGAGGTCTGTAATTTTAGGCACTATACTTATGGAAGAGTATAAAATGTATTGAAGCTGATGGTAGTAAAAGAACAAACTTGAAATCCCTTGCTATGAAAAACCATTCTCATCCACTAGAATGGAAAAAGATATTTTAATGAAGGTAAGATAAGGGATTTATAAGATCCTATCTACTATGGCACTTTTCTCTCCAGTGTTCAAAAAATAATACTAATTTTACTGAATTTAATTGCTCTTCCTGTACTCCTCCAAGTTTTCTGTATTTAATACTTAACACAAGACTGATCTTTCTCTTTAAGTTTTCAACTTGATTAAAATCTGTGGAGGAAGATTGTCCTCACAGAATTTCTGTGGAAAGAAGAGGTTAAAGGACAATAAGTGGAGAGGTTAAAGGGTCATAAGTGGACATGACCAACTAATTTACATAAGTAAAATTTCTGAAAAGGCCAGAAAAATTATTACAGTTGAGCCACTGATGTAAACGCTTGGAATGTGAAAATGTCTGTATGGTATCACTATCAATAGCTATAATGTTCATCAGTACTGGTTTTACCCTTTTTGCTGTACTTCTGTGGATATTCCAGGCAAAATCTCTCTTCTGATATCCTCACTAGTTAGCTTTATGTCTCCAGGGCTCTTTAAGAATCTGTGCTATTCTGCTAGTGAAGTTGAAGCAATAGGGTGAGGGATGATGAATGTCATAGCCCTTCAGTATCAGTAAGTGTTTTTGTAACCAGAAAACAGTCACATGTAGGAGCAGGGGAGACTTCTCTTACCCCTGCCTTCTTCCTTTCTTCTTCCTCTTCTTTTATTTAGCTTACTATTTTGTCATCTTTTGATTTAGAGTTGTACTGAAACACTAATATAATTTACAGATTGGCAATTGTTCTGTGAGTGTGATGGTTGAAATATTCTCTGTGTACTTTAGCTCTTTATTATGAAGTCATAAAGTTTGATTAAACTAGGTTAACAAAGTGTATAACATATTTTTTGAGATTCTGGAGATAAAAATACTCTACATGTACCAAAACCTACATAAAGATCACCTCTTGGATCTGACTGAATTCTTCTCATGATCATGACTGTAAAAGAAGCTTTGAGTAATGTATGTATCACAGTTGCTAACACTGATATAATTCCATGGATGGTGTTAATTTGTACATGCTGAAGAGGCAGGAATGTCCCTGATGGTACATGCACAACTAACGGGTTCACACAGAGGTTGTTTCTGACAGGGATCCATCCAATTGCCATTGACACCTGGAATCCCCAGCTCCAATTTGAGAACTTTCCTGAAGGAACATCTACACATGCCCCAAATCTAGAACTTCCCAAGCAGGCACAGTCATAGCAAGACTACTCCTCATCCACTAACAGGGGACAGAAGTACTCTATAAAATATAGTCCATGCCAAGAAGCACATGGCATGCCCTCTGCCCTCTGGATAATATTTCCTGAGGAAACATGTTTGATTTCATTAGGTGGTGACTATTTTTGTTTTATATTTATATTTTCCCTGCTACTTCTCTTTTTTTCCCTCTCTCTGTGTTATTCTGTCCTCATTCTCTCTCCTTATTCTACCTCCTGTTCTCATGTTTGATTTTTTTCCTTGGCAGTTTTGTGTGAATTTAATTGTATCTAAGTTCTTGTAAATTGTTTGTTACTTTGACTATGTTCAAAGTACAGATTGGAATCTGAGTTGTTGCTTTGACTGAGTTCAAAGTAAATATTGGAATTTTGAGTATATTCCTGCAGTGATCGTTCATCACTCCAAACTGCCACACAAACATATAAAAGAAACCTACTCTTCCTTCCCTCAGTCCCTGCCAACCAGATTGGGCTGGGTTTTAGCAAGGAGCACTATTCGCATCACTTTCTCACAATAGTTATTCAGGTCTAGTCAGTGGGTCTTTACAATTACTGTTAACCTTAACCTGGTCAGGAAATAATCACAGTTTCGTCATTGTCATTGGAGGACCAGACTGACTTCAAAATTTTCTTGAGAGTATAATTGAAGATTTCTCTCTGCTGAGACTGTACAGAATCTCAGAGCAGTATCAGCAGATCTATACACTCTTGGAATGGTTTACATTGCAGACTTTGAAGCATTACCATTGTAATAATATTTTGAGGAAAAAGAATTGATTTGGATTGTTCACAGTTGAAGATGGAGATGAACATCCTGGATTCGTTCTATATTGTGTTCACATCCAGAACTTGCTTTGTTGCTGTAAGGCAAAAAAGCTCTGAACTCCTATTTTTCTCTAACATCTGACCTATTTTTAAGCCCTGTTTTCTTTGCTTGTACTAGAAGCCAAATGCCACCAAAGAATTTATCAATTAAAATATGATTAGCTAACCTGGAATCCAGTGTAGGTCACATGTTCTGTACTACCAAGAATACGTGAGTGTATTCAGAACTGTTTCGGAAATAATTGAATGGCAAGGTTCAGACTTGTGGGAAATGGACTCAACTCCAGTGGGAGGGCTCAGTGCTGGGTCCAGTCCCGTTCAATGTCTTTATCAATGACCTGGATGAAGGCATCGAGTGCACCCTTAGCAAGTTTGCAGATGACACTAAGGTGAGTGGAAGTGTTGATCTGCTGGAGGGTAGGGAGGATCTGCAAAGAGATCTAAACAGGCTGGACCGCTGGGCAGAGTCCAATGACATGAGATTTAACATGGCCAAATGCTGGGTCCTGCACTTAGGGCATAACAACCCTGTGCAGTGCTACAGACTAGAAGTCTGTCTAGAAAGCTGCGAGGAGGAGAAGGACCTGGGGGTGTTGGTCGATAGCTGACTGAAGATGAGCCAGCAGTGTACCCAGGTGGCCATGAAGACCAATGGCATATTGGCTTGGATCAGGAATGGTGTGACCAGTAGGTCCAGGGAGGTGATTCTCCCTCTGTACTCAGCACTGGTGAGGCCTCTCCTTGAATCCTGTGTTCAGTTCTGGGCCCCTCACCACAAGAAGGATGTTGAGGCTCTGGAGCGAGTCCAGAGAAGAGCGACAAAGCTGGTGAAGGGTCTGGAGAACAAGCCTTACAAGGAATGTCTGAGAGAGCTGGGGTTGTTTATCATTGAGAAGAGCAGGCTGAGGGGAGACCTTATTGCTCTCTACCACTAGCTAAAAGGGGGTTGTGGAAGGGAGGGAGCTGGCCTCTTCTCCCGAGTGACAGACCAAGAGACAATGGCCTGAAGCTCCACAAGTGGATGTTCGGACTAGATATCAGAAAGAAGTCTTTCACGGAAAGGCTCATTGGGCACTGGTACAGGCTGCCGAGGGAGGTGATTAGATTCACCATCCCTGGAAGTATTTAAAAGATGGTTAGATGAGGTGCTAACGGACATGGTTTAGAGGCAGATAGGTATCACTAGACTTAATGATCAAAGAGGTCTTTTCCAGCCTGGTGATTCTATGATTCTACTTCTACTATGTCAAGGCTACTAACTTTCTAAATTGTCTTCCTCTGCCCTGGTCTAGAATGAGCACAGGAGTGCCAGTGGGTGGGAGTGAAGTTAACTGATTTGGTCAAGATATTGCTGTTAGGTCTATATTCTTCTTAGTAATGCACTTGCTTGCGAGTATGAAAGAAGTGTTTAGTTTAAATCCTTTTTTTACAAAACACTTATTTGTAAAGTGCTGCTTCTCTTTACTTTTCATCACAATGATAAGACTTGCTGCTAGTAACATCATTCACCATAGAGTCACCATCTTATATCCATGCCATCCATTAGATGAAATCCTGCTGGATAAAAGAAATAAACTGCTCAAGGAATAGATTTACTGTACAACAGGGCAATGAATTAAGAAGTCTCCAAGCCCTCTAGGTTGTTCTATATTTCTTGGACATTTAGCACATCTCTTAGAAAACAAACAAGAAAGATCACTTTCCTCACCCCAACTTGTAAAGGCAAATTGAATCTAAAGTAAAAATAGAATCATAGAATTATAGAATCATAGAATCACTAGGTTGGAAGAGACCCATTGGATCATCAAGTCCAAACATTCCTATCAAACACTAAACCATGTCCCTCAGGACCTTGTCCACCTGTGCCTTAAACACCTCCAGGGAAGGTGAATCAACCACCTCCCTGGGTAGCCTGTTCCAATACCCAATGACCCTTTCTGTGAAAAACTTACTTCTAATGTCTAGCCTAAATCTCCCCTGATGGAGGTTGAGGCCATGCCCTCTTGTCTTGTCCCCTGTCACTTAGGAGAAGAGGCCAGCTCCCTTCTCTCTACAACCTCCTTTCATAAGTTCTTTAAAAAATGCTGAAGTAACTTTTATGATTTTTCTCTCTTTTCTTTTTCCTTGTATCCTAGGATGATAAAACATTCACTAAGAGTGGTTTACGACAGTGTGATTTCTCTGAGTGTCTTTGTGTGCCAAAATAAGTACTATATTTAAATTCTAGAGATGTAAGTTTAGTTTCAAGCACTTCGATGGACGACTTAAATGACCTTGTACAAAGTAACATGGTGATAGATTTGATGCAGCCAAAATTCATCACTTAAGTTAGATATCTGGAATGTTCAGTTTATGCTGTTGAGATCCAGAATAAAGAGTAATTTTCCAGTTCCTTGGGTGATGAACTTCTCTGAAAACCATACTGTGTATTACTCAGAGCACACTACTAGAGCCTAACAATTTTCTCTCTTTGAGTGTTACTGACCACAGACTCTGGTCTCATAGAAAGCTAGCCAAGGCCTTTTTTGAGAAGGTGCCACCTATCACTTTTGTACCTCAACTTCCCACTCAAAAAATGAGCTTCCATTTCATTTTCCTACCCTTTTGTCTTTCTTTTGACGTCTGTGAGAATCAGGTTTGGCCTAAATACCTATTGCAGTTCTTTCAGTTGGTACCATTAGAGGTTCCTTTACTATCAATAATTAAAGTATAAAGAACTTATAATTCTGAGAGAAATTGTATAAAATGTATCAGTAGCTACCAAACACAGAAATACATTGATCTAGCTGATCATACAGCATACATGAATACATTAAGCCAACGTGAAGATCAGAATAATATGTAAAGTTTCCACTGAAAAGGAATACAAAATAACTGTTTCATTGTCAGAGAAACTTTGACTTTTGAAGTTTATTGACTTTAAAGCAAGGGTGTATTGATTCATACTTATATTTTCCTTTAAAAGCAAATTTACATTTAAGATTGTAATAGAAAATAAATCTCCACTGAATTTATTTTCACTGTCTGCACTGTCCACAATTACTTTATTGAGTGAATTAGCAAGGCTGTCCAGACAATTTTTGTGGTTCATTTGACTTTAAAGAATGCTCATGTGAGGTGAATTTTGAAGAAGGAACCATCAGTATCTACAGTACAAAATTTTCTTTAGAATCTACATCTGAAATATTGGGGTTTTACAGAGAATAAGTACTAGATGAGAAATTATTCCAAGGTAATCCACTTACAACAGAACTTGACACAGCTGAAGTTTTTTATAATTATTTGACCCAGTTTGGTAAATTCCTGGAGTTTCTCATTTCTCTTATATCTTTATCTTCTATCTTAGGTTGTTCAAATCATGGTTTTTTCCCAATCAATAGCTTCCAAAAGAAAATAAAAGGCTAATGTACGGCAGGTAGTTTTATGTATGCAAAGTCTTTTGCGTAAACAAAAATGTCTTTGAGAAAGAAAGAGCTAATGAAGTTGACTTTAAAAAAAAAAAAAAAGTAGTTCTTGCTGTCTAAGAAAAGATTTGATTTTAGACATCACATTTAGTGTTCAGAAATATAACCTCAAATGAAGAGACTTGTGAAACTGAGGGCAGAAACAGGAGATTCAATTCATTCCTTTGAGGAGATTTTAACTTCATCACAGTAAAGATTCCCAGACATCACAGGAGAAAGGTCTCTGAGGTAGGGTGTTCCCAATTAATTCCACTCACACTCTGTTTCACTTTGCATGAATAATTAAACATTTGTGGATCAACGAATAAATTCTGACTATCCCAGCTCCCCAATGAGAGTCCAAACCTCTAGGATGAAGAATATTTCTTCTCTTCTCATGCCCACAAGTATTTAATTATTTATGTAAAGTGAGAAAATTTGTAGGTGACATAAGGAGAAAATGAAAACATCCGGTCTTGTTGCAGGGTTTGGGATACTTTCCACGGAGATCATGTAATTCAGAGGTGGTAACTGAGCCCTTCTTTAGCATAACCAAGCTGATCAGATATACCCTGAAAGGTGACAGAATGAGTGCCTTCATCAATCAATGACTCAAGTAAATGTTGCACACAATGATGCCTTCTCTGAGCTTTTGATTTTTCACTGCTTGTTATAAACTGTTCAATAAATAATAAGGGTCCATATAATAAAAAAAAAAAAATAGAATTGCTTGCTGAATGAGGAATTAGTGTTTGTTCATTATATCTTGTCATTATGGTCTTCACGTACTCTCTTGTCCACTTTTGGTTCTTCAAAGAGTTGTCTTTCATTTTACTCATGACTCTTGATGTCCATGAACTAACCTCTTTTAAATTTTCTTTCTAGCTGTGTTTTTAGATACATCTCAATGTCCTAGTCTTAGTAGGTGAAAACTTGAATTTTCATTGAATTGTCATTCATTCACTTATTTACTGAAAGATGTAAAATTAATATTACCAGTATCAGTATAAAATAAACAACCAAACCCCACTTTTTGCAGAGGTGTTTTAGGCCCACTGGTGATCCTTTGTTTACCACTTTCAAAGGAGGTATTAACTGTTGCAATATGTATCCTTTTCTTCAGATGAAAGATGCATCAGTAAAAGGTAAAGAGCTTTATTATCTGAGTTCAGTAGAATAAGAATGAAAAGTGAGTTATGAAAGTGAAATATGCGGGCTGAGAAACAACTTGTAAATTTTCTTTCATTAAAAATAATTATGTCAATAAATATTGCTGGATATAATTTTTATTTTTATGCAATTAATTTGCTGTGTTTTCTCTATGGCTGGGAGAATCTTAAAAAATCTTTTCCACCCCTTGTTACAACACACACACTAAAATTCAAGAAGTTCTTTCTGTCCTTCTCTTTGGGAAATTCTATTCAGACGGCATTGCATCAGTCCCAATTCTCATTTAGTGCCTTTCAAGACCAAAGATTTTACTTAATAGTAGGATTTAAGACTTTTCTATTTCTCAGAGCATATGTAACCATTAAAAAACAACCTACTAGAGTAATAATCTTATTATAAATATAATCAGACCCTAGTTCAGAATTGTGTCTTTAAGAAATCTTTGATACATTTAACACTGATGTGTCAGATTTTTAATACTTCTAATGAAATAAACACTTGTTCACAAGCTACAAGTTATATGAAAGGAAATGGGAGGTCACAGTGGCTGTTAAATAATTCAAAATTCAATTTACTAGAAAAAAAAGGCAAGTTAGAGAAAGGATATTGCATGCAAAACATGTCTGTTGTTGCACAGTACATCCGCTTAGTGTAAGACAAATCTATGCTACAAAAGAAAGATATTATTAAAACATATTATCTACTGACTTTTGCTACCACTCTATGACTATGTAAATGTAATTGTGAGTTTTGGTTAGAGGTTTGAGAACAGTTGTCAGGAAATAAGAAAATCACTCTTGTATCATGTTGTGGTATCACTTGTTTTGTTTGTAAGTAAGTGTGTACACAATAAATTACACAAAGCAGTTCTTTGGTAGTGTTTCATTTAATTGAGAACTTGTGATATTTGTTTCATATGAAAAAAATCTATAACTTATACTGATTATTTCATTAGTTCTATGAAATTCAAGCTTACAGTATGTTATGGGATACAAGAGGTTAGAAGGAAAAATTATTATCTTTCAAAAAGGCAAAATATCTATGAACAGCCTGCTCAGGAAGTGGATGTTTTACACTTGAGGAAAGGAAAGAAAGAAGTGCCAAAACATGGGGGTTCTAATTTTTAATTTTTATCTATGTCAAGCAGATTGTTGAGCAGAAATCCTTTTCCAGATGAATTCTGTAGTCTATAATAGAGACAGTTCTATCCTCTCAGCTTTGTGATTTCAAAACCCCAGACTAATTCATTCTTTTGAAAGAAATATTCCTTTCAAATGGCTGAGGGATGGAGGCATACATCAGATTCTAACTAACTGACAAATGGATATTTTAACATAAGCAATGCATAAAGCAGCATTTTGGAAGAGCTGCCCAGTGCAGTAGTTTGTTCTACTAGTGATAATTATATGTTACAACTCAGTCGTGTGCTGCATAGTTCAGCCCCAGTAGGTATTTCACCAGTAATAATAATTCCACATACATATCTCTCATGTGTCAAATCATTGCCTGCACTTGTTCCTCTAGAAGAGAGCAATAGTAGAAATGAGGTAGGGAAGGGCCAATAAAATAAATTCAAGATATTAGGAGTCATTTACATTTCAGATAAATCTCCACATAAACAATTTTTTTTCCTCTAAACCTAGCATTCTTATTACTTTCAGTGCTCTACTCGAAAGCACAAGGAGAGAGGTCTTACTTTTTCTTTCATTAAAACTATAACTTGATTTTGCTTGAAATGAGGTATACACTAAAGGACAAACTGATTATACCTTTATGCCTGTTGGATGAATTTTTTAAGTAGCATGTGAAGGGGGAATCACTTTAATGTGAGGTACCCAGTTGTCTTTGTTAAAATATCAGGAGTGGAAGTATTCTGGGATCACTAGAATTAATCATGCTGTCACTATTTAACCAAGAATGAATATTTTAGATGATTTTCTATCATCTAAACATGTTAATTCATTGTTTATTCCCTATCTTTTGGTAGTAAACTTCTATGAGTGAAAGAGTTATAGTGAATATTTTGATGTCTAGTAAATGGGATTTCTGTGTTTCTCCTGGGAAATATTTTATGCAGATTCCGTACAATCAGTGAAATACCTCACACTGCCATAATATGTGTGATTTCAGACTTAAAACAAAAATATAATTTATACTACAAGGTTTGCAGCCTTTAGCAAATTACAGTTTATTCTACAGCAAGAAACAGTAGCTTCATCCTATAAAGCAGCAATATAAGATACTTAGCACCTACAGTGGTAACATAGATTTTGTTTTGAAATTAAGGGGAAAATTTGTAAGAAGTTATTCAGCTTTCTGAAGGCTACTCATGGAAGTTACCTCATTATTCAGTCTTTATTTTGAGGTAAGGTATCTTACTAGAAATGATAACTTAGCGTTCTGTAGATATTTTTATTATCATTTAGAAATCATTCTCTTTCATGGCCACAAATATGTCTCTGATAATTTAGTGTGTTTTTGTAGTACTCGTGGTTCAAGAATCATAGAGTCATTGGATCATAGGATGGTTTTGGTTGGAAGCAACCCTTTACGTTTACCTAGTTCAAATCCCTCTCGCCACCAACAGGGAGATATTTCACTAGATCAGGTTGTTCAAAGCCTCTCTCAACCTCACTTGAAGCACTGCCAGTGATGTCTCACCACCTTACCCTAAAAAAACCCAAAACAACAACAACAAAAAAAAAACCACCAAACCCCTTCCTAATATCTAATCTAAATCTGCACCTTTTTTCAGCTTAAAATTGCTGCTCATACTTCTGTCATTGCATTCTCTGGCAAAACATTATTCCCAACTTTCCTGTAAACTGCCTTTATATACTGAAAGGCTGCACAACCTTAGCGTATTGAAAGGTTGAACAGCCCCAACTCCACAGCTTTTCTTCACAGGAGAGTTATTCTGACCCTTTTATATTTTTGAAGCCCTCCTCTGGACCCTCTGACAAGTCTGTGTTTTTCTGGTGCTGAGGGCCCCGCAGCTGGCTTCAGTGCTCCAAATAGCATCTTACAAGAGCGGAGTATAGAGGAGGAAACAACTCCCTTGACCTGCTGACCATGCTTCTTTTGATGTGGCAAAAGATAAAATTTGCTTTCTGGGCTACAAGTACAATTTATCATCTCATGTGTGATTTTTCATCTAGTAATACCCTCTAGCTCGCCTCTGCAGGGCTACTCACATTCCATTCTTCCCTCAGGCTGTACTGATAGTGGTGATTGTCCTGACCCAGGAACAGGACCTTACATTTGGCTTTATTGCAACATCATGTGGTTGAACAACTCTTAAGCCTGTAAATGTTCCTCTGGGTGGAATCACTTCCCTCTTGCATATCAACTGCACCTCAGCTTTCTGTCATCGGTAAACTTGTTGAGGATGCAGTTAATCTCATTGTCTATGTCGCTAATGAAGATACTAAAAAATACTGATCTTAGTATGGATCCCTGAGGGACACCACTTATTACTGCTTTTCATTTGAATATTAGACCATTGACTGCAACTCTTTGGATGTGAACATCTAGCTAATTCCTTACCCATTGAATTTTTAAATTTCTGATGTTCTTACAGGGTGTCAGTATTGAAAATCTAAGGATAACTCTGTCCTGGCTCTCCACAAACAGGGAATCATAGGCATAACTGGAATATACAACACTTCAGCCTATTCCTATGTACATAGTTGTGTAAGTGTTGCATACGTTTAAGTCTGTTCATCTTTCTGCAAGGCAGCTGCATATTTGTGAGAACACGTGGGTTGTGGAACTATTTTTGCAATTTTTTGTTGAAGTGTAAGTGTAACCATCAGCATTAAGACAAGGCACTTATTGCTGGAAATAAGACTTCAGTGATTCTGAAGATTTACTCTTCTTTTTTTTTTTTTTTTTTTTTCCTAAGGTAAGTGAGCAGCCATCTGAATCACACCTTGTATTTATTTTCAAATTTGAATGACTCTAAAGCAAATGAAGAGGTAAAGAACAGATTTGTTGTTGTACATGTATTTTTATTTTCTTGCAGATATAACCCAGCAATACCAATAGATGGTAAAATGGTCTATTTTAAAAGGAAGTCAGATAAATTTAGGTTTCTCAGACCTCCAGGTTAAAGCCTTCATGGAAATATGTGATTTCAGCTTAGTTTTTCTGGAACTTCAGTTCAAGGTTCATATAGACTCTTGAAGGAAGACTGGCTAATTCAGTTTAATCAAATGGGCTTGGTTTTGTGTCATGTTTTATGTTACAAATAATGTCTGTTGGAACTTAAGAGTAACAGAATTGTATAATCATCAAGTCTTAGAATGATGTGGGTTGGAAGGGACCTTAAAGCTCAGCCAGTTCCAATCCACCTGCCATGGGCAGAGACCACTCCCAGTAGACCAGGCTGCTCAACACACAGTCCTTGAATACTTCCAGGGAAGGGGCATCCACAGCTTCACTGGGCAAACTGTGCCAGTGCTTCATCACCCTCATCATGAAGAATTTCTTCCTAATATGAAATCTAATTCTTCCCCCTCCCAACATTCTCTTTCATCTTGTTACTACATGTCCTTGTGAAAAGTTCCTCCTCAGCTTTCTTGTAGGCCCCTTTTCAGGTACTGGAAAGCCACTATCATGTCTACCCCTCAGCAATTTTGCAGATGACACCAAGCTGAGTGATGCAGTTCCCACGTAGGAAGGAAAGGATGTTAGCCAGACAGAACTGGAAAAACTGGAGAACCTATCACTAAGACAAATGTCTGTGCTAGCTCTTTTTGTCTGTATCAGCATATGTTGGGCAATGAAACACAAAATTTGCAAATGGTTTCCTTAGCTTGAATACACAATTGCAAACTGCGTTCTGTTTTTTATCATCTTTCTTTCCCCCGTCCCACCCATGCAAGTATCCAGTCACATCTGTTAGCTCTAATTGAAAGAGGAAAAATGAAAAAATGACCCATTTAACTTTGAGCAATGTTTTTCCATTAGTAAAACTTTGTGCAAGAACAAAAAAAATGCATCACAAATTATTCAGAAATTGGAGTCTCTTCAGTAACTGTAAGCAACCAAAATTTTTAAATACATATATTATTGAAAAATGACATAAGCCTTATTAGGAAAATATGTACTGTACATGGAGAGTAATTGGTTTCTTGAAGGCTTACCTCTAGCTTTATATTCCATCAGTTATTCCTTCCATGAAGGACTACTCTGCCTTGTTAGACAATATCTTTGAAGTGAATACAAAAGGTCAATTGTGCCAAATTCACATCTAATATGATACTAATGTCACAATACATAGAGAATACTAGTGCTTTTATGCACTAAATGCACTTAACTGCTATATCCATTTACCAAATTATACTTGAACACAATGACCCCCTGAATGTCTGAGGTTGAACAGGTTAATTTTTTGTAATTAGTATTTTTAGTTTGCAAACTGTGAATATTTGTCTTCTTTCTACCCTGCACTGACCTTCATACATCTGTCAGTAGTTTTTATTTCTACTATAGAAAAGTGCACAGTCTGGTCATCAGAGCTTTGCATCTTTTTTTTAAAAAAACCCCAACTGACGCATCTAGTAATTTTAGAAATGGCAGTGGGTAGGCTTAGTGTAAAGTCAGCTCTCTTTGCCTTAAACATTTTGCCTGAAGACTGCCTGCTTGTGTGTCGGGTTCACCAGAAGGACAATGTAGGAGCGGGCACTGCTCTCCCTTGCTTGGCTGTGGTAGGGATCCAGAGCTGGTTGTGGCTGGGTGGAGGTGATGCTGCAGTGGGTTTGACTGAGCAAATTGCATCCTCAAGTGTCACCACTATGGAGAGCATGGACCTGAGTTTTCAATCTGAGTTCTGTGACAAATGTTTAAGTCACAGGGTGGAATGTATAGTCAGACTATGTTTACCTGTTTACCTTAAACATTTTGTCTTAGGACTACCCACTTGTGGCACCAGTTTGTCTGTAGTGCCAAGGTTCAGCAGAGGGGATGCAACCGTGGCTGCTACCCCCGCTCCCCTCCCACCTACTCACTACTGGAACCCCAAAGAGACAGATGAGAGTTGGGCTGGCCTTATAAAGGACTCTTAAGGAACCACACTGGGCAGTATCACGCTCACCTCCATGCTCGCTCACACTCACACACTTCTATCAGACCAAAATGGACCATGTGGCCTGGAAAAAGCTACTTCAGTGACCATGTGTTCCCAAGATCTGCTGCTGCCTTCAACATGGTGATTTCTTTCCTCTCTCTCCCTCTCTTTCTCTCTGTTTCTCTTTTACCTTATGGTATGAGTGTTGGATTGGATCTGAGGGACCTGGGTTCTTTTGGGGTTCTTCCTGTTACTTTGGGTGGTTGCACCACCCCGCGTCTTTGTTGTGTGCCCTAGTGTAGTGGTGTGGTTATGCTTGCTGGGCCCAGAAATAAATACTGCTCTTGATATTCACCCTGGGAGTGACCTTATTGGCCTCCGGATCACCACACAGATAAACAAATCCACTTTCCCCTCCCCTGTCAGGGCTGGACACAAGGGTGTGGCTAGTGGCCATACTGTGACATTTAGTGAAACAAATATTGCGGTGGTTAAACTGGAACATTTTGATATTCTTTAGCTTTTGATAGCTTTTTTATATTCTTGATCCTTTTCTGAAAAAATAAATGGCAATGTAACAGAAGATAAATGTACTAGGAAAAACCTAGACTTTTCTTTCAGTTATGTTAAGATATCTAAGATGTCCTCAATGATAGCCACAGTTTAAAGAGGGAAGTGTGATTTGGATGTGAGCAGGAATAAAACATTCAAATCTAAGCAAGACTTATGTTTTGCAGAACTATGCTAGTCATAAGGCAATGCTAGCTTACGTTGGTCACCACAGAGGTGTCTGGCTCTGAATCTGACCTTATATAGAAGGGCAATGAATAAAGGAAAAATGTAAAATATAAAATCATTATCATCACTTAAAATTTTTAGGAAGTTAAGGGGAGAGGATGATGATGAGTATCTTTCTTTAATAAAAAAATGTTTTCATTTTTTTTATAGACTGGTTTCACAAATATCATTGATCCCAACAGGGAAAAGAAACCAGTTGAGTTAAGTTATGTAAAAAAAAAAAAAAAAAAAAAAAAAAAAGAGGATGTGGGAGAAGAAATAAAGACTACAAAAACTACAGATGAGAAAATGACATTTGAAATAAGATTAGAAGGGTTACAGTGAAAACAGAGAAGACAGGAAAATGAAAGAAATACTCCTTTAATTGAGTTCTGATTTGATGGATACTGCAAAAGAGAAAAGTAAAGGTAGCAAAGATAAGTTTTCATGGTATAACAAATTACATAAAGAAATCTTCTCTATAAAAGTGCATTTTTCGTTTTTGGCAGAGATGGCTACATTGATGATGTTTGCCATGTAGTACCAACATAAATGAACTGTTACCAAAACCACTTTAAAATTCCCTCACTTTCAGGAAATCCAGGGCTAATAAGTAATCAATATCTGTTGATGATGTTGTTAATGATAATAGTTGTGATCCAAAGCAATACTGGACTTTGGTTTTGACATTTGTGTTGCCTGACTGTGTCCTGAGCAGACAGATACATGATGAAGAGGCTTACATCCCCTTCCATGTATGGCTTGTGACAGCTGGAAATGCACCACCCAAAAGTAGGCTTCAAGAAATTGCTGGTTTGGTCAAGACAGTAATCAAAGGAGATTTAATATTAGATTTTCTGCTGGCAAAAAATCCCTGAGGTCTCCATCTCTTCTGTTAAGAGTTCTGAAACATGGCATAGATATTTTTAGGCAAATGCACTTATTGTGAAATACAAGTGATATTTTTAATGTATTGCATAGGAGTGGTGGTGCATGGCAGGAGAGTGAGAGGCGGCAGGCACAAGCTGAAACATGGGACTCTCAGAGTGGATATAAGGAAGAAAGTCACTTTGCAGAAAGTAAAGTATTGGAGCAGGGGCCCCAAGGAGTGGTGCAATCTCCATCCATGGACACGTTCAAGGTGACTCTGCTTTGAATAGAGCTTTAGGTTAGATATCTCCTGAGGTCCCTTCCAGTTGTAGTTATCTAATAATTCTGTTTTGCTTAAATGCTTAGAGATTTCAAAATATACTTCACAAATTTTGATGTTGTGATTAAAATGAAATGCTTTTAATCTCATTTTCTCAAAAAGGTTAATAATTCTGAACACAATTCATATAGAAGTATAATTCACTTATGTCTGAAAAAGAAATATAATTAAATTTAAAAGAACTTATCAACTTAATAAAGTTTTATTCTTATAATGAGTCATTTTATAAGAGTTTCATCGTAACTCTTTAAATTTATGCTTAAATATGCTATCATGTTTACATTGTTTCACACTTGCCTTAAAACACTTTCAAGGTCAAAATTAAGTTTAAAGGTAAATTGTTTTGAGGGTTTTAAAAGGTTATAGCCAAACTGGTGAAATACAGATTTGATAATATCATGAATGGTGGAATACTGGGCTAGTGCAAAGGGTTATGATTAGTGTAACCAGTACATCTAGTTGCAGTGCTTACAAACAGTGTTAGTTTGGGTTTGATATTAGGGCTAGTAACACTTCATATCTTTACTGGTGACTAGAGTGACAGGGCATGTGTTTTCCACAAGTTACTTTCGTACCAAGTTGGAAGAAATGGTCAATATGCATGAGAGCAGGATTACAGAGGATCTTCTAGAGGGTGGAGAAGTGGATGAAGAGGAACCTTATGAAATTCACCAAAACTGAATGCACCTAGATTTCTGTGCCCATTCCAGTGTTCCTCCGCATGGGGCAGAAACTGATGTACTGGTGTGAATCTCATGGATGCCACCAAACCATTAGGGGAGTGGAGCATGGATTATTTGAGAAGAGGCTGCAAGAGTTGTATCTGTTCACCTGGGAGTAGTTGGATTCAATGGGATATTATTAATTCTTCAAGATACCCAGCAGGGAGGTGTAAAGTAGACAGAGGTACATCCCTCTCAGTGTTGTACAGAGCAACGAACAACCTCCTGCTGGAACGTGGCAAATTCTGGCTGAAGTTAAAGGAAGTTATTTTCACTGTTGAGGTGAAAAAACACGGCAATAGGTGCCCAAAGAAACTGCAGGATCACTGTTGTTAGGAATACTCAGTGCTGCACTGAACACAACCTGAAGCTACCTGCTCTAATTGGACTTGGTTTAAGCAGGTCCTGGAGTTGATAACCTCCAAAGATCTTTTCCTATCAGCAGTATAATTCTGCTAGAATCTCACTTGCAACTTTCTATAACTGAGAAAGTCCTAATATATGGCATATGGACCAAATATCATACTTTTCAGGTCAAACTCCACAGCTGCATCTTTTAATTATTCAATTTACATCCAGGTAGCTAAAATCAAGATTCTCCTCTTTGTTAAATCATTTAAATTTGGATATTCATATTTCAAGGCTTTTTTTCTCTTTGGTAATTTTTTTATTTTTTACTGTAGTATGAATGTAGAGCTATAGAAAACACTGTTATTGACTTGTTTATTTCAGAAGCTAATTATTACTACACTGACACTATTGTGTTGTAAATAAAAAGTTAGAAAGGTTGACATGGTTGGCCTTGGTAGTCAAGGGAGTACTCAAACGGGAAAGAATGGACTATTTTGGAAAATCTTAAAGGACCTGAGGACAATTTTTCAGAAGATAAGGAATTCTACTCAGAGGAAAATAGTACTGCCTGAAAGTGACAGTGACTACAGAAAATGGAAAATAGTCTATATATATATATCATACAAGTTCATTTTCCGTAGTCTTGTATATTCTCATTCCTGTCTCTTCAGTAAAGTAAATATGAAGATATTGTGACAGACATGTCAGGCAGAAGAAAGTCCACAGCCAGACCATCATATACCCAAACAAAAAACAATAAACTTTAAAAAGCATAGAAAAACAAATATAAAGGATCAACGCAGAAATGCAGCTACTATATTGTTTTGCAACTGGTACTTTTAATTTACCATGTTATGATAACCTCTTTATTTGTTTTTCTTTAATTCTTATAACCTTATGGATGCTTTGAGAAAGTTTGAAATAACCTCTGCAGGTAAAGTTTAGATCTCATATTACATCCAATAAGGCTGACTGCTCACCTTGCTGAAGTGGTCCTAAGTTTCTTTTCACTGTATTCAGAAGTAAAGCCAACTCCATTTCCAGAGGAACTGAAAATAAACCATCTTTAGAGATGTTGGATGGCCATTGCTTTTTAAGGATAGGAAACTAGTTAACCAACTGTACAGGCATCATATATGAAAACATATAAAGAAGCCACTGGAAATCAGCTGATTTCAGGACATGTTTAGTTAGCCAGAAGCATCTGTACTAACTTTCTATACTACATCCTCAGCACACATATAGAATAATAGAATCATAGAATCACCACATTGGAAGAGACCCATCAGATCATCGATTCCAACCATTCCTATCTAACACTAAACCATTTCCCTCAGGACCTCGTCTACCCATGTCCAGGGAAGGTGAATCAACCACCTCCCTGAACAGCCTGTTCCAATGCCCAATGACCCTTTATGTGAAAAACTTCCTCCTAATGTCTAGCCTAAATCTCCCCTGTCAGGGCTTGAGGTTTTTCCTTGTTGTCCTGTCCCCTGTCACTTGGGAGAAGAGGTCAGCTCCCTCCTCTCTACAACCTCCTTTCAGGTACTTGTAGAGAGCAATGAGGTCTCCTCTAAGCCTCCTCTTCTCCAGGCTAAACAACCCCAGCTCTCTCAGACATTCCTCATAAGGTCTGTTCTCCAGCCCCTTCACCACCTTTGTTGCTCTTCTCTGGACTTGCTCTAGAGCCTCAACATCCTTCTTGTGGTGAGGGGTCCAGATCTGAACACAGGATTCAAGGAGCGGTCTCACCAGTGCAGAATACAGAGGGAGAATAACTTCCCTGGACCTGCTGGTCACACCATTTCTGATACAATATATATATCTTTTAAATTCCAAAGACAGTGATCCAGAAGTGTACCATGTAGTGAAGTGTTCTCCAGAGTTCTGTGTGTTGTTATGACATAAGTAAATATTGTATTAACAGAGTAGTGACTGGATGAAGAAGACAATTACAGTCACTGCAAGTACAGAGGGAATCTGGTTGAAGAAAGAATCAGCAGAATCTGAATAGCAGGAGACTTTAGGGGAAATAATCTGTGAGAGTAGGTAGAAAATGAGATTATAGATTACTTCAAATGTAAGGAAGGTGAAGAAAGGAATGATAATAGAATAGAAGAGTAAAAATGTAACAAAATGATGCCAGTATATTTTCCTGTTCTTAAATAAAAAAGTAGAATTCTCCCTTGAAAGCAATGTGAAAGACATGTTTGATTCTGAAGTCTAATTCAATTTTGAATATCGTAACTTCATAAGGTACCAAATTTTAAACAAAGTGCAGCAGTCTTACACTAATACCGTAAATGTACAATGTCCTTTGCTTAATGCATATATAGAGATGAATCAACAAGGGTGTTTTTTGAATAATTGTGAATATCACTTCTGTTGTGATAGGGTAGTGTTTTGAGGGGAAGGAGGTTTTTTTTCCTTATTTTTTCTTCTTTTGCAAAAGAAGATTCCATAGGTATATATAGTCTGAATCATGGTAGAAATACTGCTAATACTGTTTTTAATAAACCCAGCCACACACCTCCCTGACTATAATAACAAGTTGATGCTAAGAGAAAGCATGGAGTATTGTTAGAATATTGCCTCCAGCATGTAACATCCTAGGAATCTGTTTGCAATTGGAATCCACTCCATCATTTATGTTTTACTATTTATTAGGAACTTGAAGATCAATTTATCAAATGCAGGCTTCCGGGAGAACAAAGACATTGCTCGAGGTTCTCTGCTTTATTATATTGGGATATCAGCACTTAAATGCTTGCAATATAATCTGAGCCTTGTAATTAGTAATCATTCATTACAAGCTGAAAACACTATATAGAGCACTTGCAGCCCCAAAGGACTTAATTGTTTGCTGCTGCTAGTGTTGTTTTATGATTCCAATAACTAAAATCTATTGACTGTGATTTTATTATGGTTTGTAAAGTAAGAAATCGAGTGTCTCTTCCATTTTCCTCTAGCCTCAGGCATTTGCTGTCTGTCTTATTTTCTGTTGCCATTAAAACTGAAAATCTGAAGAGAAGTGGATTTCTATTAGATGGCCTGTGGAAATCAGCAATATGCGAGCTTTTGATGATATTAAATTAACATATTTAATCTTGAGTATCAATCTGTAGTGTCCTTCTCATTAATATACTTAAAACCATAGGGTTACTTTTGTTTTTAGTGTCAGTTTGGCTGGGTGGGCAGTGCTTAGGCACAACATAAGATACACTTATTGATTCTTAAAAGGTCTTAATTCACACTGCAGCCAAAGCAGCTGGTAAAGGGCTAAAGTGCACTCAAGTCACCCAAATCTCTGGATATTGCTTTCTGCTGCACCATCTGTATCCTGTTAAATATTCTTGGTTTTTGCCAAGTTTGGTCAATTTATATGTTAAATCGGTTGTTAAAAAGAGGATCCAAGTTGCTTGTGCAGGAAAAAACAATGTATTAAATTGCAAACTCTTATACATTAATCATTTGTTTTGGAAAAATCCAGTTCAAATTCTACTGAACAAATAATAGCAGTGAGATTTCAGATTTCTCAGTCTATTTTATGATAGCAGGAGGGCTAGTATGACTTTGGTACCTTTTATTCCCAGAGAGGGGTACCATCTTCAGCCTTAAGAGGAAACGCTGTCCTATTTCTTGTTGGAAGAGGAAAGAGCATGAATCCAGTGATCCAGTGAAGCTGTTGTAGAATCAACTGCAATAGCAGAATTTTTTTTCATCTAGTATATACTGTAACCAAATAATTCCTAAAAAATGGCTAATTATTGACATTTTACTATCTCATGATAAATGAACATTGAAGTAATCCCGAGGACTATGGATTTAGTGCTACTTTTAAATGATGATAACCTGCAAGCATGCCAGTGTTCTAATTTTCTATTAATTTAATACAATAAATTGTATTAGGAGGACAAAAATATCATCCTTGGATATTTGTCCTATAAATCAATGCTGTATCATATCAGTGCTGTTCCATTCATTGATTATGTATCAGTCATTTCAATGCAGAAATTTGAATTTGACCATCTCACTAAAATGTACTGACTGTATTTGAAGTGTCCTTTTTTTAGATGCTGTTGCTTTTAAAAAAACCAGAATAAATACTTCAATATATGCTGAGTCATATTTTGTATCCCTTTGCCCTTCTTAATTATTTTATACACTTCATTTCTACATTTTAAGTTCTGTTATTACAAAGACCTACACACTTTGACTGTAGTATTTGTGCATATGTTGCCAGCAGTAAGACCTTGTCAAATTTCTGATGTCATCATTTGAGATTCCTATTGTTTCCCCTCCTCATGGTAGTACCATAAAGTACAATTTTTCATCACTTATTACCCTTGTTGTGAATGACAGCTTATTGTTTTCAATGATAATGCCTCCCTAGTAATATCTGATGATGTATCAAAGTAACCTAAATTAAATGTTAAATCAGTTACTCAAAATAGTAACCAAGGGTTAGATAACAATATAAATAATATCTAATAAAAGCAAGTGTGTCAGAAATGATTCCTTATGAAATTATTTGGATATATTGCATATTCTTGTTTTCACGGTTATCTACTTGACCTGTGATAGCTACCAAAACCAGGAGGATTCAGGTGCAGAACACAAGGGTTACAGTTATTTCATTTTTTATTAAAATTTTGAATTTATAAACTCGAAAATTCCTTCAGTCTTAACAATTCTTTGTTGTTACTTCTGTTGCGAAAAATACAAAACCTTTGAAAATTAAGAAGAAAAATTCTGTTATTTCAAGATTTATTGAAAAAATGATTAAAAGGAAATTTTTTTTTTTAATATTGAATTTGGGCAGACTTTGGTCTGGTCAGAAGACTGCTTGATCAAGTTCTATGGGAGACAGTCCTTAAGGGTAAAGGAGCTCATGAGGTCTGAAAGCCTGGGTACTCTTTAAGAAGGAATTCCTGGTAGCACAAGAGCAAGCCATCCCTGTGTGCTGGAAAGTGAGCTGGTGAGGAAGAAGACTGGTCTGGTTGAGTAAAAAGCTCTGTATGGAAACTAGGAAGAAGAGGAAAATATACAAACTCTGGAAAATGGTGCAGGCAACTTTTGAGGACTACAAAGATGAAGTCAGATCTTGCAGAGATAAAATGAGAAGGGCTAAAGACCAATTAGAACTCTGATTGGCCCATTCTGTGAAAGGTAGTAAAGAATCCTTCTACAAATACATCAATAACAAAAGAAGGGCCAAAGAGAATCTCCATTCTTTCCTGGACACAATGGGAACAATAGTGACAAAGGATGAGGATAAGGCTGAGATGCTTAATGCCTCCTTTGCCTCAATAGTAAGGTAAGATGTTCCCTGGGTGCTCAGCCTCCTGAGCCAGTAGACAGTGAAGAAGAGTACAACAAAGCTCCCTTGATCCAAGAGGAAATGGTTAGGGAGCTGTCAAGTAAATTAGATATTCATAAGTCTAAGGGGATGGAAGGGATCCACCTGAGAGTAATAAGGGAGCTGGCTAAGGTGATTGCCAAACATCTTTTCATCATCTACCAGCAGTCCTGGCTGACATTGGACTGGAAGCTGGCAGATATTACACCCATTTACAAGGGCCAGAGAGAGGATCTAGGGAACTACAGACCTGTCAATCTGCCTTTGGTGCCAAGGAAGGTCACGGAGCAGGTCTACTTGGATGCCATCTCACAACATATACAGGACAGCTGGGTGATCTGGTCCACTCAGCATGATTGCCTTCAAGGACAAGATGGCATGCCTAATGGCTGAGGAAAAGCCTGTGGGTGTAATGTATCTGGAGATAAGTAAAACTTTTGACACATTTTCTCACAGTGACTAAGTCAAGAAACTGGATTCCACTGGCCTGGACATGCACATCAACTGCTGGGTGAAAAACTGCCGTGATGGCCAGGCTCAATGAGTGGTGGTAAATGGAGTTAAATCTAATTGAAGGCCAGTCACAAGTGGTGTTCCCCAGGGCTCAGTGCTGCATCAAGTCCTGTTCAATATCTTTACCAATGACATGGATGAGGGGATTGAGTGTGCCCTTAGCAAGTTTGCAGATGACACTAAACTGGAAGGACATGCTGAAGTGCTGGAGGGTAGGGTGGTTCTACAGAGGGATCTGAAATGGCTAGATCCATGGACTGAGGCTAATGGGATAAGGTTTAACAAGGTCTAGTGCCAAGTCCTTCACTGTGGACACAAAAATCCAATACAGTGTTACAGTCTTAGGGAAGTGGTTGGAAATTTGGCTGGTAGAGGAGGGCCTGAGGGTGTTGGTCTACAGTCAACTGAACATGAGCCAGCAGTGTGCCTAGGTAGCCAAGAAAGTCAATAGCAACTTGTCTTGTATCAGAAATGCCATGGCCAGTAGGACCAGGGAGGAGATTGTGCCCCTGTACTCAGCATTAGTGAGTCTGCACCTAGAATCCTGTGTTTGGTTTTGTGCCCCTCACTGTAAGAAAGATATTGAGGTCCTTCAGCATGTCCAGAGAAGAGCAACAAAACTGGTGAAGGTGCTGGAGAACAAGTATTAGGAGGAGAAGCTGAGGGAACTGGTGTTGCTTAGCCTGGCAAAAAGAAGGCTGAGAGGAGACCTTATGGCTCTCTAAAACTGCCTAAAAGGAGGTTGCATAGATGTGGCTTTTAGTCTCTTCTCCCAAGTGATAGGTGACAGGACAAGAGGGACTGGCATTATACTGTGTCAGGAGAAGTTTAGATTGGAAATTAGGAAAAATGCTTTTACAGGAAGGGTTATCAAGCACTGGAAGATGCTGCTCAGGGAGGCGTCTGAGTCACCATCCCTGGAGGTGTTTAAAAGGTGAGTAGATGAAGTACTTGGGAGACACAATTTAGTAGTGGACAGGTGCAGTTGGAGTTGATGATCTCAAAGTTTTTTTCCAACCTGGTGATTCTATGATTCTAAGGGTACCATTAGCAGTATGTGCCTGAGAAGGGCATTTTCAGCATATCTGTCTTAATTTAGGTAATGATAGTACCATGGAATCTCAAGCTTTCAGAAGTGAGAAAAGAGAGAATGTGTTCACATCTTAGCTTCTACATGTTACTAAGAGATTCTGTAGTAAGAAGCTATGCAAACTATTAATATTTTTCATAATGAAATTGTGTGAAATGAAACTGATATGTGTGAGTAATCATTAGAAAGTTATCTCTATTATGAGAATGTTAATTTTCTTCTCATACAACAACAAAAAAACCCTCAAGACTGTGCCTGTAATTTTTTTTTTACCTAACATTAAGAAAATCAACCATGATCACCTTCAAAATAGTTCTTTTCTGAGCTGACACACAACTTCATATAATGCTGCCAAAGTTCAAAGCAAATTCATAGATCATTTTCAGAAGGGCTATTCAAGGTCCTTTGAGCACTGGTTTGATCTTTAGAATATATTTACCATAAAACTAAGACAATAACTGAAAGATTTCCATCACATATTTCTTCAGTTTCACTAGAAACTTGATGTTTAGTTTTTGTTCACTCTTGCAAGTGACATTTTCTGACTGAGGGTAAGAAAACATTTTTATTTGAACCCATGTCCCCTTGTACTGAGTGAAGAGTTCGAACTGAGCCTTTTCTCACTGTGACAGATTAGAACATGTTCTGTAGCCATCTCTTTGTCTCTCCCTATCCACTCTTGGTTCCGGAGCTACAGGAGAATTTTTGTGTTGGAATTTGTACATTTACACTGAACATTTGCAAGGGTTTGCACAAGTGTAATAAGAGAAGACTATCTTGTCAAAGTTGGCCTTACGCTTTCAATTGCTCCATTGTCATTGTTCCCTACCTGTGCATTTTCAAGGCCTCACCACTCCAGTCTTCAGTGTGTTACGCATATATCTGAACTAGTCATACACAGTAGCCTGAATACTGAAAGTAATGTAGAAGTAACAACACAGACTGTACAGTCTTATTCATCTACTTGTTGTCACAGCTAGGTCTCTTGTGAAAACTATGCTGGCTATCTTGTCTCTCTGTCACTGCAGTCCTCTGGATATATACCTAAATGCCTCACAAAAATTAGTAGCTCAGGCAAAGTGCTTTAATTTCTAGTTTGAGTAAGAAAGTTGGAAACCTGTTAATTATTCTCCTGAGTATCTCTAAGCCATCAATGACTATTAAATATGACTCCAGTTGAGACCTATGCCCTTCCATCTCTTTCTAGCTGCACCAGTCCTCATTCCTTTTCTTTTTCTCATTCATATTCTTTTGTTGTTTTCTTTTTTCCTGCTTTATCTTTTGGGTGCAATAGACAATGTATTTTTCAACCATTTTCTATTCTTTTTCTTAATGGTTTTGCCCAACACACTCTGATTTGATTAAATGGCTGTGAGGGAAAAGGGTGAAGTGACACACACTGAAATTCTTCTCTCTGCTATCCTTGAAGCATATAAAGTGGAGGGATGAGAGAAGAATAGTTGCTGTAAAATAATATCCTGCTTTTCTATGTTTGTTTCCATTTCTGACTTCTATATCAAACTCACTGCTTAGTAAGCTGAACCAAGATTTTTGTATCTGTCAGAAATACCTTCTTGTCCTTTCTCTGAAAATCAGACTGAGATCTTCTTGTCTCCTACCTTAACAACTACAATAAAGATTCTCAAATTAAAAGTTACCAGGTATCTTGTGGTAGTTATGAAAAGCATAACACATTGTACTGCCTTTTCCCTGCTGGTAGAAATAAATTTTTTGATGATAAATTAACAGCTGCATTTTGTGAGATACATAGATGCAGTTATATATAGCAACAAAACAAAATATCTTCATGATACTCTCTTTCCACCCAAATTGGAGGACAGTGTGGAAAACATAAGTTTTGCCTTAAAGAAGGATTTCTCAGAAAATATTGACCCCAGATATGAATAGTCCAAATTCTTGTTTCATTCCCTCTTTCATGATCAACTGCCATTGTGAAAACCAAGATATGATATTGATGACAATTATTGTGATTATATTATTAATAATAATAGTAGTAATAATCAGAGCACTAACAGTAATAATAGCTTTTTCTCTGGCTGTAGATTTTTTTTAATTACTTCAATTCTCAGTTTCATAGAAATTGTTTTTGAGTATATGCAAAGGTTGTACAATTAGCTACATCTTGTTATACTGGTGGGAAGGAAAGAAGGAAAGCACAACAGTTTCTTTTGGAGCTAGTTTTTTGATAATTTTTGTGAGATTATTAAGTATATTTCTCAGTCCCAAGTGAGTGAAATAAGGTCCAGTTAAGAATTACGAACAGGAGAATGTACTCTAAGTAAGAATATAATTTCTTTAAAATAGAAGACAGGAACTCTTGTACTAAAAATATCAGTAACTTATATGTGATAAAAAGGTTGAAGAGGAGGTGAACTTAAGCTGAAGGATATGCTTATCACTGATCAGTGAGACAGTAGTTCAGAGGAGATGAAAGACTCATTCAATTCTTTTATGTGGAACTGAAGACTAATTTATTTAAATAATAAAAATAAATTCCCTGGCTCTCAGACTTCATATTCATTAGTGTAATCCAAAGGTAATTAAAATACATATAGCAAACAATCAGTAAATTAAGTAAATAATAGAGCTGTCATTGTGGAAACTCATTTATAGAGTTACTGCTGTCATCCTGCTTTTTTTTGGGAAAATTTTCCAGGAATTTCTGGGTTTTTTGTATTATTAGCAGAGGGGTAACCTTCAAACTGATATGCAAGGATACAAGGTAGGAACTCTAACTTCTGTTTTAAAAAAAAAAGCTAAAACTTCTTCATCTTAGCCATATCCAAGACTAAAACAGGTATAGTATATCCCCTGATTATCTAAAGATATGAGGAGATCCACCAGATATTTCTATACAAAAGCAGATACTTTTCAAGAGGAAAAGGAAGGAGAGATTTTCTCCAGTCATGAGGTGGTGGATCTGCCCCTGAAGTTTTCTCAGTAGAGCTTTTCACAGAAATGAAATGTTAACGAACAAGAAGATAAAATTATGGAGTATGAATTGGAGGTCAGGACACAATGCTTGACAGTACCTACTCAGTAATTGTAAAATGAAAATAAAACATGACATCAGGAAGAAGGTAATAGATGAATGGGAACAATATAAAGAAGGATAATTGGCTAAAAATTTAGTTTAATTACTATTTCCTAACTAATTGCTAGATACAGCTGAAAATTTACCATCACTAAGAAGTTTGTATCCTGCCTAAGAATTTAGTTTTTCATGGTGTTTTCAATTGATGTTGAGACTTTCATCCTCTATGTGCCTACAGTTCTGTAGTTTCTTCCTTTTCTTTTTTAACATATATCACAGTGACCAAAGATGTTTCAGATACCAAAATCCATGCATCAGTTTTTTTTTTAATAGACAGCTATATTTTGTTCTACAACTGGTTCTTCTACTTTCATCTCAGCATCTTTTTTTTTTTTTTTAATTCAGAACACTTCACATTATTGACAGAGTTGACATATATTAGATAAAATGGTAGAAAAAATATATAGAAAAGTTATTGCCTCTTGAAAAAAAGAAATATCAATTGTTATTTTAAGATTAAACACTTTACATTCCCCCCAACCAGGAAACAAAATGCTTAGGTGATATAATTCAGCATAGCTCCATTGACTTCAATGAAGCTCTGTCAATTTTATATCAATTGTAGAAGTACTTTCTGCAATTCTATTGAGTGGATTTAGTGAGGATTATTGTCAGTTTCCATTGTAAATGCTGAAATAGTGCTTATTGTCCTTTTTACCTGAATGTTATTGAACAGTTCTGTTGCATCTTCTCCTTTTTTGTCATTTGTATTGCAGAAGAAAATCTGGTGTGCAGAAAATAATTTGTAACTAATGACTAAAGGAATGACAAAACATTTATTTTAAAATGAGTTCTGGGTCATCTTAAGGAGTAGACTTCAAAAGTATCTCTGAGCTTCAGTATATATAGGGCAGATTTCTTAAAAAGGTCTGATGGCTACCATTCAGAAGTGGACTATTTAATTACAATGTGGAAGAAAATCAAAAAGCTGCATTCTGAAAGTTATGATTTTTTTAGCAGGAATCAAGGCTTACTGCAACAATCTCTTAGCTTTCATTGTAAGTTTAAACAGCTGCAGAAAAATAAAATAAACCTCTTTCCATAAAGAAGGACATGTAATCGTTTATTAAAATGTTAATAACAATAAGTGCAAAATTAACAATAACTTTTAATATAAAACATACACAAGAAAAAGTAGTCTCAGTCCTGGGTTCCAAAATGTTAAGAACAATTTAATGGAAGAAATCAGTCTCCTACAAATATCAAACAATCCTACAAGTCCAAAGCAAAACACACTTAAATTAACTTTGCATGCAGAACATACTATTTTACACAGCAAAGACAATTTTATACTGATATATTTAAAAAAAAAATAATCTAATGTGGAAAAAAAAGAAAAGCAGGAAGGAAACTCTTGAAACCAAAGGATGTGCTAGCACATAGTAGAGTGTTCTGTGATACATTATGTATTATGACTTAGTATTTTGGCCTGCTCCCAATAAAACAAGATGAATAATGAAATAATAAAGTCCCAATTAAACATGATTATTTTGTGTGATTCAAAATGAATAGGGATTTACAATTTTCCTTTTACTGCTTAATAACATCAGGTGAGTGGGTTTTTAGACACTATCTCTTTGGCATGATCCTAATCAAATCAAATACATTTCTATTCCCTACATAATCATCCACTCATTGGCAAAGGATAAAATTTTTATTTCTATACCAAAAAAAAGAAATGTTCTTTCTTAAGGAGAGACATGTGGCACTTAATGATCACTAAGCTCAATGAATACTGAAGTTTATAACTTTCCATAAACTCCCAGAGGGAACTGGTCGTTCAACTACTTTTTCGGGATCTGGGTCACAGGGTTTACATGATTTGCAGGAGATAGGCTTTATTCTGTGTTAGGCTCCAGAGACTTGTTCCTTTTACCAGATCTTTACACTGCTCTGTAATGACCACATCTAGGAACAACCACAGGATTTCTCATGACAATTATTCATTTGCATTACAGGCAGTGTAATTTTTCCTGTCTCTGGAGCTTCTAACACAGCAAGGAAAATGACAAAATTGTTGAAAGGAAAGGAATAGTAGAATCTCTTGTACATAAACAGTATTTTGAAAAAAAATTAAAAAGCTGTTCTTTTTTTTCCCTTCATAGTATTTAAGACAATGGCACACTTATGTGGATAAATAATTTGAAAGTGTCAAAAAATATTAATGAGAATATCGTCATTTGTCCTTGTAAATGCCACTGTTTAGCATTTCTGCATGAATTTATTTGTAGGAACTGAGTATCTGGTTAATAACATTGGTTAATAACATTCAAAGGGTCTTTTTATCACTAAATCTGTGAGACTGTGATATATTTAGGTATAAACATACACAATCAAACTGCAACAGTGTAAGGCAATAGAGAAGCTGCATTTAAATCCAGAAAAGCAAGACATTATCTCCGTTCATGTATATCTACTGCAACCTTTATACCATTGACCATGCCTTTTTGGTAAGACTATTTTACAGTGTTTATTGCAAGACATGATCCTTTCCTTTCTTGCATGACTTATTCAGCTGTCAATGAAAACCATATTTTTGTATCATGGGTACCTTAAGGTCTACTTTTTTGTGTATTTATTGATTCATAGGAGAGTAAGGAAAGGCTCCAGTTTTTGACTTACCTGAGAAACATGGGGTTTGTCTATGGGAAATCTTGATGAGGGAACGCACCTGAAATGCCCTATAGGCCACTGGTTTTTAGGAAGTCTGCCAAACAAAATCCCAGTTGTGTTGTGCTAATATTTTTTTCTAAGGTCATTAAAATTAGTGTGTTTACACAACTAGTAATACTAGAACTAAATTTAGTGAAATATAAAATAAAATTAAGTGCAGGAATTATGTACTCTGACACCATTTGGCTAGGTATGCTTTTCTTCCATACTGGTCAATGTACTCCAGATCATTAGCTGTTTCAACAGTTAGCTCAAATGCTGTAATTCTGGGTTGTGTGGTTGTGTTTGATTAATTTTTCTTGCATAGCTTCTCACACTGTCTATCCAGTACATAGTAAGACATACTAGGCCACTTTCCCAACATCTGGTCCTCAGTTGCCTTTCTGTGCCCATATGGCATAGGTGTCCTGGCTATTTTTGCTGGCTTCCTACCAGATTTTAGTGAGCTATACAATTAGATTAGTCAAATTCATTTCACTGTTGGAGTTCTTTTTCCTTTTTTCCATTAGTATGAGCATATGAATGGTTGTAAAACGAAAATAATTGAACACCACATAAATCTCAGTAGAGAATCTCTTTATCTACTCTTGTTTCTGGAATGTACATTAATAAATTTCAACTTCATAACATTCAAATATGCAAAAAGTAAAGTTCCAAGTCATAGAAGTTAGTAAGAGATTTGACTTTGATTTAAATCAGCAAGAGAACAAAACATACAGAGGCGAATTCTTTAATAACACATATTCGAGAAACTGTACATACAGAATGTGTTGTATATAAAATGCACAAAGCATATTAATGTATTTCAGCAAGTTTCATCACAGTTCTATTGTGGATGTGCCAATGTCGCTTTGGTCCACTACATTGTACAAAAGTAACGAGTGCTAGCTAACTTCTTCCTATAAAAGGCCAGAATAAACATCATGTTTAACATACTTTACTAGTGTTCTTCTAGTTACTTGTCATCCTTTGATTTTTTTTCATGTCTGGATTTCTGTTTGCTGTACTCTAATCACTGGCTTAATTCACTTTCAGAATATCTATGTAAGCTTTTTGCATAGTATTCAAATGGCTGTCTTTCACATATCTCTGCAGTTTAGCATAATCCGCTGGGTTTTTCTTATCTTGGATCAGGATTTGCAGTAGTATTTTGAAGATTTGTTTGGGGGTCTTACTGTACTTTGTGGTTTTGGGTTTTTTTCCCCCCTGAATCAGACATGAAACATGATTTCCTTTATTAAAACACTCAAGATATTTTCTCTTCCCTTTCAAAATAAATAAACCCACTCCCCCCATCATTCTCTAGAAGATTTTAACGAATAAACATATACATGCCTGTGCCTCCAGTATACAAAACAGAGTAGCAAATAAAGATTATCCCCCAATTCAGAATTATAATTTCAAATATCTCATCCATATTCATCAGGCTACAAGCTATTCTACTATAACAGAAACCTTGAAGCTGAATATAGTACAGATCTATAGAATTTTGGTAGTGAAAGATTTGTTGAAACATAAACATTTTTGCAAAACTTATCAGTTTCAAAGAGAGAATTGTATAGTTTTGATTATAGAATCATAGGATCAAATCATAGAATCAATTAGGCTGGATAAGACCTTTAAGATCATGAAGTTCAACTGTTAGTCTAGCTCTGCCCAGTCTAACACTAAACCCTGTCCCTGAGCACCACACTTATAGGTACAAAAATGATCTGCCATACAGTATTTATATCCTATAGTTGTCATGAGTTTCGGAACCCAGTTTTCAAGGTGTATCTGATTTTAACTAATATATTTTGTACACTGATGTCAGTGGATTTGTCACTGGAAGTGTTATCAACAAGAAATAAACTTATACATATAGCTAATAAATTCAAGTATCTTTTCTTTAATCTAATGAACATATGTAGCTGCCTTACAATCACTGAACTTACTTACTAAAAATTTAAACACATGATGAGATATAGAATGGCAGATTTAACTTTGTTCCGTGGAACACATATGTATTATTCGATTCTTACAAATAGTTGCAAACTGTTTTCCACTGCTTTCTGTATTTAATTCGGTAGATAAAGGAGTGGATTTCTTACTGTGTTGTTAACTATGATAAATCTTGAGTAAGGATATTTGTTTCTATTCCTGATTTGCTGGTAGAGTTTACCACTGTAGTTCAGTAGTTCAGGTACCTCAGCTTTCTTTGTTGTTTGGAAATTGGATATTGTAATTTCAGATTTTTTTTTTTAATCTGGTAGATTTTAGTGGAAAGTAGTAAGGCATGGGGGATTATTAGTCAAAAAAATAAATTCAAGACTCACAGAGATAATTATAAAGAAAACCCACTTCTATTTAGACTTGTGATGATAGTTTTCTGCTCTGAAAGAATATTTCCTTCAGATGTGCAAGGTGTTCTCCTTTCTGCTACCATGATTGAGCTCAGTTGATCTTGTCAGTTATGTTAAAGGCAAGTGAATCTGTTTCATACCATTTAAGAGACAGTTTTCTTTCTTCATTTCACTAGAACTTTTGTGAATTCAATTCACCTCCAGCATTCAACATTCACAGGTCATGACTTTAAAAGCAAAACAAAATAAACTAGATGAAAATTAAATATAATAAAACAAAACACTTTTGTCCTGTTTTTCTGGTCCTTATCGATACAGTAATGGGATTTCCCACAATAAGGTATATATTGTACATATATTTTTTTATATTAGGTCAGGTAGGAATAAGGAAAATTCTGTCAGAACCATCTGTTACATGTGTGATATCATTCAATAGACTGATCATGAGCAGTCAATTACTGGATTGTTGAAGCTATGCATTTCTGAAACCTGTTTTGTTTTTCACAGAATATATGTTGCCAAAACTTTTAAAATAATCTTTACAAGATGTGAATATGAAGTATTTACAAAAGACAAGAATGTGACATTTTTATGCAGGGTAATTGCTTTGGAAATGATAAATTTATATGTTATTCTGGTTACCTTTTTGAGGACTAGAATAACAAAACATCTCCTAGGACTCGTGAAAGATATGCTGCTGACTGATTATTTTAAAAAAAATACAAAAGAATGGAAAGCAGAGATTATAATGATGATGTGATTTCAGAAACTGTACTTGACCAATCTCTACTCCTTTGCACTCTCAATCTCAGATGATGCAATTGCTTGTTACCAAGACCATTACTGGTTAACTTTTTAGCTCCCCAACATTTTGTAGGATTCAAACTTTGTCACTGGCTTAAGAGCTTAAGAAACCATGCTCTGAGTGGATTCTATAGCTATTCTCTACCTGGCATCTGAAATCCATGGAAGAAATATATGCTTCATTGCACTTGGCGTAAGTATTTTAGATCCCTGATGATATGTGTAGGTTCTTTCCAGAAGTTCTTTCGGCTGTTGTAGTCCTTGGCCTTCTGAACTAATTTTTTGAGGAGTCAAGTAAATAACCTGGGAAGATAGGTGTAATCTAAAATGCAACAGACTTCAATAGAGTTAGAAAATCCTGTATTTTTACTTAACTGTCCAAAATCAAAACTAATTTGGAACATATAAAGGTATAGAAAAGAAATACTCAACACTTTTTTTGATCTCCCCTTGTTCTGAGCTAGAAAAAAACATCCTTCCCAAATGGAGTCATTGTTACCTTCTTGGAAAATCTGACCTTTTCTCACTCATTTTTTGGTTAGGAAGCAATTATAAAGACATTCCTGGTGACTTCTTAGACAAGATGGGTTATATCTGCTAAGTGAAAACTACACAATCACATATCTGTAGTATTTTTAAGTAAAGAACCATTGTCTTTTAACCTCTAAATTTGGATACCTCATTATACACTTCCAGCCTAACAAAGGTAGCAAGTAAGATCAATTTAAGTCTTCCTTTAAGATGAGAATGCTATTTATTTTCCATTTTTAATAATTGTCCCTTCCACAGCGGTCCTCTATTTGTTCTGATTTTAGTATTTGTGTATATACTGTTGAGTTCATTCAGCTCAATAAAGAAGAGGATTTTTTTTGCTTTTATGTTATTATTTACAGAGGAATTAGTGATCTGTGTTGGCTAAAAGAGGACGTCAGAGCCAAGACAGAGGAAACAGTAGAATCAGAATCACAAACGCTGTTGAAGACAGACAACATCTTGCTACAGAGGTGTTATATTGACTCAGCCAGTTGCTGATACCTTCTCCTGAGTATGATGGAGCATAGTGGATTTCTATGGTGGCGTGACCACAGCAGTGGACACAAGCAAACCAATGCATGTGATCTATCTATACTTCTATAAAGCCTTTGACAAGATTCCCCACAATATCCTCCTCTTTAGAATTGGAGAGATATGAATTTGAGGAATGGAGAGTACAATGGATAAAAAGCTGGTTGCAAGGTCATATTCAAAGAGTAGTGGTCAATGGCTGAAAGTCCAGATGGAGATCTGTAAGAAGTGGTGTCCCTCAGGGGTCTGTACTGGGACCGGAGCTATTCAATATCTTCACCAATGATATTGACAATGAGTTTCAGTGCCCTCTCAGAAAGTTTGTAGATGACACCAAGCTAAGTGCTGTAGTTGCCACACTGGATGGATGGGATGTCATCAAAAGGGACCTGGGCAGGCTGGAAAAGTGGGTATCTGAGAACCCGCTGAGGTTCAACAGGGCCGAGTGCAATGTCCTGCATCTGGGTCGGGGCAATCCCTGATTTCAGTACACGATGAGGGATGGTGTGATTGAGAGCTGCCCTGCAGTCAAGGACTTGGGGGTTCTGGACGATGAGAAGCTTAATATCAGCTGGCAGTGTCCACTCGCAGCCCAGAAGGCCAACCATATCATGGGCTATGCCAAAAGAAGCATGGCCAGCAGATTGAGGGATTCTACCCTTCTATTCCTCTGTCGTGAGACCTCATCTGGAGTACTGTGTCCAGTTCTGGCATCCTCAAAGTAAGAAGGATATGGAGGTGCTGGAGATGGTTCAGAGAAGGGCTACAAAGATGATCCAAGGGCTGGAGCACCTTCCATATGACTACAGGCTGAGAGAGTTGGGCTTGTTCAGCCTGGAGGAGAGAAGGCTCCCAGGAGATCTAATAGAGACCTTTCAGTACCTGAAAGGAGCCTATAAGAAAACTAGAGAAGGACAGATTTAGATTAGAGATTAGGAAGAATTTCTTCACCATGAGAGTGGTGAGACACTGGTACATGATGCCCAGGGAAATTGTGGGTGCCTGATCCCTGAACGTGTTCAAGGCCAGTCTGGATGGGGCTTTGGGCAGCCTGATCTAATGGGATGTCTTTGTCCGTGGCAGGGGGATTGGAACTACATGATCTTTAAGGTCCCTTCCATTCTATGATGAAACGTATATTTAAAACAAAGTGGACAGGGGAAAAGGCCATGCATACAGAGCAGCACTGGCAAATTGATGTAACAGAAACATTCATAAGGCAAGATTTCAGAACATTTTTAAGGGATAATTCACACAAGTATCAGAAGAAAATTAAGGAGTTATGTGTAACTAGTAAGAGAGAAGTCTGCCACTGACTGGTGTCATGGATACATTTTTGTTGCATGTGCACCTCACTTGCACTATCTGAAAACAGCTGCTATTTATTTTTTTACATCTTTCATAGTCTGAATCTACAGTGGTATTTCCTTTTTATATGCCCCTTTCAGCACCTCTAATAGTAATGCAACTTAATATCCATGCATTCTAATATATACTGCAATCTTCTGTGAAATTATCTTTAGGCATAGGCAGTGCGTTTATCAGTTCATACCTAAAATATACCCATTTTGTGGATTCTTATTCCAAAATAGTACTCAAGAGAGTGGTCAGCTTCAAGTAATCTCATTATCTTTCATTCAGAGATGTGGCAAGCTTGTTTTGTTTTGTTTTCTTTTCATGTCCAGTAAAAAAAACGAGATTTTCGTTGTTTTTCAAAAGCTGTAGTGTAAACAATAGTAGACATAGCATTAAAATATGAAAGAGAAAAATCTAGCTCTGCATTTAAAATAGACTGAAGTGTTTATTGAATTCTGAAGAAAAAAGTTTTTTCCAGTTTACACAAAAACATCCCAATTATCACCTTCCTTATAGTCAAGTTTTGATCCTTAATTCACATACAACAAATATCTATTTGTTCAGCTATTTCATTTCAGGAGTGCAAAAAAAAAGAGGGAGGGAAAGGTATGAGAGTCATGGTAAGTCCTCAAAATGAAAGAGAGTAAGGCAATTTAAAACTAGACATTACTTTTACAAAGTGCAAAATATCTTAAAATCCAAATAAAAGTGTAAATGTGGCTTATTTATCACCTTCCATTCACCATTCCTGATATCTAAGCTTTTTTTTCCCACATATATAGAAAAGATTGTGATGTAAAGACACTTGATGACTTTCTTTGACGTATACCAGTCAATCAGATACTTTCAAGTGTCAGCAAAACTAAAACACTGAGAGATGTAAAGGCAAGGAAAGAATGAAGAAAAAATTTCAAATAATTTACAATATCATATAGACATATGTTGGATTTAAAACTGAAACTGCTTTAGAGTTACTAAGAGTGGAATGCAGCATTTTTCTGACCCTCTAGTGTATCAGTAAAACCTACATTTCCCAGAAACAGACTGTAACAATTTGAACAAATGGCTATGAAACACAAAATTGTGTTTTATTGTGGCTGGGTTTTAGACAACATATAGGTAAAAAATTAGACCAGACCCAAAAAGTAAGCTGGCTTAAAGCACAACGTGTGAGACAAGAAAATCTTCGCATTGGAAGAAATGTAGTGTTTTATTAGTAAAAAGTACTTTTAAGCCAGCTTCAAGATACATGTATGGCCCTCAGAACAGCTGAAAGCAATTGTCAAAGGGTGATCTTCCCTCAGAACACTTTTGGAGGGTCTGGGAAAAAAGAGCATTATTGCTGTTATGGGGTTGATTAGTCTGTAATGATTGTCAAAATTGGGGAACAATGCTACACCTCAGTACAATAAAGAGAAAACTAGTGACCACAAACTCAGAGAAATGTATGCTCTGCTATTTCTCTCCTGGCTAAAAGTAAAAATATCTACAAATCAAAATCTGTGAATGCAAAGTATGCATCTCTGTACCTTGAGGATTTGTTTCATATTCCACAAGCTGAACTTCTAGAAAATTCATAGTACAGTAAATACAAATTTTTTTAAAAATACTGGTCAATAACTTGTTGAGCAAGCTGAGTATTTCGTACTTAGTCTGTTCTTCATGGAAAATAAAACAGAAGTTCCCAGCAAGAGAACAAAAGGACTCTGATCCTACTTTGTTTTCCAGTCAATTAATTCATCAACCATATTGCAAAGATATAAATTATGGTATTATAATACTGCAATTTTACACTGGTGTACATATATTAAAAGTAATGAACACACTTTAAAATTGAATATTTATAAAATTAAATTTGGAGTCCTTGCTTCAAGTGTAAAAGTAACATGGAATAAATCATAAAGAATTTTTAAACACTGCTTATAATTTCTTATAAAAATGTTTCTGTTTATTTATTTAAATTATTAAAATGCATTTTTAAATTTGTATATTCTTAAGATTTCATAAATTATGAGATATCCTCTGAAAATTATGTGGCATAGAGAAGGAAATTATGATTTTACCTTATATGTGTTCCCAACATGTACAAATGTGTTGTACAGATGTACAAATTGCCATTTGCCCTTATATGGATTTCTAAACTTCTTTCATACTTGAATTTGGTATAATAATTTAACTAGAACTTCTGGTTTGAGACTTTTTTCTTACTCGCTTTGAAAAATATCTGTAAAGGTGTTGCCTGTTCTTAACCATGAAAAGATTCAAGTGGATCTATTCTGAGCATTCTTAATACTGTACACACTTTTCTGTTTTAGTATTTAATTTTGGGGCAAATTAAACCTTCACTGAGAAAAGAGTACTAACATTTTCTTCAAGAGAAGATTCCTTTCTACTTATTGGAGTTATGAATATTTAAATATCACAAATGGTAGGACTTTTTCTAAGTGCTTATCATTTGTTTAGCTGTTCCAGAGGAATTAATGGTAAGATGCCCATTAAATTCAGTGCAAGCAAATCTAAAACCAAGATGTTTAGCGTCATTCTCCACAGACCTGTGCGGAAGACACAAATGCAATACTGCTGCAAAATAATGGAATGTGTTGAACTTGATTCCACCAGAGTTGGTAGCATAACAGCTACCTTTCTGTCTATTTAAACTAGCAGAAGCCATTTAAAGTCTCTGCGTAATGAGATAGCTGAAGCTATAATAGCCATGAAAGAAAGTTCAAGTGCTTGTGTTTAAGTAGAAAGTGAAATATGTAATAGAAAAAGTCCTAGTAAAAACCAGCACAGTAGTGCCCCTGGAGAACCATGAAGATGGTGAGGTGACTGCACCATACATCACACAGGAAGAGCCTGAGAGAGCCATGAACATTCATCCTGGAGAAGTAAAGGCTCAAGGGGATCTTCTTCAGGTGTATAAATACCTGGGGATCTACATTAGGGATGTGAGAAACACTCATTCACCGGTAAAATATTAAAAAGGAGAAAGTCTTCAAAACAAAGGCAATAATATTTTTATTTTACACTTCAGCACTGAATTGGATGTCCTTCTGAAAAGACACGATGAAAAGGCTGGTTAACGGTTGCTTGAACATGTATATTCACACAGATTCTTAGAAACAATGGTTACATATTCAAGAAATATTGGTTAAGCTTACACAGAACTCATATCACCCACTCTCAAATGTACATCATAGTTCCTTTGCGTATTCAGAATCCTCTGATTCTCTTTATCTTATAATCTCCTTCCTCATTGTCTCCTCTTGATGAGCTCAGGTCTGCTCTTTTATTCCTGCAGGGGGCCTGTCCTTATTTCAGCTAGTAAACAAGCTAAACTATTACAATCACATCCTTTGTTACTGCAAGCTGGCCAGGATTTGCCTTCAGTTTATAACAGTTTTAGGCAAAGAACGGTATAAGTCTTCAAATAATATTCATTTAGGTTATCCAGCTACGTCTGAAGATTGTCTGCATGTTATCTCTTGATACAAGACAAATTTATATCACGAAAGCATACAAACCAGCTGCAGCAAAACTTATCAAGGAGAAGGAGCAAAACTGCTCAGTGGTATTCAGTAGCAATATAAGAGGCAATTGACACAAACTAAGATACACAGAAATAATTCTACAAGTAATTAGAATAAGTGTTGCCCAAAGACTGTGTGGTATCTGGGTTCTTGTAAATATCAAAACCTGCCTGGACACAGGGTTGGATAATGTGCTACTCTGCACATCTGAGTGAGACTGGGCAACCTCCAGAACAGGCCAACCTCAGTCACTCATATTCTGTGACAGATTAATCAGGACAACCACCACCAAAGAATAATTAGGAACAGGGAGAGACAGAGATAAATAAATTATAAGGCACAGAATCATGGATTCATGATACTGATGATACTGACTTTTAAGTTTCTTTCTTTATAAAATATAGTCAAAACCACTAGAGAAGTGAATGTCACATATCTCATACTCTGATGAAGCAGCAAATCTTTATTTATATTTCATTATTTTCCGTGTTATCAAGAGGCACATGAATTTGACCATCAACATATTTTTCTATTATAAACAGATAACTCACAAACCTGAAGTAATTGCTCAGATCAAGAAGTGAATGACAATATTTAGTTTGTGTTAGAAAATGTCAAATTATTAAACAAAAGTGGAGAGTTTAAATAAATCAATACATATTTGACCTTTATCTACACAGATGATATTCAGATTACTGCAGCTATGTTTACTGTATTGGAGATACAGTAACCTGTCTTAGAAATATGTAAAGCTATTTTTTCCCTGTGTATTTCAATTGTTTCATGCTTTGCTTTCTTGTTTCTTGCATGCTATAGGCTTCTAAGATGTGAAGGAGGAAAGAAAGAAAGCAAAATGTAAGATACTACAGATGAGTAGATATTCCATAAGAAATTGTTGTATTAGAAAAGGACTTCTAGAATTTGACACTATTCTCTCAGGTTGGATGAAGTGTTTCTCATTAGAAATCGGGAGAATCAAACATCTCCATTTAAGATAAGCCACTGCTGTAATTTCAATATAAAATTTTTCAGAATCTCACTTTTAGTAAACATTTGAAAATCAGCTTGCAATAGCACTACCGGAAAAGAGTTTTGTTTTATTTACTTCTAGTAAATGTTATATTGACGTGTAGATTTATTATCTTGTAATAAACAGCAATTTGTTCTAAAGTTTATGATTGCATCCATCATCTTACATTTATTTCTAAACAAAATGGCATAGAAACTACCTTCTCAACTCAGAATCTCTATATTAGTTTTTAAAATCATAGCTTAATTTACATTAACTGATGTTTCAGTCATTCCATATTGTAAGAAGCTGAGCAACCTACCCCTATCCTGTATTCACCAAGTAATATATTGGTAGTCAAGAAATGTCTAAGCATAGTGTGGTACCTTGGTTTGTTATAACATTGCTTCTTTTTGAACACCCTTTCAGATGTTTACCTGCTTTCCTTATACACCAAAACAAAGAATATAATGGGAGTCTTTAGATGGTGTTTAAAATACTACAAATTTTATGCAGGAAGAGGATTTTTTTGCAGACTACCAGCCATTGATAATTCATGCAGGTGGTAGCATTTCTTTTAGTCATTATTTTGTTTAATTTTCATGAGACAGAGCATTTGAAAGCATTTCTTACAATTGACGACAGTACAGATTCTAAGTATAATTGCACTAAAACATAGAAACAGGGAATATTTTAAACTTCTGTGACCCTTTGTGGGGAAAATACTGTTTGATTTCTGATGCTAAGAAGGCATCCTTGTAACATTCCTTTTCCTCTGTCTTCTAAACTTCTTGCCTCCACCATCAAACAAAATACACTGGTTTTATAGAAATGTGGATTAAAACCACCCACTAGTTCTAAACAGCTAGATATTTTTCCCTTTGTAGATATGCTGTATTATGTCCATAAAATGCCTCTGCTGTAAACAGTTGCAATTTTTAAATTCTCATATAAGTACACAGACAGTGATACAGCTTTTAGTATAAATAATAGTAATATGGACTCCATTTGTGATGAAAAATAATGTCTATCACGGGCCTTCTGAGAGGTCAGCAGCTTCAAATCATAAGAGATATGTCCTTTGCTGTAAAGTAAGAACAATGCTTTGCTAAAATCTTGAAGGAAGTTCTTCATAAGCAAAGGGAAATGCTCAAAAAGGGAAAATAGCCTTCTGCCACATATAATTCTCATCAGATTATTCTTACAGCTTTTCTTCCATCTCAGAGGGTACTGATCAGTAAGGAGAGAAGACACCTAAACACTAGATGGTTTAAGTCTTGTGTTTGATATCATGCATTTTACATTCAACTAAATAAGTAATTAAATACTCCAAAGCAAACTTTTCTATATCACATATTAATATACAGAGACATCTGTGATTCCACTGTCACATTCATGTCATTAAGCTTTTTCCAGAGAGAGACAGAGAGGAAGAGAGTGCAAAAAGTTCAGTATTTCAAATTCTAGCAGCAAAATACAGCAGCCAACATATGTTTCTCCTGCAGCAGAAGTAAAATTTCCTCTTGCTAATTAATATTGAAAACTCACAGAGTGAATTAAATTATTAATTACTTTGCCAGTGCTTCTTCCAATGGAATATTATATTGGATTAATCACAGTATACAGAGTTTGATACCCCCCAACTCATCCTCCAAAATAAAATTTGTGGATGTCCAAAACCACAGTGAATAGTTCACAAATTACATAAGCAGGCTGCAGGACATTAGCGAGGGGTTTCATTACCCCCACCCCATGTATCCATTTGTCTTTCATTCTTCTTGTCTGTGTTATATCCTTTAGTCCTTTCAGGTCTCATATACCCAGCAAATACTGATGGTTTCAAGCTCATGTGTTTTATGATACTTTAAAAGCTCCTTGACGTGATCTGGTTTGATTAATGGGTGGAGGTATTCTCACAGCATGTAGTAAGCAAACTGCCCAAAGGTAATCACAGGAATCAAAAGTCTATGTGGTCCTATTTCAGTTGAGCTGTCAGATAATACAGATATCATAGATGAGTGGAGTGCTTAATTATAATTTGAGGAATTAATTTTATGTTATATTATGATTTTGACATCTTAGTCTTGCTAGGATTTTTCACAACATATGCCTCAAAAAATTGACAAAATTCTCTCAGACTAGAAGTATTTTCCGTGGCTTGGGTTTTTTTTAATTCATTTTTAGTATTTTGTAAGAAGAAAATTAACTAATAAGAGTCTTTAAACACTTAGAAAGACAGGATGAAATACTAAACATCTTAAAATTGCAGCATGGTACACAGTTCTGGTCTATGTCATTTTTGTCAGAAACCTAGGTACTGAATTAAGAGTGCATTCCATGTATGTTTCAAAAGGCAGCTATCTTGTATATTTCATTGTGCTTTCATATGATTAGAAAGTATCCTGGATATTTAGTGTACCTTTGAGCTTGTAACAAGTAGGGAGGAGTGCCTAGAAGGTCATAGAACAAAGCCCATAACATTGGAAATGTGATCTAAAATAGAAAAATTGTATCTCTAAAAGGTGTTATTCCCCTATTTCTGAATCTTTTATCATCATTGACACTAATCTTAGATGGATGTGTGCATGATGCAGATAGCCTTTGAAAGACAGTTAAGACAAATTTGTGCATAAGACCTGGAGACCTTTTATTTGAGCAAAATTATTGTGTGCTGTCAGGTGTAGATGCAATCCCAGATAGTGCAACCTGTTCTAAAGAAGTCATAAAATACCTGCTCCAGGGATACTTTTTCTGTAGTACAGAATAATGGAAAAATATACTTGGAAATTATTTTATCTGATCCCCTACTCAAAACAAGCACAACTAGATCAGTCTGTTAAGAAGTTTGTCCAGTCGATTTTTTTACACAATCAAGAACGGAGACTGTACAACATTTTTGGGCAACATTCCCAATTCTCTGACTACCCATAATATGCAAAAAATTTCTCTTGCTAACAAGGTGAAATGTCCTTTTCGTGTGTTCTCTCTTGAATTTTCTTTGTACAGCTCCATCTTCTCTATAGTCTTCCATTAGATAACTGAAGATATCAGTTGTGTTCATGGTCAGGCTTCCTTTTCTTAGAGGCTGAACACACAGGTCCCATGACCTCTTCTTGCATCTTCAGTGCTCCAGCTCTGATTGCCTCAGTGACCTCGTGGGACTTCGTGCTGTTAATGTCAGTGCCATGCTGTGGAACCTCACACTGTAGACAGCACTGAGTTTTTCAGAGGTCCCAGACTGTTCCCTTCCTAAACTTTCTGGCTGCACCCTTACTTGTGCAGCTCTTGATAGAGTGGTACACGTTGCTGCACGGAGGTACTGCCAACATAGGGATCTGCATTTGAGCTTGATAAATTGCACAATGTTCTTGTCTTCTTACTTCCCTAAGCTGTCTGTACCACTCTGAATATAAGCCTTGTTTTTCAGTGTATCAACAGCTTATCTAGAGCAAGTTTCAACCACTGATTTGCTGATAATGCAGCTCACTTCATCATCTTGGTTGAAACAAAGACAATGAAATAAATAATTAAATACTCATGAAATAATATTGATCCCACACCAAGTCTCTAACAAACTCCTATTGTAACTGGCCTCTACCTGGACTGCACTACTATTCACATAACTTTGATTTTGATAGGCTTGCCAAATTCACACCTATGTTACACTTTATCTATCCAATTCATATTTCAGTTTTTTCTTAAAAGTTTCTATATGACATTATATTGAATATTGTAGGGTACTATGACTCTTAAGTTTGTAATTTTCTGAAAGACTCTAATGAAAAAATACTTTGAGCTAAAATTTGAAACTAATTGGGACATAGACAGTATTTTAACAAAATATGTATAAAAATGTGATCACCTAAGCATCTAAGGACCTTCACAAGAGCAGGAATTAGAGAAGCAAATGTTTTGCTCCGTATACTTTTTCTTTTTGACAGATGATATGATTCCTTGTTCTTCACATATTTGAAAGCCATTTCTAGTTCTCTGAATTAATCATCCATGCACCTCATGATTAAGTAAACTGTTTCAGGAAGGTATTTTTTGAAGGAGAGACACAAAAAAAGGTAAATCTTTTAATGTTAAAATAAGCATTACAACACTGACAATTGCCATGCGTTTCTGCTTTTGTGATCCTACTCTTCCATTTTTCCTCACTTTCTGTCTAGAATCATAGAATCATAGAATCATAGAATCACCACGTTGGAAGAGACCCATCGAATCATTGAGTCCAACCATTCCTATCAAACACTAAACCATGTCCCTCAGCACCTCGTCCACCTGTGCCTTAAACACCTCCAGGGAAGGTGATTCAACCACCTCCCTGGGCAACCTGTTCCAGTGCCCAATGACCATTTCTGTGAAAAACTTCCTCCTAATGTCTAGCCTAAATCTCCCCTGGCAGAGCCTGAAGCCATTCCCTCTTGTCCTGTCCTATAAGCTTTAAATAATACTTTACTTCATTACTGGCTAGTAAACACAGAGATGTAAATGCTTAGTATGGTAATACGTGGATATTAATAAAAGGAAATACAGTAATTTCAAAATTCCACTGACACAAAAAGTTTTCTCTTAGAAATTATGATCATCTTTGCATTCTCCAGCAGAAGTAATGACATTGGTTGTTTGCATTCATGTATATCTGAATTCTGTACACATATATGTAGTGTGTTGGGTGACAATATACTGAAAAATAAGTAAACATCTGAAATCATTAAAACAGGCTTGAGAGGGCAGCAGACAAAATGCTGCCTGATCCCTTCGGTAATACCTTACCACCTTGAAAACACCCTATCAGGGGTAGAAGAGAGACATGAAACAAGAAAACGTTATCGCAGATTTAACTGGAAATTAAATGTTTTCTATATGGATAGAATTATTCAATAATCTCCTTAAGGAATTTGAGAGTAAATCTAACAAATTGACTAACCTAGTTCTGAATGACAGAATCAAAATATCTTTTTTTCTTTTTTTTCTTTCTTTTTTTTTTTTTTTTCACTGAAAGTGCACAACATTAAGACAATCAAACACTAAACCAGTGTTCCTGGAAGAAGTAAAAGTAATTACATGTTCTGCCAGGGCTACTAAGCAAAAAAACATTCTGTTTCAGCCTTATGTAGAGCACGTCAATTTTGTTTCCATATTTTCACCTTTCAGTGCACACTCTGCTTGAGAATGCAGTGATTTGAAAACAAAAGTACCCTCTAACAAGGAATCCTAAAAATTAAGCATATGCCAAGCTCCCCATTCCTAGAGGAAAAATAAAAGTTGTTAGCATAGAGTAAGGCAGAGTTTTATGCTGTATGAGAACTATGTCTTCCATCATGGAAGTTAGACCTTCATTTCTATGGGGAGGAGTTTCATCTATTCTCTTCAGATCAAAGTTTTTTTTTATAAAGGATCAGAATGTAATGCTTCCCAAAAGACATTATATCTAATTTGTAGAATGATGAGGAAGGTACATTTAAGAGAGGCTAAAGTTAATTTTAAGCAAAGTTAAGAGGTGAGTTGTTTCAGCTCTGTGAAGGAGTACTTATAAATTCTTGCCTATTACAAACTGAGATAGGTAGTTACCAAAGCATGTCCTTCTTATGTGTTTAGCCAACAAGGATGTGTTATGTTGCACAAGGGTGGGGCAAATATTTGTCTAGCTTCAGTTTTAGCTCTGTTCAGGGCTTGTATTACAGACATTAGTCTCCTTTGTTTTGAAATATGTTTCTCTTGAAAGTGACTGGTTATTCATTCTTTTTTCTTTTTTATTGAAGTAACAAGGGGCATGGTGAATTAACTAATATTCCTTTTGTATACTTAATGACATCTGTATTAACTTACTGATCACCTATACCGAATCCTTGTTATGGTCCTTTCACTGGAGATTGTCACAATTATGTCATGGTTGCATAAATTCAATAGATAAATAATGATACTGCACTGTCTCTGCATCAGACAACAGAAGGAGACTGAACACTAAACAGAACAGGGTACTCAGACTTTCTTGATTCAGGGTACAACTTTGAAAATCCTAGGGAGTACTAGCTAAAGGGCCAGTGCAGGTCCATGAGAGAATTTTTGCATGCCCTTATTTTCATTCTATTTTAAAATTTTAATTTTATGTAAACTTTTGACAGCTGACTGAACATGAGCCAGCAGTGTGCCCAGGTGGCCAAGAAGGCCAATGGCATCCTGGCTTGTATCAGAAACAGTGTGACCAGCAGGTCCAGGGAGGTTATTCTCCCTCTGTACTCAGCACTGGTGAGACCGCTCCTTGAATACTGCGTCCAGTTTGGGGCCCCTCAGCACAAGAAGGATGTTGAGGCTCTGGAGCAAGTCCAGAGAAGAGCGACGAGGCTGGTGAAGGGGCTGGAGAACAGACCCTATGAGGAGCAGCTGAGAGAGCTGGGGTTGTTTAGCCTGGAGAAGAGGAGGCTGAGGGGAGACCTCTCTACAAGTACCTGAAAGGAGGTTGTGGAGAGGAGTGAGCTGGCCTCTTCTCCCGAGTGACAGGGGACAGGACGAGAGGGAATGGCCTCAAGCTCCACTAGGGGAGATTTAGGCTGGAGATTAGGAGGAGGTTTTTCACAGAAAGGGTCATTGGGCATTGGAATAGGCTGCCCAGGGAGGTGGTTGATTCACCTTCCCTGGAGGTGTTTAAGGCACGGGTGGATGAGGTCTTGAGGGACTTGGTTTAGTGTTAGATAGGAATGGTTGGACTAGAAGATCCGATGGGTCCCTTCCAACCTGGTTGTTCTATGATTCTGTGATTCTGTGATTAGTATATTAAATGTCTTTCTTCTATATTTAACATCATTTCTGAGTGGTAGTTAATCTGAGAAATAATCTTGCAGTACAAAACAGTTAGATTACTGTGCTGTTTAAATAACTGTGACATGTAGAAAGGAAGAACCTGGATCAGAGTAAATATTCCTGATCTGTATCTTGAATGTGAAGAACAGCTATGTCTTCAGCAGGCAAAATGAGCACAGTTAACCTCATCTTCAGTAAACAGACATAATAGTTCTAACAAATAATATTCCTCCTGGCTTTTGGGTTTTGTGTTCCAGTATCTGAAGAATAAAGGTTTCATTCTTTTTATTGTGTTTTTTTATCACCTGTTTCACAGATTCCCCAGTCTGAGCTGTGGCTCATAAAGCCATAGAAATAGTATCTATTAAGACATGCACATACTTTAAATAGCCCAAACTCTGTAATATGGGTTACATAGTCCCCTAGGGTTTACTCCAAACCCTAAGCCCATACCCTGTTTTTAGCAGTCTGGACAGGAGTTGATTATACGTTGTGCATCAGACAGAAAGATTTGTTCAGGGGTCATTCCAAACTTTATCAACAAGGTGACTGGCACAATTATTCCCGATTGCCAGGCCAAAATTAGGCTGATGACTATGTAAAATACTTATATTTTCTTTTTGTTCCAACAGGTATAAGAGCTGTAATGATAAAGCATACAAAAACCATATTTTTACTTCTTTTATCATAGCTCATTCTATTCTGCAAATTGTACCCACAACATACAATGAGTAAATGCCCAAACCACTTGATTAGTTTCTAATTACTCTCAAGAACAAAGGAAAAGAAAACCCAATAAAGTAAGGGATGTCTCCTTAAATTTGGAGCAGTGAAAACTAAACCCACTGGTTTCCCTCTTTTTTTTTTTTTTTTTTTTTTTCTGGTTTGGTTAATAATAGCTTCACTAGCATTCACAGTTTGGAGGAGCTGACCCTCCCAGCAAAGTCATCTATAGCAGTGGCTGTTGCTGCCCCTTTGTCAAGATGGCTGCAGGCATTTTCTTTTTTCAGGTAGGGTGGGGTGCAGCTTTTGTCTGGGGTCTTCTGCCTTTTTGCAGACAAACGTAAGTCAGATAGGGGCAGGCGAGGTGTTAAATTTTGGGGAAACCCCTCTCCTATTCCATTAATAGGTATTTCAGTCACACCATTCTGTTCCCAAAACTTATTTTCTCACCCCAGCAGAATCCTGCTAGAATCACATAGTACCATGCTCTCCCAAGTTTTTGCAATCCAGCTAGTTCCCTCAGGGCACTTGCATTTGCTTTCTTTACAGCAAAGGTTTTAGACATCTCCCTCTTATCAATAATAATTGGGGGTTGAATTTCAGGATCAAGATCAGGGACAGGCTCAAATGTTACCATCCTCTCCTTCCCAAAACAATTAGAACTTGAGAAACCCCTCTCACAGCACAGCACCCACACCCACACACAAAAGCACTCCCCACAGCACCCCGCAAAATCCCTCCACTGAAACTAACTCGCCAATCCACTCCACTGCATGGCACCCCACAAAGCCAAACCCATTCACTACCTTCTGTTTGTATATTAAGTAAAACAAGATAAGCTTCTACAGTGATCCCCTGCCAGCACCCTCCCAGCCCCCAGAACATCACCACCACCCCTGACAGTTCCCATGGTATCAAACCCTGTCACCGACTGGAGCAGCACAGTTGTTTCTGGCAGGGTATGCTCTTCAGGTGGAGGTGGCTCTGGCAAGCAGCTTCCCTTCTCCTCCATTTTTTTCATCATCTTTTCAAAATCCTATTGCTCCTGTTGCCATGTGGAAAGCTCAGGTGATGTTGAATGCTCGAAGTCTTCAGTGAAAGAATCATTTGGCGATACAACTGCTTCGTCTGGAATTTCTTCATACTCCACAAGCATGCTGGTATTATCTTGACCAGCATAAACTTCTCTCTAACTAGTTTCTTTAACTAGTGTCCAGAGGGGTAGATATTTCCAAAGGCTCATGTTTCCCAAGGTACTTTCTTGAAACAGCTTTTGTCCAATTTTCTACCAAGTCTCTTTTTCCATTAGGGCATCAACAGTCTGAATAATGCCTCTATAATCAGCCCATCTTATCAGAGATTTCAATGCAGTTTCTTCATAATCAATTCCTTTCATAGAAAGAGTTTCCCCAAGGAGCTTCAGTGAAGCTTCTGTCCAAGTCCCAGCCTCAGATGAACGCCCACAACCCTTTTCCTCAATGACCGCTGGCCTGGCTAACAGCGAGTTTCCCATTTTTCCTATTTCCTATAAGCTGTAGCTATCCAAAAAACTTTTTTCACACCCAGAAAACTTTTTTCACACCCCAGGCCAGGATGTCCCCTTTTCACGATCATTCTTCTCTGCAAAACCAATTTAATCTCCGGCTGTCTTTCAAGTCGAATCTGGTAGTCCCTGTTCGGGTGCATTTTAATGTGGTGGTGACAAGTGAACTTCATGAATAAATCAATACGATTTCAGATGAAGTTCCCTGTTAAGGGTTAACTCGCTGTTTATATAGGCCAAGCAGACCAAAACATAAGGTAAACACTGACTGGTCACTTCTGCTCTAGCACCTAGCCTTTTTTGGCAACCACCCATCCCACATCTCTGTGCTGGCCTCTCCTCTTTCCTTTGACAGGAATGGTTGGACTCAATGATCCGGTGGGTGAACCTGGTGATTCTGTGATTCTATGATTCTTGCTTGTTCAGACCTGCCATAAAGAGCCACGAAGCTGGTGAAGGGGCTGGAGAACAGAACCTATGAGGAGCGGCTGAGAGAGCTGGGGGTGTTTACCCTGGAGAAGAGGAGGCTGAGAGGAGACCTCATTACTCTCTACAACTACCTGAAAAGAGGTTGTGGAGAGGAGGGAGCTGACCTCTTCTCCCAAGTGACAGGGGACAGGACAAGAGGGAATGGCCTCAAGCTCCACCAGGGGAGATTTAGGCTAGCGATTAGGAGGAAGTTTTTCACGGGAAGTGTCATTGGGCATTGGAATAGGCTGCCCAGGGAGGTGGTTGATTCACCTTCCCTGGAGGTGTTTAAGGGACGGGTAGATGAGGTGCTGAGGGACATGGTTTAGTGTTTGATAGGAATGGTTGGACTTGATGATCCGATGGGTCTCTTCCAGCCTGGTTGTCCTATGATTCTATGATTCTATGATTCTTTGTTGCTAGCTTGCAAAATCCTGCCCCCATCTGCAAGTTACTTCATTAACATAACACAACTAAGTCATTTATACTACTTTTGTGCCCCACCCTGCCAGGGCTCTTAAAGAAACAACTAGCAACATATATATACAGAGAAGAAAGGAAGAGAGTTAAAGAGAGGATCTCTGAGAAAATTTCTTATTATGCAGTATAGAGTCTTCATAATCTGTACTGTATTATAGATAGTGGATTTAGAGCTTTAGACTTCATGGAGAAATTGAACAGAATGGCTATCATAAAATATATAGGGGTTTAATAGCTGCTCCAATCAATGTATCCATTTTAACTTTTTGTTCGGGTAGGTATAAATCTATCTCTTAATATCTTAAATTGCAAGGTTATTTCTGTAAATTGATTGAATGCATTGGAAGCATGCATGAGTAAGCAATTTTATTTTTGTCTCTCAAAATAAGCAGTAATTTTCTACATAAAACAGTAACTGATGAAAAATGCATAAATGCAAATTAATATAGGATGATACAGGTTTATGAAGATGCTTCTCCTTTTGTTATCATTGCTTGTCTGATGCTAGATGAGTCTTTTGGCTTTGATTAGAATTTTATTTATTTTAGTTGGCCTGAATGAACTGTTGGGGACCTCTAGCATCTTCCTCTGTACTGTTCCTCTTGGTATGGAATTTAATTTCCACATTTCAAGAGGAATAGCCTGCCCTCCACCTACTTGGATCTGGTCAGAATGATGATCAGCCTTTAGCCTTATAGAAAGCAAGAACAATGATAAAGTTAGCTCCACTATATAACAGCTATGATTGCGGGGTGGGGGGGGGAGGGGAGCGGGGGGAACAGGGGGGGAGAGATTTATGAAAAAACACAATATAGTATGGGCATTAAATCTCTCCATTTTCTGGGTATATCACATAGTATATACTGTTCAAAATAAAAGCTTTTCTATTGCTCTTGTAGGTGTATTTCTCCACAGTCACATTATCTTTTCTTTCCTGAAGGTTCGCATACCACAGAACATCAATAATACACTGCAAGGCTTAATCAGTTCTATCATTTCTTAACATCTAGGAGCTACTGCACTTACTACTCAACAACAGCATTAATGTACATGGATGGTATAAAAAATATCTTCATATATATATATAACTATGAAGTACAACACATTTACTTCACAGGAAGGTTTATTTCCTTATGCGAGGAAATGCAATAATTAAATCCATTGACCATATGTAAACAGTTTATTTGCATATATTCACTGAACAAGTTTAACAAAAGTCGTATGCACTGAGCAAATTCACTGTTTCATTTAGGAGGTCTTTTTTATTTCTGTGTGTAGACTTCCAACATGCTATTTGTTTGGAGTAAAAATGTTTTAGTTATAAAATAAAAAAATATTCTTCCACTAGTTATGTGTTTGTTTAAGGACTTTCATTGTACCAAATGTTATGAATTCACATAGATGATATCTAGCTTTATGCAGAGCTGTTGACAGGTCCTCACCTATTAATATATAACAAAGATGTTGAGAGGAGACCTCATTGCTCTCTATGACTACCTGAAAGGAGGTTGTAGAGAGGAGGGAGCTGGTCTCTTCTCCCAAGTGACAGGGGACAGGACAAGAGGAAATGGCCTCAAGCTCCTCCAGGGGATATTAGGCTAGACATTAGGAAAAAAACATTCACAGAAAGGGTCACTGGGAGCTGGAACAGGCTGCCCAGGGAGTTGGTTGATTCATCTTCCCTAGAGGTGTTCAAGGCACAGGTAGACAAGGTGTTGAGGGACGTGTTTTATTGTTTGATAAGAATGGTTGGACTCAATGATCTGGTGAGTCTCTTCCACTCTGGTGATTCTATGATTCTATGTGCAACTATTCGAACAGGTCCAGAGGAGAACCATGAAGGTGATCAGTGGGCTGGAACATCTCTGCTATGGGGACATGCTGTGACAGTTGGGTTGTTCAGCTTGCAGGAGAGAAGATTCAGAGAGACACTATAGTGGCATTCCAGTACCTGAGGTGGCATACTAGAAAGCTGAGGAGAGTCTTTTTACAGGAGTATGGAGTGATAGGATGAAGGGTAGTGGCTTTATATTGGAGGGGGGAAGATTTAGATTAGACATTACGAAGAAATTCTTCATGGTGAAGGTGGTGAGGCTCTGGAACAGGTTGCCCAGGGAAGCTGTGGACATGTTCAAGGCCCTGGAAGTTGTCAAGGCCAGGCTGATTGTGACCTTGAGTCACCTGCTCAAGTGGGATTGACACTAGGTGACTTTTGAAGTCCCTTTCAACCAAAACCATTCTATGGTTCTATGACAATACATAAAAATTTTGTATCTTGTGCTTTGTCCATATCCTTGTGGAAACAACTAATAATATCAACTGCTGCTGTTTTAATCACAATTAAAATGCACATAATTGTGTATTAAAACCAGATTAATAAACCTCCCTACCTTTCTATGTCATTGAAATAATAAAATGCATGGGAAAAAAATAACAATAAAAGAAGAAAGGAATTTTTTTTTCTTTTGGTTAGGGATTTTGTTGTAAGTGAAAGGCATGGAACCTCATGACTTCATAAGACTTTGTTATATTAAATACAACAGAATGATCAGAATCATGCTTCTAAGTAGGGACCCTTACTGGTTATAAATATATTAGAGCTCTGCAACTGACAATTCATCTAGTTAGACAAGAATTCTAGAACAGTCTTTTGGGTTCAAAAAACAAACTTTGAGAGAATGTGCATAGATGGTGTATGAAACCTAAAATTATGGATATGCTGCAAATCAAGGTCTGGATCTTGGTCTAATAAATTACCATCTGTATTCACATTCATTTCCCCAGGAAGAAGAGACAGTACTGCCTTCTAAACGGTAAATAGCCAGTGACAAAATTCTGTTCTAAAAAAAATTCTGTGTGACTGATGATATCTGAGCAGGGCATTCCAACAACAACAGCTGTTTCCACAGAAAGAAAAAAAGGATTAAGCTTTCCTCACCTGCTTTTGCTGGGGATAGCAGACAGATCTCAATCAGAATATTTTATAGTTCTTGATAAAAATTTCATATGTTGATCTAACAATATTAGTGTAAACTCCAGGGAAGGTTATGGCACAAAATGTTCTTTAATTTCACTATTCAATGTCTGTTTTTTCCATGAATGTATCTAGGCTGCCACTTTTTCAATCAATAACATACAGTGCAACTGATTACTGACAAAGCTAATAAATTAAAAAGAAATGTACACCTGTGGGTAATTAAATTAGACTTGAAAGTTGTGGAGATTAATGCATGCAATCAAACAATATGCCTTAATCACTTCCACTGTCAGTTGTAATTTATGGCATAGCTTCTTTACAACAATTCACTTTAAATTTTAAAGGCATATATATATGCAGAAAGGAAGGATACTGCGTTTTGGGTTGACATCTAGTCCATTTTGACAACAACAACAAAGCCCAGAACAACCTCTTTTACCTCTGTCAAGCAACATTGAAATTCTGTGGTTAAGCACTAATCACCTGAATGTACACAAATGAATTTGACAAGAGTCTTGAACTAATATTACACCTAGGGAGGTAGAACCAGACATGTCTATTAGAAAACCTGTTAGAAGTTAGTCATTCAATCCACAACACTTTCCTTGCAGTATTATTTCTGTAATGACTTCACTTGTAACAGTTTTTTGTTGAACCTAACCTTAAAAGTATTATACACATGCTGACTGTATAAGTAATTGTACCACACACAAGTAAAAACACTCAAAATGATAAGTGACATAAGGATGACAGGAAAGGAAGTTTCATCCTTCTAGAATTAAAACACTGTTATTTAGAAAAGTCTTTCATTAAGGAACCATTTTAGACACCAATAATTAATGTAATATATTTGTTGAGGTATGCATGTAGGTTTCCATCACTTTTGTCAATGTACTTGTGCAGGTGTCTAGCTATACACTTATTTGATACAACTTCTATTAAAAGAGTTAAAGTAATTTATCATCATTTTTTAATACACACATTATTAAGAATGCAGTAAATGTTAATCTGTTGCATTTTGACACTGGAAAAACAATGTGAAGACTGTGAATACAATGTGCCTTCACAGTTCTGTGTCAAAAATATTCATCACTTCAAACAGGTTCATAGAGAATAGAAAATTGTATACTGGTATATTTTACAATTGAGTTCTGAACACATAAAGGTTTTAAGGCAACTATTATCCACATAGTGACTGGGAGATTTATTTCACAAAATGTGAGAAAGACATCTAGATCAAAGAAGCGGATTTAGGTTGCAAATTGTACTTTCATGTGGATACCTGCTGCAGGGGATGCTTAAATTCAGGATAAAACCAGAATTTTGAAAACGCACTTGTATCTTCTGGATGCCTAGTCATCCTTCACTAAATACACTGGTATGCTTTAATTGGCATGACTTTTTCCCATTAAGCATAGAGGAAACCTATATCCATAGAGGACATCTGTGAACTCTGCACCCCTGTCTTAGTATTTCGTATTTTGAGCTATTGGATCCTTACTGTATCAATAGGCATAACCAGCCAAATGAATCTCAATCTAGGTTTGTACTGGACTTTAAGAACTTGATGTTCATGTTTTTGAATTTTTGCTCAAGACATAGAGTGGCTCGATTTTATCTGGATGTCAGACGTTCACCAAGATGCGCTCAAATGGACAGGGGAAAAAATACAATTATAGGCTCATGGGTCAAGATAAGGACAGGGATGTCATTTAGCTACTGCTTTTGCTGGCAAATCAAACTTAACTTTAGGAAACTAATTTAATTTATTGCAAATCTAATCACAGTACAGTAATAAGAAGTGAAATAAAATCTTAACACATCTTTCTTCCACCCCTCCCCTATTCCAGTTCTCAAATTCACTCGAAATTCTCTATATGCTTCCCTCAAGTGAAGCAACTAGTCAGGGAATAGAGGTTGCAGTCAGTTCATTATATTGTTTCTACCACTCTTTTTTCCTCTTCTTCTGCTCTATTGTGGGGTCCCACCAACAGGTAACATATCTCCACAAACCTCTCCAACACTGGTCCTTGCTGTGGACTGCCGTTCTTCACAATCTATTCCAGTGTGGTTCCTTTTCACAGGTTGCAGTCCTTCAGGAAAACATGGTTTCATCACGGATCCTCTGCAATATCACAGCTCCTGCAAGGAGCCTACAGTATCATGTCCTTTCCATGGCGTCACAACTTTCTTCGGGGCACATCTGCTCTGGTGTAGTGTCCACCACGGGTTGTGAGTGGATATCTGATTAGGTGCCTGGAATACCTTGTGGTCCCTTTTCTTAGATACTGGGGTCGGCACAGTTCTTTCACTCATGTATTCTCGCTCCCATTTACTGTCTGCTGCTATGCAGCAGTTTGTTTGCTCCTTTAATATATATTGTCACAGAGGCATTACCCATGTCACTGATTAGTTCAAATTCAGCAAGCAGCAAGTCTACCCTGGAGTAGGCTGATGTTGGCTCTATCAGACATGGGGGTATCTTCATATCGTGCCACTCATGCAGTCCCCTTGCTACCAAAAGCTTCCACGTAAGCCAAATAAATATTACATCAATGAATTCTGAAACCAAAGAATGTTGATCATCAGTAGAAAGCTTAAAAATATATTTCTTCCTTAGCCTAAATATTGGATATTTGAGTAGGGGTACAATCTCAACACCAGGCCCAAATAATCATTTTCTGGAAAGACTTCAGCATAGCTTCAGCTTGTTTCTAAATAATATTAATCCATTGATTCAGAGCATAGCATGGCATGACATAACAGTTAATATTATTGATAGTATGGCTACCAGAAATAAAAACAAGGCCTACTTGATTTTAATGGAAGAGCTACTATTAAGTACTCTGGTTAAGAGGGAAGCTAAGACTGACAGGTTCAATTGCTGGAATGATATTAACTTTAACTCGTCGCTTACTCACACCATTTCAACTCAGCCAAATATAAATTTGCCCTTTGGGAATTCAGACATATTGAAAACTTTACCCCTTACCTATTTTTTATATTTTTCTGCATGAAACAGTAAATTTCATAATGTATTCTTATGATCATGTCCCTTTTAAAGACATGGTGTGATTTTTCTTTTATTTTCTTAAAAACATTGGAAAGACATTCTATATTATAAAAATTATTTTATCATTGTAATAAGTTATGAGACTATATGCAAAATTAGTGTGTTGTTTTAAATAACATATTCAGATCTTATGGATCATCAGGATTCCAGTTAACAAGGCTTTATTTCATATTGTTGCTGCTAGGGTATATCTAAAGGCTTCAAATTGCCATGAGATCCATGGCAATTCCTCTGCTTTAGACTGCCAACTGTTTTAAATACAAAAACAAAGGAAACCTCTATCTTTGTATGTTATATAAAGTTCAAGCTCATTCAAGAGACAATGATTACTGCAGGAGGAGCTGAGTGTTGCATTGCTCTCTTAATGAATTTTGTGTATGAAAAACTAATCTGATTAATCACAGCATTATAAACCTTATGTGGCAAATCCCACTTTGATATAAATATGCAGTTCTGCACTTTGTGCTGACTGTGGCTGCTCTTATCACTACTGGGACCATCTAGTATCTCAGAGCTGTCATAGCACAGAGGTTACTTGAGATAAATCACTTACCAGCAGCTGCAGGCCCTTCCAAAGTAACAGATTAGATACAGCATATGCAGGGTAATACAGAGTGAAGCAGACTGACTGAATATTCTGGAATCTAAATCAGTAGCATCCTTCTCCCCAGTAAAAGCTCAGACCTGGCAAAGTGTCTTAGAAACTGGTAAAGATCATTCTTCTGTAAGGTCAATGCAGTCTGGAATAAGAATATATTGAGCCAGCATAGAAAATATATTGTTTTCATGGATATATTTTTGCTACTGTTTTCTTTTTTCTGACAGGTTAATTTTTTATTCTGCTTTCACTGTTATGCCAGTATGGCAGAGGATCATTTCCTGTGCCTGGCTTTGCTCTCTAGGAGGGAATACTTGCCACAGGACAAGCTGAAACTGAATTGTGAATAACCCTTTTATAGCTGGAGTCCAGAATAAATGTCATTTGATGCAGATCATAATGATTTCGTTGTTATTATGAGATTAGCAGAAGAAAACTAAATCTATTCAAATGAGATTTTAAAGAGCATTAAAGCCAGGCATCACTTTACGGTTTTACCAGGAAGAGTAGATAATCATGTATACAATTTTATTTAGAAATGGATAGTATAGCCTAACAACAGGACACCTACATGTCAACAAAATCAAAAGGTTTTTTCAGCACTTTGCTCGTAGGTCGTCTGCTTTTATTATAAGGTATAGGATGTGTTCAGAGAAGAATATAAGACATTATTTTTCATTTACTACCAGGCATTGTTAGAAGAAGGCTTTCATTCAAAACATACAGGACTGCTACCCTTTTCCCTCATCCATTAATCTCAAACTTGCTTCAAAATCACTCACCTTCTCACAAATTCCAGAGTTCTTAGGGTTTTAAAAGTCAAATCCCCTAATCCAAAGTATAAGTATTTAATGATCACATACAAAAAAACACATCTTCTAAAACTAACCTAGACTCCAAATGGATGTCAGATTAGGAATAATTGTGGTAGGAACCATAATTCACAGATGAGTTTGTCTCAAAAAAAAGGAGAGAAAGCAAGGGGGTGTGGAGACAACAAAAGCTATAAACTGTAGTAGGAGATAATTAAAGTTGGGGGGAAGAGGTTTAGCATTCTAATGCTAGTGGGTTTAAAAATGTTTCTCATATGCACTAAGACAATACAAGGACTCATGTGCCATTAGAGCATACTCTTTTGTTCTAAGACATATCATACAGATATTTAAATAAATATTAAGATGTAGGTTTATTCAAAATGTAAAGCTAAATTGCTAATCCTCAATACATTCTCTGAAGTACTGGGCAAACAGCTGATTATTCTGTCTTGACCATCAGTTAACACCAAAAGACATCAAAGATTTGTTACTTAACTTCTATGAAGGTCATCTTTAACTTACAGTGAAAGAACAAACAAAATTAGGTTGAAACATTTTTATATATGCTTATAAATATATATACAATATATATATATGTGTTTGTATATGTATTATATATGTATATATAATACTATATATACATATATAATAAATATATATATATGCTTATGCTTTCAAAAAGGAGTTTCTTGCTATTTATTACTCTCCTCCTAATAGAAAAGAAAAGGATGAACTCTTTCTCTTGTAGTTTATGCTTACTTTATTGTGGCTTTATTTTCTTACTTGACATCTGGCTTAAAACAGGCAAACCCAGTGTATTTGCATACAAAAACTGAAGAAGATAGGGATGTCCAGATCTGGATCTTGATAAAGGTTCAGGTAATTTTAGAAAACTTCCTGTTCAGGAGTTGTTAAATCATGACATTGCAAATGAACACAGATGTAGCTTTTTGACCTACAAGATCTTAATTTTTACACAGTCAGATAAAGAAAGTTCAGAAAGCTGATTGCACCAAGTAAGAAGAACTACAGTGTACCATAGAAAAATGCCAGTTAGCAGCAGGACAATGTACAATGAAGATATGCGTTATATATTTTAAAACCAAAGGGACTAGCTCCTACAAGGAAACTAGCAAAAATATATGTCTTGTGTAAAAAGAATGGCTGTGTTATCATGGCATAAAAAAGAAGTATTCTAAAAAATAATCAGCCCAAGCTGAGCTGGAACATTCTGCACAATTCCTAAGAGAAACAACCCATATTGGAGAAACTTTAGCTACTTATAAAATCTACTCATGAACCCCAAAGGCTTTTGGTCTTCATAAGGAAACTCAGTCAGAAGTGTTTAGTTGAGCTAGTATTGCCTAGGTACTAGTTTTTCTTACACTCAGTAAGGAGTTATTTGGTTTAAGGGTTTGTATAATATCTGTTTGTTAGAAATGTCCATCCTACATTCTGAGATAGAAAACTATCTTTGACATTGCTGTTTAACCTGTTGGAGAACCTTAGAATCTTGACCTGAGTAAAACACACTGCAAAGCTTTTGGACCACAGGATATTGTGCTAGACAATTATGTATCTTGACAGTGTCAGTCTGTAGCCTACACTTGGGAATAATTCGAGAATTTCAGATATTCACAGGATTCAAAAGCCTATGATATGCTCAAAAGCCAACAGTGCAGAACACTTAGATAAATCCCCTACTCTGTATGGTGTACGAGTGAGTGGGGATGAACATGAACTTAGACACATGTCTCTGTGGGTGTGAGGAAGACATCGTTCTTCTTGTTAGTCCAGAAAATAAAGCAGTTGTTCTGTAGTAATTCACAGACTTACCTTGTTATGTTTCCTCTATAGCAGTGTACACTTATCTATTATTTTCTGGGAGTATCTGGTTTTTCTCTTTTTATCTTTTCCTTACTTTCTTTTCCTCCCAGAAGATAAATGCTCTCTCATTTTCACATGCACTTTGGCTCCCAGCTCTCATTATAGTCCTAGCTGTGCCTTATATCTGGCAAGTTTAACATGTCTCTATCTGTCCTCAGAACCAAAGTGCACTGGAATACTCAATAAACCAAGAGAATTATCTGACCCATATTACCCAACAGACTATGTGCATGTCATTTTTGTAAAGCACCTTGCATCCTTCTGCCAGCCAAGAGCCTTCACATATTCTGTCCATTTTGAAATAAGCTTCCCTTGTGTAGCAGCACGTACACCTTTATACATATTTTACCATCTACTCTTGTTTTAACTGAACTTAGATGATGTTCTCCTGACACTTGCAGACTTTAAAATATCTCTCACTGTCAGAGTCCTAGAGCTTTCAGATGCATGTATATTGTGATGCTTTAAAGCAAGCACTAAAGACAATTCTGTGTGTGCAGTAAATTTATTATAAATTTCAGAGATTTTTTTCCACAAATGCTTCAGTGCTATCGGATTTCCTGACTGTCATTTATTATACTAAAAATAACCCTCCCTGCAGCAGTGTGAGGAGGTTGTATAAAATTTAAGCTAAGGTCTAACTAAGTTTAAACTGACATTTTACTGCTGTACTGTTTCTCTTGCATGGAGAAGGAGGAAACAATCATCCTTTCTAGAGTTAACGACATGGGCTACCAAAACCATGCAAGCCACAGGGAAAGGAGACATTAAATAGTGATTTTCTGTACCATTCACCTTTTATTTCAACTCTACTTTTAAAGCAAAACAAACCCCAATAAATTAATATTGGAAGTATTTAATTGTTGCTCATCTTCTTCTACCCAAAGTCTTTGTCACTTTTGTATGTTGCACAACACCAAACCATGTCAGGCTTTAATATGAGCTGTACCACTTCTGAAATGGAAGGACATGAACTAGGAGTCTTCTGACTTCTCAGAAGTCTGAACTTCTGATTTGGATACTAGTCATTCAGATAATCAAACAGAACTCTTGAATACACCTTCATTGACAAGTCTTTTCTAGAAAGAATATAAGAACACAATAAACTTCCATGTGTTTTGGGGAGAAGTGCTAGAATTGTTCTATCAATATTCTGTCACAATATTTCTGGATTAACAGCATAAAATTCTTAAAGTAGAATTGGACATCTGAGGTCTTGGTCATACCTAATTCCCATTGAAATATCTTTCGGACAGGCTGCTCTGCTGAGGGTTCATAGTCCTTGTTTTGACTGAATTGAGTTTAGGTCAGGATAGGATAGGACAGGACGGAACGGAATGGAACGGAATGGAACGGAATGGAACGGAATGGAACGGAATGGAACGGAATGGAACGGAACAGAATAGAATAGAATAGAATAGAATAGAATAGAATAGAATAGAATAGAATAGAATAGAATAGAATAGAATAGAATAGAATAGAATAGAATAGAATAGAATAGAAAGAATAGTTCCAGGCCTAAATGATCATTAAGTCCAACTGCCTTACCACCTCAGGGCTGACCAAATCTAAGCCATATTATGAAGGGCATTGTCCAAACATCTATTAAACACTAACATGCATGGGGCATCAACATGTCTAGGAAGGCTGTCCTAGAGTTTGGCATTTCCTAGATAAAGAAATATTTCCTAATGACTACCCTAAGCTGCCCTTGGCAGAGCTTTGAACCATGCCCATGCATCCTATCATAGGACCCTGGAGAGGTCAGGACCTCCCCTTCCACTTCTCACTAAGCTGTAGAAAACAATGAAGTCACCTCAGTCTCCTTTTCTCCAAACTAGACAAGCCTGAAGTCCTTAGCTGCTCTTCATAAGACATGTCTTCCAGCTTTTTCACCAGCTTTGTTGCCCTCCTCTGAACACATTCAAGGATCTTTACTTCCTTCTTTAATTGTGGGGCCCAGAACTGCATGTGGTACTCAAGGTAAGGTCACACCAATACAGAACACTGTGGGATAATCTCTTCTTTTAACCAACTGGCTATACTGTGTTTGGTGTAATCCAGCATATCATTCACCCTCTTGGCTTCCAGGCCACACTGCTGACTCATACTGAGCCTACTGTCAACCATCACTGCCCCCCTCCACCCCACCCTGATCCTTTTCTGCAGAGCTGTTCTCCAACCAATTGTCTCTCAGTTTAGAATTCTGTCCAGTGCTAATCTATCCAATGTGCAGAATTCACCACTCATTCTTGTTTAATTTCATACCACTTCTTATTGTCCAATGGTCTAATCTACCTGGATTCTTCTGCCAGGCTTCTTGTTCCTCAAAAGAGTCAACAGCACCTCTTACTTAAGTATGGTCAAGAAACTTGCTAATGCCGCTTTCAGGTCCTGCTTGCAGATTACTGATAAATATATCAAACAGAACTAGCCCTAGAGCTGAGCCCTGAGGAATTCTGCTAGTGATTGGCTGCTGGTCAGATGCAGCTTCATTCAGTAGAACCCTTGAGCACTTCTATTCCATCAGTATTTTCACAGCTGGAACAGGTTATCCAGAAGGATGCTATGAGGGAGGATACCAGAAGCCTTATTAGAATCCAGAAAGACTACATGCATCACCTTCCCTTCACGCATTAGCACATGACCTTATCATAGAAAGACATCAAATTAGTTAAACAGAAATTTCCCTTAATGAACCAATGTGGGATGTATCTGATGATTACATTGTCCTTTTACTGCCTTTAAACGGAACCTACTGTGTTCTTTAAGAGATGGTGCAGGTCAGGTAGTACATGCTAGTCACTCATATACACATGTTCTAAACTTTTTGGCTACATCCTCTAGTTTGGAAATAGTTAGACACAATCTGTATGCTAAGAAAGGTTAGAGTAAACTTCTTCTCTTGAAGAAGCAAAATCTAAGCTAATAATGCTTAGTTGATTTATGTCATTAGATTTGGGGCCAGGTTTTGGGCCAATGATTTAATAATGCTCATGTTGAACCATATATCTAATACTTCTCTGTTGTAAATTTTGTTGTTTCCTAAATGTCTTCCATCCATTCTCTTTAGGAAGAAATTTTGAAGTATTATTTCTCATAATTTATTAAAATCTTTACATATTAAAATGTTCATGTTTAAAATTTAGTTTGTTACCAAATGGATTATAACTTTCATATGTTCACAGATAGTTTACCATAGACATTATTATTTAAAAAGATATTTATGTTAATATCACTTTCCTGTTCAGGCTATAATGTTAGGCATGATACTTAATTCTGATGATGATAGTGGATAAAAATTCCAAAGAAATGCCTTCTTCTTTCAGGGTATCAAATAATCAGAAATATTGACTTTCTATCATGACATCCCTATAAGGCTCTTTATAAATTTTTGTCATCTTTAGTGAGGAGTGAAACTAGAAATTACCCAGAGATCACATGTTACAGACCCAATAATAATAAATAATACTTAATATTAATTAAAAATATTAGCACATTTATACACTTATTATTACAAAATAATCCTATATTCCTTGAAAAGTAAAACTCTTAAGGTATTAGAAATCTTTTACAGTGGGTAAAGTCTTCTGGGATGAGTATCATTTGCTTACTTCAGCACTCTGTATATCTGACTTTCATAAGTCCTTGAGTTTGATGGTAGAGAGTATGCCTGAAAGTGAGTCTGATACTTTGATTTAAGAAAGTTGCAGAAACAAAGCAAAAAAAAAAGCAGAAAAATTGGATAGCTGGAAGAATGGTACACAGGAGTGTAAATGTAGGGCGACAAGCCAAATATCTTGAAGTATATATAATACTGTTTTGTCTTATAGTTGAAGAAATACAGTGCAGAGTCACTTTATTCACATCCTCTGCATAGCAGCAGTACTGTTAATGCAACTCAGGTTGAATGAGACTGACTTTACAGAAGTGGCATTATTCTCTGTGTTAGATATGAAGTAGTGTCCCATGGATGTTCATACTTAATGTTGGGCTTTACTTTAAAAAAAAAAAAAAAAAACAGAGAAAATTACTGTAGAAGTAGAAAGTAGAGTTTTGTAGGAAAAGATTCAGACCAACCAAGAATAAAGCCTATGTAACAACTTAGTCATGAGTGAATCTTGTAATGAATTTCAACCTAGCAAACAAATGACAAATGGGCAATGTCATCTAATTGGTTTTCTGTTTGGAAGATCAAAATGGTAAGGGAGTGAACTACACAAATACTGCTACCAAGAAAACAGTTTTAAGAAAAACTAATATTAAAAAGGATGCCAGGGAGATAGTTGTCCAGTAAGTGCAGAGAAGTGACACACTCTGGCCGTCCTTCACTCTCAATAATTCTGCATGTCTTCTCCCAGTCCCATTTTCCCAAAAAAAAATATTCCAAGATGAATAAATTAAACTTTAAGGACTAAAATAAGAGAAACTGTAGAAACACTGAGGGCTTTGCATGCCTTATCTTTGAAGTCAGCTAAGGCTCAGTAAACCTAATTATTCATTAAAAGGAAAGAATAGCAGGAAAAATGGCAGACTTTCCTCATTACACCCAATAGTTGTAATTAATACTTATCTGACACATTAAAATTTTGCAAATGTGTTCAGTTTTTATACCAGCATATCTTTTAAATTATGGGAAAGGAAACATGCAAAATTGTCCAGCAGAAATGAGACATGTAAAGAGGAGCAGGGCTATGAAGCAGGCATTGGAAGATGTTGTTATGCACGAGATGCTTTATGGCATTCATTTTGTTTAGTTGAAATTCCCTGATGAAATTCATGATTCAAATCCAAACACTTGGTAGTGAGTGCTGCAGATTATTTACTTGGGGTAATTGTGAATATATTAAAAACCTGTTGCTGTATAAGACATCGGAAACATCCAGGGGTTTGTCTTAAACTGGAATGGACTGTAGAAGAAGGAATGTGTCTGAAATAGCCCTGTTGGATCAAGGATCATATCCATGCAGGATTACTGGCGTATATTAAAAGCAAACAATATAATACTCTATCCAGAGAAGATCTGACAAATTCATGGTAAAGGAGCTGTATTATTTTGTAACTATCAGAATACTTAAATGTAAAGTAATATTTTTTTCATTGAGGCCAATAAATATTTGTCAAATTTGGGAATATATTTTTTTCAGTATTCTGTTATTCTTAATGCATTTATTTGACTTTATTTATATGTAAGCAAATCGGCACATACTGGTCATCATAACATAACAAGCAAACAGCAGAAAGACTACAGCTAGAATAAGAGCCTGCTTTGGGAAATAAAAGAACCTGGAACCTATGGAATATAAATAAGTTGACAGAATCAAAAGTAGTCTGATATATCTTAGTGAAATCAATTATTGAAATCTGATTATTGGAGTGATCAGTGGCCAATCAGTAAAGAAATTTAAGATTTGCCACCACATTACATTCAAAATGTTGAAGTTTGAAAAAGAAAGAAAGACAAATGGAATTAATTCTAGAAGTAAGTTATGGCTGGCTAACTAAAACTTTGGAGAGTGAGTATGAGATTAGTCCTTGGGTACAATATTTGCACTTTTTTCTACTGTTTTATGCCTAATATTTTCTCTTTTCAATATTGCCTGTTCCATATCCTACAAGTTGCTGAATAATCTGATGTCTAAATGCATGGTCTGTACACTGAAAATAGATAGATAGATAGATAGATAGATAGATAGATAGATAGATAGATAGATACATACATACATACATACATACATACATACATACACACATACATACATACACACATACATATATACACACATACATATATACACACATACATATATACACACATTATCAGCATCCTAAAAAAACAAGCAAGCAAACGAATACATTAAAGCGAAGGACACTGAAAAAAAGCTCAAGCAGAGCCACTAAATATGTTCCCAAGAGGAATGGGAGTTTAAAAATAAAAGTTACTAAGCAACTTTTTGTGATGTGAGCAAGATCAGTCAGGGAAAACATAAGAACAGATAAGAGCAGAGCAGACTCTCCAGTACTACTTATTAAATCTGGATTGCAAGGTATCTGTCTGACTCAATAGCTTTGAAGTTCACAGTGAGATTGTGTCTGAGAGTGACAGTTTCCATCTGATAGTGTTGCAGCTGAAATAGTGGTTTATCAGAGAAAAATGCATTGTTCTTGTTCAATTATGTTATGGTGAGGAAGCAACTGTAGTGAGAAATTAATAAATGAAGGGATGTAGGTTTGGGGAGGTATTGGATTATTATACAAAGTATACTAAATATAGACTCTAGATTAATATCTGGTACGCTGGTAAAAAAAGAAATTTCTTCAAGCCACTCTGTGCATCCCCTATGACAAATACCATTCAATATCCTCTTATAAGAGTTAAATTTCACCTTTCATGGGATACCAGATAATTTAGTGTATATAAAGTGAAACATACATTTAATACAAAAATATAAGTGTATTGGTTTTTTAGAAGTTTTATGAAGATGCAAACTGCTTATGCTTAAGTCATCTTAGATTGAACATTACTGTGGATATATTGTTTAAATTTGATCACAAATTACTTAAGTACCAGGATACAAGGAAGAGTTTTCATCTTACTATGCTTGATTGTTTTCAACTGTTGATCTTCTTTTCAGCTGTCTTTGCAAATACTAGGATAGTGACTTAACCATGGCTGGTCAGCAGGTACCCACTGAGCTACTCTCTCATTTCCCCTCCTCAGCAAGAGAGGGAGAGAAAATAAGATGAAAACCTCACAGGTTGAGATAAGGACAGGGAGATCTCTAACCAACTATCATTGTGAGCTGAACAGATTCAGTTTAGTGAAGATAAACATAAAATATTGTCAATTAATATGACAATGGGACATACAGAAATTAAGACTAAACTAAAACCACCTTCCCCTCACTTCCACATCCTTCCCAGGCTCAAACTCACTCCTTCACTCCAAACCCTTCTGCCTCCTTCTCCTATCTTGTCTTGGGGTTGATCAGCGGTGAATGGTTATCTTGATCACCTCACAGCACTTCAGTTTTCCAGTCCTTCCTCTCCACACTTTTACCCCATTCCATTGTGGTGTCATTCCCACGGACTGCAGTCCTTCAAGAACTGCTCTAGCATAGGTCATTTTCGGTGAAGTATAGTCCTCAGGAACAGCATTGACGACTCTCTGGCCTCAGTTCCTGTCAGAAAACTTGCACCTACATGGGCTCCTCCCAACAGACCACAAATCCTACCTGGAGTATGCTCCTGTGTGCAATTTCCATGGGCTGCTGCTTCCTTCAGGGAATGTCCACCTGCTGTGGTGTGAGATCCTCCAATACATGCTATTCAGTGTCAATATCTGTTCCAGCCAGCACAGTCCTCTATAGGCTGTAAGAGGACTACCTGCTTCACTAACGTCTTCTCCACAAGCTGCAAGGGAATCTCTCTCTGCTTTCACACACCCAGATTATCTCTTCCCTCTCCTTATTCACAGAGTCTCAGTGTCTGCAGGGCTGTTTATTTCACACTTTTCACCTGCTTCACAGACATTGTGTGCTGTGTTTTATCCTTTGTTAAATGAGTTGTCACAGGGACACCACCAGCATTATTCATGAGTTCGGCTTTGGGCAGAAGTGGGCCTGTTTTGAGGCTAGCTAGAACAGGCAATGGCCAACATGGGGACATCTCCCAATGTCTCCTCACAGAAACTAACCCCAGAGCTCCTCACCACTACCCCTGCTACCAAAATGTTGCAGTATAAACTCAGTACTACTAACAAACCACAATGATTTCCAGTTTGATCTTCTGATCAAACAGTTTCATCCTAAACTGAGGGCTTAGACTAATACTGAGAGATTCATCTGAATTGAGAAATACTTTAAGAAGTCATTCCCTCACTAGCTATGTAAGTTACTATAGGTAACAGTGGACTAGTATCTTAAAAGAAACATCAGTTTACAGACTGAAATGATTCTTTTTTACCTTCTTTGGAAACAACACCGATATGGGAGAAGCTGAGGTACACAGGCCAGGGATATATTACTGATAAAAATGAGAGGTATTTCACTGTTCAGTGCCATCTCTTGTGCTCTGAATCCAATATTGTGGAAGTGCACTCTTTTTTTAAGCTTACCTATGAAGTTCAGCATGGCAAATAGTGGATCTGGTTTTGTGAAACTGAGAAAGCATGATTGTTAAATTCACTAAATATATGAATGTGGGACAGGCAGTATTGATTTGGAAAATATAATTTCATAGTAGTATTTAAGTATTGGTAGAATTATAAGCTAAATTAATTAAAGTTATTGTGAAATTCTACAATCAAGAAATTCTGGATTATGGAAAATAGACATGTAGTTGGAAAGATAGAAAAGGAAAGGAGTCTTATTTAAAGCAGTATAGTAGAACTATACATCTAGTAGAGATTCTAATGAATTTCATCATATCAAACACTTTCCTAAAAGCAAGTGTTACACTAAGATGCTATTTGATTGGTGCTGCAGAAACTTAAGTTTTGTCTAGTTTGTGTTATTGTAGTTCAAGGACTGCAGAACACTTATGATCAACTTATCCATGTTAAAATATGAAGTTTACCAAACATCCTGAAAAATGAAACATGTCAAAAAAATCCAAGTTTAGGTGCTATTTAGGTTGTTATATCAATTAGACCGTCAGAGCTATTTCATGTAATTTTCAAGACTGGAATTTTTGCATGCTAGGAACGTAACACTCAGTACTGAGTGATGAAATATTCATTGAGACAGAGAAAAAGGACAGGAGACACAGATATAATAAACAACCAGTCATGAGGAACATGATTCATTCTCTGCTTTGCAAGTCTATTCTGTCTAATGGAGTTCCTTTTCAGCAGGTTTTGGCAATTTTGTAGCCTAACAAAGATATCAAGCTGTCTCAAAGCCAGGAGCTTAGGAGCACACTTGGAAGTCTTGTACAGACAACTTTGAGGAGCTTGAAATTACACAGGCGAAGGGATGTTATCTTCATTTGGTGACTTATTTGTTTGTATTAGGATTTTTTGTTTGTTTGTTTGGTGGTAGAGGTGGTGGTAGGCTTATAAATTCTAGAATATATTTTATTGTGGTTAGAGATAAAGTAGAATCCAAAAAATAGCAGAAATAGTACAAAGAGAAATGAAGCTTCCATAAGATGCCTAGGAGACGGTTATTTTGAAAAGCTGCTTCATAAACAGACCAAGAATGAGGTACTCCAGAAAGCAAGAGGTACATGGCTTGAGTCAGGGTGTTTGCAACTTTCCAACATGACTGCAAAAACACTGTCTCAGATAGCAATAAGAAAGTACTTGAGAAAAAGAAGAAGTGAAAGCTCTTTTATGTGTATGTCTTTTTTCTTTTCTTTACTCAGACAGTAATAGCAGCTATCAGTGAAGTGCCCACATGGTTATTGCTAATTCCTCAAAAATCATTCACAGTTCGCTGTCAAATAATACTATGTGTTCTAGTAGATCTGACAGTTTCTCTGGGGGACTTCCCAAGAGAGGGAAGAAGAGTGTCATATCTGAGTAAATGGAAAATCATCTGACCCAAGTTGTTTTGCTTCAGAAACATTTCCAAATCCATGCGAACTCTCTGATGGATTTCTAATCCACCAATAGTATTTAAGATAACAATTCATAGGAATTAAATCACTTGCTCCTAATGTATAAGAAGATATTCTTTTGAAGTGAATGAGCTGTAATAGATCTAGCTTCATTTTTTCTAAGCTTTCCCAGTAGATTCATTTACTGTTGAGTGATGCTTTTAACTAGACTAGTAAAGCAAAAATACACTGGGTTTGGAATAGCAATATTTTGCTAAACCATCACAGTGAAGTAGATAATGCAAGAAGTAATATGAATTCTCACTGACTCAGAAAGATGTGTATGTGCATGCATATTGGTATGGAACTGAGCATCCAGAACTTATGTTTCTCCATTCTTGAAATTTATGCCTGAAAGAAAACGAAAAAGTAAAATTCCCTTCAGGGAAATGATAAATGTCCCCTCTTCACATCATATTTTGATTTATTTGGAAGAGGTGCAGAGAATGTTATGTAATTAATAAATACCTTAATTACCTTATTAAATTAATCCACCTAAACACAATAAGAGAAAGGGGGTTGGATTATATCTATTTATTCTAGTCCCACAATAAAGGGTGTGGTTGTTCAAAGAAATAGTGCTATTAACATCAATCTGATCAAATCTGACCAGTATAATTTCAAAAAGATTTTCAGCCACTTGGGACAATATGTATATACATAAACATTATATATTCATATATATATATATATATATATATATATATATATATATATATATATAAAATAGAAAATTTTATGTCACTTCTTACTTAGTTTTTTTAGAAAATGGTTTTGATCAATAGGTGGTTCCTGCATTAAATACATTTCTGTTTTTATAATTATATTCTTATCTGAACCTCCAAAATTATTACAATAATTTACATTTCTTTTCATACATACAATTTTAAAGTACTGTGTCATTTTAAGCATAAATAATTGTAGATTGGGGAGGTATAAGTGGCTAAGATGGATTTTAATTGATTATCCTATTATTATCTTCTGTTGCCATAGTGACTACCCCTCTGCTTAAAACATCTTAAAAGTAGTCATTCAGTATACCCCTTTTATGAAACCAAATTGCTAATTCAAAAAAACCAAAGTAATGTTTTCCTTCATTTTTTTATACTCAAAATGTATGATGCAATTTTAAGTAGAAAAGCAGCATTTTAAAAAAATTATAAGCATATAGAAAAAAAACCTTTTAACCCAATCTTCCTTGAAGATTGTAATTCTATTGTTTTTACAGTATAAGGAAACAAATCAAAAGTAAGACTATAGGAATTCCTTATAAATTCAGACTTTCTACCCAGTCATAACAGCAACTGAGATACTAAAATGGAACTCACCTATTGGAGTTTGTTCAGAAAGTCAGCAGAAATGTATTGTAAATCACAGGAATCTTATTTCTTCTGCCTAGTTAGCCACTGCAGAACTTGCACATCAACTTATCTTGTTTTTTCCATTCCTTCATCCTTCTCTGCTGTGTGGGTGATTCAATTAGTGGTATACTTCCCTTCTAACCAGTAAACAAGCCAAGTTGTCCTCACTGTGCAGCTGGAGAGGCCATCTTTCAAATGAGACATAAGAACAAGATTGTGATTTGCTGGTAATTTGTAACATATTACAGAACATACTGCAAACTTGAGAACTTTGTTTCTTTTGCCTAAAGTTTAGCTTTCTAGGACTACAATCAAACCTGAGTTTTACTTTGCATCCTGTAGGTGTTTCCTGAATTTAAATAGCGAACATATTTGTATTTGTCACCATTATAGATGTATGTGGCTTGATCTCCATATGAGTGACACACATCTGAACATCTCTTTCTTCATTTAAAAATCGCTAAAAATCACATTTCTCTATTGATCTTCACCATTGCTTTAATGGTGGCAGTCTTTTGACTTTACGTTGAATCTCTTCTTTTTTTTTCTTCAGAGTACAATAAAATATTTAATCCATTAGAAAGTGTGTTAACTCTTAAACCTTGGTCGAAAACCAGTATTAGTAGTTAGAATTTGGTTATTCAATAGCTTGTACTCCTACAATGCCTGCAACTGTTCATATATCTAAGGCCTTCAAGAACCTTAAGTAAAAACACAAAATAGAAGTTGAAACCTATTGTCTTCAGGTAAAGTTTTCTATAATTTGCTACACATTTCTTTGGGATTGTAATTTAGTGTTACAATATGTTTTCAAGGCAGGGTAGTATAATAATCCCCATTATATTGGCACAAGTAGTACCTTCCACTGAGTTACACAGGGTTCAGACTGGAAATAATTTTGCTACTCTCAGACATAGCTTTCCTCTTAAAGTTTTGCATTTCATATCTTTCCCCTGCAATTCCATCTGTGAGTTGCTTGACTGCATGCCAAAGTCATTAGGTGGGATTAATTTAGAACACTCCCTATATTGTTAAAGATAAGCCAGAACCACACTGATGATGAGTGGGGTGACTTTTTCATTATGCATTCCATAGAGATCAAAAAAACTAACAGAAGTTTATGAGGGTCCCCAGTCATCTTAGTGTAAAGGAGGTTTAGTACTATCCTGTACCTATTTCTTCTTTCTGTTTTCTCTTCCATGTTTGCATGACATTTTAAAAGTATGTAAATGGAATAGCTGTTTCAGTAGTGTTCCTTGCAGTGCTATGCATTAATAACAACTGTCATGTTCAAAACACTTTCTCACTTTCAGAGAAGAAAGACACTGTATTACACTTGAAGTTTTGACTCCTCCTAATGTCCTTCCCAGTGCTAGAGCTGACACCGGTATGTTTCTTTATGCCATTTGAATGATCTATATTTCAATTTTTCAAATATGTTCTTTTAATTAATTATTATTTATTAGCATCACACTGGCCAACTAAAATGTTCAATACATTATTGAGTATAATTGCTAATTCCAGATCAGAAATCTGAATTGTATTATTTCTTCATGTGAATATTTTCAATAACAAATCTTTTATATTCTTTGCAAATAATGGTTTAATGTATTTTCAAGAATTCATATGGCAAGCAGTCCTTGTGAAACTTAATGGAATTTTTCTCATCATATAAAGATACATTCCTTACTTATTGAGAAATATCATGTAAGTATTTATCATTTTTTCTATTTTAAAAAAGCCTAATTAAACATTTAACTAATGTTTGAACCAAATCCCTGCATTTCATATCCATATTAGTATGTGGTGCACTAGAACGAGCTTTTTCCATAGATGTGAGAATCCAAAGTTCTTTGGGTGCATGAACTGGGATAGTCAGCAGTGAATGGGAGAATGATGATAATTTTTTTATCTGTATTCTCTACCTTTTTTTTCCAACTGTATTTTCTACCTTTTTTTCATTGTTTTGTAAGCATACAGATAACTTACTATTTAAAATTAGAATAGATTTCAAATAATAATAATTAAGGAAAATTTATTTTATGATATTAATAACTGTTGTCAATATTTTGACATTTTATATCCATCTTTTTTTGCAATTATATTACAGCAGTTCCCTAGCTGGGTAAGTATCATCATCCCCTTTGTTCCAATGTTAATCCCAAAGGATGTATCAACTGTCACTAAATGTTCAAATAAAACTGCACATATTTTTTCATTCCACTCACTTTGGAAACAGCACAAAACAATCCCTTTGGTATGTTCATCAAAACTGTGATCTCACTGATTAAAATGCAGAGGAACTGGCATTTTCCTTTTACCTGCAATCTATCATATCTTTATTGTTTGAATTTCATTAACAACCTGTTTCACTTTAACATTGTTAAAATTGTTTGGTGGTTTGGGCGGAAGTGTCCACCACTTACAGGAATTTAATTAAGTAGACACATCAAATATATTGCATATAGGTTTCTCAGGTAACTTTCTGTTATAATACATGAAGCATGTCTTCTTTACGTAGATTTCTGTCGTAATTTATAAGTAAATTAACAAAACTTAAAACTTTTTATTCAAAAGCCATCATTTCTTAAACATTCTTTAAATGTACCTTATCCTCTTTTGAGCTTTCCTTCCCTTTTCTCTTTGGATTTTACTGTTAAGATCAGAATATTTTTTTAAAGTTAATTGCAATCATTTTTATACTCTTTTTGTGAACGATATTACCATATTTTAACAGAATATTCTACAATATGCTCTTTATAAGTATGTAAGTGGTTTTCTTTTCTTGCATATTTCTTCATCAGACTGTTTAGTACAAGGTGCATTCCATTTTGATAGAGTCAAGGTGCCACCTTTTTTTCTTGCAGCCCCAACACATATTCTTAACATCATTAGGCTTTTCTTATATTAGAAGTAGGATATGAAATCTATGACCTTTTCCAAATTTTAATAAGACAATAATATTCTAGGATTAGGTTGTTTTCCAACAACCATATAAGCCAGGAATTACAAAGACATGAATTCATCATCTACGTATATGTACACACTTGTGTGTGTGTGTATGTATATATATATATATGTGTGTGTGTGTGTGTGTATGCATTTGGATATGTGTGTAGAACAAACATAACTTTCACAGTACAATATACTGAGGTGTTTTTTTTTAATGAATGTGTGCATTTTGGTATCAAAACTGACAGAGATGTATCTAGTCTTCTTCCTTTTTCACTCTTTTGAAATAAATCCAAATAATTTTCCCAATAAAAGTTAAAGAAAAGACATTCACAATTCTCTTAAACACCCAATATTTACCACTCAAAATGGGAAAAGGAAAACCTGTGTTGAATATTTTTGTAATTTTTAGAATAAATTACTTCCTTTATCTGGTTATGCTATCTCAAATAGTTTGGTATACAATTACTGTTATGAATGTAAAAAAATGCATATTTTTCCAAATACATTTATTCTTTTAACATATAGCTATAAGAAAGAAGCATCAATTGATAAGTAAGCTGGACCTCACTGAATTTTCTATAGCTTTTATACAACTTGGCTTACAATAATCCCTAAGGACATTAATATCATTAGACAATGAGAGTTAAGAATCCTTAGAGTACTGAATGATTGTCTTTCTGATCATTTGCAAAGTAATTCTATTTCTTACATTCTTCCTCAAAGACAAAAATCAGTGTGAACCACACTGTTTTAATTTGGATAATTAATTTGTGTGTATGCAATTCATACATGCATATCTCTTTATTATAAATCTATATTTATATCTATTTAAGACTAAGCGGTCTGTGTAAAAATTCTTGAGTCTTAAAGAAAATATTACAACTTTCAGTGGTCAATGAGTAAGGGAGCTTCTTTCAAGTACAGCAAACTTTTTATGTTCTCCTTATTCTGGGACATTCATTTCTGTGCAGTTTGTCAATTATATTGGGAGACACTTTGTAATATGAACTGGCACTTGGTGTGAGTAAATAGGAAAGTGGTGTAAGCATGAAGTAAAGGATTTAAGTATCTTTTAAATGAGACTGGCCAAGAAGTTTTGGATTTTTTTCTTTTTTTTTTTTTTTTTCCAAGTGTGAATTGTATTCAAAATTATTAAGACCTGGACATGGTTTTGTATTATTCCTTCTAAACATATTTCCTAAACTAAATTAAAATCTTCTTCCCAAATCCAAATGGAAATTTACCCCAAGGATCTAACATGCCATTTCTGTAAGCATTATATTGTTGCAGGTATTAAAAGTGTTTTGTAATTTTGTTCAATAGTTTAGTTCCATTCCTACCAAAAGTGGTAATGCGCATTAAGAAATAAATTATCTGTGGAAGTACGTCTACTAAAGCCTTTGGAATTACATTAATAAAGTATTTAACTTGAAATATTCACTTCCAGCACTTCTCAAATCCAGTAAAATCTCTCAATTTTCATTTCATTACAAGAAAATCTGTCACTTGGGTTTTAGCTATAACTGTTTCCTTTTTTCCTACTTTTTCTACACAGGCATTTTTTCTGTTTATGTTCACAAGCTGATGACTAAGATCTATGAGTAATTATGAAACAGATATCGTAAACATAACTTGAATTATTTCTTCATTTATGCCTATTGGAATACATTCAGCCTTTAAATTGTTGTTTCTGTTATGTGCTTGTGGTATAATATCTTCTTCAATATTCAGAAATAATATACAATAATTGGATTAATAAAATAAACAAGTGAAAATTCCAATTTCATACAGAGCAAAAAGAATTAGCATGCATTTTATAAACAGAATGGGTCTTGGACAGGATAAAAACAATGTCTGTTTATGATAAATCAAGCAACAGCATATGCCATGGTTCTTGAAGGAAGCAACGTAAAAATAAACAAAAAATCAAAGGTCTAAATCCTTGAGCAGTAAAACTTGTATGTAAGAAACCAAACTGATTTCTCCTGTTTTATGCTGGAATGAGGAGGACTATTCCTCTCAATAGTAGTGGTGGTAGAGTCATTGAATTTGGAGAGACAGTGAGGAGATGGGAGTGGCTGAGTTGTCTTATTATCCACTACAACATCTTCTGTCACTTCTGGTACTCCTGAGTTAAAAGAAATAAATTTCATAATTTTCTTTGAAGCCTGTCATGTAATACTTACACAAAGGTTTTATAAAAACAGTTGATATGTGTATTGGATTCTTACTGAGGAGCAAACACTTTCAACTCACTCCTGGATTTCTTTGTTACAGTAAATAAAACAGAAAAAAATGCCCAAATAATAACATATTTAATAATAATAATAGTGTACATAGGTTACCTGTAAAGCATTATTTCCTCACATGTGAACTGTATATATGATCTGCAGCTTAAAAGAACAATAGACTAAAAATTCCTTTAATCAAGAATCCTTCAGCATGAAGAGCTGGTAAGAACCGTTTGATGACACTAAACTACAACACTGTATAATGTCTTACTTAGAAGTACCTTGGTCTATGAGAATTTAAAAGGACAGGGAAGATATCAGGGGGAAAAAAAAGTGAAGAGGAATTGTCCTTGGAAACTCCTAATATCTCAACTCAACAAGTTGATAATAAAATAAAATAAAGATAGATAGTTGAATAAATTTGATGTCTTTACAAAGAGCCAGCATGGTACTTCTACTTTAGAACATATTGGACTGTTGAGAAAAGGTAAATAACACATAATATGGGTAATTGATAAACATGAATTTCCAAAAGATTCATGACAATCTACCTCTACGAAGGTTTACTGGAGAAAATCCATGGAAGGGAGGAGGTAAATGTTTGGAATATACTATTAATTATTTAAAAGACAGGAAACTAAAGGTGAGGATAAGTGGTCAGAAGGGAAAAGTGCAACCAGTAAAATTCAGCAATTAAATGTGTTGAGTTATTCTGTTAAACTCGCTTATACCAGCCTAGAAAAGAAATTGAGCAGTAAAATAAGAAATTTTTCTGATGATGCTAAATTATTCAGGAAAGAATAAGTGAAGGACAAGACTGACTGGGAGAATTACATGACTTGGAAAATGAAATTGCAGCTGAAATTTGATGTGACAAACTTGCCAAAAATTGTAACATTTTATTTAGGAATTGATGGTCTCTGTGTTACCATGGTCACTTAAAAAATTCTTACCAATGTAATGAATTCTTCCTTGAAAATATAATCTTCTGTCAGCAGGAATGATAAAAATAGCAAGTGTGACAGTAAAAATCATAAGGCAAATATTAGAAACAACAAAAAATAGTATGTCACTGTGACAGTTTTTAAACATGTGTTTTACTGACCTTCTGAATACTGACTGGAGCTCTTGTTCCTCCTTTGAAAAATTAAATAATAGAATTGAAAAATTTCAGAGACAAAAACCTCAAAGATATTCAGAATCATGGAATAGCTTCTGTATGAGAAAAAATCCAATATACTGCAGCCAGGGAGAAAGACAACTAAGGACAGTTATGATACTGGGCTGTAAATCTATAAATGGAGGAAACATTAAAAAATAAGTATTGCTCTCTCCTTTGGCAACAAGAAATAGGGAGAAGCAGATGAAGGTACAAGGAACTAATTCAATACAAATAAAGGGATTTGTTTTCTTGTAGCTCCAGTGGCAGAGACTGGATGGGATACATACTGATTGCTAGCATGGCTTCAAATAAAGACTGAATGTATCAGGGGAACAGAAATGCTCTGAACCTTTCTAAATACATAGAAACCACATCTGTTCTAGGAAGTCCAACACATGAGCTTTTGATAGAGACATAATGGATATTCATGGAAAACACTGTATTTAATTGCCTTATTCTTACTCTTTCCCATATATCACTTCCAGCCATTGTCCAAGAACACAGATTTGAACTAGGCATACTTACTTCATACTTATGCAGCCCTTTTGTTTACTATTTTTTTTAAACTTATGTTAGACTTATGTACATCATATTATCTACAAAATCCTACAAAAACATATTGGTAGGTCACGTACTAAATTATCTTGTGTAGTTATTAAACTTCATTTCTTAGCCTGTCTGTAACCAGCTTATTTTATCTTATTCTTACCTTTAACAATGAAAATAAAGGAATAAATGTACATGCATAAACAACAAAATAGAAATGTTTCTCTTCCTTTCACACTTGTAAAGCATGTACCATCATGGGTCACAGGTTGTAGGCTGAAACTTTTGACTTTGTTATAACAGATCAATATTTAAGAACTTTATTGCTTTGAGAACGTAAGTATTAATGTCTTAGAAAATGTCAATGGAAGCATTTTACCACAATGGGAGAATAGCAATGTATTTGGAGATTTTAACATTTAATTGTCCTCTGGAAGTGTATGACTAAACAGGTTGGTTTGTTTGTTTGTTTTGAATTCTTTCCAGTCACTGAAACAAAGATAAACAGCCTGCACACACCCCCCAGTCTTCTTCCATGAGATCTAAAATATATGACATTTTTTACCATTTTGCTAAATGAAATTAAACAACAAGCTTTTCAGTATTCAAGGATATTTCTGCCAATAGTTTCTCCTCTGGAATATGTAACTACTTCTGTCTCCTTTTGTCCATAGCACTTTTTATTTTTTTCCTTAAGCTAAACAAACTCTCTTCTCAGTCTAAGAGCTTTGTTGCTATTTATATGCCTGCTTTTCAATATTCAGAGCATAGTTTTTAAATGTAATGATTTCTATAGTTTGCTTTGAAGATTTTTACACTGGGACGTGTCAGATTCCTTGTCAGTCTCTGGCTAACTCACACATATTTTGGTAATTTTTATGAAACTAGCAAAAATTAATAAATTACACTTATGCAGAATCTTGAAACTGCCATAGGGAAGATAGGAAACAAGGTAGCCAAAATTATCCCCTTTTGCAGCATTTAACAAGAAATTATTTAAGACGTTTATAGATGAATATTTATTATCTGCATAATTAATTAAAATACAAGAAAAAGGCTCTAGAATTTATGTTCCTAAATTTCTTTTCTAAATTATCTCATCTGCCTACATAATATCTGAAGACTGGCTTTAATTTGGCTGCCAACAGTCTGCAAGAAAGGGATGAACGAATACTAATCTCGTAAAATCTGATCTCCTAGTAAATGAAACTAGGTAACTGTGAGAAGGTGGAAGTAGATGTATAGTGAGAGCTCTTAAATGCAGTTGCCTGACAAGAACCAGTGTGTTCCCGAGGTAATTACTTCAGCCTTCCTCCACAGACTGAGACTTGCTGTCTTGCAAGGAAGTATAGGGGGGAAAAAAAAAAAAGATTCCGGAGGTCATTCAGGTCAAGCAGAGATTGCATTTATTTCTTTGAGCATATTGAAAGACAATTCCTTGGGAAATCATAATTCACAGCCTCCTTCCTATTTTCTCCTCAGCAAATTCTTCTGGCCTGTAAATGAGAACAAAAGGTAACATTATGCTCATCACAGCACAAAACTTTATCACTAAAATAATGGCTAACATGGAGAGCTGCTTGTCCCCCACCATCCATTGCACTAGCCTATATTTGTTGAGGAACACTTTCTCATTGTCTTAGTGCATAGCAATCTATGTCTGTAGTTGACTGTCCTTGGGGATATTTGAAGATCTCTCTGAATCTCCATTCTATCACATCCTTAGGCAATGACCTTTTTTTGCTTACAATTTTATTCAGGACATTTGTCAAGGGTTTTATCTCCAATAAGCATCTGAGTCTTTATTAGGAATTTTTGACCAATATCTGTGATGACTGTACCTCTTTCTCTTAATTTTCCTTAGAGTTTTGTTTCAGGAAGCAAATACCATTTTAAAGAAACTTAACTGAGTATAAAATCCTGCATTATAGGATTTTTATTACTTTAAGCAGCCTCCCTGCAAGTCAAGTACTATTCACAAATGCTGCGATGGTTAAAAATAATAAAATATAAAAGGGATCCCTTTTACATTCAACAAACTCACAATCTGTATTTTTATTCACACAGTATCTGTTAACACAGGTGTAAGACTTGATGTTCATAGCACTAATATGAAGCTTCTTCTGTTCATTTTTGTTAGTGTCAACAATACCTAGTTAAACATCCATTAAAAAATATTTTTATTTTCTGCACTGAATGCATCTTTTTCTGCTTTGTAAGAATATATTAGCATTACTGCAGTTAGTCACAATTCTTTTGCCTTAGATAATCTATGACTTCACTTAATATAACCTTTTTCATACACTTTGACATAGACAAGTTTGTCATATTTTAATACATGTAGCAAATTTGGGATTATTTCTTGTGGTAGAGTTAGAGACTCATGTCCTCAAAAATTCTCTTTGTTCATAAGGAAACATCCATAAACACAAATTTTATCTTTTAGACGGTGCTGCTCTTGTTCGGTTGGTTGGTTGGCTTTTCATAGTGCAGAGCTATCAGAGCTGCAGTAAAGCAAGAAAAGAGATAAACTTAAAAGAATTGCATAGGGATTGCACCCAATTTAGTATTTTGTCTGTAGATTTATCAAAAGATTCTGATGTAGATCCCTGATGGAGAAAGGGCAAAGAAGAAGCTGTGACCACATGCATAAATTAGATATCGAATGTTAAGAAAAGATGAGAGTTGCTGTATAACAAGCTTGTGTACATAATTAGGACAGATTGGAAACTATCAAAATGCCTCTCCCCGCTTGCCAAAGGGGATATTGGATAGAATATGCTTATCTTACACACTTATTCTAATTACCTGTTGTATCATGCACCTAGAGGAACAAGCCTGTTACCCTGCATTTGAAGTGTAGTGTCTGTGACAGTCACAAATTTGAGGCATTCTCAAGTATTCCTTTTTCTGATCTCTCTTTTAGGAGAAAGCTCAAGCTTGCAAGGATCTAGGAGGAGTAGACATCCCCTGAAGAGAGGTCTTTCAGAGTTGTTCCCTTGAAATGTTTTTTTGTTATTTTTTTCTTCCCTTGAGTCTGCTTTTGAATCATTTTTGTATTGATATGAACATAAACAGAAAACCCCAAAGCATAGGAGATGTTTTTAGCATCACAGACATAAACTGCTACAACTTTGAATAGACAGGTTAGGGTAAGGAGAAGAATCAGAATGCATAATGGATCCAGCACAAAAAAATCCCATCACACTAACCCTCTGGCTTGGGAACCAAGAGTTGGAAGGGAGAGATAAAGATATGATTGCAGAACATGTTATCACTGGTTACAGTGAGACAAGGCTAAGTTTGAGCACTTCAATCAGTACTGGTGGACGTGTTCAAATACATATGTTTTCTTAGCCTATATCAGAAAATGGCAGTGTGCAAGACTGAAGAGGTAAGAAGTTGCAAAAGATTTCAGTATTGTACATATGTAATTGGCTATCTCATGTTTTACAAAACAAGTCTTACTGAAGTAGATTCAAATTAAAGAGGATTTGTTAGGTTCTTCCAAGAACATGATTAATGGGTAGCTTATACTGACCCCAAGATTAGATGGAAGTTACAAACAAAATAACAGAAAGCTGAATTAATCTTTCTATATGATGGAAAAAGTATTGTAAAACCAAAAATTAAATGTTCCAGTAGAATGTCAATTAATGCTGGAAAGGGAAAGCAGACTGATAATTGTACTGTGAAAATGTCAGTTAATACAAAAGAGGAGTAAGAATAACTTTGTGTTATAATAAACAATTAAAAATACACTAAATCATTTTGGGCTGCAGGTTATGCACTTGACAGGTGTAATTCTCGTATTTTTGGTTTAAAACCAGTCAGTAAGTAGATAATCATCAAGCAGAATCGCTGCATTGTATCCTTTCTATTAAAATGGTAACTTACTATGTATTACATGTGATCCTAGGAGGTTGCAGTAGGAAAAATAAATTATGCAAAAGCGTGTAATGTGGTGTAAAATTTGAATTAATCAGAAATACACTGAAATAGAGAATGGAAGAGAGATCTGTGAATGTCTTCATTTTAGTAGACAGACAACCGAAACTTAATGTATCACGTATAGTGTAAATCAATAGCAAAGTCTGGCGCAAACTAAAATAGTATAACATGGATTTAGTACCTTATCAATTAAAATTTGGAGAAGAAATTCAAAACTGTAGTACATACCTCTGGCACCATTTCCAATCATCTTTCTTGCATATACAACATATCTTTTTTAATTGGATCAAGCTCTGGTTCAGCAATGATCCAACCCAATGCTTGTTCTTACACTGCATGACTCTATAAGATGTGCTCCAAAATAATACGATGGTTATGTGTGTATACTCAGTGCACAGAGGGACAAACCTTGTATTGAATGAACTATACTACAAAGCCCCCAGTTTCTGATTCATAGTGAAGGAACTAATTCTGCATTCTGGGAATGAAGCTATTTGGTTAATGCAGAATTTTTATCATCTACAGAAATAATTGAAACTATTGACAAAAAAACAACTCTTTTGACCAGAGATCACATTTTAACACAAAAAGTTAGATGCATCTACAAAGGATGCTTTTTTTTTCATTAAAGCAGAACTACTCTAATTTAACGATATCTGTAACGTCACTGTCTTTTGCCATGTGAATGGCAGAGGATTTTGGTTTTCATTGATTATCCTTTCCCTCTAAGAAAGGGGTGCTTATATTAGAAATGAGAACTAAGTGTTTCTGCTAGGACATCACTCATATGCTCTAGGACTGAGAACACCTGCTTAGTAAACTGTAGCTGTATTTGGGGGAAAAAATGTCCTCAATAAATACAAAGCTTGCCAATAAATACATCTTCAAAAGTAATAATCTCTGAAGTCAGCAGATAAATCTTTAACATACTTAATATTACCTTGTTCTGGTGAAGCTATCTGAATTGTGTCACCAGAAAGCTAGTGGAGACACTAACCCTCCAGGCAGCTAGCAGGAACATTTTTATCATTCGTTTGAATTTTTTTTGTAGAAGGCCATTGCTGAGATAGAATTGTGCACCTGAAGCATTTCAGCACATGAATGCCAAGTTTACATCTCCAACAGAAATCTTAAAAAGAACATTTTGGAATTGCCTATAATCTTTCAATTGTCATGCAAAGTCTTATGGACAATGTCCTACTGAACAATATTTTAAACGGAAAACATGAGTCCAAAAACTGCCAGGTACTGTAGGTCAGTGACACAACAAGGTAGGAAGGCAGCAGCTTTTTACTGTGTGTACAGTACTTATTATTATACTTTTTTTCTTTTATTGTCACTAAGGCCAAAAATGTTGTGAAAATTTTAATGTTTCTTAGCTGTATTACCAGAATATATCATGAAGGGTTCTGCATGACAAAGTAAGAAAAGAATAAACCAGGCCATGAAAAGAATGGTTCAGACCTCACAATTTCAAAATTTTGGCTGGCACTTTTACTGCATATTTATAGCAAATGGAGGTTTTATTTCAAAACTTCTTTACAGGAAATCTTACGCATATTATACTGCAATTATTATGTGTTGAATTCTCTTTAAGGATGACATAGGCTCTGTAGCATCTCCTGGATGCTTAAATAACTTTCAAAATTCGGTATGATCATGTGAGATAAGGAAAAATTCATGAAGCAGATTTGTCATACAGAAAAAAAATAGATTCATGCTTTTGTTGTTCTTTGTGTAGGATTTCTTAGGATAAAGAAGTTGCCAAACAATATGATGAGTTTTTAACTCTGTACTATACAAACCTGCATAGATAATTTCAACCCTGAGTACTTTAGCATATATCATTACTACTTAAACACGCCAATGAACTTGCATTACTCACCTTCTTTTTTCACTTTCTTTCAGGGAGTATAAGTTTTAATTTAAACTATATATTTAATCATAAATAACGGGCAAATGACATCTAAAAAGCAGGAAAATAAAATGGAAGGGGGAGCTTTCTTCATCCATCTGACTTCATGAACTACTAAATATTTAAATGAAAAATGTGATGAAGATGAGATGAAAAGTAGAAAAAATGAGTGTATTTCTGGGTTTAAGGAGACTACTGGGTAGTATGTTACAGCGTACATGCACTGCTTTCATATCAGTTCCTTAACTGAGTCCTTAATTGCCAAACCAAACAGCTTTTGTAAGTCTGCATCTGTGGTAAACAGACCAGATGGGTACAAACAGAAATAGAAAGCTTTAAAAAAAAAAAAAGGAAAAGGCAGGGAGGGAGGGGGACAGGGAGGGAATGTTGATTCTCATACCTTGTTCTAATAACACTATCAAGTTCTGCTTTGAAATGGATTGGTTGTCCCAAGCAAGTGTCCTAAAGGTACCGTCAGGTATCTGAATGTCAGCCAGTGACTGAAAGTATGCCAGTCTGATATCTATTAATTGACTAACTGTGAGAATCCAATATTGCATGTAGGAAACTTAGACTTTATTCTGAATACTTCTCCATGAGAACAGTAGAGGGAGCTGTCAATCTTCGCAGGAACAAAGACATAGTGTTTCCAGCATCAGAGATGGTAGGTATTAGCCAGTAGTTGGTTAGTGTTAGAAGATTACACAGAGCTTGTTGAGATGTGTGTTGGTTCTCCATACATACAGATAAAAATGGAAATCCATGATTTCATAGCTTGACCAAGGCTGGAAAATTAACCTACATAGTTTAACATTAGCCCAAATTTATCTACACTAACAGTAGTCATTATCCATTGACGCCTATCTGGTTTTTGAATTTTAATAGAACTTAATTGGATTTTTGAGTTTTTGTTTGTTTGGGATTGGGATGGAGCAGGGATGTGTGTATCTGTTGCTAACTCCCTAGAATTCCCCTCTGGCTGCTTGTTGCTGGCTTTCAAAAATATATATATCCTACTAATATTTGAAATCCTCCTTGACTAGTTACAAGCCATTGGTGCTTCAAGAAGAATGATAGTGAAGGCAGGCGAAAGAATATATCATATCAGCAAAAATTAGATTGAAAAAAAAGCCAAAAAACCAAAAATCTGTCCCAGCCATGAACTTAATATGAAGAACTGAGCAGTAAAATTTTCTTTAAGTTCTTTCTTCAGCATTTAAATAGCTGTATTCCTCCCATATTTTCTTCTACAGAAGATTAGGCTAGAAAGGATTTTGAGGTGATACTACTGTACCATTGTATGGTGTTTGAGTTACAGTATTTGGAAACACTACAAAAAGTTGATTACATGGGAAAACACAGATTTATTCAGTGACACCTCAACATTATCTAAGATACAGTACGAAGCACCTCTGTCTTCACCTGAGTGCTAATTTGCCCAAGGTAAACCTTTTTTAAATCAAGCTCAGAGGTAAAGTATGTGATAGCAGAACAAGATAACTGCTAAGTCAAGTAAAGTCTTCTCAGGAACAAAAGATTCTGCATGAACTGGAAAGTAAACTACATCTTAAATTACTGTTAATTATTTGAGTAAAGTACTAAAATGGCATTTGAAACACTTCTCTCATGAACATAAGAAATTTTGGGCAATAAAGAGAGGTTTAAACTATCATATTCAGTGGGCAAAATGTTAGCCTAGTACTGTAATCAAAGAATAAGGATTAAAAGACCATGAGCACATTCTAGGCAGAAAATTATTCTTAGCTTCTCTGTATTGTCATCTTTTATCTTTGCCACACTTAAAACTTTGTACTTTCACATTTATGTTTTACTTAAAGCTTAGGAAGTATATACAGCAAATTATTGGCAAATGTTTATAATAACCTCATACCTTGTTAAATTCTCAAAATCAAAAATTAAAAGAAAAAATAATGTTTTCCTCTCCCATCTTTCCTTCTGCCCACATCAGTGACTCAATTTGATTCATTATTTTATTGAATAGTTCAATTCAATCTGGATACACATTCAAAACAACAGTGGGGAAATAATTAGAAATACTTTTTATGGAGCATGAGAAGCAATTCTATGGAACAGGAACATATAAGATTAAATTTCTGTATCTGAGGTGTCTTTCAGTTGGGAGGTTGATCTGCATTTCATTCAAGAGAGCAGAACTATTCACATTCATAATGCATTATTTAGAACAAAATACAGAAAGAGCAAACAAACAAAGCAATAGACAACAGACTACCAGCCCTTTCAGGCAACATGTTCAACCTAACAGCATAACTCTCACTGTTTTCACAACATCATCTAAGTGGGGATAGACACGGGCACAAATCCTTGAATTATGTCTTGGCAAGGAAGGTTTGCCTATATTGTGCAGTCGTGTCTTGCTCAAAAACTTTGTAAAAGTCCTTATTTCTACAAATTAGGCAAACAAAATAATTTTAGGTACATGAGGTAGTAGGCTTCGTTATAACATTGAAATAAAAATGAGTTTTTTTACAGATAGGGTTTCTTTGTAATTTAACTCACACCTACTTTTTTCAGCTTCTCAAACTGAACACTCTCTAAGTTGTTAGGCTGCTTAAGAAAGTAAAAATATAACATAGGCTTTGAGAGAACTGCATGCTAAAGAAAAGGAGTGAAAATCTGTGTATCAATTGACAGAAAAGCAGGTTTTGGTCAGAGTACTACAGAATGCCATGTCGGCAGTCAGCAACGGTAGGCTTTCAGACCTCGTTCAGTCACTGAATTGTCTGCTCTTTGTCTAGACTGCATTGTCTCACTCTTTCTATTGCACATGCACATTATTATTTTTTTTTAAGAGCAATTTTACAGAAGTCTACTTACATCATGGTAATCTCTGAAACAGGCTATGCAAGTACAAAAAAAAAGGCCATATAGATCATCTGGGAAGCATGTTTTTGAGATTCAGAGGGCTGATAAGGCCCCTGGGAGCCTTCATACTGATCTGTTATCATTGCCTGTGCATCCAAAGAGAAAAACTGTTGGGACTGTCTTTGTTATACCACACAATTCTTTTCTCACAGGTGATGGGTGTTGTTGTTGTTGTTAACTGGAGATACAGAAACAGCATTTTTGTGGGATAGAGCAAAGATATATTCCAGAGAACAGCAACAAAGCTGGTGAAGGGGCTGGAGAGCAGGCCTTAATGAGGAACAGCTGAGAGAGCTGGGGTTGTTTATCCTGGAGAAGAGGAGGCTGAGAGGAGTCCTCATTGCTCTCTACAGCTACCTGAAGGGAGGTTGTAGAGAGGAGAGAGCTAGCCTCTTCTCCCAAGTGACAGGGGACAGGACAAGAGGGAATGGCCTCAAGCTCCGCCATTTAGGGGACATTTAGGCTAGACATCAGGAGGAAGTTTTTCACACAAAGGGTCATTGGGCATTGGAACAGGCTGCCCAGGGAGGTGGTTTATTCACCCTCCCTGGAGGTGTTTAAGGCACATGTAGACGAGGTCCTGAGGGACATGTTTTAGAGTTTGATAGGAATGGTTGGACTGGATGATCTGGTGGGTCTCTTCCAATCTGGTGATTCTATGATTCTATGATTCTGTATGGAGGCTTTTCTTTCCATAACCCCAGAGAATGGCTAGGGAAAGTACTTACTTCTGATACATTTTTGCCTTTCCAAATTACAGATGTTTTATTTAGTGAAATCCCTAGTGAGAGTTCCTTGATGGTGAAACTGTACTACTGAGACTGAAGGGTGTTCTAAGAAACCTAGTTATATCACTTTGTATTCTCAATCATCTTGAAGAATCTAAAAGTTCTGGATGTAATATGAAAGTACACATTTCTTAATGGGAAAATATGAAGAAATAATTCATGGCATTTTCTGCTCTTTCCATTTCACCCCTGAAAAACTGTACTGCAGGGCAGAAACTTGCAGTATTTGGATCCTAATCAAAGAGATAAGTAAGTGTCTGTTTGAAACATAAATTTTAGCACTTTATGGAAAAGTCTGTCTGTAAGATAAAAGACATTTCCTAGACATATTAATAAACAGTTTGAATTTTGTATTAATTATAGGCTTGCATACAGAAGTGTTCCTTTTATAAGACTTTCATAAGCAAAATATGCGTAATCATTCAGTCAATTTTCAATCTTAATGTGACATTTTTAAGAAACATTCTTGTTCAAAAAGTTAATATCAGAAGTAAATTAAGTTGTCTACAATGCTTTTTCTTGAACCACTGAAATGGTTTGTTTTATCAGTGATAGCATTAGGACTTTGCGATTGGATTAATTGTTAAGTGTTTTCCACTTATCAATATTACACTTATGAAACAGCTGGAATTGCTCATATGTGGCAATCTATCCTTCAATTCTGATGACGTATGTGTTTTCCTTTAAAATATTTTTTTCACCATCTAGTGTTTTAAAGGTGATCCCTTCTGCATCATAATAAAGGAAATTCAATGAAGACTAATGAAAGCAAGGGTGGATGATGGGCTGAGAGACAACATTCATCGACTAACCTATATTTAGAGATTTGTTTTCATTTCTGCTATATTTTTTCCAATGATGTTACACATGGGTGTTGGCTCAAAAGTCTTTGGTGACTTTTGAAGGTTTCAAACCCTTCTGCATATCTTCGTATCTTTCTTTCAATTTATAAGTTCTAAAATTATGCTAAACTTTGATTTCTATTTCCCATATTTTCTTTATAGGTCTACTAGGAGAGTGAGCTAAATGAACAGACCAATTCTGGCAAGATGAATAGCTCAGAAGTTGATAGAATCTTCATAGTGAAAGGAATCAATGATAAACTTAGTTCATGAATTTATGCACATAAGGGAATGACCGGAAAAAAAGGAAGATTCTTGGTCTTTACAACTTATGCTACTTTCACTGTACAACAGTCAAATTAACATGGTTTGAATTATTTGCTACCACATGTTCTAGGCTAACTTAAAATAAAGGTTTCAGCTACTCTAAGAATAAAGTAATTGAAGTCAAAGGAGGAATAGGAACAAATTTTCCAGGGAAGTTGGGGAAGACCCATCCCTGGAGATGTTCCAGCCCAAGTTGGATGGGACCTTGGGCAACCTAATCTAGTGGAATGTCCTTGTTCATGAAAGGGGGTTTGGAAGTAGATGATCTTTAAGGTTCCTTCCATCCCAAACTATACTATGATTCTATGATCTTGTAAATCAAAGTCTGAGATGTGTTCCTGGATATATTATGATTTTATTAATAGATTGTCCCAAAAACTTTAAGAAAGTATTTAATTTGTTTATTTATTTATTTGGTTTTTAAATGCTATTTAAGAACAGAACAGTAAGAAGAATGACCTCCTATAAGCTGTGTCAAACTAGACTTCCATTTGTCTGTTTGATAAAGCGTGCAGGTTTTGTACTTTTATAGGTTTGCCAAGTTTTCACCACAAAGATATTTTTTGTTTTGCCTCAATGTTCTTCTTCTGTGACTGTGTAACTACTCCTTATTCCTGGGTAGAAGTATATATACTTTTTCTTTTTTAAATTTTCCAACAATCATTTTATAGGTTGCTCTAAATCTTGAAGAAGAAAACAAATGAATTAAAGCAGTTAGACCTGCAATTTGAACTGGTGTATGAAGTTTGTAATAACATACCATTTATATAATCTGTCATTTGGGACAAAAATAATTGCATCTTTGAAAGATCTTCAATTCATATTAGATATTCATAAGCTGAAAAAACTTTTAAAAACTGATAGTTTAGCATGTAAATCTCTATGTTACCCACATGTGAATTGCTGTAAAATGACAAACAAATGTGATTGAAGTACTTACTGTTGCAGTTGCATAAATAAACTGTACTAACTTGATTCATCTTTCTTTATATGTATATCAGAAAGAGAAGTGAGTTTTTAATGTCATAGCAGAATCTACAAACAAGCATTTTCTTTCTTTTCTGAGTTTTTCACATACTGTATGGATGTGAATGTCATGTACATGTTTGAGGGTTACATAATGGCAGTATGAACATTACAAATCATTTTAGTCCTGTGAACATTAAACTTGCACAGATTAACTTTAATCATCTGCATCAATTGTTAACCAAGAATCAGACTGGATACCAGGACTATAAGCTACATCTCTGAACATTCTTCTACTTTTTAGTCAGCCCTCATTTTCTAATTCTAGAAAATGTGTTTGATTTCTGATCTTTCACACTACTCTTTGAAAAATTACGAACAGCTCTTGAAACCTCTGTTAGATTTCATATAAAGATTCATTTAAATTCAGTTCTGCTTTTTTCTTAATGTTTGAAAATTATTGAAGTCTTTATTCCCCCTTATAAATAGATCTGTCTTACATGTTCTTATGCTTACAGCATGTTGTCTTCTTAATTTTGTTTCTCTTTTCATTGTTTGATTTTTGAGGGTTTTATTTCAGAGGAAAATATGACTTGATTGACTTATCTGTATTTATTTTCTTTAGGATGAGTAATAATGAATATGTACTGAAAAGTCTTACCTAACAAGAAACATCAGAGTGAGATCTCTGGGACCTTCTCCAGCTCACCACAGCTCATGCTGCTGCAGAAACATCCTAAAATGACAGAACTACAGCATAGTTCATGCTGGAAACTATCTCTGGAGTTTTCTTGAGAAAAAGTATGTTTATTGAAATGCTTTCAACACTTACTCCTAAAAGCTATTAAGCCCTTTTAAATTGTTGCAACATTAACTTACAAATCAAATTAAAAAAAAAAAAAATAACTAAAAACCCACCTTGTTTACCTATATGCTGATTCAGACTTGGGGTTTCAAAATGTGGGGATTTTAACAGCAAAGAGCAACTGAGAAGAAGAGAGAGGATAAACATACTTAAATGATTTCTTGAAACAAGACTCCTTCAACAGTCAGATTTGATGTAACTGTGTAATGGGTATAAAGATTCCTATAGCTGTAAACTTCAATAGAGAAAGATATATAAATAACCAGCAGACTGCAAGTTTTATTTGCATTATAACATTTCATTTACTACAGCTCCTCTGTTCATTCACCTTGAGAGAAGCAAAATCTGCCTGTCCTGAAATAAGTAAGGGATCTGAACAGGCTGGATCCATGGACTGAGTCCAATGGGATGAGGTTTAACACAGTCAAATGCCAAGTCTTGCTCTTGGGGCACAACAACCCTATGCAGAGCTAAAGACTAGGAGAAGTCTGGCTGGAAAGCTGCCTGGAGGAGAGGGGCCTGGGGGTGTTGGTTGACAGATGACTGAACATGAGCCAGCAGTGTGCCCAGGTGGCCAAGAAGGCCAATGGCATCTTGGCTTTTATCAGAAACGGTGTGACCAGTAGGTCCAGGGAGGTGATTCTCCCTCTGTACTCAGCACTGGTGAGACTGCTCTTTGAATCTGTGTTCAGTTCTGGGCCCCTCACCACAAGAAGAAAGTTGAAGCTCTGGAGCGAGTCCAGAGAAGAGCAACAAAACTGGTGAAGGTGTTGAAGAACAGACCTTAAAGAGGAACAGCTGAGAGAGCTGGGGTTGTTTATCCTGGAGAAGAGGAGGCTGAGAGGAGACCTTATTGCTCTCTACAACTACCTGAAAGGAGGTTGTAGAGAGGAGGGTGTCTCCCAAGTGACAGGGGACAGGACAAGAGGGAATGGCCTCAAACTCCTCCAGAGGTGGCTTAGCCTAGACAGCAGGAAAAAAATTTTCACAGAACGTGTCACTGGGCATTGGAACAGGCTGCCCAGGGAGGTGGTTGATTCACCTTCCCTGAAGGTGTTTAAAGCATGGGTGGACGAGGTGTTAAGGGGCATGGTTTAGTGTTTGATAGGAATGATTGGACTGTATGACCTGGTCGGTCTCTTCCAACCTGGTTATTCTATGATTCTATGATATGTACCATTGCCTTTACCCTTGTTCACCGATCTTTCTTTACACTTGCTATGCCATTTATTTCTTTTAGTAATTTCTTTGGATTTAAAACATTATTTCAAAAAAACTTTCTTTAAAACACTCTTACTAAAGTTATTAGAACACTCCTAATGCTTTATTCAAAGCTCTGGTTTATATGCATTTTCTGTTGTAAGTTATCTAGCTCGCAACTGGATCAGTGTCTTGTAAAAGAACTTAATATCATGATTGTTTCATTAGAGATGTACAAGGCTTTTAAAACATCCTGTCATTTTCATGCTCTGTATGTTAAAAGTTCATGTCACCTGCAAGTGGATTATGTAATTCAAGAAGTTTATTTTGCCCTCAATCCATCCCTGAAGAATCTTCTCTTCTAGTTTTATGTTGGTCTAATGTTTTTTAAAAATATTTTTAGTGTAAATATAATATTAAAATATTTTTCTTTCCATTTTCGGTAAGAATGTGTGCAACATGATATCTGATTAAATTAACATTTACCTCACAGCATGAAAAAATGCTGACATTAAATGCATGTGATACAACTTCTTGATGAGTTTGGTAATTTTAAAAAGAGTAGTTTATTGTAAAAATTCAGTACATAGTATGCAGTGCCAGAGGCTCTCCAAGACATCATGGTATTATTGTTCTGTGGTAACAGCTCCAGTAGCAGAATTACTGTTGGAATACAAAGATTTGAAGTAGAATAAATGTCAGAATGTTTTGGCCATCTGATCTTTTTATCTATAAGAAATCCCAGAAATATTCAGCAAGGAATAGAATTTTACCATGGCTGTAGGGGATGTAAATTGCTAGAATTTAAGAATGGCATGTACCATCTACTTATACTAATAAATAGATGTAAATCCAAGATAAAAAAAATAAATATCAGCAACAAGCACTTTGAAAATTAATCCCACCTATTTCCTGCCTTTTGTTTAAAAAAAAAAAAAAAAAAAAAAAAAGCAACCAAAAACCCCACAACAAACATTATGGAAATTGTGTTACTTGGAGGCACAATTTGGTATATTTTATCTGTAATATTCCTAAATCAAAATGGATCACACTAATGTTAGGTTGAAAGGCAAAAACTCTACAACTACTGTAAAGAATTATTTTCTTTTCTGATTTTAAATAATCCGGTTAGAATTAAATATTGACAGACATAATAATGTGATTCAGAACAGAAATTTCAGTTGCATCCAAAGGCACTCATCACGATCACAATTTTCTTACACCACAGTTTCCTGTCTAAGTACAAATACACATATTGTACACATACTTATTCCTGCACATTTGTATTTCTGCATTCAAAACAATCTACTGTTTTCAGAAGAATAGATGCTAGAACATGATCTCTTCTAAGTTTCTCAATTAGGAAGCACATTTGCAGTACCTTTAGAGTGATACAAGGGAGAATATTCTTCCTATACCTCTAAACTGCTTGCTTTTCAGCAAGTTCTGGTGAGGTCTTTAACATTATTTTAAGATAGTTTTCCTGTTTAATCACCAGAGACATTGTAATTTATTGTGTCTATGAGTACTTAAGGGCTTCTAAGAATGAAGATTATTTAACTGACAGGTATGTTTTACTATGGTTCTGTGTTCACAAGCACTCATCATTCAGAGAAAAGTAGAGCTAAATCAGTTTACAAACTTAAAACACAGCTTTAAAGCAACCACACAATTCAAATGACCATCTCAAATTAATTAGGACTTGAAACGAGGTCCATCTGAATGTAACTAGTTCTAGCATGGAATATTTATAAAAGAAATCATAAGGTAAGATTTTAAACTTATTTAAACTTAAAAAGGAAAAAGGAGTACTCAATAGTCATTAATATTCATGAGCTGAAACTTGTTTTTACCACTTAGAAACAATCAAGGCGCCATGAAAACAGAGAGAATAGTAGATTTTATTAATTTTTTTCCTACTGGAGTCCGGACTAAAGTGATTGATTAATAAAAGGACTGAAGCAATATAATTCAGGAATTGTTTTGATTAGAGTCAATTTAAAGCATAGCAATATTCACTGAATATGTTATAAGGTTACTTTTTAACTTCCATTCCTTATTAAATTGATGAACATTTTTGACCAATTGTATAGGCAGCCAAATATTGAAAAAAGTATTTTATAAGGTATTTCATTAAATAATAGAAAATCAGTTTCATTAACATCTAAAATTAATATTTAATCAAGTATTCTTCAGAATGCATCCTCAAAATGATTGAATTGCTTAATATTTTGCTTTTTAGTACTTTTTTCCCATAATTAATTCTTAAAGTGTGCAGTATATATTATTTAGTACAATCCTGCTTCCAGTTAAAATTTTCTACTTCTAAGTAACTCAATACATCTGAAATATATTGTATGTCCCCTTCGGGGATTTAGGTTGTTTCTGTTGCTGTTATCTTGTTTTGTTTTTCACAGAATCACAGAACAACCAGGTTGGAAGGGACCCATCGGATCTTCTAGTCCAACCATTCCTATCTAACACTAAACCAAGTCCCTCAATACCTCATCCACCCGTGTCTTAAACACCTCCAGGGAAGGTGACTCAACCACCTCCCTGGGCAGCCTGTTCCAATGCCCAATGACCCTCTGTGTGAAAAACCTCCTCCTAATCTCCAGCCTAAATCTACCCTGGTGGAGCTTGAGGCCATTCACTCTTGTCCTGTCCCCTGTCACTTGGGAGAAGAGTTCAGCTCCCTCCTCTCCACAACCGCCTTTCAGGTACTTGTAGAGAGTAATGAGGTCTCCTCTCAGCCTCCTCTTCTCCAGGATAAACAACACCAGCTCTCTCAGACACTCCTCATAGGGTCTGTTCTCCAGCCCCTTCACCAGCCTTGTTGCTCTTCTCTGGACTTGCTCCAGAGCCTCAACATCCTTCTTGTGGTAAGGGGCCCAGAACTGGACACAATAGTCAAGGAGCGGCCTCACCAGTGCTGAATACAGAGGGAGAATCACCTCCCTGGACCTGCTGGTCACACCCTTTCTGATACAAGCCAGGATGCCATTGGCCTTCTTGGCCACCTGGGCACACTGCTGGCTCATGTTCAGTCGGTTGTCGACCAACACCCCCAGGTCCCTCCCCTCCTGGCAGTTTTCCAGCCAGGCTTCTCCCAGTCTGTAGCTCTGCATAGGGTTGTTGTGCCCCAAGTGCAGTACCTGACATTTGGTCGTGTTAAACCTCATGCCGTTGGACACTGCCCAGCGGTCCAGCCTGTTTAGGTCCCTTTGCAGAGCCTCCCTAGTCTCCAGCATGTCGACATTTCCACCCACCTTAGTGTCATCTGCAAACTTGCTAAGGGTACCCTCAGTGTCCACATCCAGGTCATTGATGAAGACATTGAACAAGACTGGACCTAGCACTGAGCCCTGAGGAACACCACTTGTCACTGGCCTCCAGCTGGACTTAACACCATTTACCACCACTCACTGGGCCCAACCATCCAGCCAGTTTTCTACCCAGGAGAGTGTGTGTCTCTCCAGGCCAGAGGCTGACAGTTTCCGTAGCAGAATGCTGTGAGAAACTGTGTCAAAGGCTTTACTGAAGTCCAGAAAGACCACATCCACAGCCTTTCCCTCATCCAGCAGCCAAGTGACTTTGTCATAGAAGGCGATCAGGTTGGTTTGGCAGGACCTGCCTCTGGTAAACCCATGTTGACTGGGCCTGATCACCCGGTTCTCTTGTAAGTGCTTCATGACAGCACTCAAGATCACCTGTTCCATGACTTTCCCTGGCACTGAGGTCAGACTGACTGACCTGTAGTTCCCCGGATCCTCCCTGCTACCCTTCTTGTAAATGGGAACTACATCAGCCAGTCTCCAGTCCAGAGGTACCTCCCCAGTCTTCCAGGACTGTTGGAAGATGATGGAAAGGGGTTTGGCCAACACATCCGCCAGCTCCTTCAAAACCCTAGGATATATCCCTTCTGGTCCCATAGACTTGTGGGTGTCCAGCTGGCCAAGCAGGGCTCTGACCACCTCCTCTTGGATCATTGGAGCCTCGTATTGCTCCTCTGTTTCCAGGGTATCTACACAGAGGGAACGACTTTCTTTACAGTTAAAGACTGAGGCAAAGAAGGCATTAAGTACCTCAGCCTTCTCCTCCTCCCCTGTCACTGCTGTTCCCTCTGAGTCCAAAAGAGATTGTATGGTCTCCCTTGTCCTCCTTTTACTGTTTATATACTTATAAAAAGATTTTTTATTGTCTTTTACTGTCTTAGCTAATCTGATCTCTAGCTCGGCCTTAGCCCCTCTGATTTTTTCCCTACATAGCCTCGCTTCCCTCCTGTAGTCCGTCCAAGAGGCGTGTCCCCCCTTCCAGAGCCTATAAATATTCCTTTTTTTCCTAATTTCACTCAAGATTTTTCTACTCAACCAAGCTGTTTTTTTCCCCTGCTGGTCTTTTTTTCCAGAACACGGGGATGGCTTTCTCCTGAGCTGCCAGGATCTCCTTTTTGAAGAGCTCCCAGCCCTCATAGGCTCCCTTGCCCTCAAGTTCTGTCTCCCAGGAGACTTTGCCAACTAGCCTTCTAAACAGTTCAAAGTCTGCCCTCTGAAAATTTAGTGCTACTGTCCTGCTTAGCACCCTCTTCACTTCACCTAGGACAGAAAACCCTATCATCTCATGATCACTAAGACCTAGGCGACCCTCTACTATCACATCCCCCACAAACCCCTCTCTGTTGACAAATGGCAAGTCCAGGAGGGCACCTTCCCTCGTAGGTTCATTCACCAGCTGTGCAAGGAAGTTGTCTTCCACACACTCCAGGAACCTCCTAGACCGCTTCCTTTCTGCTGTATTTTACTTCCAGCAGATATCAGGGAGATTGAAGTCTCCCACAAGGACAAGAGGCACTGACTTGGAGATTGACCCCAACTGTTTATAGAAGAGCTCATCAGCTGCTTCTCCTTGGCTGGGTGGCCTGTAACAGACTCCCATCACAAAATCTCCCTTCTTATGGGCTCCCTTGATCTTAACCCACAGGCACTCAATCTCCTCATCACCACAGTCCATCTCAGAGGTGTCCAAGTCCTCCCTTACAAAGAGGGCTACTCCACCTCCTCTCCTACCCTTTCTATCCCTCCTGAAGAGGGATATCCCACCAAAGATCTACTCCAGTTATATGAATCATCCCACCACGTTTCCGTGATGGCAACAACATCATAGGCACCTTGCCCTACAACGACTTCCAGCTCTTTCATCTTATTCCCCATGCTGCGTGCATTGGTGTAAATGCACTTCAGCTGAGTAGCTGAGCCTTCAGCCCTCCTAGAGGGGACAGTGCTTTTTCCCAATTGCCTATTAACTCTAGTAGTTGATGCCAGAATATCTATATCTCCCTTGTTGAGCGAGGCTGCATTCTCCCCCACTACCTGAACGGTGACGCCCTGGTGGTCCTCACCAGCACGCCCCCTCCTAAACTCCAGTGACCTACGTCCAGACACGCAGTTGTCTAGCCTGGACTCAATCCCCTCCTCCTTCACACTTAGTTTAAAGCTCGATTTATGAGCTTAGCTAGGTTTTTAACAAGGGTCTTAGCCCCACTAGGAGACCCACATGTCCCAGCCTTTGCACCCATGTCAGGGGGTGCACGAACCACTCCATGGTCAAAGAACAAAAAGCCCTTTTCCTCGCACCAGGTTCGGAGCCAGACATTGATTGAGTCCTTCTTAGTATTCTGCAGGTCTACTCCATGTATCCTGGGGATGGAGCAGAACACCACCTGTGCCCCAGAGCCCTTCATAGTCTTCCCAAGGGCCCTGAAGTCTTTTTTGATGTCCTTAGCTTTTCTGTTTGCTAGGCCATCATTACCAGTCTGGACTACTACCAGAGGGTAGTAGTCCGTCTCATGGATCAGGGAAGGGATTTTCCCGGCTACTTCCCTCCCTGATGCCCCTTGCAGGCAGCAGACCTCCCTGTGGAGCAGGTGAGGTCTGCAAATGGGTCCCTCTGTTCCTTTGAGGAGGGAGTCCCCTACAACAATCACCCTCCTCTTCTTCTTAGTGGAGGAGTTTGTGATTTTCTTCTGAGGATGGTGTGGCCTAGGAAAAGATTCTACGCTATGATGACCACCATCCTCAGGACTAGATTCCTCCTGGAGCACCCGGTACTTGTTCACCAGGGGGATCTCAGGTGTTGCTGACTGCTTATGGGGAGTAGGCTTCCTTCCCCTGGAAGGAACCTGCTGCCATTCCCCATCCCTGTTAGTCCCAAGCCTGCAGCGTGCAGGTGGGTGGTTATCAGTTACACCAGGTGTAACAGGTTGCTGAGGGAGCGAGAGGGCACTGCTCCACGTCTATCTCCCTCTCACATTCCCTGATAGTCCTGAGTCTCCTAACCTCCTCCCTTAACTCCTCCACCATGTGAAGGAGTTCCTCCACTCGGAGGCAGCTTTCGCAAGTGGAGCCCGTAAGAGGAGCAGAGGCACGAGCTGGTTTGAGAGGGGGGCACTGCCTGCAGCTCAGGGTCTGGGCAGCTGTATGTACCCACTGTGGCTGCGTCTGGGTAGCAGCATCCTTCCTGCTGGCTGCAGCGCTCAGAGCAGCTTTAACCCTCTGCCGTGTAGCCACCATGGTCTTTGCTGCCCCCTCTTTGCACTTAGAGTCCTTCCTGCCCCCTGCCTTCTCGCCCTGCCCACTCGAACTGCCACTCAAACTGCCACACCGCTCTTTTCCACACCGGTCTTCGCCACTGCGGTCTTCGCCATGCTCCAGGTCGCCACGCTCACAAGGAACCGTTTAAATCTCCAGCGGAGCCTCCGGGACCGCCCCCTTCCCGTCAGTCACCGCGCGGGATAAGCTGTCGGAGCCGGGTGCCGGGAGCCCAACCCCCACCTGGGATTTTCTAGAATCTCGGCTCAGAAAAAAAGCAGCGGAGCCTCAGAAGTCAGTCCCCCCTGCCACAGTACTCACCGTCCTGTAGCTGAGTGCCGCCAAAGAAGCACTGATAACGTCTTCACCGCGTTTAAATCTCCCGCGGAGCCTCCGGGACCTATTTTTCTCTATTTCTGTTTGTATTGTCCAATTGGATCGGCATCAGTCTGGCTAAACCACCTCTCAGAACAACTGCAGCATGTCTTGTTAACAATAACAGCTGAAGTTCCCTGCACTGGAATAGGAAACCTTAACTCGAAGTTCAATGTGAAAATGAACCTGTCCTTCCAGTAGTCCCAACCACCCCAAAAAAAGATTCTAAAATATCCTGTGGAGTTTGATCATTCAAAAGCCTCTGTTCTATAATGTGCTCTAAATGAGAATAAAGAGGCTAGTGCAGCTGAACTGAATTAAAACATAGACAGCAACACAAATAAAACATGTAAGAGACTCCAGATAAAATATTCCAAATTCAGTCTGGGCAGAAAGAGAACAACTAAGAAAGTACTGGCCTCAGCTCCACTACGTGGACTGTTGAATGTTTGATAACAGACAGGCAGAAATTACATAACAGGCAATTATCAAAAGTTATGAAAAAAAAATGAGATGGATCATGCACTGAGTATTTTCAATGACCACCACCATTGCATGAAAGAAGTAAGTAAACATTACTAGTGATGGAACTGGATGAGGAAGTCCATTCAGGACAGGCCTCTTTTACCTATGTGTCTTTATGAATGGCTTCTGAAATACTAAGGTAGTTGAGCTCCAATTTTCTGATCAGTTTTACTGCCATTTGGCAGGTGTGAGTGTCCATGAATATCCAATGTGAACTGAAATATGTACTAGAGGAAGCAGTAGACCACAAACCACAAATCTTGATATTGTTTTTACAGGGAACAGAGATGTTGAGGAAGAAGTGGTTTGGGACCATAAAGTCAAGGTGTAAAAAATATCATGAGATAATACATTACTTTTAAGTGCCCATAACACAAAAATTATGGAATATGATATCTTCTTTCTAAAGAAAGGAAATCTAGGAAATCAGAAAAGCTGGGGAATATCAGTCCAAAATACTTATGCTTATTGCTTTGTCATGAAAGTATCTTGTCTATCTGACTGAATAAATGTATGTATCTTTATAACTGTGTCTATTCATGTTCCTTTTACGCTTAAATATTCAGATATATCTTTGTGTGCATGTTTACCTATATCTGTATTGCATTTGTATTTATTATATTGTGTAGGGAATAAGAGTGGCTCTTCTATTTTCTGAACCTTTAATAACTCTCTGTTTTGACTACAATTGATTCCATACAATCACTTTGTTAAATGTTAAACTAGTTTGTGATTAAGTGCTACTAAAAATCTAGTAATTTAGTTTACCTCAATTTATCAGTAAATACTAAATTCCTGCTAAATCATAACCATATAAGATATTTCCACCAATGACAATGGGAGAACAGTCCAAGTTATACTGCAACACCAACTGAATTCATTAATCACAGACTAGGGTTAACAGTAAAAACAGGAGCACAGTGACAGAGAGAGAAAAATTGAGTAGGAATACACCTGGAAAGACACAAACAGTAAGACCAGGACTGAGACAGTTTAGACTACAGCCATTAACTGGGACAACAGGAGAAATAAAATTAGAAAAAGACAGAAGACATACGTACAACTATCAAGGAAATGATGTCAGGAAACAATAAATGTTTCTCTGTTCTGCAGGAAAAAAAAAAATTCCAGACCTTGATTTCCAGAAAAATGCTGTCTTTATATACTTCTAATTTCCATTTGGTCTGCAGGTTTGAATTCTCTGACAATGGAAAGACTTTCTGGCCACATGAAGGATTAGAAAGGTATTAAAGACTAGTCAGTATGGAATTACCAAGATTAATTAATTTTTAACCAGTCTGGAAACTACTATGAAATGGCTAGCCAGGTCAGTGAGGTGACATCAAAGGCTATTTTTTAGCTAGTTTTCAGTAATACTTTTGACACTGTCCCATAAAATTCTCACAGAGAGCCTGATGAGGTGTGAGCTAGGTGAGCTGGCTTGTCCAGTGACAAGCCAACAATATAAGGGGGACAAAATGAAAAGAAAAAAAAAAAAGAGGTTTTGCCTAATCACAAGGCAGAATCTTTTTACAGTAAGCATGATTAAGTACTGATAAAACTGGCAAAGAGAGGATGGAGAGTCATCTTCCTTGTAAATACTCAAAAGCTGTCTTGACTTGTTCCTGGGAAAACAGGATCCAGGTGGCACAGCTTGAGTAGGAGGCTTAGACATGTCTTCAGAGGTCTCTTCTAACCTCCACCATTCCACAATTCATCCAAACGTATGAAATAAGTGATTTAAATCTGATGAACTTGAAGTTACCAATAAACCATTTCAATGGATAAATACATTCCTAGACTTAGTAACAAACCAGAATGGGCTAGCAGTAAGGGACATGGCTCCTTGGGAGGTTGCAAAGTTCACAGCTCTATACACAAAATATTATCACTTGTTAGACTAAAATAAAATAAAAAAATGTAAGAGAAATACCTATAAAAGTATGAAAAAGCTTTAAAAAAGAAGAAAAAATGTGTCAATTAACATGTTAATTGGAGAGAGAGGAACAGAATTGAATCTTAGAATCATAGAATCACCAGTTTGGAAGAGACCCACCAGATCACTGAGTCCAACCACTTCTATCAAACTCTAAAACATGCCCTTCAGGACCTTGTCCACCCGTGCCTTAAACACCTCCAGGGAAGGTGAATAAACCACCTCCCTGGGCAGCCTGTTCCAATGCTCAATGACCCTCTCTGTGAAGAACTTCCTCCTAATCTCCAGCCTAAATCTCCCCTGGCGGAGCTTGAGGCCATTCCCTCTTGTCCTGTCCTCTGTAACTTGGGAGAAATGGTCAGCTCCCTCCTCTCTACAACCTCCTTTCAGGTAGTTGTAGAGAGTAATGAGGTCTCCTCTCAGCCTCCTCTTCTCCAGGATAAACAACCCCAGCTCCCTCAGCTGGCTTCTCATAAAGCCTGTTCTCCAGCCTTGTTGCTCATCTCTGGACTTGCTCCAGAGCTTCAACATCCTTCTTGTCGTGAGAGGCCCAGAACTGAACACAGGATTCAAGGAGCGGTCTCACCAGTGCTGAGTACAGAGGGAGAATAACCTCCCTGGACCTGCTGGTCACACTGTTTCTGATAAAAGCCAAGATGACATTGGCCTTCTTGGCCACACTGCTGGTTCATGTTCAGTCATCTGTCAACCAACATCCCCAGGTCCCTCTCCTCCAGGCAGCTTTCCAGCCAGACTTCTCCTAGTCTGTAGCTCTGCATAGGGTTGTTGTACCCCAAGTGAAGGAACTGGCATTTGGCTGTGTTAAACCTCATCCCATTGGACTCAGCCCATGGATCCAGCCTGTTTAGGTCCCTTTGCAGAGCCTCCCTACCCTCCAGCAGATCAACGCTTCCACACAGCTTTGTGTCGTCTGCAAACTTGCTAAGGGTACCCTCAGTGCCCACATCCAGGTCATTGATGAAGACACTGAACAGGGCTGGACCCAGCACTGAGCCCTGGGGAACCCCACTTGGAACTGGCCTCCAGCTGGATTTAACACCATTTACTACCATGCTCTGGGCCCGGCCTTCCAGCCAGTTTTCTACCCAGGAGAGTGTGCGTCTGTCCAGGCCAGAGGCTGACAATTTCCAAAGGAGAATGCTGTGAGAAACTGTCAAAGGCTTTGCTGAAGTCCAGGAAGACCACATCCACAGCCTTTCCTTCATCCAGCAGCCGGGTCACTTTTTCATAGAAGGCGATCAGGTTAGTTTGGCCTACCTTTTGTAAACCTGTGTTGACTGGCCCTGATCACCCAGTTCTCTTGTATGGGCTTCATGACAGCACTCAAGATCACCTGTTCCATGACTTTCCCTGGCACTGAGATGAGGCCTGGAGTTCCCTGGATCCTCCCTGTGACCCTTCCTGTAGATGGGCACAACATCAGGCAGCCTCCAGTCCAGTGGAACTTCCCCCGTCTTCCAGGACTGTTGGAAGATGATGGAAATGGGTTTGACCAGCACATCCGCCGGCTCCTTCAATACCCTAGGGTGAATCCTGTCTGGTCCCATAGACTTGTATGTGTCTAGTTGGGCAATCAAGGCTCTGACCACCTCCACTTGGACCATGGGAGCCTTGCATTGCTCCTCTAGTTCTGGGGTTTGTACACAGAGGGAACAACTTTCTTTACAATTAATGACTGAGGCAAAGAAGGTATTAAGTACCTCAGCCTTCTCCTCCTCCCCTGTCACTGTTGTTCCTTCTGTGTCCAATAGGGTCTGTATGGTCTCCCTAGTCCTCCTTTTATTATTTATATATTTATAGAAAGATTTTTTGTTATCTTTCACAGACTTTGCCAACCTGATTTCTAGTTGAGCCTTAGCCCCTCTGATTTTTCCTCTGCACAACCTCACTTCCCTCCTGCAGCCCACCCAAGAGGCCTGTCACCTCTTCCAGAGCCTATAAACATTCTTCCTCTTATTATTGTTACTGAAGATCTCTCTGTTCAACCAAGCTGTTTTTTAATCCTGTCAGCTTTTTTCTGGAACATGGGGATGGCTTTCTCCTGAGCTCCTAGGATCTCCTTTTTGAAGAGCTCCCAGCCCTCATGGGCAAACTTGCTCTTAAATACTGTTTCCCATGAGACTTTGCCAACCAGCCTTCTAAAGAGTTCGGAGTCTGTCCTCTGAAAATTTAATTTACCTCTCTCTGCATATTCATCAAATCACACTTAACAGTTACAATATCACTTGACTTTAAGGAAACAAATATAAAACAATGCAGTATTCTAAGCCATAAAACACACACACGCACACACACAGACACAAATCAAACCAATTAATTCCAAACAGTATGTATAGTCCAAAATCACCTAACTTTTGACATTTTTACATTACTGGGTAGAATCTTCAGGTATAGAATCATAGAATTATAGGTTGGTTTGAGTTGGAAAGGACCTTGAAAATCATCTAGTTTTGACAGCTTCTACTAGACCAGGCTGTCATTGAACACCTCCACGGATGGGGCTGCCACAGATTCCCTGGGCAACCTGTACCAGTGCCTCACCACCTTCATCATGGAAAATTTCTTCCTAATATCTAGTCTAAATCTTCCCTCTCCCAGCCAATTTAAAGCCATGGCCCCTCACCCTATCACTCCCTCTGCAGCTTTCTTGTATGCTCCCTTTGGGTACTAGAAAGTTTTTACTAGACCTCCCTGGACCCTTCTCTTCCCAAGGCTGAACAACCGCAACTCAACCTGTTCTCACATTGGAAGTGCTCCAGCCCTCTCATGATCTTCGTAGACCTCCTCTGGACCCCTCCCAACAGTTCCACATCCTTCTTGTGTTGAGGATTCCAGCTGGAGTCTCACAAAAGCAGAGTAGAGGGGGAGAATCACTTCCCTCGACCTGCTGTCTCTGCTTCTTTTGATGCAGCCCAGGATACAATTGGTCTTCTAGACTGAAAGTGTGTATAGTCAGTTCATGTTGAGCTTCTCAGTAATCAGCACCGCCGTGTCCTTCTCCACAAGGCTGTTCTCAATCATGTCATCTTTCATCCTGTATTGAAACCATGAATTGTCCTGACTCAGGTGTAAGACCTTGCACTTTGCCTTTTTCAATCTCATGAGGTTCACACAAGCCCACTTCTCCAGCTTGTCAGGGTCCCTCTGGATGACATACCATACTTCTGTTGTTTAGTATGCTAATAATAATATTCATTTAAGAGAAAAAATATTTTTTCCTTTCAAAATCTTTACCAGTTTTAACACAGATTTATAAATAGATTAAGTTCTCTTAGTACAGAGGAAGTCGTAGTATCCTTCCCATAAATGATTTAGTAGGTCATGTCTGCTGAATAATGTTGTAGCTCATGTTTCTACATAAACAGTCTTTGTGTGTAGTATAAATGTGCGGCAGTGTATGTAAGGGTTGTTATCTATTTGTTTCTAAATACTTTGACACACATTTTGATGGTGACTATTATGACTCTCTGCTGTATAGTCTGTTGCAGCAGATGAACATTCTCTTGTCTATTTTGAAGTGGGGTTTCAGCCCTGCCACTTGAAAAGAAAATAAAGAAAGAAAATGGGTGTAGGAAACCCACAGTAGGTACTCAACTCTGTTGTGGCCCAGGTAACATTCTCACATTTCCTCTTCTGTCTCTTTCTCTCTTGCTGCCATTGCTTGTAGCATATATTTTGACTAAACTCTTAAAAGTACAAACTATCTCACTCTGCACTAGTGTAGCATTAGTCTTTAGAAGTTTATGTACTGTTGTTTCCTTTAAAAGACAGTTATGGAGACTCTAATGAACATTACTACTGGAAATATGGTCTTCTATTGATTTCTGTAACATTGAATTTCAATACACATTCCAGTGCAACTCTTGCAATGGTTGGCGATTCTATCAAAAGTACTAAACAAATCAGGGTTTCTAATATTTCTTTCTGTATGAAAATGAATTCAAAATACTGCCCTCTATTTCTTTTCACTAGAGAGACATGGGACTTTTGATCATTGCTACTAATGTTGTTACAATATTAGGCAATTTTGGGTCTTACTACCTCCTCTCTAAGATGAAATGTTTCTCTTACATGGCACAGGAACCATTTCGGGAGAGAGAGTTAAAAAGAAGAAAGAATGTCATCAATAAAGTTCAAGAAAACATAAGTCCAGACATCTAGTTTCTCTGAATTTCTGTGACATTCTTTTGAGCAGTTATTACTTCCTGGTGAACTATTTGATCAGGGAGCAAGAATCACCTTGAAAATAAACACCCTTTTTTTTTTTCAGTTAAAATGTACTATTCATCTATTTCGATAAACAGAACACAGAAGCAAACAAGTAAAAGATAAATATTAATATCGTTCTATTGTTAATACACAAAATGCAAAAAACAACAGATCACATTTCTACAGACTTTTAAACTACAACAGTTCCTTTATCTCTTTAACTCTTAGACAAGCATACAGTGTCCTGAAAGAAATTCAGTTTCAAGATCTTTACACATCTGAGTAATTTCACTGGAACACAACAGAACTCCTTGTGGTGGGGTGGCTAGTCATGCTTCTAGTTTTTTGTACGCTGAACATATATGAGAATTCCAAAGCACCTGTCATTAACTAGGCAATAACCTCTGACTAGACTGGCATGAATAACTTATGGCAGAGTATCAAATGTCGGACAGGTGACTTGAGGCAATTGCAGTCCCCTCGGTTATTTCAGAATAAACTGCCTTTTGTCACATCCTAACATAGGATCTAAAGATCTGCTTCTATTGGAGGCTTTACTAACTCAGAGAGTAAGAACATAAATTAAGAAGTTTACTTGGGCTTAACAGATAATATAGACTCTATTTTAATTATTCATGTCTGTATTTAAGCATCTTCAGTATCCAGATTTTTGAGTGCTTAACCATAGACTTCATGTTAATAACATATAGCCAAAAGCATTCTATAAAAGTGTCAACCCAAAGCTAAAATTCTTACACTTCCTTAAAAAGCTATTCAATTATTAGGTATATTGAAGGGCACTCCATAAGCTCTTAATTAGAAGGACAATTGAACAACTATTAAATAATTTTTTCAGGTAAAGAGATTTTATGCAGGATGTAGATAAATTTAATGCAAAATGCAATCAACAAGTCAAATAATCAGAAAGACTTGTTTTTAAAATAAGATTATATTAGAATTGTGCGAGAAAGAAGCATTAGTTTGTTAAATTGAAATATAATTAGAGACTTCACAGAACAATATACTTATATGGAACTTAAAAAAGCTATTAGCTTCTAGGGGGCATCTCCATCAAGATTTGTAGCACTCAGACTCAAGTTGTTAAAAAAACCACTAAACGACTCAGTGGGAAAAAAAATCATTATAACTGGAAGCAAAATCTATTAATCAGAAATCTCACTTATAGATGACATTACAAGATCTTTCAATAAGAAAATTCACACGTATAGTGGATCTAATGTAATTCTCACTTGTGTTTAGAAGATTGACTCTTTACCTGTAAGATGATTTAGTTATACATGCAAATATTCTGAATCACAGCCTTGAAAAATATTCAATAGCATACTTCCTGAAAATACATATTTACAAATAAGGAAAACCATCTTTCAGAATAAATTCATTCAGACTCTAGGACTAGGTTGATTTACATAAGCATTGCGGAGAGGAGAATTACCCCCTAGTGTTAAACCTGATCTCCACAGATGGTCTTTTTGATCTGTTAATCAGATTTCCTGTATCCTTAGAAAATATCTTAATCACTTATGTCCTCACTTTAAAAAAAAAACAAAAAACCAAAAAAAAACAAAACAAGAAAAAAAAACCCCAAACCCACCAAAAAAACAACAACAACTGAAAAAACCCCAACCAAACATAGAAAGAGATAAAGATATTCAATAACACTTAAGGAGGCAGGAATAACCATTTCTGTGCTGTTCGCAATACTGTGAAAATATATTAAAGAGAGTTCACCAGAACAAAGAATGAGTTGCATTCAATAATAAAAATTATACTGAGAGTTCTACCTGGTTTTCTTACTGCATTTTCTGCATAAGTTCCTCTACATAAACTCCACAGTGTCCTCTGGAATTGCATTCATATTCCAGAAGCTTTCTTTTGTTGATTACTATGATATAAGTTGCATATTTAATGCAAAACCATTCCATGTATTACAGGATTTCTGGGTTCATCACAGCATAAAATCTGCTCTTTCTGTTTCTAGAACTCTAGTAATATCTTCAAAGATGGTCAGAGGCTTTAATGAAGAAACACTGCAGTCTTTTCTCTCCTATGATATTTCAAACAACCATCAACACTACACCAATTGGTCGAATATTTTTGTCTTTATGGCAAGAAAAGATGGAAGGCATTGGCTACCAGATTTCCATTCTCGCTGCTTAGTCATGAGACATTTCCTTCTATTTATACTAGTCATTGGATTATTAACCTCTCTCTATAACAATCTAAAAATATTTCATTATAGTAGCTTGGTTTCTTCGCTTTTCTCCTCATTCTGTATTCCAGCCGATCTAACAGCAAAGTCAGCCTTTTCATCCTTACTGATAATTTCACATGATGAATTTATTCATGCAAAGAGTCATGCAGGAAGGATAGCACATGACTTTTTCATCCAGAAACAAGTGATGCAGTCTATGTGCATGGTAGATTGTAAAAAAAAAATAATAAAAAAAGACTCAATAACCACAACTACACTATATGCACCAGTTCCTAATGCTGATTCTAAACTGTCGAAGGGCTGGCAGTATTAGAGTACATACTCTTAAATGCAGGCAAGTATCTGCCAATTATTATCCAAACACACTTTACAAATCAGTCACTACAGTTTTATGAAGCATCTGGACAGTCAGGATAGTATAATGTCTATGATTAGATAAAAATTACTATCTGAATCACAACATATTATACAGGATATCCCTTTATCTCTCCATTACCACCACAGCTGACAGTTCTGAAAGGAGATAATTCCACCCAGCAACATACATTATTTGAACATTAATGGATAAGTTATACTATGAAAAGGAGCTTGTGTGATAGTGTGTGCATTTGTGTGTGTGTGCACTACAATCTGATTACTTCCAGGTGAAAAAAGCCAAAATCAGACCAGAAAGCCTAAACAGGAACAGGAAGTGGGGGACTGTATTTCCCTAAACTTTATAGAATTAAAGAAAAAGATACAGAGTAGGTAATTCCTTGGGTAACTGCAGAAATAACAGAAATCAGTAATGGTAGGTACATGTCAAGCTAAAGTTGACCTTAACTAAAATGGACAGGCTAATCATATGGAAGCCATAGTTGCTGTCACATTTCCTGTTGTGTGTCAAAAAAGTGGGTAATATCTGGCATTGCAGTGCTACAGACTAGAGGAAGAGTCGCAAGAAAGCTGCCAGGAGGAGAAGGACCTGGAGGTGTTGGTTGACAGACGACTGAGCGTGAGCCAACAGTGTGCCCACATGGCCAAGAAGGCCAATGGCATCTTGACTTGTATCCAAAACGGTGTGGTCAGCAGGTTCAGGGAGCGGGTACAGAGAAGAGCAATGAAGCTGGTGAAGGGACTGGAGAACAAGTCTTATGAGGAGCAGCAGAGGGAGCTGGGGGTGGTTTAGCCTGGAGAAGAGGAGGCTGAAGGGAGACCTCCTTACTCTTCGCAACTACCTGAAAGGATGTTGTGGAGAGGAGGGAGCTGGCTTCTTCTCCCAAGTGACAGGTGACAGAACAAGGGGGAATAGCCTCAAGCTGCAGCAGGGGAGGTGCAGACAGGATATCAGAAAAAAAATTTTCACAGAAAGGGTCATTGGGCACTGGCAGAGGCTGCCCAAGGAGGTGGTTGTGTCACCATTCCTGGAGGTGTTTAAAAGATGGATAAGGTGCTCAGGGACACAGTTTAGTGATTGATAGGAATGGATGGACTTGATAATCCTAGGGGTCTTTTCCAACCTGATGGTTCTGTGATTCTGTGGTCATTCTTCCAACAATGTTGTCTTCCAACAAATATCTCACAAACAGTCTAGACAAACATTTCCCATGCTGCTTAAGAAGCCAGAAAACAACGTTCTGCTGTTCATATCTACAGACATTTTTTATTAATAAAAATAATAACAACGGTGCAGCAATAACAGAAACAACAACAAAAAAAAATTAAGGTTTACCTTCTAAAGCACACCTGTACCACAAGCTACTTGTATATCCTGAAGGACCAGAAAGTGTACTGTTATTTTTACACAGCACAAAATAACTGGAGCTAGTATAACTGTTTGAGGGGAATCTATGTGATAAATATATAATCTGTAGACTCAGAAGCAGAGACTAGAGATGTTTAGAAATTTATTTGGATTTGTTACTTGCTTAGATACTAATTTAACTGTTTAGAAAATTGAATAAAATCATGTGGGCATGTTGAAGTCATATCTATTCTCTTTTTTATGTTGTACTTCTTTTAAAACCACATTTAACACAGTCATAAAAACTTTTTTTGGTGCTCAGTCTGGAATTTTCATGCTTGGTAAATGTAACATATCATTGCATGGAAGACTGATTCTGCTGGTTAAAATGCACTTTCACTATTCTATTGACACAAAGACTCAGATGAATTAACTGAACATAGTGAAAAGTCCATATGCAGTACTCACTAAGTCCTGAAAACACAGATCCATTTGGAACAGCTTCCCAGAATTGTTCTGTCAGATAAATATCTTGCAAGATGCTGATTCCTCATTTACCTCAAAGAATTTCTTCACACCTTACCAGACTGCCCACTCACACTATTGTTTTTTTGTTGACTTTACTTAATATTTTAGTTTATCATTTTTAGGTTTTGTTGTTATTTACCCTATGGAAATTCACATGTAAATGTTTGGTGGTTGATATTTTAAAATTTGAATGCTTTCTAACGGAGCTATATATTGCATACATATACGTATACATCCCATATAGATAGATATAGATAAGTGGCATATAGATTTTTTTTTATGTGCACTGGCGGATGTATTGGCCAAACCCCTTTCTATCATCTTCCAGCAGTCCTGGAAGACTGGGGAGGTACCTCTGGACTGGAGGTTGGCTGATGTAGTTCCCATTTACAAGAAGGGTAGCAGGGAGGATCCGGGGAACTACAGACCAGTCAGTCTGACCTCAGTGCAAGGGAAAGTCATGGAACAGGTGATCTTGAGTGCTATCATGAAGCACTTACAAGAGAACCGGGTGATCAGGCCCAGTCAACATGGGTTTACCAGAGGCAGGTCCTGCCAAACCAACCTGATCGCCTTCTATGACAAAGTCACTCGGCTGCTGGATGAGGGAAAGGCTGTGTATGTGGTCTTTCTGGACTTCAGTAAAGCCTTTGACGCAGTTTCTCACAGCATTCTGCTATGGAAACTGTCAGCCTCTGACCTGGAGAGACGCACACTCTCCTGGGTAGAGAACTGGCTGGATGGTTGGGCCCAGTGAGTGGTGGTAAATGGTGTTAAGTCCAACTGGAGGCCAGTGACAAGTGGTGTTCCCCAGGACTCAGTGCTAGGTCCAGTCCTGTTCAATGTCTTCATCAATGACCTGGATGAGGGCATTGAGGGTACCCTTAGCAAGTTTGCAGATGACACAAAGCTGTGTGCAAGTGTCAATCTGCTGGAGGGTAGGGAGGCTCTGCAAAGGGACCTAAACAGGCTGGACTGCTGGGCAGTGTCCAACGGCATGAGGTTTAACACGGCCAAATACCGGGTCCTGCACTTGGGGCACAACAACCCTATGCAGAGCTACAGACTGGGAGAAGCCTGGCTGGAAAACTGCCAGGAGGAGAGGGACCTGGGAGTGTTGGTCGACAACCGACTGAACATGAGCCAGCAGTGTGCCCAGGTGGCCAAGAAGGCCAATGGCATCCTGGCTTGGATCAGAAAGGGTGTGACCAGCAGGTCCAGGGAGGTGATTCTCCCTCTGTATTCAGCACTGGTGAGGCCGCTCCTTGAATATTGTGTCCAGTTCTGGGCCCCTCAGCACAAGAAGGATGTTGAGGCTCTGGAGCAAGTCCAGAGAAGAGCAACAAGGCTGGTGAAGGGGCTGGAGAACAGACCCTATGAGGAGCGTCTGAGAGAGCTGGTGTTGTTTAGCCTGGAGAAGAGGAGGCTGAGAGGAGACCTCATTACTCTCTACGAGTTCCTGAAAGAAGGTTGTAGAGAGGAGGCAGCTGACCTCTTCTTCCAAGTGACAGGGGACAGGATAAGAGGGAATGGCCTCAAGCTCCGCCAGGGGAGATTTAGGCTGGAGATTAGGAGGTGGGTTTTCACAGAAAGGGTGATTGGGCATTGGAATAGGCTGCCCAGGGAGGTGGTTGAGTCACCTTCCCTGGAGGTGTTTAAGGCACAGGTGGATGAGGTATTGAGGGACATGGTTTAATGTTAGATAGGAATGGTTGGACTAGAAGATCCGATGGGTCCCTTCCAACCTGGTTGTTCTGTTCTGTTCTGTGATTCTGTGGTTGGTGTCAACACATACAAGAGTTTTATTTGTCAACCATAAAAAGCTTGTAGTTACAGATAAGCTAATCATAAATGTATAAAAGAGGAATTATTTTCTCTATTAAAATCTACGGACTAAAATCTATATACAAAGGTTTTTGAAATAATATAAAGTTCTCTACTATCACATGTATCTTATTATCTACCAAATTGTATTGGATTTTTATATTATTATGCCTCATTGTTTTACATCTTTTTTGATCTTGAAGGTTATGGTAATTTCTCCTCTGCCTTTATGCAAAAAGATGTGCTATTTTACCTAAATAAAACACAAAGACTTTACATTTAATTTAATATCCTTCAAACACATATGTTAGTAAGAATTTAGTGTCTTAATCCAGGGTGCAAGAACTAATAAACCAATTAATTATTTAAGCAGTGAATTATTTGAGATGCTGTCAAAAAATATTGCTGCCATATGACCAAATTATGGCATCTACGCTCTTTCATCTGAAAAATGCAAGGCAACAGTTGTTGTATTTTCAGTTTTCAGTCATCCCATAAATTCTGTTGCGAAAATAAAAAAGAAATTGAATGCTGTGACTAGCTTGTCTAATGTCTTGAATGACATTAACTCTCCATAGCAAAGACACACATATTTAGAATGTTATTTCAGCACAAAAGAGTTCAAGTTAAAAAAAATTCTATACAAGTTTAGAATTGTATCATAAGGAAATGCATGCCAAGAGTTTAACATCAGTAAAAGGAAACAAAAAACAGAATGCCAACTTCATCGTCAAGTGGTAAAGAATTAAGATGCCAGCTAAGATGCATTAATTTTTTTTTCCAAACAGGCTAGCATAGTCAATATACTCAAGTGGAATGAAAGTGGTTGAAGTAGATTTGACGCTTTTTGCAGGCAAGGCATTAAAAAAAAAAAAAATCAATATCTACCCATAAGTAATGCTGCTGTAAGCTTGAGGATTCTAGCAAATACCTTGAAGACTATTGTTGCATCTTGTGAAAGTAATTAAAAAAAATGAGAACAAATTTCTAAGGAACTGATGAAGCTTTAAATCAGTGTCATTTTCATCCTTTAAAAAGAAATTACTTCCCTCACGTAAGGATCTCTGATTTTAAGGTACAGAATGAGATTAAAGAAGGATTCTAAAAGCACGAATAAGTTTAAGAGAGCTATGGTATTTGACAAAGCTGAAAATCTATTACAGGAACTTATTGACGTCTCTGTTACTAATGTAGAATGATAATTTTTAAGCCCAAATACTTTACTAGCAAACAGACATTCATCCAATCCAGAATAGGTTTTAGGCAATAATTATAACAGGTAGGTCAAACTCAGCAGCATCTAAATTGACTTTCAGTGACTATGGCTCTGAGAAGTGGAGACATGGGATTTGATATAGACAACCACAGGCATATCCTGGTAAGCAAAGGGGCCAGACCTGGCAAAGGACACTCTATGACTGCAGGCAGTGATCTCGTGCTTCATTTAAGAACTGCAGACTGGGACTGGCAAAAGTCAAGTTCAGGTGAAGAAAAGATAAATAGCATGTGACATATGCAGAAAGCAGCATATATAGTAGAATCAGAGGTAACACAAACTTACAGACCAGGGAAGAAAAAAACCCAAGACCTAACAGTATGTCAGCAAACACCTGAAAGTGACCTCAAGTACATCCTATATTGAGGAAGAAGTAACTGGCTATAGCAACATTGTAATTCTTGTTGAAGGACTCAGTCTGTTGAACAAATTGTTGTACACCTCCTCTCCTGTTCCCCTTCTCAAAACACCAGGATGATGTCATGAACACTAGGGCCCCCAGAGGAGCAGCAGAAAAGTGAGCATGACACCAGGAAAAGTGCAAGTTACTATGATGGCTACATATAGTAATAGTAACACTACATTTTTCAGGAAAATGTTAATGACTGGACTGCACTAGAAGAAGTATTTCTTGACCGAACAGCCACATAAACTTGAGATTAGTCAACTGACATCATAAATCTTGGGTGATAAAATTTTGTGAGTGGTAGCTAGGGGAGAGGTGCAGCAAAGACCAAGAAATGTCTGCCAGTAAGTCTAGGTGTGATGTTGAGGCAGAAAAGCTGCAAGATGGGAAGCATCAGAGCCACCTCCTGCAGCCTGGACAGCATAAACAAAATGTAGTTCACATATACAAACAATGGCATCCTTATTGCTGATCTGAGACTGTCACTCATTGGGGAAAGTGTGATTAAGAATGATTTCTCCTGAGTAGCCACACAGTGGGTTATAGATAGCGAATAAGAGTGATGGCTCCTGTGTACAGTGAAGGAAGTGTGTATGCTGTGCTAGTACTTGTCTTAATGTTTAAGGCAGGTATGAAGAACATGCGGTTACTAAAATTTAGTATTGTTTTATTAATACTACTTAATAAAGTAGTAATTGAATAAGCATTTGAACAAAGGAAATGCTTGACTCTTTCTCTGGTACAACGAACTCCATGGAAATTGATCAACCATCAAAGCCTGATCAAATTTGGTGAACAACATATGCCAGAACACATCAAAGGATTTTAAACCTGAAAACTGTTTTCTGTGTTCCAGTACCAAAGTTTACTGAACAGTTTGGTGATGGGTGGCTACAGCACTTAATGAGCAGCCCAAGCACTGAAGAACTCATGCTGGGTGGAGATAGGAAGCCTTAGTGTGGGTCCTCAAGGTTATAAAAGGTTATAATGACTCTGTCGTGTTATGCAAATGAAGAAGCTGGTTGTTGAAGGTGGAAAATGTGCCCTGGGAATATGATTGTGCGGTTGGGTTGTGACCATGAATGTTTGTTTCTAGGACATAATTGTCCAATCAATGTTTGGCATGAGAGTTAGCTCAATGTATAAAAGCAGACAATGAACCATGAATAAACGGATTCACTTGGACCACATTGACATTGAGGACCACACCACATTGTGTGTTGTCTCATTTCTTCTGTCATCACAGTTAGGTAGAAAACATTACATAGGCAGAACTTCCCAAGCAAAGATAGAGTGTTTAAGAGAACCTAGACTGACAGATAAGCTCTCTGCTAATATCCAGTATGGTTTGGCTTTTCCTAAAGAAAATTTTAAAAAGGACCAAAAATTAATGGAAAACTAGAGATTCACGGTTTCCGATTTTGATTTCAATATGAACAGAATGTTTCTATACACAGAGAAGAAAGTGGCCTACATCCATTCTAAGACACTATTATATTAACTTTTTTTGGCAAGATTCCATATGTGGTGTTTCTTTTTTAACTAAAACTCTAATTCTTGACAGAATAGCTTACTGAAACTAAAAATAAGTATGCAGAAAAGAACCTTGGAATGTCTTAGGTTGTAGCATTACCATCAGTATTTTAAGTATTTTTAGATTTTTTTTATTTTGAGGTCTATATTATTTCTAAGTATGCAATGCTGTACTTTGAGTGGGAACTTTACCCTGAACTTTTTTCAGTAAACCCACAACTTCCAGGATAAGGCAAGCCTACAAAAACTCCTTTTAAACAAATTAGAGTAAATATTAGGCGCTGACATGTTTCAAGGTATTTTTATTTAAAATTTTTAGGAATTGGAAAGATCAAGCTGAACTTTAACATTTGCACAACAACATTACATCTGTGTACCTAGGTGCTGTTAAAGACTCATGGTAAGTGGAGTAAGAGCTGCTGATGTAAAATGTGTAAAATATGATACATGATATATAATATGTAATGCAGGAGTTGAAACAAAATCATTTGGCCCAGGCCAAATACCAAGGCAAAACTGTATGTATCACAATGTGTCAAGATTAATTGATTTTCTAAAACTAGATCCACAAAATCCTGAAATAGCAGTATTTGATGGTGATCAGAAAGATTTTGAAGAATACACCTGTTTAAAATGGAGGCATTCAGATGCTACTCAGAGTCATCAGTCTTTAGCATCGGAATATATGGTAGTAAACAGAACACAAAGTGAAGAAGCCAATACCTAGAGACTCTGTTTGGCTACTGCCTCCACAGGATCTGACAGAACAGCTTTTAGAAGGAAATTCATTCTGTATAAAGGCCTTGGCAGGGTCAGGGGCGGCAGCTTTGTAAAGCTTTAAACCTTAGTATTTGGAAACTATGTCCCTGATCTAAACCCAAGGTTTGTCATGGCTTCTTTTTTACCTCAGGTGTTATGGTACTCATGAAGATTAAGACTTCTGTTTTGAGTGGAAGTTAGAAGCTGAGATGATCAAGGCAATTGCTTTTAGTTTGATGATGCTTCCTTGTCTTTGCAGTTTAGAAACAGAAATCACATTATTTATGCACTTGCAGAACAGGAAAACATGGCAATGTGATATCATTACGTACTATTGGGATAGCAAGGATTTTATTTCTGCTCAGGAGGGAAGGATATAATTCAGTTCAATTCAGTAGTTAGATCAAATGAGGACATGAACTCTCTTAGTAGGTGTCTTTTCTAAATACGAGCCTTCAATAGAAGCCTTCAAGTATTGTCAAATGTACTATACCCTGCTATTCACTTACAAATGGCCCAATGGGGTGTTCTGGACATGATATAGTCATAAATCACAGAAGCGCCAATTAAAATTGAATGTTTATTGTGTCAATCATTTAAAGGCAATGTTAAGCTCTCATAAAACCCTTTCAAAAATATAAGATATAATAAAGGCTTTACATGCAGCAATTCCTCTTCGTATTATTGCCTCCTGGTCACAGAGGGATTCTTACAAGTGTGATTTTTAACTGAAAATCTTTTTCATTATCATTTTCATATTTTCAATTTCTAGTGACTTCAATTGAGGTTATCTTTTTTCTGGTAAAACTGGACACAATTCCTGTCTTAAGGTGTTCTTGTTATAATTTGCACTCCTGAAATTTTTATGCCTCAACTCAATCTTTCTCAGATCCATTGAACCTCACCCCCTCCCCCACCCTGACACTTCTGCTCACAAAACAAAACATGAAGATACAATATGGAATAGAGAACAAATGTCTCTGGTACTCTCTATGAGGATGAAAGTACAAGTTACCAGCTAAAACGGATTAAAAATTTGCCTTTATAGGACCTGATACTTTTTTGTCTCCCTGTTTGCCAATCTAATACTGCAAAGGTTGGGATAAAATTCAGACATGACTCTTTCTCTGTTGTCACTGCTTTGACTTTTTTTTTTTTAACCAAATTATTTTCTAGCTAGTCTGTATCACACTGGCCCAATTAGAGGTCTTTATGCCTGTCTAGAGTAGCATAACTGAAAAGAATAAAAGGAAACTGGTCTTGTCATGAGACTCGTGTTCTTTTTAGTCACCTAGAAAGTGACTTCCAAGGATTATATGAAAATCCTCATTAAAGAATGGTGCTTCTAATTTCTATCTGTCCAGAATGGGTTTTTTTCCCACCAAATGTCAAAGATTCTTTTGCTATTGATATTTTCAACTTTGTCTCCTTTGGAATAATTATTTTATTGCTTAACAACACATTTGTGCTGTAGCCTATTATATGAACAATTCAGACTGTAGAATTGTAAATTTTGATCCATATTTGTCCTTCCTATGTCATCACTGCTTTACCACAAAGGTAAGCTCTCCCTTCTTCTTTTATTAAGACCTTAGCTGCAGAAGCATGTTTATTATGGACATCAAAATTGTTAGGCACTAATCTTACATACTGTATTATTGGCATAACAGGGTACAACAGAGTGAAGCCTACACCTGAATTTGTTTCTCTTTATGGATTTTTGTTAAAATCATAAGTGTAGATTTTCACTGCAGTGTGTGTGGATTTAGCCACACAATTCCCATTAATATTAAAAGGAATCATGCAGCTATGTCCCTGCACATCACATTGAAAATACTCCTTAATGTTTTTTTAATGAAGAGTCTTTTATGAGTAAATTGTTTCAGAGTAACTGAGCAATTATTATCTTCCTCCGTTACTAGTGATTACCCACAGGGTAAATGTTCTCTAATATTATGCTGCAGCCTCCATTCCTTTGCCATGTCGTGATGGGACCTTTCTAGTTACAAACAATTTTCATTGCTGTGTGCAGTTAGAAACTAGCCAACAAAGTAAAGCAGCAAAACTTGAGTTTGGATGCAAGTTGAACCTGCCGCTGGGGATATTTAATTTATCCTTTACCCTTTTTGTGTCATCAATGGGATATTTTTATAAGCATATAGGTTGTTCTTTAGAGGGAACATATTTGTTCTTCTTGAGATTCATTCCACCTTTGTTTTTGTGCTTTAGAAATCTTTAAAGATTGTTCTGGACAGTTAGTCATATGCAGAATAGCAGTATAACACTTACATGGGACTTGGAACCATAAGTTATGCGTTTAGGTGTGCTTACAGTTCAGTTTTGAAACCTGGCAAATTGTATCCAGAAATCTACTACATAATTAATTAGTGTAAGTGAACTCCGTTCTTTCTTCCATACACAAATTATATTCATTAGCTAATTTCTTGGCTTTACTCAGAGGTTGGCACCACTATAGAACTGCCCACAAGAAACTGTTCTTTTTCCCATACTGCCTTTCCCCTTCCTTCCTCAGCTTGGGAATACAGTATTTTATTCTTTCCTCTTTGGGGTGGACCACTACAGAATTGAAGTGTTGCTAATGGTTTTCATTTGGAAAATGCTGATTACAACTGTAAGTTACAAACTCTCAGAAAGGGCTTCTACCTTTTCCTTATTTTATTTTTTTTGAACAGTTAATGAAATAAAAATTGCTTGCACAGACCCAATTAATTATTTGGTTCTAGTATAGGTTTTGGTAATCTTTTGTGAGTTCTAGAGCATTTTTTGCCCCTTTCTACTGAACTCATCCTTTTATGTGGACCACAGGACTCATCCTTAGCTAGCATGTATATGTAACATAAAACATTTTGAGCTGTCTAATTCATGTGGGTGTATTCTCTCAGTGTGATGGTAAAATGCAACCCATAAAAATAAAAATACTGTTCTGCAGTCAAGAAAACTGCATCAGATATGTATTTTCTGTAAAGGTATTCACTATGGGATTACTCTCATAGTCATGAAACATTAAAAGTAGCCAACTGCAATGCTTTGTTGTGTTTGGATTTTTCCTAACTCACGTCAGGTTTTGCAGGTTGATCTCTGCAAGAGGTGAAAAAATCTCTTATTTGGGTTACATGTGTATTCTTCCAAGGATCAATACAATCATCTCATTTAAGCTCTAGACTATTATAATCAAGAGAATCAAGAAAACCATTTACTGTGTCCTTACATCCTTCAGTCTGATCACACATAATTGATTTCCTTGAGATCATATATTAAAGGCAGAGAAGGTTTAGCTTGTGAGCATATGAAAACCGATTAACTTCTATTGACACTGGCTGGTCTCACAGATTTGTTTCTTGCTGCTTACTAATAAAGAGTTCATGTGAGGTGTCACAGCCTATGACAATGGTAATTAGAGTTAATAAAATTATCTGCCCCCAATTGACTTTGTATGACATTACCCAAAAGAAAGTAATCTACAGACTCAATCTGTTCAATAAGACTTTTCATCAACATTAAGGAATAAAAACTAAGCTAATAATTTACTACATCTGGATTTCTTTATTTATTTCTGTTCTTTTTTTGAGTTCATGTGTCTTCGTTATATAAACCAGATGTATTTTAAACATGCAGTTTGTTTCAATACACAATAAACGTGAGTCAAAAATTGTTTTTGATAAGTATTCTAAATATTAAACAGACATTTTCAAAAGGCATTCTACTTATAAAATCCATAATTCACTCATTCCATTCAACAGAATATAAATGAACACACTTTAAGCCACATTTCATAAACTATATTAATTTTAGGACCTCTGTCTCCTTTTTTTCCATTTCCTCTATTGATTTCTGAAAAACAGAATGGTATTTGGGTGGAATGAATTTGCATATTCTATTCAAGTTTGATATTACATTTGCAACTTGCTTTGTGTAACTCCCTACTCCTTTGATCTAATAATGAAAATGTGTCAGTATATTGTTATAGAAATAAGGTAAAGCATTCCAGGTCTCCTGGGGACAGTAGGACTACAATACATGAATTTAAATAACTAAGCTGCAACCAGCAAGTATTTTTTAAACTGTTTCTTGTGTATTTACTATACACCTTTAGCAATAAGACAAATCAGAATTTAGAGAATAAATGCATTAACCAATATTTCTGGAAATTTCAAATTTAAAAATATCAGCCTGCGGATTATATGCAGTAGAGAGAAAAAGCACAGCACAGAACCAAGTGTGTTAGTTCTAACCTAGTTTCTTATTTTGACCTCCACAACAAAGTGCCTTCATTTGGTCTTGGACTGAATTAAACATGACACTGCTAATGATAGTTCTATGCAGACTCATTGATATACTGGGCAAACATAAAAGGCCAAAGCAGCACTGTTTTAGTTAAAGAACTTTTCATACTTTGTTGGTTATATAAATATCTTTACATTGTATTGCCTTTTTTTTTTTTTTAATTCCTCTTCTTACACGTCATTTGTATCAAATATGTCTCTGACGGCAAGAAATAGGAAGAAGAGAACTGGAAATATTTATCTATAATTAACGGAGATATATCAATCAAGAGAAACTTGGAAAGAAAATAGACAAGAAGAAGGCAGTACTGTGTTCAGTTCTGGGCCCCTCACCACAAGAAGGATGTTGAGGCTCTAGAGCAAGTCCAGAGATGAGCAAAAAAGCTGGTGAAGGGGCTGGTGGACAGGCCTTATGAGGAGCAGCTGAGGGAGCTGGGGTTGTTTAGCCTTGAGAAGTGGAGGTTGAGAGGAGACTTCATGGTTGTCTGCAACTACCTGAAAGGAGGTTGTGGAGAGGAGGGAGCTGGCCTCTTCTCCCAAGTGACAGGGGACAGAACAAGAGGGACAGCTCCCCCTCAGGCTGCACCAGGGGAGGTTCAGACTAGTTATCAGAAAAAAATTTTTCACAGAAAGGGTTCATTGGGCACTGGCAGAGGCTGCCCAAGGAGGTGGTTGTGTCACCATCCTTGGAGGTATTTTTAAAGGATGGGTAGACAAGGTGCTCAGGGACATGGTATCGAGGCAGAATGGTTGGATTCAATGATCCAGTGGGTCTCTTCCAACCTCGTGATTATATCATTATATGATTCTAATGAAGGTATAATGTTGTTTATGACTAGTTTTTTCTCATGTTTTATTGAGTAGATTATTTATTACTGAGCTGAAGACTCTGAACAGGTAGGCAGAAAAAAATTATCCTGGAAAAACTTCATGCTTATCCCAGCTCTCTGCTTTGTAGTGGTAATGTTATTTCAACCTCTGGAAATACATACCCATAAAATCACTTGTCAGCTACAGGAAGATAACAGTTGGAGACTTGTTTGTAGAATTTGTAGAAGGTCATTGTGAATAAAGTAAAAAATATCAGAGCTGGTTTGGTTTAAAAATTTAGAATTATCTTTGATAAAATATGCTGCTGGATTATTAAATATTTTACTTTGAATGTATAAAAATGACATAAATATCATATTTTTTAAATACTTAAAACTTAAAAAATGTACTTTAAGTTTTTATAGTCTGCCTTGAGAAACATTTCCTTCCATCTGCACCTTTTCTTTTTCTAACAGGAGTTTCAATATGTTGGGTGAACAATATCAGTCTATAAATAGTGCTATTCCGTGAGTTTCGTGTTAACCACATAGTATGATATGCATTACATATGCTTAGAACTTCATGAGAAACATTTCCTTGTTTTTTACATAACTTGTTAAAATGAAGAAAAACTACCCATTCTATACTAGCATTAAATCAAGTTTTTTTAAAAAATAGAATGAAAGTAAGTATACGTTTTCTATTTTAATATTTAAAATTTAACATTGTACAGGTGTTTGTCTTGAACGTCTGCAGAGATGTGGATTGTATATCTTTCTGAGTACTTGCTTTCAGTGCTTTGTTACTCTCCTCATGATTTTTTTTTCCCTGTTAATGTTTAGATGGAACTACCCAGGACAAAACCTGGGTCCACAGTAACTTCTGTATCACCTACTACTACCTAAAACATCCATCACTGCTGCATGATCTTTATAACACCTTTCAATTATTTGTAGATCTATTATTATCTTGTTCAACAGGTTAAAGTAGTGCAGGTTCTTCTAAACTTCCTTTGAGGTCATTGACCTCTGTCAAACCCTCTCCTGATTTTAGTGTCTTTCTTTAGATGTGTGTGGTGCACAAATTGGGCAAAATATTCCAGCTGAAACTCTGACAAATAGAAGAGGATTATAACTTCTTTAAATATTTTTACTACACTCCTCCTAGTGTAAGTCAGTCTGTCTTCTGATTTATTAACCATGAAAGCACACTGATGGCTCATCAAGAACGTGACACCAACTGTGATCCACTGGTCTTTTTCAGTAGAGCTTAGTGAAGCAGTGAGTTTCTAGCCTGGACTGATGCGTAGGCTTATTCTGAGGATTTCTTACTCTCAGCTTCTTCTCCATGCTGAAGATGCTCTTGATCCTCCTGAAATGAAAGGCTACCATATACCATTTTAGTCACTGTTCCTGAACTAGCATTATGGGTAAGAGTTGCTGAGAATACATTCTGTCTTATCGTCCATGCTGCTGATAAAGCTAATGCATGATATCAACTGCAGTGTAAAAGCACTTGGTTTCATAATGGCTTTCAAGTCACTGGTTGCTTGCCTTTCAGATTAGAGGTCCAGGTGGTTTTCAGTTCACCTAACAGTACACCTATTTGGCCCATAGCTCCTCTGCATGCAAAACTGGTTCCTGTGGGGAGTGGTGTCAGTAGCATTAGTTGAGATAAAGGGGTATTACAACATCTTGTAGATGAAATTGGACATTTAATGTGTTAGTTAAGTGTGATTGTAACATTGTAAATCAGTGCTATTCTTATTTGTTTGCTTCATGTCTTATATGCATTTAGAAATGTATTGTTTTCCATTATCATTTTCAGCAGAAACGTTGGACTGACTGGACTTTAGGTCCCCAGATAAACCAAGGATGCATATTTGATCAGGCTTTTTTTCCCATTTGTCTGATAGCTCTCTCAATCACCGTGACTTTTTGTAAGCGATAGTGGTCTTGCAACCATGTTACTGTTCTTTCAGCACTCTCAGGTGAATCCCTTCTGTCTCATGCAATCCACTTTCCTTGGCAGCCTCTTATCTGTTGCTTCCTGATGGTGATTGTCCTTCCTAATGGTGATTGTCCTTCCTGGGGTTTTTGGGTTTTCTTCCCCCATCTAGAAAACCCTAGAGTAACTCCAGATTTCTTTGGTTTTATTTTTAAAAAATGGTGTAAAATGTTCCTTGTAATCAATATTGATGAAACCAAACACTTAGGAGGTGATGTTTTGCAATAAATTACACATTTCTCTTAGACAGAAAGCAGTGACTATGAAGACATTAGAAATACAGTTCTTTAATAATAGAAACATTTTTTATGTAAATTTCATGTAAGAATTCAGCCAGGATTTCTGATACTGGCTTCAGCAATTACTTGTGAATAGGAGCAAAGAGAGAGACTATAAATCATATAGATGAAATCATTATTTTAATGAGAAATTGAAAAAATCTACCTCAGACTTCAGAAGAAAAAGTTTTGTAAACAGTCACCATATAAACCAGTGCAATTCGATCATACAGCATGCAATATGATGTGGACTGCAAAGGAATAAAGTTGAACTTTAAATAAATTTTTGATTTTTTAATTTTTGATTTTTTGAAAAGGCAATAAAATATCATTATACAAAATTACAGAAAACCATACTAGTAATTCTGTGAATAGCATAACGTATGAAAATCAGTTTCCTGGAGTTTCAGTAACTAAGTCCAGATGCCAAGTAAAGTCTCAAAGAGTGTTTAATAATGTATCTGAACACAGTGAAAATTAAAAGTCAGCAGCTTGGTGTCTATATGCTGCCCAGACAGCTGTTTCATGAAACTGAAGGAACTGGTGTGTATTTGAGATCGCTCCCATTCTCAAATGTTACTGAGAGCACTAGATCCAAAGTGGACAGTTGTGGTATCTAAAAACCCCAAACCCAGTCTAATTAGGATGTATAATAGATAATTATTTACTTGGCCTTGAATTTTTGGTTCATGAAGAGTTCACAAACTACCTATCTGACACCAGTTCATAATTATTTAGTTAGACATTGTTACGTCTTTGTTAAATGTTGTTGTCTTGAAACAGACAGGCACAATTTATAACCATGTTACAGAAATGTGTGAGCAAGGTGGCCATCCTACAAGCAAATAAAAGTATCTGCAGGTATACATTGAAGTTACAAAAAAGTTTGTAGGCAGTGCATCATGTAAGAGGCAAAGGATTGCTTCCAAGTAGCATTTCCTGCTGAGTACAAGAAAGGATGACTGGCAAAACCTAAAAGAAGATAAGCAGTAGCGGGAGGAGAAGGTGGGAGCAAAATAGGAAGAAACTATCATGAGTACACAAGAAATATAGATAAGAAAGTCAGCCTATTAGATCCAACTTCTCTTGTCAAAAAGCTTTCAAGCATGATCACCATGATTAGATTAAGAAGAGATCTGATCAAAGACCATCACCACCTGTGCTAACTTTACATCATTAGGTCCATGGCATTGTATTCACATAGCTGGTTTAGAATGTGAATGCTGAAGAATCAATTCCCTGATGTATCTGTGTCACCTACCTTGATATCGATGAACAGGGGTTGTCAAATGCAGAGGGATACAGAAAGAGCACGGGCTGACAAGTAAACAAATAGCAAGAGCATGAATAACTCTGTAGGGGTTTGAGATGGCTAACAGCCAAGCCTGCATATAGCCACCCTGTCACCCCTGTCTCCTGTAGAACAGGGAGAAAATGGAAAGCATGAAGATTCAGGGACAATTTGATAGTTAAAGCAATAGCTGCATGCACAAGCAAAACAGAAGGAGGGATTCAGTAACTACTTCCCAACACAGGCAGACATTTAGCTACTTCCTGGAAAGGAGAGTGTCAAAATGTATAATAGTTGTTTGGGAAGAAAATTGCCATAATGTCAGATGTATCTGGTTTTTTTCCCTGCACCTGAGCTTTCATTTCCTTCTATATAGCATGAAAAATCCCTTAGGCCAATTTGTGTCAGCTATCTCAACTATGTCCTTCTGCAAACCTCCTGCTCAAACTCAACCTACACATTACAGGTATGGGGAGGGCAGAAAGAGAAAGACGGAAAGCCTTGACACTGTGGAAATGTTGTTCACAACAGACAAAACTTTTTATTACAAATGGATTAAAGAAGGTGTATATTTAATGTATTACTGGTAATATTTTATTTTAAGTGTTTTCCTGTTTCTAGAAATGTAACTTAGGCTATACTACCCTAATTACTTCGAGAAAAATCTCCATTATATTTTGTTCATATAGCTAGGGTTTGAAAGACAAGATTTGTAACCTGGATTTTGATTGAGAAATCTCAAAAAATGAATCCAAGAAATTTCCTGGCAATAGCTATCTAGGAAAAGCAGTGTCGTTTTTAGAGATAAAAGAAAACAAAGTAGATTAAATAGGTATTGATGAGGAAAAGGAAAACAGAAAACTAAGTCTGAGTAATCTCCTAAAAATAAGTCAAATGGTCCAAATGAGAAACATTAATTTCATCTTATACAAAGATTCCCCCTTTTTTTTTTTTCCCAAGGAGATGCTACCATTTTGCAAGCCATTTTCTTCACCCTCTTAAACTGCAGACTACTGACAGACTAAAGTGTAGACTTTCAAATAATGATTTTCCTTGTGAGGTTAATATATATGAATATTTAATTTGATTACAATAATTTGTTATTAGTAATTACAGTTGTAACAATAAACACCTTAAAAGTTCTGATTAAAATTAAACTTTGACGGAAAATAGACAAGAAACAGGCAGCACTGTGTTCAGTTCTGGGCCCCTCACCACAAGAAGGATGTTGAGGCTCTGGAGCAAGTCCAGAGAAGAGCGATGAAGCTGGTGAAGGGGCTGGAGAACAGGCCCTATGAGGAATGGCTGAGAGAGCTGGTGTTGTTTAGCCTGGAGAAAAGGAGCCTGAGAGGAGACCTCATTGCTCTCTACAGCTACCTGAAAGGAGGTTGTAGAGTGGAGGGAGCTGGCCTCTTCTTCCAAGTGACAGGGGACAGGATAAGAGGGAACGGCCTCAAACTCCACCAGGGAAGATTTAGGCTGGACATCAGGAGGAAGTTTTTCACGGAAAGGGTCATTGGGCATTGGAACAGGCTGCCCGGGGTTGTGGTTGATACACCTTCGCTGGAGGTGTTTAAGGCACGGGTGGATGAGGTCCTGAGGGACATGGTTTAGAGTTTGATGGGGATGGTTTGACTTACTCTCTTCCAACCTGGCAATTCTATGATTCTACGTTTATCTGCACATAGAATCGTAGAGTCATAGAACCACAAAATCATAGAACTGTAGCATCATAGAATCATAGTTTTGGTTGGAAGGGAGTGTAAAAGTCATCCAGTTCCAACTCCCCCGCAATGGGCAGGGACACGTCCTGAAAATTGGTCAGGTTGCTCAAGGCCCCATCCAGACTGGCCTTGAACGCTTCCAATGAGAGGGCATTCACAACTTCCCTGGGTAACCTGTTCCAGTGCCTCAGCACTCTCATTGTGAAGAATTCCTTCTTAATATCTAATCTGAATTTCCCCATTCCAATTTAAAGCCATTCCCCCTTGCCCTGTCACGAAATGTCCTTGTGAAAGTCCCTCCCCAGCTTTTCTGCAGTCCCTTCAGGTACTAGGAGGCTGCTATAATGTCTAGCCAGAGCCTTCCCCAGGCTGAACAACCCCGACTCTCTCAGCCTGTCTTCACAGCAGTTGTCCCCCAGCTCTTGCATCATCTTTGTGGCCCTTCTCTCAACATCTTCCAGCAGTTCCATATCCTTCTTATAGTGGGGATTCCAGAAGCAGACACAATACTCCAGGTGTGGTCTCACAAGGACAGAGTAGAGGGGGAGAATCATGGAGATTGGTTTGGAACCCACATTGGCCTATTCCCAGAGGACTCTGGGATGCATCTCATCGGGTCCCATAGACTTATATATGTTCAGGTTCCTTAAGTGCTTGCAAATGTGATCCTGCTCTACAGCAGGAGGGAATTTACCCCCTACCCCTTGTCCCCAAGACCAATCACCGTCTTGATGTCCCATATATTTGGGACTGTAGGTGACTATAAAGGGAGTCAATAATTTTTCTTTGGACCAGTTCCACTATTAACCCTGGAAGAGTCACCATGTTGAGTAGTGCAATGAACTCTGCAGGCAGATTACACCACAGGTCAAGCTCCTACATACTTCTCTTTTTCCAAGTGTAAACAGCAAAAATGAAGGCACTAGGGGTATGCCAGAAAATATGGAAATTTGACAGCTGGGATGTTCTCTAAAGTGAGGTGAAGGTACTGCATCTTGATCTCTTATGCTGAAGGTAAACGATCATCACTGAATGTTTAGAAAGACAGGATGAGGAGGGGGCTGGATCCCAGTGCTCATGAGAAGAACAGAGGGAGGTCCTGGTGGCCAAGGGTCACCCCTTCTCTCAGGCAAGCAGCACGGCAGGCACAAGCGAGTCTGAGGAAAGGGGCCCTAAGCCCCCATGACTCTCCTCCTTCACTCACATCTGGGACCCTTGCAGGCCACTCCCTACTCCCCAAACCTGCCATATTTGGCAAGACATCTCTGCCCCGGTCCCAATCACCATGACATCACAATGGCTTGCTGCTATCACAAGCCACCTGACTGGCTACTGCTGGGCACCTAGCAAAGCTGAGCACTCTGCAGCTGGCTCACAGGTCACTTAGCTCTGAGGACCTTGGACACTCAACATGTTTGGAGTGACAGGAAACCAGAGTGGCAACGCGAGCGCTGGCTCCTCCTCAAATGGCATGGCACAGAATGGCCTCCCGCAGCCGTCAAAGAGAAATACAACTTCTAAGAGCCTAAAGGACAGACACGCCAGAAGGAGGAACACCATCACTCTTCGCGGCATGAAAGACATTGTCTGTACTCATGGGGACAATGCCTGTAAAGCTCTGGGCAAACCATGGAACAAGCTGGGGCCCTGGCGCGCCTATGTGCTCCACCTGATGAGGAAGGATGTGAGGGCCGGGAAGAAGCGTCCACCAGCAGATACCGTGGAGCCCATGGATGTGGATGTGCCAAAGGATGAGGAGGAGCAGATGGAGATTGACTTACCAGAAGATGGTGTCGAACCCATGGAGGTTGATTAACCTCGATAAGACTGTATTTAATTGTATCAAATTAAATAGCTTTATTAATGTTCTGTTGAGAATAAAAGCAGAAGCTTTTATATTCAAGTCTCATGTTTCACACAGCTGGTGGGGGAGAAGCACATACTTGTACACTGGGAGGCCACAAAGACACACACAGGAGTCAACAAGTGGGCAGGCTTGGTGCTGTCTCTGTGCACAACGCAAGCAGAGAAGTTGATAGAAAGTTTATTTCCGTCTAGCCATAGCACTCTGCTAGGTCAAGTTCTTTCTGGAGAGACAGCCGAGAATGCTTTGCCTTTCACCAATAAAAACTTAGGACCTTCCGGTTCACTTTTGAGGCAACAAGAAATGGTTGAAGTAAAATTAAAAAAGCTTCAAATGATCCAGGCACTCCTTCTTTTCAGCTTTTAAATTTCAAGGTTTAGGGGCAGAAGTGAAATCTGAGCTAAGAAGTTTTGTTACCTCAAATCCCAGAAGAACTTGGAACCTCTGTTTTATCAGTCTACCTGAAATAATGACTGATTAGAAGCACCTAATATGCACCTACACTGCTTGTACTCCCCAGGAATTTCACCTGGCTGCAGAACGGTTAGTTTTGTGATGGGGACGGACTTTTGGAGGTACTGTGAATTTCCCCTATACTGGGATCCCGGAAAATCCCAGGTGGGGGAAGGGCTCCCAGCAGCTGACTTACAGCCGATCCAGCGTGACGCCTGATGGGGAGGGGGTGGTCCCTGTGAATCCCCTGGGAGGTTTAAATGTCCCCCTGGGAGTGCGGCAACCTGGAGCGCGGTGAAGAGGAGCATGGAAAAGAGGTGTGTGGCAGTTTGAGGGGCAGTTCGAGAAGGTGCAGAGATGATCCAAAAACCAGAGAGAAGACAGCAAAGACCATGGTAGCTACCTGGTAGAAGATTAAAGCTGCTCCGAGTGCTGCAGCCGGTAGGAGAGATGCTACTGTCCAGATGGAGTCACAGTGGGTACATGCAGCAGCTCAGACCATGAGCTGTAGGTAGTGCCCCCATCTCAAATCAGCTCATGCCTCTGTTTCTGTTACTGGCTGCACTTGTGAAGGCTGCCTTCGAGTGTGGGAACTTCTTTGCATGGTTGGAGAGTTAAGGGAGGAGGTAAAGAGACTGAGGACTATCAGGGAATGTGAGAGGGAGATAGACCTATGGAGCAGTACCCTCTCACTCCCTCAGCAGCATGCTGCACCTGGTATGCCCAATCACCATCCACCTGAAAAGTGCAAGGTTGGGGTTATAAGAGATGGGGAATGGCAGCAAGTTCCTTCCAGATGAAGGAAACCTGCTCCCCTCAAGAAATCAGCAAAACATGAGATACCCCTGGGGATCAAGTACCAGGTGCTCCAGGAGAAATATAGTCCTGAGGATGATGGCCACCATAGGCTAGAATCTTTCCCTAGGCCGCACCATCCTCAGAAAAAAAGTAATAACATCATCCATTAAGAAGAAGAGGAGGGTGATTGTTGTAGGGGACTCCCTCCTCAACGGAACAGAGGGACCCACTTGCAGACCTGACCTTTTAAATTTCAAGGTTTAGGGGCAGAAGTGAAATCTGAGCTAAGAGGTTTTGTTACCTCAAATCCCAGAAGAACTTGGAACCTCTGTTTTATCAGTCTACCAATTCCTTCTCCAGCAAGAGGAAAAGGTCTGAGGATATGAGTTCATTGTAGCATTTTATATTTTTTAAGCCAGTCAGTCTGACCTCAGTGCCAGGGAAAGTCATGGAACAGGTGATCTTGAGTGCTATCATGAAGCACTTACAAGAGAACCGGGTGATCAGGCCCAGTCAACATGGGTTTACCAAAGGCAGATCTTGCCAAACCAACCTGATCGCCTTCTATGACAAAGTCACTCGGCTGCTGGATGAGGGAAAGACTGTGTATGTGGTCTTTCTGGACTTCAGTAAAGCCTTTGACACAGTTTCTCACAGCATTCTGCTACGGAAACTGTCAGCCTCTGGCCTGGACAGATGCACACTCTCCTGGGTAGAAAACTGGCTGGATGGTCGGGCCCAGAGAGTGGTGGTAAATGGTGTTAAGTCCAACTGGAAGCCAGTGACAAGTGGTGTTCCCCAGGGCTCAGTGCTGGGTCCAGCTCTGTTCAACATCTTTATCAATGACCTGGATGAAGGCATTAAGGGTACCCTTAGCAAGTTTGCAGATGACACAAAGCTGTATGCAAGTGTGGATCTGCTGGAGGGTAGGGAGGCTCTGCAAAGGGACCTAAACAGGCTGGACCGCTGGGCAGTGTCCAACGGCATGAGGTTTAACACGACCATATGCCGGGTCCTGCACTTGAGGCACAACAACCCTATGTAGAGCTACAGACTGGGAGAAGCCTGGCTGGAAAACTGCCAGAAGGAGAGGGACCTGGGAGTGTTGGTCGACAGCTGACTGAACATGAGCCAGCAGTGTACCCAGGTGGCCAAGAAGACCAATGGCATCCTGGCTTGTATCAGAAACGGTGTGACGAGTAGGTCCAGGGAGGTGATTCTCCCTCTGTATTCAGCACTGGTGAGGCCGCTCCTTGAATATTGTGTCCAGTTCTGGGCCCCTCAGCACAAGAAGGATGTTGAGGCTCTGGAGCAAGTCCAGAGAAGAGTAACAAGGCTGGTGAAGGGGCTGGAGAACAGACCCTATGAGGAGCGTCTGAGAGAGCTGGTGTTGTTTAGCCTAGAGAAGAGGAGGCTGAGAGGAGACCTTATTACTTTCTACAACTACCTGAAGGGAGGTTGTAGAAAGGAGGGAACTGGCCTCTTCTCCCAAGTGACAGGGGACAGGATGAGAGGGAATGGCCTCAAGCTCCACCAGGGGAGATTTAGGCTGGAGATTAGGAGGAAGTTCTTCACAGAGAGGGTCATTGGGCATTGGAACAGGCTGCCCAGGGAGGTGGTTGAGTCACCTTCCCTGGAGGTGTTTAATGCACGGCTGGATGAGGTCTTGAGGGACTTGGTTTAGTGTTTTATAGTAATGGTTGGACTAGAAAATCTGATGGGTCCCTTCCAACCTGGTTGTTCTATGATTCTATGATTCTATAGCAGTACAATTTACACAACTTGTTAGATTTTGGAACATGAAATCGTTCACAACTATGCTTAATAATCTGGAAGATGTTCTTTCTGTTCACTTTGCTCATGCTCATTTATTTTCCTGGGTTTACTATTCTCTTTTTAAAGAAATTTCAAATATCTTCAAGAAATGAGACTAGGTCTTTCATACCATCAAGGCATTTTTAAAATGTTAGCCCTTCACTAGAAGTGTTTATGTATATATATTTATAAGTGGACTAATAATTTTTCATAATCAAACATCACAAATTTAATTAGGAGATTTTTATGCAAAACTAAAAAATAATTTCTTTTCAATATGGCACAGCATAACCCTCAACTTCTGGTAGTCCTAAGAAGAGCTCAAGTATAGTTATGAATATTCTTCAGCATCTAAATTATACAGAAATCTTACAATAAAATGCTAAGGTACTAGGATAATGCAATTCACTTTCATCACTACAACAAATGCCTATACTGGAGAGGATTGCCATCCTCAGCTTTAACTATATTAACCACACTACATCAGGAACTTTGAGGTCATTTTTACCTGAAAGAGATCTGGCAAAATGTACTAGTTCAGAACTGCCTGTACGTCACTGCTTAAATCTAGAGAATTATTACAGAAGGGTAAACACAACACAAGAAAACAGGAGAAGTCAAACAAAAATTAATCTCACCTCCTAAGAATGTAATTTAAACCAAAAATTAATCTGTACATCCCACTTCAAAAATAATTGCACATCTATTCCCACTAGTTGATGATTATTTAAATGATTATATTCTAATGGTTAAAAGTAAGATTCCCATAAGTGGTACAGGATCTTGAAAATGTTTTTTTGAAGCCTGTTTTGACTACATGAAATGGATATATACCCACTTTTTTAATAGGAATCTTCAGTGTTGACAAGCTATGGAAGTGAAGATCAAGTAAAAGTTAACTCTCTGAGGAATGAAGATGTAGTACAGGGGAAATGAATGGATAGCCGTTCTTGTAAAAATTGGATTTTACATTCAAAAAATATTTGTATACATTGCTTCTTTTATGTTTATCTTATTCCAAATTACTTTTTTTAAGAAGTTCTGTGGCAATTAAATGAAATCATATTAGACTAACAAAAAACTTCAAATAAATATAGGCATATAGCTATCTTCACATTTACAGATTCAGATTCCTGTGGACAGATGTGAGTATCTTAAAGAAACAATGACTTTGAATGATCATCATGACGTGCAACATGGCACATAATATCTGTGAAGATAATACATATCACCACTGCATGTCTCAAGTGTGCTATATCTGGATTTTGTAGATATATCCATACATCACTGTTGAAGAAGAGACTTATAGGTTAAATCATTGAGATTTGCTAGTTAGAATTCCTGCCTCCAGGAAGGTTGGGTTGTTGCTCATGGTTTTGATTTTGGGGTTCCTCCCGTCCCCAAGATTTATTCCTTGTTTCTGTTCCAAATATGTACATATAAATATATATTTAAGGGTGAACATGAACAACCATGAAAAGCAGAATGAGTGCTCCAGGATCTGCAGTGTACAGATTTTTGTTGGCAGCATGTTTTTGATGTACTTAGTTGCTTTCCATTCCCACTCCCACCCCAGTTTCTCTTGTATTACAGTCTCTGTGCCTTGAAACCATAAAGGGAAAATTCTACCAGATTTAACTTTACTTCTATGAAACCCTAATGATTACACAGCAGGCTATTTTATGATGTCATACAGGCTAAAACATTAAACTTGAGCACAATATATGTTATATATTAATCTTTATTTTTAAAGTAGCCATTTGCTTTTCTGATCCTGTACCCTCCATCTAGTCTGTACACAGACGCTAAAGTATGGCATACTTCCCTAGGAAATTTACCTCTTCAGTCAAGTTTCTGAGAATCCTATTAATGTCATTTTAAACTTCACTCTTACAACCAGAATACCAGGATTAACTGAAAAAGAATATGACAAGAATTTTATCCTGATTCTGTTCAGTTAGGCATTAAAATTCAATCTTCTATTCACTAAAATTACATCTTTAACACATGCCCTTGTTATTCATGTCTTCTAATATTATTCACAACACCCACCCAATTACCTGTACTTTGCAAATCTAAATGAAATCAATTTCTATCAAATGGAATCATGCTCTTACTGCACTTTATTTCTCAGTGTTAATCAAATTATTTTTATTCCTTCTCTAAGAGCAACATTATTATGCACTTTTAGTATCTTTATTAACAGTCATTTTGAACCCATAGAAATTTCTTCCTACATGTGCATTCTAAAAATGTACTTAGTAAGTCTGGGTTAGTCAAGTTGTCACCTAAATACATTTCTTCATATTAAAGCACATATTTGATGCACCGTAGAAGAAAGCTGGTGAACTTCTATATATGGACTCAGTCTATGCTGTTTCTAGCCTCTTTGCTAATAGATTTGCTTTATGTGGCTGAGCATTCTCACTCTCCTTGCATGCATCTTTAAGAAAAAGATCAGTTATACTCTCTGCTTTTAATTAGGCCAAGTGATTTCAAATGGAAGAGGATAGAGGAATCAGTGCCCTGATCCTGTAAAACAGAGCAGGATCTCTGCCAGATTGTGTTGTGTTTTAAGCCCAGCAGCATACCTCCTAGTCTAGCGAGCCTGTATCAGCAAGATGGCTTTACTGCCAGATAAGTGTCTGGAATCACTTGCTTTGATTTCCCTTACCACATCATCCAAGTGGACACATCTGTTAAGAACAGGATTTCACCCAGTAAGACTTCTGATTAATCTTATGCTTCATTTGTCTGGCCAAAATTCTCATTTACCAATGTGACACATTTGAATGAATGTCTGAAATAGAAATATCTAAAAAGATTATTTTCCTCTTTCTCTGTTGTTGCCAACCTCTTTCATTTGATATTTCTTTCTGCCTTCTGGAAAGAAATAATTTTGGAAAGACCTTTGCAAAGGTAATGATGGTTGCATGGAAATAACTTATCATCAGTGAGGTCTTGAAGGATCTTTTCGGGGAAAGAAAAAAAAAACTCCACAATTGCATAACCTTGCAAAGAAAAGAGAAATGCCTTTATTTACTTCTGATACATGGGCACTGACATGCAGAAGTCATTTGACTTATCTCTGTGCTTTATTTCTCTGATGAGATGGATTTCCTTTTTACACCTAGCTATAAACATAAAACCAATATGTAAAGATAGTATTTTGTATTTGTTTTATCTAATTTTTATGGGTTTAATTTTGTTTTGTGAAATTTCTTGTAAATATTTATTCAATAGGTATACAGAACTGGTAGAATGATTAAGTACATAGATAGGACTTGAATGCTAATTCAACAAAAGAATTCAGAATGTATTTATGTGGCAGAAAAAAATACTGTGTATTGTAAGTTGTTGTTCAAGGCAATGAACACTTAATTAGTGCTTTCATACCTCTAAAACTGACTAATCATTTGGGCTAAGGAGACTGAATTTTTCTTCTTTGATGGCTTTATTATAGGAGGCATTAACGATTCGTCAATTTATGACTGAACAGCCATCTCAAGAAACTTGGAATCCTGACTCTATAGGTTTGTAGCTGTAAGAATATAGTTTTGTTTGACTGTAGGATCAGAGGATAATTCAAGCTGGCATGGAAGTCTCCTGGAAAGGTCCTCAACCTGAGACTGTGCCAGAGCAGGCTTGGTCACGATGTCAGACCAGGTTGCTCACAGCATCACTCAGATGTGTCATGAAACCCCTCAATACCAGAGATGACCTAACCTTCCTTGTACTTGACTGCTTGGCTGGGCAGTCTTCATGGAGAGAAAGTTTCTCCTGATCTTCAGCCCAAGCTTTTTGCATTTCAGCTTGTGATGCTGCCTCTCATCTTTCCACCATACACTCCTTTGAAGAGCCTAGCATCTCCTCCATGCCTTACCACCAGTACTGGGCATAATTCTAGAGTGCCCCAAAGTCCTCTTCTTATGGCTGAATCAGCCCTACTCCCCCAGCTACTCCTCACAGGGCAAGGGCTCCAGCCCCACCTTCTCATTGTCCTCCCCTTAACATAGTGATTTTTATTGCCATCCTTGGTCCACTGGAGGCCTCAAACTGGAGATTTATGGTTTGTTTAAATATAATTGAATCTGATGAGGGATCTCAATGAAAACTGGGACTTCTGTAAGTACACAGGTAACAAAATGAAAGCTAGGGAAAATATCAACCTAATTCTGAATGAGGTGAAGAATCCAGTTACACAGGTCAGAAAAAGCTGAGCTTCAGAATGTTGTCTTTGCATTGTTTTTCATTAGCTTTACTGGCCTTCAGGAATTATAGGTCCCAGGGATCAGGGTAATGTCTGGAGCAAGGAAAACACACCCTTGGTAGAATAGGACCAAGATAGGGAATACTTATGAAAACAGGATATATGTAAGTCCATGGGCTCTGACAGGGTGCACCCAAGAGTTCTGATGGAGCTGGCTGGTGTTGGCCACTGCCAATTATTTTTGATCAGTTACAGTGATCAAAAAGTGCCCCAAGACTGGACAAGAGAAAATGTCACTTTTTTCTTCAAGAGTGGAAGAAGAACAACCCAAGGAACTAGAGAACTCACTTTGATGTTAGGAAAGTTGATGGAGCAATACACCTGGCCACCATTTCCAGGCACATGAAGGACAAGAAAATCATCAGAAGAAATCAGCATGGATTTGCCAAGGGAAATTAATGCCTGACTAACTGAAAAATATTCTATGATGAAACGACTGGTAGATGATGGGAAAGCAACAAATGTAATCTATCTGGATTTCATTGAGACCTTTGATATTTTTTCCCATAAGATCCTTATACAGATCCTGATTAAGAATGGTCTGGATGAGCAGACAGTATGATAGACTGAAAATCAGCTCAATGGCTAGGCCATTCACTGGGTGGGGATCAGTGGTGTAAAGTCTACTTGGATGCCAGGAACTAGCAGTGTACCCTAGGAATCAGTACTGGATCCAGTCTTGTTTAATGACTTCATTAATGATCTGGATGATACCCTTGGTAAGTTTTCATATGATGTGGGACAGGGGTGAGTAGTTCATACACCAGGGATTTGTGCTGTGGTCCAAAGGAACCTTAACAGTCTGGAGAAATTGTCTGTCAGAATTTCTGTCACAAAAGTGCAAAGTCCTGCAGCAGGGGAGTTAAAATCCCATGCACCTGTATTTTTGGAGAACAGCCAGGTGGAAAGCAGTTTGGCAGAGAAGGACCTGGTGGACACAAAGTTGAACATGAGCCAGCAACGTCCTTTTTCAGCAAAGAATGTTCATAGAATCATAGAGTAATTTAGGTTGGAAAAGGCTTTTAAGATCATAAAGCCCAACTGTAAAACTAACACTGCCAAGTCTACCACGAAATCACATTTGTAAGCACCACATCTACACACCTTTTAAACTTTCAGGTATGGTGACTCAAACTGCTTTCCTGGGCAGTCTCTTCCAATTCTTGACAACTCTTAAGGTGAACATATTATTCCAAAGGGGTGTGTCCAGGTGAGGTTTTGAGTTTCTACAGAGAAGGACAGACTCTCTGTCAGCCTGTTCCTGTGCTCTGCCACCCTTATAGTTAAGAAGTCTTTCCTCATGTTCAGGTGGAAGCTTCTGTGTTCTAGTTTGAGCCTATTGCCCTTGGTCCTGTTGCTGGGCATCACTGAAAAGTGTTTGGCCCCATACTCTTTACACCTGCTCTTTAGATATTTATAAATATTGATAAAGTCCCCTCTCAGTATCCTATTCTCCAGCCTGAGCAGATTGAGGATAGATATTCCAGTCCCCTAATCATCTTCATGACCATCCACTGGACTCCCTCCAGTAGCACTTTCTCTTTCTTGAACAGAGTCCAGAATTGGACACAGTACTCCAGAGTGGACCTCACTAAGGCAGAGTAGACTGAGAAGTTAACCTCCCTCATCTTCCCCACCACAGTCTTCCTAATGGACCCCAGGATATCATTGGTCTTCTTGGTGATAAGGGCACATTGCTGGCTCGCAATGGACTTCGTGTTGACCAGGAATCCCAGGTCCTTTTCCACAGAGCTAAGTTCCAGCATGTCAACTCCTAACGTATACTGGCACATGGGTTATTCCTCCCTAGGTGTAGGAGTCTGCACCTTTCTAGCTACAGACTTCCTACTAGACTTTGTTCCTTTCAGGTAGTTTTAGAAAGGTCTACTGTCAGCCTCCTGCTCTCCACACTGAACAAACCTAACTCCTTCAGCTAGTCCTCATAAGATTTGTGCTCTGGAATCTTCACCATCTTCATTACTATTATTCAGAAATGCTCCAGCATCTTAATGTCTTTCTTGTGGTGAAGAGATTAAAATTAAAGTATTTGAGGTGCAGTCCCACTAATGTCAAGTACAAAAGTATTATCACTTCCCTTGCCCTGTTGGCCACACTATTGCTGGTACAAGCCAAGATACTATTGGCCATCTTGGTGACCTAGGCACACTACTGGTCCTTATTCAGCTAGCTGCCAATCAGGACTACCAGGTCCCATTCCACCAGGCAGCTTTCCAGTTTCTGTTCCTCAACTCTGAAATGTTTCACAGGGCTGCTGTGATCCAAGTGCAGAACTCTCCACATGGCCTCATTGAACTTCATGCAATTGACCTTGACCCGTTGTTCCAGTCCAGCAACTGAATTTAACTCCATTCATAATGTTTGGGGTCAGCAAACTAGCCAGTTTTTTAACCAGTGTATGGTACACATGTCAAAGACACAGGCAAATAGTTTCTCTAGGAAAATGCTGTAGAAAATGGTGTCAAAAGCTTTACTAAAGTCCAAAAAACCAACATCCACAGCCATTCTCTCATCCACTAAGTGCATCATGTTGTCGTAGAAGGAGATCAGATTAATCAGTATTGGCAATATCCTGGGCTGCATTATGTGAAGTACTGCTAGATGCAGGTCAAGGGAAGTGATCCTCCTCTTTTATGATGAGGTGACTATGTTTTTTGTGTTCCCTTGATTACTGTGTCTGGTCCTGGACTCTTCAGTACCCAAGAGACACAGGCATACATGAGAGAGTCCAACAAAAGCCCATGATGGTATTGAAGGGTCTGGAGCAGTTCTTCTGCAAGGGAAGGCTGGTAGAACAAAGGCTGTTCAGCCCAGAGAAGGGGAAGCTCAGGATGGATCTTATCAGTGTGTAGAAAAACCTGAAAGCAGGATGTAAAGAAGACAGAGCCAGACTGTGTTCAGTGATATCCTGTGACAGGACAAAAGGCCATGGGCACAAACTGTAACAAGGGAGGTTCCCTCTGATATCACAAAATACTTTTTTTACTGGGAGGATGACTGAGCACTGGCACAGGTTTTCCAGAGAGATTGTGGAATTTCTTTCCTCTGAAGTCATCAAAAGCTGCCTGGACAATATCCTGGACAACCACCTTTAAGTGGCCCTGCTGGAGCAGGTTAGTTGGATTAGAGGATTTCTAGAAGTCTTTTCCAACCTCAATTGTTCTGTCATTCTGTGATTGTGTGATTCTACAAATGGTTCACCCATAACAAATAACCTTCCTTCGGGTCCTTCATCTGACCTGAAATGTACTGCAAGAGGAATTATAACTATAATTTTTTCCCTGGAACAAAGCATGAATGGATTGCCAGTTTTTCCCTGGCATGTAATTTTTGCCTTCTGATCCCAGTACATCTGATTTCAGTGATTTATGCGTGCTTAGTTCCCCAAAGTTACTGGCGTTACCAGAGATTATAAATATGTACTGTACTGTGCTTCAGTTTTCCTTCGCTTCTGAAAGGTAGAATGATACCTGTCATTTTTTCTGATGTTTACAAGTTTGATATTTGCTAAATTGAAGATTCATTTGCTAGTAAGCCTTTATGCATGACCAGCTTAGTTATATCTTCTGCATGACCAGCTTAGTTATATGGTTCACAATGAGAAGAAAGAGGATCTTTACTTGCTCCTGAAAAAGTAAAAGATGCATTCCAAAAGAGGTAGATGCCTCTCTAGGTGCATAGGAGAGAGAAGTACTCCTGTGAGAGAACTGTCTCAAAAGAGTCTCAAAGGGAGCAGAAGAACAAAATTTCAGTTGACAGCCATTAACAATGAATGCAACCAATCATGTGCTTCTCATTAATTTCTTCATGGACATGTTTCTTCTTGTCGATACAGAAGGACATGTAAAAAATAAAGATCTTATTAATATAAGTCTTAACTGAACAGAGCTCCAAAATCAGAGAAGATATGTGTACTTGTTCCTGAAACTAGCAGAAAAATGAACAAAACAAGGTGATAGAAATATTACAGCTGTTGAGAAACCCTTTACAGAATGGTAGAGATGGAACAATAGTTTTGCATAGACATGCAGAAAAGAAATATTTTAACACAAAAATAATTCCTTAACATACTTTTTAACATATCAGTTTCAAGGCAAACTAAAATTTTCCAGTTCTTTACTTTTAGTGTCAGTGAACTTTTAGTTTGTTTTCATTAAGTTCTGAGGCAGGAAGGAATTAAACTAACAACAAAGGAGATATGATCTGAAGATTTTAACACTAATACAGGCAAGGAATATTTCTGTCATTCTCAGCTGTGCCATATTAAAAGAATTCTAAAATTATGTCTCTAAATATAATTCTTGAAATTTACTTGAGTACATAAGTTACATTATTTTTATTTTCATAAGAGTTGTAGAAAAATCTTTCAAATTTCAAGTCCCTTTTTATTTCATATATTGAATTAGAACTTAAGTTTAATAGAAAAAAGTGATTATACTTGAAGAACTATATTTCACCTTCTTTCTTTTTTCTGCAGTACAATAATGCATTACAAGAATTTAACATGCAAACTTAAATTATTTTTTCACATAAATTCTGACTGGTCTTGCAGTTTTTGCATGAAGCATTTGCTCATAATTTCAATATTATTTTGGCTAAAATGCATCACCATTAAAAACCCCCAAATCTTACCTTTTCATCTGAGAGAATTACTATAGCATGCAAAGTAATACAACTGGTTAGATTCACGTAATGCTGGTTTTCTGACTTACTTTCACTCCCACCTCCAACTGAGTAACAGGTCTGCAACTGAAGTACTGTAATGGAATACAAAGTCTAATTGAAAAAACAAAACATATAATTGTTTCAGTTAAATGGAGTTTGTGTCTGTGTGTGTCTCTGGGCAAGATAAAATGTGAATACTCAAATAACAATCACTGCTGCCCAACAGATAAAGAACATCGCCATTTGCATTGTTGAGTTTTGTGGCTCTTATAAGGCTGCCAATAATTGCCCCTTGTTCTCCTGCAAATAAGGAGAACTATTTGTTGGTGTTACTTTATTATTGCTTGTACTAATACTCCTACTCATCCCTTCACTGTTGCTTTGTCCACTGTTGTTTTCCCAAGACCATTTCAATAAACAGATATTTGTTAGTGACTACTCAAAAAAAAAAAAAAAAAGAAGATATTTCTGGAACCATGAGTCTATAGGGTAGTAATTACTTGCTACTTGTAAGATAAATACTTAATTAAGCAAAGAAAGAGAGGACAGGTTATGTCAAAACTATTTAAACTGTAGGGCTCCAAAGAGGCAGAAACGTATATGATTCTGACCTTGCTTATGTGGAAGTTGGTGCACCTGTTATGACTGCTGATTTTATTTGTTTTGCATGATTTCAACCTACAAATGCTGGTTTGTTCAGTCCACTAAGCTTCAAAGTACTCAGAAGTCTCTGTTGTAGATGGTATGTGACCTACTGGCCTTTGCTCAGAAAAGACCTTTTCAGACCTGGTAGCCTGTGCTTGTACTACACCTCAGTTTTTGTGAAAACAGTAAAACTCCACTTTTCAAATTCCTTGTCAAGTGCTGAAGACATTATCCTAATAACTAGTTCAACAGTTAATTTATCTTCCTATAGTGGCTTAAAAAGAGATTCAGATCATGTATGTTGAGGTCTGTTTTGAAAGGATGCTGTATTTTATTTGCATTCAAGAAGATATGTTTATATGGATTCTTCCACTATTTTGTAATCTTATTTATGCCAAATCAACACCTCCACCTGAGGCAAAACAGAAGAGAGAAGTTTGTCCCAAGGAAAGAATCAACAGTTTCTGAGTAACACTGGCAGCACGCAACCTAGCTTTAAACTGAAAACTTTTACCATGAAAACAATAATGGAAGAAATCAAAACGAGAAGTTGTTATGGAAGTTGACATATTGAGGATAAGTTGATGAGAAATTATGAAGTGATGCAGAAAAGTGAAGAAATAACTCAAATTACTAATTAGAAATTAAGTAATTTAGTTACATATCTCAAAGGTTGTGAAGTATTTCCCAAATGAACATCGGCTATTTGACTGGTGAACAATGACATAGGTGTTACTGTTTGTTTCTTGCCCACAAGACACAAAGGAAATATCAAATCTACATTCTGGGTTGCAGTGGGACAGGGAGTTCTCTCTGATATAAAACACAAGAAATAAGGAACCTCTGGGCAGTAAATCTTAATGTCATCCTTCCACACCAAGGGCACTGAGGAGCAGGAACAGAACAAGTTCTGTCACCCAAGAAATCCTTCCTTGTTTCTTTTTCTATCACATCTTCCTACAAAATATTATTTCCTCTTCAAGTGTATTTTCATTAGTACCAGTGTTGCAGTTGTCAAGAATTTCCTTAGACTTTTTTTTTTTGCATATAAAAAGGAAGTACGTATTCTATCTATTACAAAGCATCTTAATAATGTTGCAGTACTAATACCTGAAAAGTTAGGAAGGACCAGAATTAATATTGTAATATCTTCTCTGCTCTCTATGTAGTGCAAAACTGTTCTTCTTCACTGGACTAGCATTGTTTGTTCAGTAAGTAAGAGTAAAGTGAGTGTGAAATCAAATCTCATTGTGAAGCACAGCAAAATTTTATAGCTATAGGCTGATTTTCAATCATAGCATACAGCTTCTCATTTATCTGTTATTCCATAATAATGTTGCATAGATGTGTTGATGTCTTAGGTTCTTAATAGAAAGTAAACAAAAATTAAACAAATACATACTCAAAGCATAAAACTTGAAAGAAAACCAATAAAGGATTGGTGCTGGAAGAACTTAAGCCAATTTTTCTAATTGTTGAGCATGACTTGGCTGTGGACTCAGTAGACTGTAGTCTTTATCTGTTTGTAATTTGCCTCAATGCCTGCATTACAGGGACAAAGATTCAACTTGACCCTGGAGTCACAGAAGACAATGAGAATTTTAGACAGTCTTAAAGCTTACATCTTTCACTTCTTATATTCATAGTATATGATGTTTTAAAAAATGGAATGGCACTTTCATATTAAAATTCGCTATAAAAAATTATTTTGGAACTCTCCACTATAAAGTGTTTCTTTAACAAGAAATATGCAATCTCATTTGATACCATATTGATTAATGGCCTATTGAAAACTCCTTGGTCTCATAAAATTTATCTTTTTATTTCAGTTTATTTAGTTTGTATGAGTCTATCTGTCTTCAACTTAACCTGACATTTCACAGTTTTTAACAGTAAGTTCAGCATCATACACAAAAAAATATTAGCTCTGTGTTCCCATATTCCCAAATGACAGAGATCTGTTTAGTGGGCTAAACCTTCTAGAAGGATTTACTAATTGAAAAGTCAACTTGATCTCTAGAGTGTAGTTTGTTCATGACTGTCTGTCATTGTTCTTTTTGTAACTAAGGATTTGTATTTGTAAATCTGTTACCAGATTTATACTGGATATTAGGAAGAAACTATTCATCAAGAGTTGCCAAGCACTGGAATAGGTTGCCCAGGGAAGTGGTTAAGCCACCACCCCTGTAGGAGTTAAAAGATGTAAACGTAGTGCTTAGGGACGTGGTGTAGTGGTGAGTATGGCATAGTAAGATTTTTTGTTTGGGACTCAGTGGACTTAAAGGTCTTTTCCAACTTTGATTCTATGATAATATCAAGGCACAGTTAAACAGTTTCCTCTTATGGCACCTTTTGGCCTTTCTATAAAATAATTCAGCTAAACCTGCACTATCATGGACTCGTTCTATTCTGATTCTTGTAAAATAAGAGAAAAAAGATGAAAAAAATGATCACCAAGTCATGCTTTCCCTAATATATTGTGTTTGACAACACAAAGTCAAAACTGAAGTATTTCCAATGAAATAGATTTTAAAAATATTCACATAGGAGAATCTGCACTAATGTATATCTACTCATACTCTGTCTCTGACATCTCTAACTGGGGCATCATCCAGCAAGTCATGAAGGCTAAAAACTGATGGAAGTAAACGTTTGCTTCAGAGAAAGATTGGGTTATTTATTATTATTGAATTGAATTTCTACAGATTAAGAATGCAAGAACTCACCATCTCTAGTCATTAGTAATAATTAACATGACCTGTAGGAGAATATCAAAATTTGAATGCAGAAATGGTCTTATCAGTGCTGGGTGTCAAGAAGAGTTTCTTACATGTGGAAGCTGTAGGAAGAGTCCAATGAATTTCTGTGCAAGAAAGTTTTCAACTTTTTTTGCACTATGTGTAATAAAAAACCTGATACATAACTGGCATTTACCTTCCCATGTCAGAAGACCAATTAGGAAATATATTGTTGACTCCTCTCACAATTCAGAACATTGGTTTATGACATATATTTTATTTTTTTAAATGATTGCTGTTAATATATAGTCTAGGACTTTGTGATGACCTGTAAAAACCAGCAGTTTTCTTCAAAGAGTACTCCCTACTTCGCTTTGTGTACCTGAGAAAATAATACTTCTGTAACTAACTTATAAGCAAAACGTACCTTTTTACGATTTCTATTGAGCCATGAAAAAAAAATCATAGCTGGTAGGAACTAGCAGTGTCAAATCTCTTCTGGGATACTGTGATTTACAAAAGAATATTTTGCAATATTTCACAGTTGCATAAAGAGCAGTCATGCATGACTTTATGAGCGGCAAAGTTCTTTATGTTCAGTCCATCTGTGATCTGTGACTTTTTGCACAATTGGTTGTGGGCTTGTCACAGTGCATTATCCTAATATCTTTGCCTAGTATCTTCACCAGGATAAGATCAAAACCATAGACTACCATAGAAAGCAAGAAACACTGGGTGTTGATTAATGTAAGAAAAACAACAAATAGTATCATGCAGTTCAGTATGTGTGATATTCATTTGCCGAACAATCTATTTTACAAGAGCCTAGTTCTGTGACCACATTCAAGCACAGAATTGAGCACTTGTAGCAGCTTCATTATCTTTAGACATAGAGTCTCAAGTAAGTAGCTCTTTGTGTCTAAATACCCAGATAAAAAGCTTCTCAAAGGGAAAAAAAATGGATGTGATTTCTTTTATAAATTTGACACTCATCATCTAAGGTGTAAAAGAAACACAACCCGCTACTTTTCCGGTATTCTGATTGAGCTTAACCAGTTTACATCAAACCAGTAACTTGAAGGGACGTTGTGTAGGGGAGATGGTTACTTTGTACTGTGATCTAGGTTTATTCAGCTCTATTTGTCTGCTGTACAGGGAATACCTTTCTAGCAGTCATCAACTTACTTTAGGAAGATTACTGAGCAAAATAGAAGTTCAGTTTTGATACCAAATATATAAGGCCAAGTTCCAGGTTTTGCACTTGAGGCACAACAACCCCATGCAACACTAAAGGTTTAGAGAAGAGTGACTGGAAAGCTGCCTGGAGGAAAAGGACCCTGGAGTGAACATCAACCAACAGCATGCACAGGTAGGCAAGAAGGCCAATACAATCCTGGCTTGTGGGATAGATGACGCGGCCAGCAGTACAAGGAAATGGATCGTGCCCCTGTGGTTATGGTGAGGCTGCACCTCAAATCCTATGTTCAACCTTGGGACCTTCTGGACAAGAAGGACATCTTGGGACTTCAGAACATCCAGAGAAGGATATTAAAGCTGGGGAAGGTTCTCAAGCATGAGCATTATGTAGAGCGGCTGAGGGAGCTGGGATTATTTAGACTGGGGAAAAGGAGTCTGAGGGGAGATCTTATCACTGTCTACAGCTACCTGAGAGGAGGTTGCAGCAAGGTTGGGTACAGTCTCTTCCCCCACATAAAAAGCAGTGGTACAAGAGGAAGTGGCCTCAAGTTGTGTCAGGGGAGATTTAGACTGCACATTAGAAAATACTTTTTCTCTGAAAGGTTTGTCAAGCACTGGAACAGGTTAGCCAAGGAAATGGTTGAGTCACAATCCCTGGAGATATTTAAAAGATACACAGATGTGCTACCTAGAGACATATTTTATTGGTGGGCTTGTCTAGTGTTAAGTGTTGGATTCAATGATATTAAATGTCTTTTCCAGCCTCAGTAATTCTATGCTTCTGTTCTTCTATGCAAATGCATCTATGGCCTTATGAATAGCTAGTGATCAAAAAATGACATAGGGAACTAGCTTTATGAAGGACTTTGAAAAGGACAAGACAGAGAAAGTGATCAGCCATGGGCATGCAACAACTTACCCCCCTTGCCCCCACATCTGCAAGAAAAATAAACAAATAGATCATTGTCAAAACTAATGAGAAAATAAATCACTTTTTTCTAGTTTCTGTAAAAGTAAGAATATTTTGTGGTCTTTCTTCACCCACTCTCTCTGTTGTTTTCCAGAAAAAAAGAGGAAACATATGGTGATCATTGTAGAAAACAAATTTGTAGGGAAGAATTCTGATATAATCTTAGGTAGAATATAATTATCTGTACAGAATCTATATCATCTGGTTAAAACAGCCAAAATATGTGCTCTTCATTTCTAGGAGGACTAGACCCGCATATTACCGCTTTAAATTAGTTTCTCAGTTTCAGTAGGTTTGATTCTGATAATTTTGCCAAGATTATTCCATTTGAATATATCTGAAGTATATGTTTGTATATGTAAGAAAAATATTCTGTGATTATATGGATAATGAATGGCCTTTCTTTATTTGGGACACTGCAGAAATTTCCAGTAGCCTCAAGGTGCTATTTTGCCAACTTTTTCTCACACGAAGTACAGTTCTATGTTCTTGCCAGAGGAAATACAACTTCCCAGAAATATATTTATTCCCTAAAGCTGACAGTAGGTAGAATACTGAATCTTAGTAATTTGACTACAAAAAATGTTCAGGTCTTGGTTCTATAGTTGTTTTTCAAGGCCATCTGTAAGTGCTTATGTATATGTATGGGGAAGGTGGGGCGGGGGATGTGTGTGTATTTATATTTATATTTATGCATATTCATTTTACTGTATCTAGAGAGAAAGTGAAGCATTTTCAGATTCATCTCAATTCACTTTATTATAATTTTTGAGAGTCTCTCAATACTAAGTAGGCTGCAAAGTAAAATAAAAGGAAACATTAGATGTATTTGAAGTCAGTCAAAATTGTGAAGGTCAAATGATGTGTAACATGAAGGTCTAGTTTGCATATAGTACATAAGGTTGTTTTCCAGCTACTTTCAGACTCTTTCCCTATAATCTTGGCAGAGGTCAGCAAAACCGGGTCACCTATTTGGTTAGCAGCACATTTACTTTATACCAACCTCCCTGTTAACACTGAGCAGGCTTCCTTCTTTTGCTGGGAAAAGGAGCCATTGCTAGCTTTGTGGCCAGGAAACCACACTTGTTAGTTTTGTTGTTTAAGCAATTCCTTGGTTCACTTTTTCCTCCTTGTCTGTTTGCAGAAAGCCTCTTTTACTGAAAGATGCACTTCTCTGTGCAGATGTGCAATATACCTTATTTGCAATCACTGCTGTTATTTTCTTCAAGCTTACAAATTAAGCATTATCTAAGGGATTGGCTATGCTTTCATTTTGGTAACTTTTTTTTCCCTACAATCTTAAGTAAAACATAAAAACAGTCTAAATGATAGATCTCAGGATAAAGTATAATTCATTGGGGTATTTCAATGTCCCCATGGTAGAATTTCAAAAGCTGATATTTGGACTGGTAGTTGCACACAGTTACACTTTTTTTTATATTGTTCACAACACAACAGTTCTGAATTTTCTTGCAATAGTTACAAATTCATATACCAAATTTTCATCAATGCAAAACCTCAAATACTCAAACCTTTATATTAGGTATGGTACAGACATTATATAATTAACAGACATATTAAAAATAGAACACTTTGGTTTACTAGAACTAGTAAAGAATGAAAGCAATACTAACAAACAGGTCCCAATTTTGTGTAACTTTACACAAAATTAATTTTTTCGATGAAAAATACAAAAGAATTGTTGAAAAAATCTGCTTGATACCACCACCAGAGATTTTGTGCCTTATGATAATTTCTTGACTTTACATATTTACAGAGCAGCATATCATCTGGAAGTTAGGTCTATGACATAGTTGTGGCACTAATGCTATTCATCAAGGTGAAAAAAAATCTTGATTTACAGATTCTTTTTATTTTAACTGCACAACCAAGTAACTCTGTCATAGAAGTGTATTGTGGGTTAACCACAATAGGTAGCTAAGCCTGTATAGCCTCTCACTTACTCCTCAGTGTGGGCAGGGGAAAAGACCCAGGAGAGTAAAAGTGTAAAAATTCATGGATTAAGATAAAGACAATTAGGTAAGGCAGAAGCTACATCCTCAAGCAAAGCAAAGTAAGGAATTCATTTACTCTTTCCCATAGGCAGGTAGTTGTTTAGCCATCCCCAATAAACCAGTGCGTCATCATGTGTGATGGTTACTGGCAAAGAAAACAAAATATCACACTGAACATCCCCTCTTCCTCTTCCCTCAGCTCTTGTTGCGGAGAGCAACATGGGCTGGGACCTCCCTTCTGTGAATTGGGGTCAGCTGACCTGCTGGCAAGGCAATGTGCAAAACAGAAAAGGTCCTGATACTGTGTAGGCATTACTTAGCAATAGCTGAAATATTGGTGTTATTAACATGGTTTTGGTCACAAATCAAAACATAGCCTTTTATGAGCAACTATAAAGAAGACTGCCCTTATCCCAGACAAAACAAGTACAAAGCAGCTAGAAGATATTTTAAAAAATAAATTCATCCATGGTCTCTGCCATGGTATTATCATTCATTAACATGTTTGCAATCTGAACATGATCTGCTGAAAGTCTATGAGTTGCCTTAATTATGGTAGATTTTATTAAAGGAAGCATGGAAGCAATATTGTGTTACATGTACCATACTATGAGAGCTATTACTGCTTTGTTTGTGTCTTATTTTTATTTTTTTAATTGAAATCATTTGAAACTGTTAAACAATGAGCTTTATATCTGAAGGTACATCAACTAAGACACAAATAGTAATCACCAACATTTTAATTGTCATTAGTATTGTGGATGTTTCTCTGTATCTATTTTCAATACCATCTCTGGTGTAAAGTAGCATAGGTCAGGGAAGTGAAAAGAGAACTTTTCACCAGTGTTACATACAAAACCTGTTATTTTAATATCATTACTTTTAAAAATACATGGGGAAATAAAATCAGTTTTTCAGTCTGTGTGGAGCTTTATAATTGAGAAAGCCATGTAGTTTTGTTATATTTATGGATCTGTTCATAGAATTAAATATGGGTATTGAGAGGGATTGATTCTTCTGTAATCAGACCAAGCAAAAAAATAAGAAATATAACAAGTACTTTGCAATATAACTTTGAAATGGATATTTAGGTTTATATTGACAAATATCAAGGCAAGGGCAGAATGGGTAGGATGTCATGGAAGTGGGAAGAAAGGCAAGGTGAGGCAAGGTGAAGAGAGACAAGGCAAGGAGACTAAATGCAAGGAGAGGCGAGGTGAGACAAGGCAAGTTAAGACAGGGCAAGGTAAGGAAAAGCAAGGAATGTCAAGGAAAAGCCAGGAAATTCAAGTAAAAACAGAGAAAAGAAAGGGAAGGCAAGGCAAGGCATTTAGTCAATTTTCTCTCCCAGTCTTTAAATAAATGCCTCTAGGGGTATCCTCTTTTCACCAGTACATCCATAGTCTTTGCTTGAGGCAAGAAGTCTTTGGGTACTGGTAGAGTACAAACTGAGGAATCATTTGTTTCAGTTCCTTTTCAGAATTATTCTAAGGTAACTCAGAGCCCCATCCAAGTGACTTTGACTACTTCAAGGGATGGGGCATTCATGGCCAACCTCTTCCATAGTTTTACCATCCTCACTGTAAAAATTTCTTTATATCTAGTCTACCCTCCATTATTTTGAAACCATTACTGCTTATCTTATCCTAACAGACCCTGCTAAAAAGTCTGTCCCATCTTCCCTATAAGCTTCTTTGAGTACTAAAGGCTGCATTAGGGCTTCCCTGGAGCTTTCTTTTCTCCAGGCTGAGGAGCTCCAACTCTCTTAGCTTTTACTCACCAGAGAGGTATTCCACCCCTTTGTGTCCCTATTTTGGACCTGCTCCCACAGGTCCACATCATTCTTGTACTGAGGCTTCCAGAACTGAATGCAGTATTCCAGGTAGGGTCTCACTGGAGTATTGTAAAATGATAGAATCACTTCCCTCAACCTCTTGGTCACATTTCTTATGAAGCAGCAAAAGATATGTCCTTTGACCACTCAGATTGCCAAAGGGCACATGGAATGAGGGAATTGTCGTATATCCAACTAAATTCTACAAATAGACTCTTGTAGTTAAAAAAACAGAGAAGAAAAAAATTCATAAGGTTTATTTATAACGATACTCTTTTTTTTTTCTATTTCCTTCTCCTTGTTTCTCTAGGATTTTTTTTTTTTATTTTTGATGTTCAGAGGTTGTTAGGGATAGCAATAAACAAGAAAATGTTTGAGGAGTTAAATGTACCTTACAACACACTCAAAAAGTAATCTCTCTCCAGCACTGTACCATTTTTTCCTACCTTTTAGTACTTAATTTATTAGTCCTTTGCCTTCTGCCTTTCCACTCTGCTGTGTAACTGACATTTTGAAAAAAAATATGTTCACGAGAAATCTTAATTGGTATTGATTTATTGTACTAGTGTAGCACAGTTTATTAGAGGTAAAACAGCTTCAGCCAGGAAAGGAGTGACTGACCACAGCTATACGTTGTCTTGAAAGATGTAAGAAGATTTGTAGGGAGTTTGTATGGGAAAGGACTGTATACCAAAAAGAGCAGTTGAAGATTTAAATGGCCTAATTAGAAGAAGGTGTCTTGGGGTGGTACATTGAAACTTTTATTACTTTTAATTCTTTGAGTTATGCTTACAAAAATGACAGTTTCATAATCTGAGGATGCTGTCTTCCAAACATACTGTTAGGGTACATGGAGTTAAAGCAAAGAGGTATGTCAGAAAAAGAAAGCCTGTTTGAATGCTGAATAAGCCTATAGAAAAATAAAAAAATATTCTATGTATGTGATGTACTGTGCTACTATTATTTCATGTTTTGAAGGAACACATGACTATTGACACTTGATTGGTGTGTCCTCTTTAATGCTAAAATCTAAATAAGGCAATCAGGTTCTTAAATGCCAAATGCTTTTAAAAGACACTATTATTTCCACTCATCCTGAAGGACAGAATGGCTCTTACATCAGAAAAAAGTGTTTTTTATTATCATCTTGGTTTCTGAATGGGAAATTGTTCTAATATTTTTCCCCCTTTAAAGAGAATATATGCACTTTAAAAAAGTTGTTATGTTAGAAATGTATACAGAATGTATAAACAGTGTATATATTAAGAAATGTCAAGATACATTGTGTGAAGAACTGTATGAAAATTCACATGAAAACTACACATGCATTTCCCTTAAGTAATACTTTCATTATTCTTTGAATATTCTGACCTTTTATCTCTTCCTTTTGTAAATACATTGTTGCTATTTTTAATCAAATTATAGTTCTGTCTATCTCCCATCACTTGAGTGACTCATGTTTCCAGTAGTTTTACCCATTACTGAATTTAAACTTATGACTGTGTAGATTAATGGATCACCCATAGATCCTTTCTTAAACATGGTGTAATACTGGCTTCTTGTCTCACACCTCCTTTGCTTTCAATTAGTCATCCTATAAAAGCAGAAGTTTGAATTAATGCTTTACAAAGATGAAGAAAAAAATACAGTGCTTTTGTGACAGCCTATTCTCAGAATGTTTTAGGGATCTGAAGTAGAATCACATATCTTAAAGTTCTGGACAAAGCTTAAAATGCTCATTCTTCTCCCCCCAGTAGTGTGCCTCCACTTCCAGTGAAATACTGTTTTTCTCACTGAAGTAATCAAAAAACTGAAAATGAATGGTAAACAAATTGTAGTTTGTAATATATGTTAAGGGGGTTATTTATTTATTCTTCAGAACCTTTCTTAGCATTATTAGTGATTCCTCTTCATTTAGAATGTAAAACACAAACAAACATACCACAAAGCCAAAAAATATCTCTGACTGTTTGAACTACTAATAGTTCGTCTTTTTAACCCTCATGTATTTTAAGAAATTATACAGAAAAACTAGATAAAAAGCTGCATATGCTATTACTGTTTCTTGAAAATAATTTTTTCTGTCACTTCTGTTTCTTGAAAACAAGAAACAGAAGTGACAGAAAAAAATTATTTCAAATATATAAATTTAGTATACGATAAAAGTAATGTTTAAGTTTCCTCAACTTCTAACATGGAGGATAGTGAGTAGATTGGTTGTTTCCACTGAAATATAGTTTTAGTCAGGTATAAGTATAATGCAGAATCAACTAGATTATGTAACATACTTCCAAAAATTAACACAATATCACTGTTCTTTCAATCCTGTGCTGTACTACCAGATAAAAATGTAGATATCAAGCTTTGGAATTCCTATGAGATTGCACAGATATCCAGTTAAAAGGGATATGTAATACCATCTTATTTGCTGCAAAAGCCAAAACATTATATGTGCATATACTGCTGCTATGACTATTAAGCTGTTCAATTATTAGTTGCTATAAATTCATACATAATTTTTTAAACCAAAGAAGAACTTAAATAAGGACAGCTTAATTAAAAAAAAAAAAAAAAAAAGTCACATAGTTTTGCTCTTTTATCCATAGTAAAATCCTTCCAAAATCACTGTTGTAATGTCACTGTCTGATTGTTAAATCCAAGTTGCCTGCAACATGTGATAGAGAGGTCTCTGTCTTTGCAGGAAGTTTGATTAAGTTTAAGTTCTAGAGCTAATGATCTAAAAAGAGCAGGTTTGGTGGACTGGTGTCGTCTTTAAGGAGATTCCCTCAAGGGTTTTTTATAGTGCATTCCCCTAGATAGCTCTTGTATTCTTCTTTGACATGATTCCCTGCACAGAGGCTACAGACTTTCTATGTCTGCAGAGACTGTAAAAGGCTTCCTTCTTTTGCACCATCAAAACTGCTTCTGAGCAGCCTAGCATGAGCCATTAAAGGAGTGCAAAGCAGTGCCCTGCCAACACCATTCCCCCGGGGACCAGAAATAGTAAATGAATGTGAATTCTAGTTCACTGGACAGACTTTTGTGATACCATCATTTCAATAGTTCTCTAAATAAAATATAAATGATTGACTTATGCTAGGATGTTAGAATTACAACAGGAATGTTACCTATGCATCACTATTTTGAGAAATTTGGTAATATCTATTACAGTACATGTGATAAACATGTTTTCTTTTTGTTTCCAGAAATTGTTGCCTAAAAGTTAAAGTATCCAGAAGTTTTACAACATCATCTATAGGGTCTCCAAAAATTAATTACTACCCCTAAAATGTTTTCAAGGGTAGTATTTGGAAATAATTACCTGGATACACAAACCTGACCTGAACCACCTTCTAAAACATCTACATTTCAGATTTTTAGCCTCTGGGGCAAAGAGGGTTAAGGGAGAAATGAAAACAAAAATCCAGATCCAAGACTTCTTTTTTATTATTATTCTTTGTCTTCTGCATGTATTTTTCAGTCCATGATGCAGAGAATAGGTGATCAACTGAACTTCTTACAGGTCTGTAATGTGGTTCCTTTTCAACTTTCCATTAAAAGAAAACGACTAGCATGATTTGACATATGTTGCATTTCAATGGAGTTCCTTAGCAGTGTCTCCTGCCCAGCCTCTCATTTTACTGCACACACTCCTGTTGAGAACGTATCCACAACACCTGATCATATACCACACTTTTGAAAGCAGTCAGACCTTTGGTACTAACTTCCAGCAGACAGGCTCCACATATATTTCCTATATGTTCGCACATTACCAAGATATTCCTCTAAGTTTCAAAGATAACATCTTAAAGAAAATTTTACCTATATCCTTCCTCTTTCCCCTTGGAAAAGGGAAAAATCTAGAGTTTTTGTCTTTTATTTCCTTTTGTAATAGATATTAAAACCGTATCTAACCTGAAGGCCTCAGTCATCAGAGGGAAATGAGGAGAATAGAATTATGTCACAAAAATAAATGTAATATCAAGTAGCCACTTTGAATAAGTATGTTGAAAGCAATTTGAAAGGTTTAAGCTTTTAATACTTGCTTTGATGTCAGTCCTCAGAATGAGTTCTGAGGCTGATTTCTGATTTGAGGGTATATTCATCTGATTTGATGGATATTCATCATCTTTATAGACAGTCTATTTTCAGTATATATTTTTCTATTTACAGTACTGTAAATTTAACAATTACTTTCAACTTGTGTAACCAATGATTAAAATTCTGCCTTCCTTTTCTTCTGTTGAGATATATATATACATATTTTTTTTTTTTTCTTCAACATATCACCTCTCCAAGATACTAGTAGGCACCCAATATAAGTAGGCATCCATTGCTTAGAAACAAACAGGAATGGGAAAACAATTAAAACAAAAATGCTCTCATCTTTTAAATTTATTTTTACATATTAAGAAGAAAAAAGAAAACAATACTTGCAAAATATAAAGTTCTCTTAATCTTTCCATTTAAATATAATTCAGTGGGCACCTTAGGGAAGACCTAATGTTGTTATAAATAATTCTAGTAGTTAATTTTCATGCCTGAAAATAGGTGGGTTCCAAGTGTAACTAAATACCATCTTGTCTACAATGTATTTCGAAATGAATAGGTATTTTGGTACTTGTTCACCAGGAAAGGATAAATTATTAGTCTAGTGACCACTGATGAAATCATGTGCCTGAGTTATTCTCTCCTACAAGTGTGTCTTGCAGTTCAGTCATGTTTTATAGAAAGCTTTAGAGAGTCACAAGACTTAACAACAACAACAAAAAAGAAACCACAAGCAAAAATAAACAAGGAAAACCACCCTGCAATTATTCTCTATGGTAAATATTTCTCACTGTATGGTCCTACAGTATGAATTACCTGTCTCCAGTCTAATTAACTTCATTCCATTGGTGAAAGTTACATGTGACACAACAGATGAGTAAAACTGGCAGTTGCTATACTTAAACACCCAGTACTGAAAAGCAGCCAGCAGTGTTCTGTACAGAAATAAAACAGTCACACATGTGGAAACAGGCTTTTTTTTAAAAACAAACAACAAAATAACACTCCAGAATGGGATAGAAAAGACTACAAAGCATGTTGCTACAACTGCATAATATTAAGCCACAAGGTTTGTCAATGCAGAAATTAAGTGCTGGAACAGCAACCAGCATTTCAGTTCCTCATAATTGTAGCTATTGTCCTAAGTATGCTGAATGAAACAGAAGGAACTATTGTATGAATATCACTATCATAGCAAAGTTAGACTATGGAAAAGCATGAGTACAAAAAATACATTGCTTAGCCTATGTTTATTTCTTTATAATTTACAAAAATAAAGCTGCAGTGGGACAGAAAAAGTGTATGGTGCTCAAGGAAAAGTTTACAGTAAATTCTATAAATTCTTCAGCTATAAGTGTTTCTTGAAGGGAGTACCTTGTGCAACCATGAATGAAATTCCTCAGTCTCATCAGAAAATTATATTATAGAATAGAAAAAGTTCAGGTGCAGTTACACTCTAAGTAATACCAATGTAAGAAGTGAAAATGACAGGACAACTTAGAACCTCAGATTAATTTTATTTAATGGTTCTCCTTAATTTTATTCAGTCTTCTTCCAGGCCATAGATGCTTTCAGACTTTCAAATGCTATCCATTTTTTTAAGATAATCTGTTTCTGGCTCTTGTCCCTCCACTGGTATTTAAGATTTTGAAATTGAAATGGGGGTAGGAAATCTGTTCATAGCTACTTGAAGAAAAGAATCCATATATTTTCTCATAGTTGCATTGGGTTTGAAATGAGGGCAGTGCTTCCTGTGGTTAAAATGTATACGCCTAGAAGATTTATAATTGTTAATAAGCTAAGTCATATGAGAATTTGACTTAAATTACTAAAGATAACTTTTCAGACTCCATTAGTTTCAGAAATACACTGGGATGGTGCTTTCCCTACAATTATGTAATAAGACTTCAGGAAATACTAAAGTGGAACCTTAACTTCAACCTTGTGCTTCAACAACAACATCTTATTATATTCACTGTTCCAAAATTTTAATGGTAGTAAAAAATAATAATTCATGAAGTATTGTCAGCTCCGAATTGCTCAGCTTAATATCAGGATTTGACTGAACATAGCTTTGTCATGGCTTAATTACAAAGTATGAATAAAGGTCAATGAGATTTTACAGGTCTTGTCCATGTTGCAGGCACTTTATTCAATCTTTCAAAATGTCAGAAAGAATGCTTTGGGGAACACAGAGCAAAAGCCAAGCTTTTACACGCTACACTTCTGGGAAACAAATTGTGTAGCCTGCTGCTCTTCTTTTAAAACCAATACTACAGGCTCTGAGACAAGATAATGGATTCAAGGAACCACAGATCTGGTTTACTATGCCTATTTCTATGTGATTTATTGTTGTATTTATATTTAGAAGAAACTTCTACCCAATGAACACTGACCTCTGATGCACTGCAGCTACTTGATATCAGGGGAGATGGCGACCAAGAGTCTCTACCACTCCCAAACTCTAAATAAAGCAGAGAAATTCACACATAGTAGCTAAGCTATCTGACCCTCTTTCATATGCTTCATGCCTGAAAAACACGATGACTCTTCTGAGTCCAACAAGTCCTCTAGAAAACTCTCAGTTTGTTTATCAAAAAGATAAAAAAAATGCTAAAGTGATTGTATAAATTACCATAATCCTTCAAAGGGCTATGAATCGGTTTATTTGTCCAATATGGCAAATTGCTCTGTAACTTTACATTTACAGCCTTTGTCATCTATTACTTGATTTCCGTCTGTCTTAACAACGAAAGACATGCTAGTAGAATCCTTTTACACATATCAATTCAATGTCTTGTAAGAAAACTCAAAACTTTATGAAGTAGCTATTCAGTCTTGGACAAAGGTTAAGATAAAACTTTCTTTTTAATAAGATCTAATTCTTACCAGTAGAAAAAGATCAAGGCAAACCAATCAAGAATAATGCTAATAAGGTAGCAAATATTTTGCTTTCTTCTTTAATCTCCAACAGCCTATTGATAATTTAACCCTAGTTTTGCAAATCTACAGTCAAATCTACCTGAGACCAAAAATGGAAGAAGGAATACAAAGAATTTTATTGTGATTCACACTTGGTCCCCTGCTACTTAAACATGCAGAATTTAGGGGTATGAGAGGGAGAATTGTTGGTATTGAAAATCTTACCTTTTTTACAGATGTTTTTCAATGTTAGTGAAGTGAGTGTGGAGAATTACTTTATATTTTGCACAAAATATCAAGAGTAATACTCATCCGTCATTCCTAGGGATGGATTTGCTTTATCATCACATTTTCAGTGTCTTGATGTGCCATTCATAATTGGGTTTTGCCATTGTAAACATCTAAGGGTAGCAAGTAGTTACCTGTAAGCCCAATAATAATCCCATGTCATTCTGATCTATTGCTGAAAGTAAGCAGCACCTTCCATCATGAGCAGATCCAGTCAATTCCAGTGTGGGTTGTTTGAGTCAAAGAGATCTGATCCTTCTTTATCATGTGATAGTTGTGATTTTGAACACTAATTAGGTATTTTGTCGCCTACTACATGGTGGACATATTTATTTAAGATTAATACTAAGGAATGATATAATAATTTTTAAATAAAGCTTTATACAGTGAACTGTCTCCAGAAACAGATAAAATCCATCACAACATATTAAAAGAAATGATAGTGACATTTTGTAGAAATGTTTCTGCCACTTAAGAAGCTAGACTTTTTATTAAAGATATAATGTACCTTTTCATCACATTGTCATTGCGGACTGCAATCTCTGTTTCAAGAGGAGAATTATGATGAACCGTCCTATTTTCCCTACAACCTACAGAAATAGAAAACTGCATTGGATTTAAAAAACTAACTGTAAACATAGCATAAATATATTCTAAATTATGGATTATCTGTTTTACTTAGCTAGAATGTGAAGTGGGTTTGTTGTTAATGTGGTGTTATCCAACAATTTTCTTACTGAAATTAATAAGCTATGGAACCATAGAATCATAGAATAGTTTGGGTTGGAAGAGACCTTAAAGATCATCTAGTTCCAACCTCCTTGCTATGGATATATCCCACTAGACCAGGCTGCCCAAGGCCCCATCCAATCTGGCCTTGAACACTTGCAGGGATAGGGCAGCCACAGATTCCCTAGGCAGCTTGTGCCAGTGCCTCATCACCCTCATGGTGAAGAAATTCTCCCTTATATCAAGCCTAAATCTGCCCCTCGCCAGTTTATACCAGTTACCCCTAGTCCTATCACTACAAACCTTTGTGAACAGTCCCTTCCCAGCTTTCTTGTCTGCCTCCTTCAGGTATTTGAAAGTTGCTATAAGATCTCCTCGGAGCCTTCTCTTCACCAGGCTGAACAAACCTAACTTTCATAGCCTATTCTGGTATGGGAGGTGCTCCAGCACACTTGTCATCTTTGTAGCCATCATGTGGACCTGTTCCAACAGTTCCATATCCTTCTTGTGTTGACTATTCTAGAACTGGACTCATGTTCCAGGTGGGGTGTCACAAGAGAGGAACAGAGGGGCAGAACAACCTCCCTCAACTTGCTGGCCACGCTTCTTTTCATGCAGCCCAGGATAAGGTTGGCTACCTCTCTAAATCATAGAATCATAGAACAACCAGGTAGGAAGGGACCCGTCGGGTCTTCTAGTCCAACCATTCCTATAAAACACTAGACCAAGTCCCTCAAGACCTCATCCACTCATCCCTTAAACACCTCCAGGGAAGGTGAATCAACCACCTCCCTGGGCAGCCTATTCCAATGCCCAATGACCCTTTCTGTGAAAAACTTCCTCCTAATGTCTAGCCTAAATCTCCCCTGGCAGAACTTGAGGCCATTCCCTCTTGTCCTGTCCCCTGTCACATGGGAGAAGAGGCCAGCTCCCTCCTCTCTACAACCTCCTCTCAGGTAGTTGTAGAGAGTAATGAGGTCTCCTCTCAGCCTCCTCTTCTCCAGGCTAAACACCCCCAGCTCTCTCAGCTGCTCCTCATAAGGCCTGTTCTCCAGCCCCTTCACCAGCTTCGTGGCTCTTCTCTGGACTCTCTCCAGAGCCTCAACATCCTTCTTGGGCTGAGGGGCCCACAACTGAACACAGGATTCAAGGAGCGGCCTCATAAAAAAAGTAAATACAAAGAAGTAACTTGGTTTTCACTGAGCAGTTGTGTTAGTGTCCATTATATTACCCTTATTTTTTCAAAGACCTGCTGAAGGGTTGGTATTAATGGAATGGGAGTTTATATAAAGGTAGCTAAAAAAAAAAACCCAAACCAAAGCAGTTTGCATGTGATAAACCAGATTTTCACATACTCAATTGTGCACATGACTGTGTAAGGATAAGGCCTGAAACCATGTACTAGTGCTGTTAAAAGAAGAGCTGACTGTTTTCTAGATTTGCTGTTTAAATCTGTTGTGTTGTGTAATTCCGTTACCTGTGATTTTTGTCAAATGAGTGAATTGTTATGCTCAAAGTTTTCAGGAAATTATAAGCAAATTCTATGATTGTAAAGTTACTTCGAAACAGATTACAAATATTTGCATAGTCAAATTTACCACAATATACTAAACATTAAGTACAAACATGCTCATGACATACTAGATTTGCACTAGACACAAAGGTTAGGAGGCATGAGTTGTTCATGTGTTTGTGTCCAATTCCTTACAACCATACTCTGTGTTTTATTTTGCTAGATTTTTTACACAAAAACAATTTAAACCATCCGATTAAAAAGGATACATGTTTAGAAATTCACCTCTATAAAACTATCTTCAAAACACTTCAAAGTCATTTTTTCTCCACCATATGACTGTGTAGAGTTTGTGACCTTTTATTCACCAACTTATTTTGTATTTCTTTTCTGAATTTCCCCTTAGTTGCTACAACTCATTCAAAAAATCAATTACATCTTGAAATAATACGACAAATATGAAAACAATCAGCTTATGGTGATATTTAGATACAAATCACAGTTCCTTGAATCTCCATTACTTTCCCTAAGATGTTTTTTCTCTGAATTTTTTGTAAAGAGTAATTGTGCATTGCCAATAATAATTAAGCTGTAACAAATAAACCTCTAAAATACTACCTTCTCTGAAAGTAATTTTATACTAACTTTGCCTATAGGCCTTCACTAGGTAAAAAATATTTTGCTTCCTCTACTTTTGTCAGGATCAATAAAAAAACCACATAGGATTGCTGAGAATTTTTGTAGACAGAAGCAATTTTTTATTTACTCAGATTGTGAAATATAATAAATACTATAAAAGCTCTTTCTTAAGCAATATGTTTACTTTAAACAAAACGAGTATTTATTCATTAATTCAGAAATAGATAAATTCTGATTAGAGACAGTTGTTTTCATTTATCAAGGCCAGTAGAACTCTTATCACTCTGGTAAATTAAAATTGTAAAGGAAAATATTTCCAAACGATGTATTTATTACTTAAAACCACATTCATGTTTTGTCTCTCTCCTTCTCTTGTTAATCTACATAAAAGGTGTTGTCCCCTTATATATATGTGATTTTATTACTTTAAGTTATTTTGAAGCATTTCTCTTTTCATTATGACCTTTCCCTCCGCCCCCTTCTATACCAATCAACTGAAATTTGTTTGGAATCAAAATTGTTTTGGAGTCAAAGAACACGCTGCTTCTAACATTATGGCAGTTTGCTGACTGAAAATTTAAGTAAAATATTTGCTATTATCTAACTGTTCTGTTATACCATTCTTATGTATGCATTATGTTCACTACTTTGCTTAAGCCAGTGTATGTTGTTGGCATGGCTTCCTGTTAAAGTATTTTGTGAAGACAAAAAATTTTCTTCACAAATCTTTTTGTCACTACTGGTAAACAAGACTATGAGCAACCTGATTTAGGGCAAGAGGGCTGGAAGCAGATGATCTTTAAGATCCCTTCTGACCCAAACTATTTGATGACTCTATGATTATATGATTATCAGAGGAATATTTGAGATAGTGCAGAAAACAAATGCAAAAAAAAACCCAAAAACCCAAAACAACAAAACAAACACCCTAAAACCCTTAACCAAAAAATTTATAGTTTTACAACGTAATTGGGAAAGTTTTAATGAAAGAGAAAACAGTTCCTTAGTAATGATAACAAAACGTGATGCACATAGAAATCTGTCATGATGCCAGGGCCCAGGAACAGAGAGGGATTTCCAGGATGAAGGGTTATGCAGGAGGATGTGGCCAGCCAGGGTCTATTCTATTGTCTAGAGTCAGAGAGTAAGGCAGAATAGAGGGCAGCCCGAGCCTCAGCCATTGGGCACCTACCTCCCTGGGAACAGGGACAGTCCAAAGCTTGGGAGTTCCATGGCTGGATAGGGTATAGTTTTGGTGGAGCTCAATATTGACATTCTCTGACATCACTGCAGCAGGCACTGATGGACTCATAGGTACTAGTAATGGAGCATTCACCCTCAAAAGCAAACATGCACATAAAACACAACAATAAAACAGTGCAGTGTTTGAATTGGTTTCAAGTAAGATTTATTATTGGCTAACTACTTTGTTTTTTGGACACTTAACTTTGCTGTTTGCATTTTAATGCAAGATGTCAATCAGTTGTTGAGTATAATCTCTTTAAAAATGCAATTTTAACATTTCAAAATTGGAAACAACCACCTTTATATAAAACTTTCTAAAACATTCCATTAAAGCTAGTTACTTGAATATTTTTAGGTTTGATATCTGCTTTATCAAACTGTGCTTGGCATGAGGGCAAATTTTCTCTTAAGATGACAAAGTCTAAAACCAGTTCATCCTTTTTTACAAACACTCTTGAGGAAGATTGTTGTGAAATAAAGTATAACCTTACTGTTTGTCCTGTAATGATTATATCTCTGACACTTTTCAAAGCAGAGGTGAATTTGACAGGGATTTTTAAATGTAGTTTCAAAGAAAAATCCCACAGTTATACAAAAGTGTATAGCTTATAAGTGTTTCTTATAGTAGCTTAACTGTTAAAAGTCTCATGAGTTCCTCAGTTAATTTGAAAAACATAAGACACAGACTTGGAAATACCTTGGGAACTTTTCAAGCTACATAATATCTGGAGGAGTACATTGAATCCATTAATTCCTCAGTTATTTGAGATTTCACTAACTTTGCTTTAATATAATTTAATATAATTTAATTCTTATCTATATTTTATTATGTAATGTTTGGCACACTGTAAGCTTTAGAGATCTGCCAAGTATAAACTAGATTGACCTAAATTCTCATTTCTTGGGTCATTGCTGTTTCTGCACAACCTTGAAAACTGAAGCATAGGATGAAATAGAATAATCAGAGCTTTATTAAAAACACTCCTGAGAATTTCATGTCTTTAATTTCAGACTGCAACTTTTGCTGTGAAGAAGTGATTGAAACATTTGATGCTTGTTAGTTTGCATAACAGAACACAGAAATCACTTTACAGGCAAAGAAAGTACAAGGTAGGACTCTAGAGTACTTTAAGTGAAATGAAGAAGGAGTTAAATGAAGTTTCTGCAGAAGTGTAGAGTTTTGAATAAAAAAAAAGAGAAAGAAATCAAAACAACTAGACTCTTCAGCAATCTATTCCTTCTATAAAGATGTCCTAGCAATAAGAAGCAGACACATTCATATTTCAAGAGTTTTAGCATTTAATAAAACATCCAGAACCTATCTAAAATATAACAAAGATCTTGTGTGTAAACTGAAGAACATCCAAGTATTCTTGTTCTTATAGCCTTGACTTGTGCTAATTTTTTTTAAGCTAAGCCAGAGTTTTAAGATCTGGCAGAAAAGTGAATAAAAATACATATTTTCCTAAGTTGAATCCTAAATTATGCTCAAACTACTGGAGGGGAAATCAGCTGTTCAATTTTCAAGGAAGAATCCAGTAGTGAAATTAATTATACTTCCAGTAACCATCTAAAGTTTGAGTGTTTCAAATCTGGATTATAAAAATATCTCTTTATCCATAGGGGTTAATTTTTCACCACAATTTACTAGGTTTCCTACTTTTCAGAAGAGCACTCTCAAACATTACGTTTTATTCCATATTTCAGCAAGTCACTACATTCTATAGTTCTTCCATTTTTTAATAAACTCCATATTTGCAAGAAGGAAAATGAAGAGTCTCAGCTTTACAGTTTATATGTATTTCTAATTTTTGTACGGGAGTTCCTCACAGTTTTCTGCCCTTTGCTGTTACTATATACTAAGTAAGATACTTCTAAAGGATATAGTTAAAGAATAATCCAGAATACTCTAAACCAGGATACTACAATAATACTACAAGATCAACTGACTTTATTATGTCTATCAAATTGCACTGTTTATAACGTGGAACACCCAAAGAAAGTTCAAGGGAAAGATTTTTTTTTCTTTTGTACTGATACTGATTTATTTTTAAAAAGAAATTTAAGTTTTTTGAAATCCCAACTCAAAACAGATCTTAAGTCACTTGTAGTAGGAAGTCTGACTGGAGTAAATTCTCACAGATTTCAGTTTCTATAAATCATCGAGTAACTGAGAGGTGAGAACAAGTGGTTCATTCTGGAAAGTAAAAGGGTGGAATTGGTGAGAAATTATTTCCAGTGCCAGGAAATTCTCATATTATGAAAGAAGTCCCTGTGTCACCTTCAGAAATACATTGTATACTCCCTCATTCTGTGCAGCACACTTAAAATTGTGTTCCCGAAGTCAGTCATAGAACAAGACTCAATTTTTCACAAGAAAAATCCCTGTAATATGGACATTGTTACACTTGCATGGGCATAAAATTTTCAAAGACATATATTTGTCTGATATGGTCCAAAGATTTTGTGTACACTACAATGCCTACCAAGTCCACACTATGGAGTCCACCTCAGTGTTAATCAAAACACTTATAAGCTATGTTTCTTAAGGCACACGAGCTATATTTGGTAATGTTTAAAAAAGGAATGTAAATGTGTATAATGAGGTGTCATTTTAAATGGTGTTCAATGACCTGGATAGCTATTTTTTTTTCAATGCATAGTGCTAAAGGTATAGATAGCATTGATGAATTGTGAGATGTTACAGTAAAACTTAACGACACAAAACCCAGCAAAAGATAATACAAGTGAGATCTTTCCAAATGAGGTCAAGCACAGTGCAAGAGTGAACCTAACAAATGCAGACCCAGTCACTGCTCAGGTATCATTTTTCACTCATTTTGTTTTCACCCAGCACTGTAGAGCTGACTACTATAGATCCTACATGCTACATGTTCATGATAAGGGCACAACTGATAGGTAACAGAGCTGTTGAAATTGCTTTCCTCTTTATTGCCACAGTTTATTTTTGATCCTTAATGAAAGAGGCACGTTTAGTGTTCTCTTGTGTTAGAGATGTTAAACTGAAACACTCTGTCTTAATTGCACAGACATAAGTGGTTACTGTTAGAGCTGAAAGTAAACTGGCTCTGCTCATCAAGGCCAAATGCTTTGTGGGAAAGTTTTTTATAAATAATTGAAGTATAAGCAACTGCAATAATAAGTAATGGGAATTAGGGTACATGGGCTTACAAACACTGCAGTATGTTTTGCCAAGCTAAAGAAACCTGGAGAATAGTTATGGAATAAGGTGGTAAAAGGTTTTCCTTTTTATTTGTAAGAGAGTTTTTAAATGTTTCCTATTTTTGACACCTTCTCTCAAAGTACATTTGCATGACTAAATTTTGAGAGTTTATTTGAAACCCTTGCCCTTTCTTTGAATCAGTAAGTAGAAAAGTCAGTTATGTCTTTTTAGTATTCATTAATATTTCTAAATTCTCTACCTTGCTATTGTTATGTTAGAACAGGGTAAGTGGTATAAGATATAATACAAATAAGATATAATATGATTATATTATAAATATATATCATAATAATGATATATAGTAATACTACTAAACAATAAAGTCTTGCTTTTATATCTTTGATGACATGTGGAGAGAGAAGTGTTTAAAAAATAAAATTAAAAAGCTTGAATTAAGTTATCAGGGTTGATTTCAGGTATTTTTTAGAAATGCAATAAAAGATGACTCATGAGCTTTAACACACACTAAAGGAGAACCTCTTCATTTTGGTAAGATTACTTTTGATGTTGAAGACTTACTTTTTCAAAAAAAAGTGTATATAAGGTATTACATACATGCTTTCTTGACTGCTTATTTATGGCTCTGCCTTGAAGTGGTGGGATTAATAACAATTAAAAAAAAAAAAGAAAGAAAGAAACAGAGCTGTACTATGAGTTCTTTTAATATTACTAAAAAATACGTTCTGATACCAAAGACACAAATGTATTTGATAAATAAACTGGAACATTTACATCAAGATGGGTGAGAAGAAGAAAAAGGTTTACCTGTACTGATAGCAACTGAGAACATCTTATCCAGGCACAGGAACAGAAGAAGCATTAGAATAACCTATATATTTCTTTGACAGCAGAGGTATATAAATACCTTTAAAAATTATAACATTCTATTGATATACTTCATGTAGTAAAATATGGTGGGGTGTTTTGGTTAGTTTTTTTGGTTTTGTTTTTGTTTTTTTTTTTATTGTGAGACTTTTCCTCTTATTCAGCCATCTGGAACTAAAGATCACCTGAAGTCTATAAATATGTAGAATACTTCCTCCCTCATCCAGCATGTTCTTATATTCTGCTGCCAGGAGAGAAGATATGAGGCTAATATAACTATCAATACTTTCTATCAAAGGATAGTCAAGAAATAGTGTTTCCCAAGGGCAGATAAATGCTAGACCACAACAATAATCACTTAAGACCTGTTCAATTTTTTATTTTTCCTTTTATTTGGTACCTCCTGTGTTCATATTGTGCTGGTTTGAGAACACATTGGTTCCAAGCACTAGTACAATCCACAGTCAGGTGAAAACAACATTCCAGATACCAGCAATCATTAATGCTTATCAGGCAACATTAATAAGCTATAGTTACCAAGGAGTAGTATATGAAATCTTGTCTATGACTGGGAAATATACAGATTCTTTGTTAAATAGCTTAGTGGGAATTACCAGTCTTCAGTTTTAACTATGTGTTCATATATATTTTTTCTCTGATCTACAAAATGAAAAATATTTTGAACACTGCTTTTCATTTGTGTAACATTAGTCTCCATTTTTAAAACCCAACCTATCTGTGGGTCGTTGTACCTCTCAAGAAGTGATGTATATTCTGTGATTGTTCTAATAAGATATTGTGACTCAGCCACATCACCTAGCTACACACTACAAATTAACTAGTTCTACAACCAGTAAGATTTAAGAGAGTCAAATAGCATTTCTGTTTCTTTTTCTGCCTCTGTGATTGAAGACCAAATACACAGAGAACGACAGATGAGTTGCCTTTTTTTTCTGTTATTCTACTATTAAGTACATGATTCAAATGAGAGAAGAAAACACCCGGTAAACTTCTTAGATTTTTGATTAGATAGTCTCACTATCTAATGTAGAATGTAATTCTACAACAGGTAACAAGAGTCTTGTGAAGTCCACAAAGTGATAGTGTGTTGGTAGAAGATTTTATACATTCTTAAAACTGATATGTGAGCTGATGAATTAGACATGGAAGGTCACAATTTATTATTATTAATAAACCAAAGCAAAATTGACTTGTTGATACAAATTATTAATTTTAACACTGCTTTTTTTTTCTTTTTCTCATAGCATAGATAAATTCAATTCTTATACTGAGAAACTGTTTTGACGAGAATTAACAAACACTATACATGGAATCAAGAGTATGTTGTTAGACATATTAATGTTGCAGCAGCACAACATCAGCTGAAATTATCTCAGTAAAACATAAAAATCTTATTAATAACAGTTAATATTGTCATTCAGAAATTTCACACATTTTACTCCTTGACTCTGTCTTTGACTCACCTTTCCAAAGACTCTCCAGGTCCTAAGGCTAACAGTTCAGATTGTTGAGTGACAACAATTTGCCATGGTCCTGCCAACATAAGCTAAAACAAGGCAGGGGCCACAGCCAGTACATCCAGGATCTAAGATTCTACACTACCAGGCCAAGGAAGCTCTTATGACCTCTTACTAATAAGAGCAACAATATGTATTTACCACAACAAAATGTTTGTTTAGGGACTTTATATCATTGCTTGTTTTCCTACCTTTTCTTTATTGTGCTGCCTTTTAAATTCATATCCTTTTATAGTGATGTTTTTATTTCTGTATTAGGATACCTAGACAAAAGTAAAGTAACTTCTGTATTATTGGGTTAACATTAATATATCCTAAAATAATAAATAAATAGATAGATAGATAGATAGATAGATAGACAGACAGACAGACAGACAGACAGACAGACAGACTAAAAAACCCAATAAATTACTGCCAGTTCTGGGAGGCAGCAGAAAACAAGTTATCAATATATTTCCCAAAGGGTTGGGATTTCTTTCACTGGTACAAGTTCAGATGAGTGTTCCTTCAATGTAGATTTCAATCAGCTTGCATTAGACATGTTACAAATAGGACAGATTTATCTTATCTTAAAGTCTGTATGTTTGTTGAGTGAGTCCGGCAGTAGCTAAACATCTTGTGAATGTAGCAAGTATAGGCAATGTTATTGCCTTAGTGCCTTAACTTTTTTAAGGACAAATGTTTTTTTCATTTCACAGTTTTTCCAGTATAAACTGAAATTATCTCAGTTATTTGTTCAGTCTTGCATTGCTCCTGTTAGCACAAGTTATAATCACAATACTACCTTTTTGGTTTATGATAGTTGTCTACAAAAAAGACTTAAGCATTATCAAAACACCTCAGATGCCTTGTTTATGTGCTAGTTAAACATTTTGATCTGTGTTTGTCAGTGTATGTTCCCAAAGCATAGTTCATTGACTTGAATTAACTGGAAGTCCTAAACCAGAGGCTAGCTGTATAATGGCAAACTGTGCTGACACTTCAGATGCAAGAGCTGCTACAATTAACCACAGAGGCAAGGAAAAAATTTTGATGCTTAAGTCTACAGTTTTCTTATGACTTGATCCTAATGTTAATCAAATTAGTACAACTATTTCCTCTGATTATTTGCATTGATTTTGGATTAAACAGCCCCAGAACCATTTTCAGTTAAACAATCAAAACATATTGTATTACTGTGGTTGCACAGAGAAAGGTTACCAAGAAAAACAAAACAGTGTTGTTGTAACACGCGTGATAATTGGAGTCAAAATTCTTGCATGAAGTTTTCAGCTAAAAAATCTAGAAGTATTGAGAGAAAAAAAAAACCCCTAAAATTATTATCAAAGACATCACTTCTGAAGCAGCTTAAATAACTTGCATTTATCAGTATTCCAAAAGCCGCCTTTCCTAGGGTTTAAAGATACTAAGTTCACAATTCACTGTAACTTTAATTACTTGTATTTCTGGAGAGTTTGCTTGTTTGGTTTTGGTTATGTTGTTGGTTTTGATTTTCCTTATTTGTTAATTGAACGGAAACAAGTAATATATTGAAGTATAGTGAATGGAGGAATATAACATGCTCTGCAATTTAATTGGTCAATTAATTTTCATGGAATCATAGAATCACCAGGTTGGAAGAGACCCACCAGATCATTGAGTCCAACCATTCCTATTGAACACTAAACCACGTCCCTCAGGACCTCATCCACCCGTCCCTTAAACACCTCCAGGGAAGGTGTATCAACCACCTCCCTGGGCAGCCTATTGTGGGAAGATTTTACAGAGAACAAGGCCTGGATGCTGTGAGAATGCTTGATACTGAGCAACTCTAAGGAGACCTTGAAGCAGAGAGCTGAAAGATAAACACAAGCCAGCTGGGAGAAACCCAGCAGCTAGTTCAGTGGGAACGAGTACCACCTGAAAGGAAAACAATGGACATGAACTGTCAACATAGCTAACTTTAGCATAACTTGGTTTCTTGGCATGCATGGTAGCTTAGCCAATAATATGTTGGTAATAGCCTTATGGACAGCTACCTTTAGCCAATAGTACACTGTAGTCAACCTCGTGGGCACACAGTTATGTAACCGAATGGGGTATATAGAAAGACAGCTAAGCTGAATAAAGGTGCTTGCTGACTGATCAGATTGATCTCTGCATCTGCTTTACAACAGCCTGTTTCAGTGCCCAGTGACCTTTTCTGTGAAAATTTTTTTCCTAATGTTCAGACTAAACCTATCCTGGCAGAGCTTGAGGCTATTTCCTCTTGTTCTGTCCCCTGTCACTTGAGAGAAGAGTCCAGCATTTGTTTCCATATGTTAGCTGTAAGTTTTCCAAAAGTATGCTGAAGACTGCATTACAACCAGTACATACAGAGGTCACTAGCATGATAATTTCTGAAATAAAATGTTTCAGGTTCTCCTGTATTTCACACTCACACTTTTCCTCCATCTCTGTTGAGTCAACCAAATAAATCTGCTAACCACCATGGCACATATATTCATCTTATACTGCAGTATGCTATGTATCATTACCAGTCCCTTCTTCTCTTGTCTGCATTTTACAACACTGAAGATTCATAGAACATGTAGCAAAATGAAAAAAAAAATGCACCACGAGGGCTGAAAACTGTCATTTAAATGAGATGTTTCCTCTTAGTTACCCCTTCTTCCTAAAGTAGTAACCTACACTTCTCTTTCTTGTAAATGATTCTGTATTATAAAAAATAAACTGTACTTGAACTGTACTGCTAAAATAACATTTTCCGACAATTATTTGCTTTGTATCCTAAAACAATAACAACTAGTGTTTGAAGAATGCTAGTTCTACTTTAGTGCCTCTATGTAGCTGCATGGATCTGTCAAGTGTTTTGAATCATAACTATTAATCATCCAGCTGTGTATAGTTAAAAAGGAGAATTTAAAATTCATCAAAAGAGAGAAAATATCATTATGCCTTCCTGTTCGCCTTACCAATCATTTCTCTGTGGTTAGTATTTCGGAGGTAGATGTGTTCATTGCATATAAGAAAGGTGTTTATCCTTGCCTTTGAGCAAAGAGTGAAGTGCCTATTGGAGATAAGGGTCTTATCCAAGATCTCTCTGTATTCCAGCAGCATGTTCTGGGAACAACATGAAGGCCTTCTAATACTACCTGCCAACCTTTAGTTCTACTACCCTGACCTTTGCGACAGTTGATCGTTTTCCTTTTTTCTGTATAGCCTTTATTGCTTGTTCTAATATCTTGAGGTATAAACATTATAGTAAGAGTAGTTGATTGCATTAGGGTTTTAGGTCATGCCCTAGTTTTCATAGTTTTCAAAAGGGCCTGAATTTCATAGAAACTGAAGATCTCTGCGTAAGAGTTGCTACATATATTCCGGAACATAAAGTAAATTAGCTCTCTGAGATATCTTTCCACAAACTGAGCTGATTGAGACAATATCTATCTCCTGTGACACTAATAGTTTTGCCTTTCCCACTCAAACTATTGGTTTATGTCATTCTGATGGTGTCATTATTTCTGAATTCTTCCTTTGACCTTGTGTTGAATTTTAAACATCATTTTTCTTTCTGAGACTCTGATCTTGCTAACAGCCTTAGAATTGTACTTTGTCATGATATTTTTCCTTCTTTTGTTTGATGTTAGTTCCGATTGCCTAGTGAACCATCTCAGCAAATTTCTCCTCTTCTGAGTCTACAAAGCTCCCAAAGGTGTTTCAGAGGTGTGCTAAACAAATAAGTAGAAAAACTTCTAAGTTTGGGAATTGCCCACCTATTTCATTCAATCCCCTGCTAAATATATGCAGTTCCTGTTATATACAACATGAATGTAGAAAATTAATTTGCTTAGCCTGGATTATAAGAATGCTTGCTGTCAGAAAGACTACATCATATGTATTTTAAAAGGACACTCTATAACTGTATTGTGAGTACTAGGTAGAAATTACTTATCAACGAAAAATAAAGACTTGTTGCATTGATTTTTAATGCAAATTTAAATATACTAATGTAACAGAACTATGTAAGCATTTTTGTACCCAGTGGCACTGTAAGAGTTGTCTTGACATTGTCAGTAGTGGTCTAGCAGTGTAACGTTAGCTTTATCCTATACTAAATGGCCATGGACCCACTCCTGTTCTCTAAGGTTTCTTATCAGCATGTTATGAGAACATTCTAGATGAATAAGAGCTTGGAATGATATTACAAGCAATATTATTTATCTGATGTTACAGCAATATTACTGACATTACAGGCTTGAACAGTGGGTCCATGAACAACTCATGAGGTTCAACAAGACCAAGTGCCAAGTCTTCCATCTGGGTCAGGGCAAATCCCAGTAAAGATGGAGAATGATCTAGTGATACTAGTAGATTAAAAACTGGGCATGAACCAGCAATGTACACTTGCAGATCAGCCATATTCTGGACTGCATAAAAAGAAGCATGGCCAGCAAGTCAAGGGAGGGCATTCTGCCCCTCTACTATGTTCTCATGAGACCTCATCTGGAGTAATCTATTCAGTCCTGGAGTTCTCAACACAGAAAAGACATAGATCTATTGAAATAAATACAGAGAAGGGTTACAAAGATGTTCAGAGGGCTAGAACACTTCCCATTCAAGAAAAGGTTGAGAGACTTGGCTTGTTTAGCCTAAAGAAGGCTCCAGGGAGACTCTATATCAGCCTTCCAGTACTCTGAGGGGGGCCACAGAAAAGTTGGGAAGTGGCTCTTCATCAGAGATTGTAGTGACGTGATGAGGGGTAATGATAGAGGGGAGATTTAGATATTAGAAAGGAATTTTTTACTGTTTGGGTGGTGAAGCACTGGAATAGATTGCCCAGAGAAATTATAGATGTCCCATCCCTGCAGGAGTTCAAGACTGGAAGAGACTTTGAGCAATGTGATCTAGTGGAAGGTATCCCTGCCCATGGCTAGAAGGTTGGAACTAAGTCTCTTCCAACCCAAATCATTCTATGATTCCATGATTCTAAAGGGTCTGGAGGAGGGTCACAAAAATAATCAGAAGGATGGAACACCTCTCCTGCAAGTAAAGGTTGAGAGAGTTGGGATTGCTCAGTCTTGAGAACAGAAGACTGTGGGGAGACCTTATTGCAGCTTTTCAATACATAAACAGATCTTGTAAAATAGACAAAGACTTTTCACCAGGACTGTAGTGAAAGGACAAGAGTAACAGTTTTAAGCAGAAAGATAGTAGATTTAGATTGAACCTTAGGATGAACAATTTTACTACAGGGATGGTGAGATGTTGGAACAAGCAGCCAGAGAAATTGTGGATCTTCCACCATTGGAAGTGTTCAAGGTCAGGTTGGATGTATCTTTAAGCAACCCATGGTTAAAGATTCCCCAGTACATGGCAGGGAGGTTAGACTAGATGATCTTTAAAGATTGTTTCTGTGTCAAACCATTCTATGATTCTATGGCATATAGTTTAAATGGAATATTGTAACAAAAAAATTGAATATATGGGCACATTTTGAAAACTGTTGACCATAACCAATTCACTGGCAAATAATTTCAGGTCATTCAAAAACTGTAGACACAGAAATAGGAGGGGGGAGGGGGTGAAGGGAGTATATTCCACTGAGAAAATACTTAGCAGCAAAGTAAGGAATTAAAACAGAAGAGCAAGAGCTAAGACACCTGCTGCAGCCTTAGAAAGCATTTTTTTCCACTTAAGCATTTTGCAGCATATGGCAACCTTAGCTTTTGACATCTAAGACCATCAATGACCACTTAAGTAAATGAGATGATCTCAGTTGTATGGGCTTGTGCCTAGTCAATGTAGAGTAAGTTTTTTTATTGATTCATTGCTGTAGTGATCATGACTGATAGTGTGTAGGAAAAAAAAACTCTGATTTGATTTGTAAGATATTAAACTAACTTCCTCAAGTTGAATCTGGTTTGCCCATGGCAGTAATTAGCGAATGATATCCCCCTACCCTTTTCTTGACCCACAAACATTTTGATATTTTTAACTTCCCCTGTCCAGCTGACAAAGGGAAGGACGATAGAGTGGCTTTGGTGATCACCTAACATTCAGCCAGAGTCCACTCATCACACTAAGGAAACATTTTCTGTTGGTGTTAGAAGCAAACATGTTTGTTATATATGTAAAATTCAGTTATAAGAACAATAACTTATATAAAAACACATAGGAACAAGGAAACAGCCTCACACAGAGGCATCAGTTTTCAATGTAAAACAACTACTAGATTTTCTTTTTAACCCTAACACTTTGTTTCTCTGCTCATAATTATTCTGTGCTGAAGTGAAGGTTTCTAGTTCAGAAGAAAAAGACAGACAAACCTTTTTGTACAACAGTTGATTATAATTATCCATTGAGAATATAAAGTAGGGAACATGGATGTGCAAGGAAGTTCAATGGCTTTGCTGATGGATAAAGAATAGATCAAGTATCATTTCGGTGTGCTCAGCAAGATATTCGTTTACAGATATGAGTGCATGTCTGCCTTGCTGATCTTGTATTGATAAGTCACATGTAAACTGCAGAAAATCTCATCTCATTTGTAAATTTTCCAGAACTAACTTTGTACAAGACTGTTACGCAGATAATAGGTCTTTTATTGCAAGAAAACAGACATTTTCTTGGCTATTTCAAGGAAACGGTAAGAATATTACTCCAGCTATGATGTAAGACATTTTTAGGTGAGTACATGCACAGTTTAAGGATCTAAGTAAGAATTTCTCAATACCTTCTTTAGATGACAAGATGTAATATAGGGTGAAAAACTGTTCTCTGTACTCTAGCTCTCAGGTTCTTCTGTGTTTGGGGGTTTGTTTGGTTTCTTTTTTTTTTTTGTTTGTTGTTTTTTGGTTTTTTTTTGTAGAACTTTAAGATAATACTTAACTTGTACACATTTTTCATACAACCAAATTCTCCTTTATGACATCAGAATACTCAGAAATTCTACCATACCCACAGACTGTGACTGGAAATTGTTGACGTTTGTAAAAATTCACATTCTAATATGAAATATGGATGTATGTTCAGTTTCTACCAAAGGTGGTAAATTCCAAACCAGATTTAGAGGATACTTAAATCCTTAAATTTGTTACATGTTATATAAGTGTATCTATTCATATTTTGTTCTATTGAAATTGGAATTTATGGTAGTCATCCTGTAGATATCTGTATTGGATTGTATCAGACTATTCAGATACTATTCAGACACACAGCTGATTGACAAAGGTTGTGGAGACAACAATAATCACATAAAAAAAATAACTCAGAATGCCTAGCAATTTTAGACTGAGAGTGAATACCCATTTGTTGTAATGCATCTTCTTCCATGACCTACCAGAGATACCAAGAAAATCTGAAAAGTGTACGTCTGTGAAGTGTGTATTAATTCTGACTCATTGAAAGGATACTAGTCATCACTTTATTTTAGCGCAAACGAAAAATGAACAGGTTTTTGTGGTGTTTTGTTTCTTTGCAGTTATAGTGTTTGAAAAGTACCTGTATTAGCACATTTACACACAGTTTGATTATTTCTTTATATCATAAGTCCTCTGAGCACCAGAACTTCTTTTTTTTGTGTACAGTCTGAACAGTCAAATATACTGATAAATACAGGAATTAATTTTGAAGGTCTGTTTTATGAGTACAGTGTGCAGTGGATCTTACAATTTTCTAAAAAAATGTGGGAATTTGCCTCAAGAACTTGCTGGAGGTATACTGCAAAAACCTCAAAAACAATCAGAACACTTATTAAACAGTAAATTATGTACAGGTCCTTCTTAAGGTGATCCTGAACTCTGGTTTCTAACTATTGGAATGCAATTTATCACAGAATGGAATTATGGAGTCATAGAATGTTTTGGATTAGAAGAGACCTCTAAAGGTCATCTAGACCAACCACTCTTTAATAAGCAGTGATCAGGTTCAACTAGATCAGGTTGTTCAGAATCTCATCAAACCTAATTTAGAATCTTACATCTCTAGGCAAGTTCTTTAAGTGCTTCGCCACCCTCATTATAAAAAATTTCTTCCTTATATCTACTCTGAATCTACCCCCGTTTAGTTTAAAAACATTACTGCCTGTTGCATTTCGACAGACCCTACTAAAAAGTTTGTCTCCATCTTTCTTATAAACCCCCATTAAGTACTGAAAGGTTACAATACGGTCTCCCCAGAGTCTTCCCTTCTCCAGCCTGAATAATCCTAACTCCCTCAACCTTTCCTTGCAGGAAAGGTGTTCCATCACGTTGATCATTTTGTGGCCTTGCTCTGGACCTATCTCATAATGGGAACTCTAGAACTGGAATCAGGACTCCAGATGGGGTTTCATCATAGCAGAGGAGGGGGCAGAATCACCTTCTTCACCCACTGACCATACTTCTACTTTTGTAGCCCAAGATACAGTTAGTTTTCTGGGCTATGAGAGTGCACTGCTGGCTTGTATCCCACTTTTTTTCTATCAGTATCCCCAAGTCCATCTCCAATGGACTCAATCCCTTCATCTATCACTCTGCATTGATACAGGGAGTTTCCCCATTTACATGCAGGACCTTACACTGAACATTTTTTAACCACGTAAAGATCATATGAGCCCATTTCTCATGCTTGTCCAGGTCACATCTTGTCCCACAACAATCAGCTTGGTGTTATCTTCAAATTTACTTAAAGTTTTGCTCTATCCACCTCTCTGTGTCATTGAGGAAGATATTAAATACTTGTCCCAGTATGGACCCCTGAGGAATCAAGGAATGCCACTTGTCACAGATCTCCATCTGAATACTAAGCCATTGACCACTAGCTTCTGGGTGTGACCAATCAGACAGTTCCTCATTCACTAAACAGTCCATCCATAACTCTTTAATTCAGAGAGAAGAGTGTTACATGGGACATTATCAAAGGCCTTACAGAATTCCATACAGATGACTTCAGTAACACTTCCCTTTTCCCTTGATGTAGTCAATCCATCACAGGAAACCAGTAAGCTTGTTAGGCAGGACTTGCCCTTGTTGAAGCCCTGCTGACTGCCTCAGATCTTTTCTCTGTCCCCTAAGTGCCTGAACATAGCTTCTAAGAGGATCTGTTCCACAATTTTCCCTAGCATAAAGGAGAGATTGATGGGTCAGCTGATCCCAGGATCCTTTAAACTTTTTTGAGAAATGATTGAATGCTTTCCTTTTTTTTCAGTCACTGGAGGCTTTACCTGACTGCTGTGACTTTACAGGTATCATAGAGAGTGGCTTGGCAATTACATTAGCCAATTCCCTCCAGATTCTAGGATGCATCTTGTCAGATTCCATAGACTTATGGACATTCAGGTTCCTTAAGTGTTAACATACCTGGTCTTTTTTACAGTGGGAGAGACTTTGATCCCGTAGTCCCTACCATGCAGTTCATCCACTCAAGAGATGTGGGAAGAAAGCTTGCCAGTGAAGAGTAAGGCAAACAAAGTTGTTGAGTTGTTCCTCCTTCTCCTTGTGCATTGCTACTAGTTTGCCAGTCATCTTCATCAGTGAGGTTACACTTTCTTTGACATTCTTTTTCTAGTTAATATACCCATAGAAGCTTTTATTATTCTTAGTGGCCCCTCACAATCTCAGCTCTGGCTGTTCCTTGGCCTTCATGACCACATCCCCATGCAAACTGGGCAATGTCCCTATTCCCTTTGCAGGATACCTGTCCCTGCTTCCACTGTCTGTGCATTTCCCTCTTATCCTTTAGCCTGACCAGCAGGTCTGAATTCATCCCTGCCAGTCTCTTACCTTCCCTTCCTGGCTTCTTATACCTAAGAACTTGGTGATTGAGAGCTCTTGTACTCTAAAGAAAGTGTTCTTAAAGATCCTCCAGCTTGATTCTGTTCACTTGTCCCGGAGGGCAGTTTGCCAGGAGGTCCTATTGACTAAATCCTTGTAGAGATGCAATTTTTCTTTCCTACAGTTTGGGGTCTTGACTTTACTCTTTGTCTGTCCCATTTCCCTTGGGTATACAAACTCCACCAGTTTATGACTGCTGCAACCTAGACTACTTCCAGTCTTGATATCTCCAAGTAGATAATTTGCATTGTCACAAACAGTTAGCATATTTTTCTTAACCAAAAAAGAGGTGATTCAGAACTAATGACCTGTAAAGTGTATCCACTTGCACAGATGCAGAACCCAGATTATCAAAGTATAGGAAGAGAAGCAGATACACTGTTGTAAAGTTGTAACTTTTAGTTTTCTGAATTCTGCTTTACATATTATCTGTATGCCTTGAAATTATGGTTAGTATTAGTATTATCCACTGTTTAAACAATCATTGGAAATGTTATGACAGTTTATTTGTCTCTTGTTTATGTCAGGATTTTGAAAGAAAAAATTGGGAGAAAGAACTTTTCCTGTGCTGATTCTTATTCCAAATAAGCACTAGAAATGAGCACTTCTCTTGTGTGATTATGAGGCATTCAACATTTAAAAACACAGGAGTCAACGACTCACTTATTTTTCTTAAAATTTACATGATTGTCATTGAAGATACTAACTCATGTAAAATATATCATTTTTCCCAGGACTTCATGATTCAGAACTGAAGCTATCAGTCTAGATCACTGAAGGAATAATGTCCAGTTTCTTAATTATATGAAGAAATGAAATGCCAAACTAAAAAAAAATGCACAGCTGAAAGAATTCAATTTTCTATCAAAACAATGAACCTTTTCCAAATCATTCACACATATCTATCTGATTTGTCAGGCTATGTCTCTAAAACAGCAAAGCTGAAGCAAGGCTTGTCACAGAGTGATATGATTTTCATTAGTATGGAAAAACTTCAATGACTTATTGGTCCTGATCTGGTTTGATTGGATATTTTTAAAGAACTTTTCAAGTAGTATCTTAATGTCACATTTTTAAAAAAATCTATGGTTAAATAGCCACGTCACTTTTTCAGGACCTTAATTTTTTTTTCTTCAAGGGAAGATATTTTAGAACGTATACCTGATTAGATATCTATTCCTACACACACACATATATACACACACTCTTTCTTTCTAGTCCAATAAAAAATATTTTTAAGGAGAGAATTCAGTTGAAAAGTCATCATCACAATATGAGAGTTTTCATGGGATCAAGGATAAAATTACTAGAAGGATACTTTAAAAATCTATGTTAATAAAAGCTATTAACTGTCTTTAATCTGTCTTTTAAATCCAGATTCTAGTCTTGAGTAGTGCAGGTTTTCTTTGCAGAACACAACACTAAGTTTCACAAATACACCTCTTCCTATACAGCTACTAATATACTAAATGGTTTTTCAAAAACTGTTGTCATTATGTACTTTACAAATATGACCTTCAAAAAGTAGTAAAAGTATATTATATACCGGAAGATGAGATGATTTGCATCTTGATCTGGAAATAATGAGGAAAAGAAATTATTAAAGTTCTGTAATTTATTACGTTCTATGATTCTATGATTTAAAACTTGTATAGGTTAAATTGCAGAGTGAATGTGATGTGCTATATTCCTTCTCTGACAAACAGATGGACTGAGTGATCAAAATTATCTCCTTTTTAACTGCAAGTTTTGCTATAACTAAAACCCTCTGTTTTAGTTATTTCCACAGTTGTTAACAGCTGACTCAAAGCTATTACAAATCCTTAACATCAATATAACCAAATGACATTTATTTTTCAGTTCCAGCACAATCTAATAGATGTTTTTAACTTCATTCCTTTTTTTCACTACTACTTTCCCTACCATGTGTTTTCAATAATTTTACTCCAAAAGAAAGAAAGTTGACATTTTTTGTATACATAAAAACGTAGACTCTTTTCCAAATTGTGTAGTTTTAATGAATGTTAAAATTTTTAATTATAAGTTTATAGAACTTATTCTCCATGGCTAATCTTTATAGTTGCCACAATCATACTTTTAATGGACTTTAAGTTAATAAAGTGTTTATCTTAAACCATATTTATTTATAAGATAATAAGAAATAATTACCTTACAATTCTTTTAAACAGGTTCATAATTAACATCTCTAATTTTAAAACTGAAATAAATGCATAAATATAAGTGTAAAATGGGATTAATAAGCACTTGCTAGAGTAAGAAAATATTTTCACCTCCATATTTCTCTTATATTTTAAGATTTTCTGAATGACAAAAGCAAATCAGATCTTTTGTTATTTGAAGTATTCTATGAGGTAGTAAACTATAAAGCTATATAATTATTTTTAAAAAACAGAATGAAAACCTAAAATAACATGGAAGTTTTTAAGTTTTTTTTCCAAAAAATGTGGAAGACTTTTAGTTTGTACAGAATATGACTTTAACGCTTTATAATTAAAACAAAAATTTAACTGTTCTTTCAATACTTAAGTAAATTTACAATAACTAAGGGAGTAAACAACTGTTTTGTATTGCCTACTGCACATCCAAAAAGCTCAGTGAGATGCGTGGTATAAAGTTATGACCCATGGTTCAATCAGGATTACACCGACATATTATTTCATAGTGAGTAGCATCTATCTGATAAATAAGACAGAATAATTCTCAAGATTGCCCTATGGAGACTTTTCAGTATGATGCAAATTGTATTCCAAATTCTTTTATCAGCAGCAGTCAATTTCCATTGATGTCAACAATAGTTTGACACAGTAGGGATGATTCTTAAAAAATCTACCTGTAGTTGGTAATCAAGCTAAAAATATTTGAAGGAATGAACATTTTACACAACATTTCGACTACTCTGACGGAGAATAAGATTTCCTCAATTCCAAAGCACTTAATATCTCCAGTTCTTTATTAAAACAGAAGCTATATGACAATACATGAAGAGTAATTGTAAGACTGACAGGACAAGAGGGAATGGGTTCAAGCTCCACCAGGGGAGGTTTAGGCCCTACATAAGGAAAAAATTCTTCTCAGAAAGGGTCATTAGGCAACGGTGTGCCCAGGGAGGTGGTTATACACCTTCCCTGGAGGTGTTTAAGGTGTGGGTGGATGAGGTACTGAGGGGCATGGTTTAGAGATTGGTGGGGATGGTTGTACTTGATGATCAGGTGTGTCTCTTCTAACCTGGTGATTCTATGATTTTATGATAATATAGAGACTTATCTCTTAGAACATCACTAGGGCCATAAGAGCAAATTAAATTGTGGGAACTAGAGGTGTCTTCTTATAAGAATAAAAAAAAAAGTTTGGAAAATTATATTACTCTTACAAATTGAAGATGAATGTCTTACCAAAAGATTCACATTTTATTATGGATCTAGAGGGTAGTATCTGCTTGAAGTTTATAGCAAAAAATTCTACAACAATTTCCAACAAGTAGAAATTATCTTGAGAGTTCAGCTCTCATTAGAAACTGGATTGGAGCAAGTAAAATGGTGCCTAAGTAGTAATGTGTCTGGATTCCCAGTTTTGTTAACATTTTAAAAAAAGTGTCTCAACTAACCTCAAAAGTAAACTATCTGGTTTGCTCTAAGAATTTATTGGTAGAAATGAAAGGTTTAGGTGCACTTTATGCCAACCAATTATTTGATTTCTCTTATCCACAATATTACTACCAAATGATTCCCAACACATTCACAGCTACAAAGTGGATTTTTACAGCATTTTACAAATCATCAAACTCTAAGGCATGTACATAATTTTTAGCAGAGGCTGGATCTGAGCTGGCAGACCAAAGCTAAAACACTCTCATTTGTCATAGACATAACAACATGAATTAAGTAAGAATTCCTTTGCAATTTCCTGAATATTGCAGGAAGCTTCTGTCAGCAATGTGTTAAGCTTCAGAACCCCTGAAAATCTTGATCAGTTCTCAGCACTGTGGTTGTAAATATTTAGAAGGCTGCGATAGCAAAAAAGAATTAAGCACAGGTAAGATAATGAAATCACGGGTTCTTCATATCTCATGAGGTCAAGAGTCTGAAAAAAAGTAAATTGTTTCAACCAGTTTAAAATAGGAACTTCGAACAGCTTAAAATAATCAGAGAGATGAAACCTTTTGGGTTGCATCTTAGATTCTTTTATTTTACTGCTTACACAGTGAATTTGTGTAAGATCCATTTAAAGGGATCTTAGAAGACTTATATGCCCTGATTGATTCAAGTTAAAGTAAAACAACACCAATTATATTTTTTAAGAATTTATTTTATTTTGCATTTATATTGTCTTCAGCTGTGGCTGTGACTATTTGGAAGCTGTTACTGGTTTGTAGAGGAAAAAAAGGGACAAAAGAGAGATAAAAGCAAAGAAAGAGAGAGAGAGGGAGAGGGATCACTACTTTTGGTTCCAGTGATGGTTCTCCGAGTTGCCCATGTGTTTTCAAGATCCTCAGGTGACAGGTGCACTCCCAGTAACGTGGGGAGACATCTTTTATGCAACACTGTTCCGTGCCCCTTCCTGTTCATTAATATAAATTTAAATCAAAAGTGAGAGGAGGTAGCTTCTCTCTGCACATGTCAGGCAAGGTTCTCTGAGGGTTGCTGAGGTCTTTTGTATTGGTTACCCCAAAAATATTAGCCATATAGTTCACAAATTGGTGAAGTAAAACTTTTGTCCTCTGATTGGCTGATTTTCAGGAACTTAATTTCAGAAGAATTATTCTGAAATTACACACTGCCCCTGTTGTCCTTCCTGTCGTCACAACAACCTAAATGCAGAACCTTCTGTTCCAAAAAATTGTTGCAATGTTGTGAATGAAAACAATGCCTCACAAGTTGAGTATCGCGCAATGATGTTAATATGCCTTAAATTAATCCAAAATGAAAAATCTGAAGTAATGTAGATTCTCATTTTATTTTTTTTTTTAAGTCCTGTAAGTCTAATATTCTTATGTTTCTCTAAATTTTGGAGTGAATTTTCATGAAATTTTACAATTACGTGTAAACTGACTGAAAAATATATCTCTTTTTTTGACTAGGAATGCAGGAAACTTCTTGATCTTTTAAATGCAAATGTTAATCTTTCTGTCAAGAAAATTTTTCAGATCATTCACTAAACAAATAATCAAATAAATTTAAAAAATCCACGCAACTTTGCATGTTAGTTCAGTCTGATTACCAAAAGGCTAATTTCACAGGGACTGAACACTTTTTTGAGCAGTGAGAAAATAAGATAAAACAGCTCAATGAAAGGAAACAAGGGAGCACAAATATAGTAAGCGAACTGGAATGTCTGTCCTATGACAACAGCTGAGAGTTGGGGTTCAGCCTGGAGAAAAGAAGGCTCTGCGGAGACTTTATAGCAGCCATTAAGTACCTAAAGGGGACCTAAAACTGAAGATGGACTTTTTACGAAAGCATGTAGTGATAGTACAAGGTTTCGAACTGAAAAAAGGTAGGCTTAGGTAAAATATAAAGAAGAAATTCTACATTATGAGGATGGTGAGGCACCGGAACAGAGTAGTCAAAGTAGTTGTGGATGTCCCATCCTGGAATTGTTCAAGGCCAGGTTGGATGGGGTTTCGAGCAGTCTGGTCTAGCAGAAGGTGTATCTGCTCATTGTAGGGGAGCTGGAACAAAAAGATCTTCAAAGTCCCTTTCAGAGCAAATGATTTTATGATTCTATGATTCTTTGATCCTATGATAATTTGTATTAAAGAGGTTAGGTTTTGGAATTTGGTTGTACTCTTCATAGTATCCTAGATGACAGGATGTCCAATATCACAGAATCACAGAATCACAGAACAACCAGGTTGGAAGGGACCCATCGGATCTTCTAGTCCAACCATTCCTATCTAACACTAAATCAAGTCCCTCAATACCTCATCGACCCGTGTCTTAAACACCTCCAGGGAAGGTGACTCAACCACCTCCCTGGGCAGCCTATTCCAATGCCCAATGACCCTCTGCGTGAAAAAACTTCTCCTAATCTCCAACCTAAATCTCCCCTGGCAGAGCTTGAGGCCATTCCCTCTCGTCCTGTCCCCCGTCACTTGGGAGAAGAGGCCAGCTCCCTCCTCTCCACAACCACCTTTCAGGTACTTGTAGAGAGTAATGAGGTCTCCTCTCAGCCTCCTCTTCTCCAGGATAAACAACACCAGCTCTCTCAGACACTCCTCATAGGGTTTGTTCTCCAGCCTCTTCACCAACCTCGTTGCTCTTCTCTGGACTTGCTCCAGAGCCTCAACATCCTTCTTGTGCTGAGGGGCCCAGAACTGGACACAATATTCAAGGAGCGGCCTCACCAGTGCTGAATACAGAGGGAGAATCACCTCCCTGGACCTGCTGGTCACACCCTTTCTGATACAAGCCAGGATGCCATTGGCCTTCTTGGCCACCTGGGCACACTGATGGTTCATGTTCAGTCGGCTGTCGACCAACACCCCCAGGTCCCTCTCCTTCTGGCAGTTTTCCAGCCAGGCTTCTCCCAGTCTGTAGCTTTGCATAAGGTTGTTGTGCCCCAAGTGCAGGACTCAGCATTTGGTCTTGTTAAACCTCATGCCATTGGACTCTGCCCAGCGGTCCAGCCTGTTTAAGTCCCTTTGCAGAGCCTCCCTACCCTCCAGCAGATCGACACTTGCACACAGCTTTGTGTCATCTGCAAACTTGCTAAGGGTACCCTCAATGCCCTCATCCAGGTCTGAGTTTCACATGATCTCTTTAAAAGTATCAACAAAGCCATTCTGTACATTTTCAACTACTTAAATATATGCAATATGCACTTACATTTGGTTCTGAAATTTCAGATTTCATTTGAATAGCCTGAAAGACTACGTAGTTCAAAACAATTTTATGGGAAGAATTATGAGGCGAGCTTGTATGTAAATTATTGTCAGTGTATGCTTTCCTGACTGTTTCCCCTACACGCTGCATTACAATTCTGGAGACCACAGGAATTTCTCCTCCAATACTTAAAATAAAAATAAAGAAAAAAGTGTCAGCTAGTTCTTCTGGGATTAAGTATATCTGCAGTGTGCTGCCTCGCTAAGCCAAGACATAACTGGAGGGCAAAAGGAAGAAAATATCCCTCCCCCTTCTTTGCAGTTCTATGGTAAGGTTACTGTGGACTGTGAAGAGGAAATGAGGAGAAGTATAGTCTGACTTTGTCATTTAGGTGTGAATATGACTAGAGGGCATGAAGCTGCAATTGCCATCACTGTTGATAGCTGAAAGAGAAGTACAAAACACTGACATCACAAAATCCCCAAAGGAGAAAATCTTAGGCCCTTTTGCTACAAAACATTGTCTGCCTTAGCTTTTATTTCACTGCAGATCTAGTACATTTGGGCATCATTTATTTCTGGAAGATAATACTTTCAGCGCCCCTTGCTTTGTAATGTCTAATTTGCAAAAAAGCTATCACTCCAAAGAAGGTTTTATTTCTTTTTCCACATTTTCTCCCTCAATGGTCACAGTTCATGTTATTACTGCTAAAATTCCAGCTCACGGTATGATAGCATGGCTATATTTCAGGACGGTTGCCTTTCTTAGAAAAAGGAGGATGGATTGCAGGAAAAATAAAAGGAAGGAGGGAGAAGAGCAGAAAAGAAAATAATCTAGATGCAATGATGAGTGATCTTGCAATACTAAACTGGCATACTCTGCAGAATCAATAGCCAGACAAGTTTCTGTGGCAGATCCCATATGAGAAAAATCACTGGTGTGGGGAAAGAAGCCAAGTAGATTAAAAAAAAAGACATGATGGTACTACCACCACTATTATAGTGCCAATGCTCTGATACAAATTTTGAGGCAGAAATTTGATTCCCAGAAAAAGTGACAGCTGTTGTGGATTTGGCCAATTAAATGATGAAAAATGTAATAATTTTATGCTTTGTCTAGTATATAACCAGATACCTCAACAACAAAAAGCTAAGTGAAAACAATGAAGACTAAATAATTTGTTGCTGTGGACGTAGAATTGTCTCTTTTCCTCTCCTTCCTTCCTTCCTTCCTTCCTTCCTTCCTTCCTTCCTTCCTTCCTTCCTTCCTTCCTTCCTTCCTTCCTTCCTTCCTTCCTTCCTTCCTTCCTTCCTTCCTTCCTTCCTTCCTTCCTTCCTTCCTTCCTTCCTTCCTTCCTTCCTTCCTCTCTTTCCCCCGTTTTTCTTTCTTTTTTCTCTCTTTTTTCTTTCTTTCTTTCTTTCCCTTTTTTCTTCTTTTCTTCTTTCCTTGATTTCTTCTTTATTTTTCCTTTATTTTTTTTATAAGATAAATACTTTTGGAGTAGTATATTGTGATAGATCATTTTACAAAATAAAATAAAAAGACAATCTTTTTTTATTCATTTGTAGAGAAGGAAATGCTTGTTAATCATGTTCACTGTTAATTTTGTACCTCCGTACATAGATATCCTTCTAATCAGACGATAACCATCTCAGTTGTAAATTTTGAAAGACAGTTTTTGATGTTTGTGAGAGGTGTTTGTCAGTTTGTGGTTTTTTTGTGGGTTTTTTCCTCTGTGGAAATAAAAGCCAATTAATTTTGAGGTTTTCTCTCCCACAAGACTTTCATCCAAAAAAGAAAGGAACAAGAAATCACACTTAATCTTCTTTATTCACCTTGAATGTGCCCCTGGTTTCTGGAAATTCCTTTTCATTAAGACACATCAGATGGTAAGGTACGTCATATAAATATTATTGATCAAGGCTGGGATGCTTGAGTTTATACTACATTCATTGATCCCTCTGTTGTTTCTGTTCCCAAGTTCTAACCTAAGTCTTTACTAAATCCAAGGCAAAGCCTGAGAGGCATGCATTTGAGATGATTGCATATTCCTAGACATTGACTGTATGAACAATAGTGATGGAGAACAGTAACATTTAGGGCAATAAGATACATGTGGAAAGTGTATGATACATTTATTTCACAAGCAACTTTTCAGATCTCTCACGTTAGTTTCACTTTCTTCCCAAAACTTAATAACAGAAGAATTGACAGTCTAAAATCATCACACAGGCATCTTATTTTTTGCACTGACAACAATAACCCTTCATTAAGAGAGTATCTAAGCAGTAATAGTCAGCAGTTTATTAATATCATGGAATGATATGTTTTGCTTGCTGCATATATTTCATCTATTCAGTGGAGCAATGATTTTCCCACTATTCATTTTCCAAGCCTTTCCAAGATTTTGGTCTCTGAAATTGTCTAGTTATAAGTGAAAGCTGGATTTGGGCCTTAACATCTATAAATACTACCAACCCCACAACTCCGGATAAAAAAAAAAAAAAAAAAAAAAAAAAAACCCAACCCCCAAAAAAACCCTAAAAACCCAAACCCAAAACAATCCAAACCCCCCAAAACTCAAAACATAAAAAAATAAATACATTAACACCCCACCCACCCAACACCCCCCTCTCCAAAAAACCCCACCCTAAACCCGAAGAAACAACCCAAAATATTTGTATTGGAAGATTGTGTTAGAAACCATGATTTAAAGTAATAAAGAAGAGCACTGTATTGAGATTGCCCACAAGAAGACATTCAGTCTTCGAAACAAATGTACATACTGTTGTTATAAGGTTTATACATACACTCTTCAGTCTCTTTCAGTACTGCTAGTGCCTGCAGGCTTTTAATGAAAGTAGCACACACAAAGGTGAATGATGATAAAACAGCTCCCATATGGACTTGCCTAGAGATTCTGTGTTGCATAGCACAGCAATATTGAAAAGATTATTAAAATGCTACAAGGTCTATAATTGGAAGTTTTGAATGTGGTAATCTGCCAGGGATGGTAATGAAATTATGTCTGTTTCTCCAAAGTAAATTTCTCATTTCTTGCAACATGTTAGATTTAAGCGAAGGGGATTGAGATATGTAGTTGCTGCTTACTACATTTGCATTATAAATTGCTTTTATTTCCATTGTTGTATAAGGTAAATGACTCTCTCTTCCTCCTTTTGGTGGCAATTTTTTTCAGGTCTCACATACCAGACAGATTTTGTGAAAGTATTTGCTGAGGTAGAACCATCTCTGTTTTAGATGATAGTAGTCCCACCGGCCTATGGAAGGGTAGATATGGGCAGTTAAGGGTCATACGCTTAAGTATTTTTAAATCCACTTCACATTCCAGTTGTGTTTTCAAATGTCCTTCCAGAGAGAGAAATTCTGTCTCAGTATTCTGAAATATTGTGGCAACTATCTAATGGGAAAAGTAAGGTAATGCAGGAGAAATCTCCAGCTACAAGTAAAGAGAGAAGTGGGTTGGAGAAAAGGAAGACTCTTGGCCTATCTCATCTCTTGTACAGCATTACAAAGTGAATAAAGTGAATGGACAATAGGCTATAATTTTCTTTACCATTTCCACAGCAGATATTTTCAAAAGTGAAGGCATTTTTGTTTATTTTCTGCATAAACATAACATCTGGAGCCAAGGCTTTGACTTAATATCATAGTACTATAACAAGAATAAGTTACATTTCAATTTATGACACGATACGAAAGATTTTTGTTATTAGATGGTGAGTGAAAAAGTACTCACTGGTATAAGTTGACCCCTACTTCTATACTTCTTTATTCAAAGTGTGTTGGAACAAAGATACAGGTTTGCCCTATGACAAGATGTGACTATAAAATCCATACCTTGGAGTGGTTCACCTGCTGGTTGTGAAGTCATTTAATAGAATTACACCAGGGAATAGTATAGGGCTTAGGAGAATTGATGCTGCCTTGTGCTGTTCAGCCTCTCTCTCGTAACAGCTTAATTATCCCAACCACAGAGAAATCCCAAACATGTAAATACAATATTTCTTTTTTTTAAAAAAAAATAGTACTCTTGTACCACTTTCCTGAATTGCAGTGAGCTGCAGGAACTGTCAGGGTTTTTGCAGTGCGACTTTCCAATGTCTCCTCTTTTCAGATAAATTTTCTGAAGATATTCTTTTATAACTTTTTTTAATTCTAAGATATAACAGTTTTAGGAAGCTCACTTTTTAACTTTAGAATGATCTCCTTGCTTTCTTTGGTTAGGAGCCATTATCTTTGCTTAAATATGCAAACCAAATTATAAATTTCTCACTCCAGCTCCCTACAAGAACATACTCTTTGGTCTTTGACATTTATCATGAACTTTGCCTGCCAATGAAAAAGTAAGTATCTGTGGGTGTTCTTTTGTTAGTATTTTGCTATTTCATCCACCAGCAGAACATGTGAAGAAAACAGGAACTTCTTATAACATTACAATCTATTGTGAAATTCTGCTTGCCATTAGTAGAGCATGAAATAACGCAAGGCTGCTTTCTGAAATAGTCAGATTAAACTGTTGCATTTTCTTTAGTGTGTAATGTTATAATTTAACATATTCTACATTATGAATTTTGTATGCAGTTTAACATTGCCTAGTGTTTTGTCTTTTGACGGAAATAATGTATAGGATACATCATAAAACCTGTGTGTAATCCTGAATGTGTCATAACTATTTATGGTGTATTAATAACTCAGTGATAATCTATGATAAATACATCTTTTTTTCTTTCAGATTATGTGCATTTGTGCAAAGCTGCCAATAAGAATCTTTGATACTTGAAAATTGAATCAGATACCTTTGCTACATTAAGTAATTAAATCAGAGAAGTGCAGTACTACATAAATGTTTGTAATTTCCCTGGTTTAATGCCTGCAATTTTTTTTCCTTTCTTCTCTACAAATTTAGCAAACTGTCTATTCCATATTGACAATGTATAATATATTAGGTCTAAAACTTCCAGATTCAACTTTTGGCATTAGGTAAGTTAGTTATTGTGCCCCATTTAAATGATAATGGGGAAAAACCCTAAAAATATTACCTCATACTTGAAAATTCTCTGGAGAATCTTTCTTCAAAAATCTTTTTCATATGGAAGTATTAATGAGACAAGAGCAAACTATAATTTCCATGTGATACTTTTCAGATGCCACTTTTTTCTTTCTCTTTTCTTGTTTGAAAATGCTGCTTAAATATACTTCTTTAATGTCCTACATATCCTGTAAAAGGAACTTAAGGAGTAGAATGTATGCATTAATATATTTTACAAAAACCTAGATGGAGTGATATATTTCATATGCGTTATATAAAAAATACATTATTTCATCCATCTGTCCATCCATCCACTTATTAATGTATCTCTCTGTCTCTCTCCCTGCTTCCTTCTCTTTCTCCCACACTACCTACCTATATGCCTACTTACCTACATGCTTATATAACTGCATACCTAATTATATCTTTAGCTTGCAGATATGCCTACTAGGGTCAAGAATGGAAAGATAAGGTTGTTCCTTTTGACAACCGAAGAACATGAGAGGAAGAAATAAGGGAGATGAATGTTTTTTCACATGAATTGACTTTGATTAACTTAGGAAATCAGACAAATTATGGCTAGTTCTGATCCCCATTATTATATGTATTCAATTTTCAGCTAGCCTCAAAGGGAAGAACTAACATGCTTATAAATTAGTATACTTTTTGTTTGAAATGGTGTTATTCATTACGCAAACTTCCAAACTCTGAAGTGAATGATTATACAAGAAATTGATAGAATAGTTTTAGCAAAACAAAGGAAAACACTTTTATTGTGGTGAAAGTTATTGAGACGCTAGGAGGTTGATCCATTCATGGTAAGTAAATGCTGGCCCTCATCTGCTCTGAAATAAAAGGAGTACTTTGTTACACAGCCCAAAGTTAGGAATAGAGTGACCTGGCTTTGGTGTCTGAAGAATATACAGCTGAATTCACTTAAAAGTGTTGGGACAAGGATCTATAACGGTGATTTAAAATGCAGTTAAAAACAGGGAATATAACCGGTACATTCTTTCCAGATGGTACTGAAGGCTACAGCCTTTAATACAAGCAGTATGTAGAGAGTGAAGAGTGGATTTTGCTGTTGCCAAGTTTTGATCCATGTAATGACTAACAGTGTCAGCCTTGTGCCAATGAAGTGAATTTCAGCCAACACAATGAGTGGAAAGAAGACAGCTTACTTTCTCTCAAGAAATGTATTGTGCACATTGCCGAAACAAAATATTCTGTGAGTGGTGGGTTTCATTCCCATTGTCTTTCAGAAAAATGTATCTATATTTCTGATATTAGCCTGCAGTCAGTGTCTCAGACCACTTTCTTATTTCTGATTTCAATTCACACTTAGCATATTTGCAACTGCAACAGTATTACTACTCTTAATGAAATAGTTAAAGGTGTTGTAGAACTGTGTTCTCATAAAAGAAGGAACACATTTTAAGAGATGGTCAGTACATGATTTTAATCTCAAATTTTAAGAAAACACACAGTTGATATAATAGAGAACTGGAAAAGGTTATACAAAATATGCCTGTTCCTGTATTCTTAAAGCTACAAAAAATAAATATTACCGATCTAAAAATTAAAATAAAAGGTTTAACTGTGTAGCAGAAATCTGTTTTCAAGTGGCCTTGAGTACTTTCAAAAAGTGTAGCATTTATATAGTGATCACACATAAATATACCTTGTAGTAAAAATCTCATTCATAATGAGTGACTCTGAGGAAAGGGGCCCTAAGCCCCCATGACTATCCTCCTTCACCAACATCTGGGACCCTTGCAGGCCACTCCCTACTACCAAAACCTACCATATTTGGCAAGATCTGGGCAGTGTCCAATGGCATGAGGTTTAACACGGCCAAATGCCAGGTCCTGCACTTGGGGCATAACAACCCTATGCAGAGCCACAAACTGGGAGAAGCCTGTCTGGAAAACTGCCAGGAGGAGAGGGACCTGGGGGTATTGGTCGACAGCCGACTGAACATGAGCCAGCAGTGTGCCCAGGTGGCCAAGAAGACCAATGGCATCCTGGCTTGTATCAGAAACGGTGTGACCAGCAGGTCCAGGGAGGTGATTCTCCCTCTGTACTCAACACTGGTGAGACTGCTCCTTGAATCTTGTGTTCAGATCTGGGCCCCTCAGCACAAGAAGGATGTTGAGGCTCTGGAGAGAATCCAGAGAAGAGCAACAAAGCTGGTGAAGGGACTGGAGGACAGGCCCTATGAGGAATGACTGAGAGAGCTGGTGTTGTTTAGCCTGGAGAAAAGGAGGCTGAGAGGAGACCTCATTGCTCTCTACAGCTACCTGAAAGGAGGTTGTAGAGAGGAGGGAGTTGACCTCTTCTTCCAAGTGACAGGAGACAGGATGAGAAGGAATGGCCTCAAGCTCCACCAGGGAAGATTTAGGCTGGACTTCAGGAGGAGGTTTTTCATGGAAAGGGTCATTGGGCATTGGAACAGGCTGGCCGGGGTTGTGGTTGATAAACCTTCGCTGGAGGTGCTTAAGGCACGGGTGGATGAGGTCCTGAGGGACATGGTTTAGGGTTTGATGGGAATGGTTGGACTCGATGATCTGGTGGGTCTCTTCCAACCTGGTTGCTCTATGATTCTATGTTTATCTGCACATAGAATCGTAGAGTCATAGATCCACAAAATCATAGAATTGTAACATCATAGAATCATAGTTTTAGTTGGAAGGGAGTGTGAAAATCATCCAGTTCCAACTCCCCCGCAATGAGCAGGGACACGTCCTGAAAATTGGTCAGGCTGCTCAAGGCCCCATCCAGACTGACCTTGAACGCTTCCAATGAGCGTTGCAACTTTCCTGGGTAACCTGTTCCAGTGCCTCAGCACTCTCATTGTGAAGAATTCCTTCTTAATATCTAATCTGAATTTCCCCATTCCAATTTAAAACCATTCCCCCTTGTCCTGTCACTAAATGTCCTTGTGAAAGTCCCTCCCCAGCTTTCCTGTAGCCCCTTCAGGTACTAGGAGGCTGCTATAATGTCTAGCCAGAGCCTTCCCCAGGCTGAACAACCCCGACTCTCTCAGCCTGTCTTCACAGCAGTTGTCCTCCAGCTCTTGCATCATCTTTGTGGCCCTTCTCTCAACATCTTCCAGCAGTTTCATATCCTTCTTCTAGTGGGGATTCCAGAAGCAGACACAGTACTCCAGGTGTGGTCTCACAAGGACAGAGTAGAGTGGAAGAATCATGGAGATTTGCTTGAACCCACATTGGCCTATTCCCAGAGGACTCTGGGATGCATCTCATCGGGTCCCATAGACTTATATATGTTCAGGTTCCCTAAGTGCACGCAAACATGATCCTGCTCTACAGCGGGAAGGAATTTACCCCCTACCCCTTGTCCCCAAGACCAATCACCGTCTTGATGTCCCATATGTTTGGGACTGTAGGTGACTATAAAGGGAGTCAATAATTTTTCTTTGGACCAGTTCCACTATTAACCCTGGAAGAGTCACCATGTTGAGTAGTGCAATGAACTCTGCAGGCAGATTACACCACAGGTCAAGCTCCTACATACTTCTCCTTTTCCAAGGGTAAACAGCAAAAATGAAGGTACTCCGGATATGCCAGAAAGTACGGAAATTTGACAACTGGGATGTTCTCTAAAGTGAGGTGAAGGTACTGCATCTTGATCTCTTATGCTGAAGGTAAACGATCATCACTGAATGTTTAGAAAGACAGGATGAGGAGGGGGCTGGATCCCAGTGCTCATGAGAAGAACAGAGGGAGGTCCTGGTGGCCAAGGGTCACCCCTTCTCTCAGGCAAGCAGCACGGCAGGCACAAGTGAGTCTGAGGAAAGGGGCCCTAAGCCCCCATGACTCTCCTCCTTCACCTACATCTGGGACCCTTACAGGTCACTCCCTACTCCCAAAACCTGCCATATTTGGCAAGACATCTCTGCCCCGGTCCCAATCACCATGACATCACAATGACTTGCTGCTGTCACAAGCCACCTGACTGGCTGCTGCTGGGCACCTAGCAAAGCTGTGCACTCTGCAGCTGGCTCACAGGTCACTTAGCTCTGAGGACCTTGGACGCTCAACATGTTTGGAGTGACAGGAAACCAGAGTGGCAACATGAGTGCCGGCTCCTCCTCAAATGGCATGGCACAGAATGGCCTCCCGCAGCCGTCAAAGAGAAATACAACTTCTAGGAGCCTGAAGGACAGACACGCCAGAAGGAGGAACACCATCACTCTTCGCGGCATGAAAGACATTGTCTGTACTCATGGGGACAATGCCTGTAAAGCTCTGGGCAAACCATGGAACAAGCTGGGGCCCTGGCGAGCCTATGTGCTCCACCTGATGAGGAAGGATGTGAGGGCCGGGAAGAAGCATCCACCAGCAGATACCGTGGAGCCCATGGATGTGGATGTGCCAAAGGATGAGGAGGAGCAGATGGAGATTGACTTACCAGAAGATGGTGTCGAACCCATGGAGGTTGATTAACCTCGATAAGACAGTGTTTAATTGTATCAAATTAAATAGTTTTATTAATGTTCTGTTGAGAATAAAAGCGCAAGCTTTTATATTCAAGTCTCATGTTTCACACATCTGGTGGGGGAGAAGCTCATACTTGTACACTGGGAGGCCACAAAGACACACACAGGAGTCAACAAGTGGGCAGGCTTGGTGCTGTCTCTGTGCACAACGCAAGCAGAGAAGTTGATAGAAAATTTATTTCCATCTAGCCATAGCACTCTGCTAGCTCAAGTTCTTTCTGGAGAGACAGCCGAGAATGCTTTGCCTTTCACCAATAAAAACTTAGGACCTTCCGGTTCACTTTTGAGGCAACAAGAAATGGTTGAAGTAAAATTAAAAAAGCTTCAAATGATCCAGGCACTCCTTCTTTTCAGCTTTTAAATTTCAAGGTTTAGGGGTAGAAGTGAAATCTGAGCTAAGAGGTTTTGTTACCTCAAATCCCAGAAGAACTTGGAACCTCTGTTTTATCAGTCTACCAATTCCAATACCAATTTGACACAGTTTCTCACAGCATTCTGCTACAGAAACTGTCAGCCTCTGGCCTGGACAGGCACACAGTCTCCTGGGTGGAAAACTGGTTGGATGGCCGGGCCCAGAGAGTGGTTGTAAATGGTGTTAAATATAGCTGGAGGCCAGTGACAAATGGAGTTCCCAAGGGCTCAGTGCTGGGTCCAGCCCTCTTCAATGTCTTCATCAACAACCTCTATGAAGGCATTGAGTTCAACCTTAGCAAGTTTGCAGATGACACTAAGGTGGGTGGAAATGTAGATCTGCTGGAGGGTAGGGAGGCTCTGCAAAGGGATCTAACAGGCTGGACCTCTGGGCAGTGTCCAATGGCATGAGGTTTAACAGGGCCAAATGCTGGGTCCTGCACTTGGGGTACAACAACCCTATGCAGAGCTACAGACTAGGAGAAGTCTGGCTGGAAAGCTGCCAGGAGGAGAGGGACCTGGGGGTGTTGGTGGACAACCGACTGAACATGAACCATCAGTGTGCCCAGGTGGCCAAGAAGACCAATGGCATCCTGGCTTGTATCAGAAAGGGTGTGACCAGCAGGTCCAGGGAGGTGATTCTCCCTCTGTACTCAACACTGGTGAGGCCAATCCTTGAATCCTGTGTTCAGTTCTGGGCCCCTCACGACAAGAAAGATGTTGAGGCTCTGGAGCAAGTCCAGAGAAGAGCGACGAGGCTGGTGAAGAGGCTGGAGGACAGACCCTATGAGGAGCATCTGCGAGAGCTGGTGTTGTTTAGCCTGGAGAAGAGGAGGCTGAGAGGAGACCTCATTCCTCTCTACAACTCCCAAGTGACAGGGCACAGGGCAAGAGGGAACGGCTTCAAGCTCCACCAGGGGAGATTTAGGCTGGAGATTAGGAGGAAGTTTTTCACACAGAGGGTCATTGGGCATTGGAATAGGCTGCCCAGGGAGGTGGTTGATTCAGCTTCCCTGAAGGTGTTTAAGGCACGGGTAGATGAGGTGCTGAGGGACATGGTTTAATGTTTGATAGGAATGGTTGGACTTGATGATCCGATGGGTCTCTTTCTACCTCGTTGTTCTATGATTCTATTATTCTAAGGTTTCTCCTATTTGCCCAGAGGGCTTTGGTCATTAACACTTCCAGTGTGTTTACTTGAAGTAATGTACAGAGAGTGAAATTACTACAACCTGTATGCATACTGCAAAAAACTCTTGTCCACCTAACTTATGCACCTTTCCTCAGGCCTATCATATAGTTTTTGGAAAACTATTGTATGTAGCTATTTCAGCTACACAGTGGATTACACTGTAGCAAAGTTTAGAAAAATACCCTTCTTAGTCACTTTCCTGGTTTAACCCTGGCTGGCAACTAAGCACCACACAGCGTCAAATTCACTCCCTGCTTCAATGAGACAAGGGACAAAATCAGACATGTAAAAGTAAGAAAATATATGGGTTAAGATAAAAGCAGCTTAATAAATGGAATAAAATAAAATAAAATAAAATAAAATAAAATAAAATAAAATAAAATAAAATAAAATAAAATAAAATAAAATAAAATAAAATAAAATACAATATTTATACAAATTTTAAAGAGAAAAAATTAAGAGAGATAAATAAAAACCAAGAAAGAAAACTGATCAAAACGAAAACACTCACCACCAGCTGATCGATTCCCAGTCAGTCAGTCCCTCATCAGCAGCCTCTCCTGACAACTTCCTCCCTAGTTTTATTGCTGAGCATGATGTCACATGATATGGAATATCATTTTGGTTCATTGAGGTCAACTGTCCCTGCCACGTCCCTTCCAAACTTCTTACCTACTCCTAGGCTATTCACTGGCAGGGTACAAGAGAGAGGACAGGTCTTGAGGTTGTGTAAGAACTGCTATGCAGTAACTAAAACATGCCGGGGTTGCTAACACTGTTTCCAGCAGAAATACAAAGCACAGAGCTATATTAGCTACTGTGAATAAAAGCCAGGCCCAGAAAACAAATTTTTAAAGTTTTTCCCATAAAGCTGAAAGTTGATTGCTTCATGAGAAATTTTAATCCAGATTTCTTCTATTTAATTTATATGTAATATTTAAGAGTTTATTTTGTTTCAACTTTTCTTTCTTTTTTTTTTAAGACAGAAATCCACCAGGGACAACATTATATTGCCTGTAAAAAAAACTTATAATCCAACAGAGTCAGTTTGATTGAAGAAAATACAGTTCTGTCTTCCTTTTAAATTTCTGCATTATTATTACCAAGTATGGCTGGATAATACAAGCAAAGTTGAATTGCCAAATGGCTTTTATCAGTAGCAATAAACTGTGATATATGATGGAAAATTAAATAACTACCTTGAGCACTATGAAAAAAAAGTAAAAGAAACCCCAAAACAACAAATAAAAGCTTGTTTATATAAGGAGACAAATATCAGAACAATACTTAAGACAGTGAAACATAGAATCATAGAAACATAGGATCATCTGTTCAGAAAAGACCTCTTGGATCATTGGGTTCATCCATTCCTATCTACCATTAAGCCATGCCCCTAAGCACCTCATCTCCCTGTCTTTTAAACACCTACTCTACCAACTCCTTGGGCAACTTCTTCAAGGTCCTGTGAACCTTTCTGTAAAAAATTTTCTCTCTGATATCTAGTCTGAACAATCCCTAGTGCAGCTTGAGACCATTGCCTTCTATCCTGTACCCTGTCACTTGGGAGAAGAAACCAGCTACTGCCTCCTTTCAGGTAGCTGTAGAGAGAAATAATGACTCCCTTCAGTCTTCTCTTCTCCAGGTTGAACAATGCCAGCTCCCTAAGCCACTCCTCATTAGATTTGTTCTCTAGCCCCTTCACCAGCTTCATTGCTCTTCTCTGGACACACTCCAGAGCCCCCAGATCCATCTTGTAGCAAGGGGCCCAGAACTGAACACAGTATTCAAGGTCCAGTCTCACTAATGCTGAACACAGGGGCAGAACAACTTCCCTGGGTCTGCTGGCCATGCATTTCTGATCCAGGTCAAGATGCCAATGGCTTTCTTGGCTTCTCCTCTTACGTGTTGTTCTAGTTACATGCATCAAAAGTGATGCAAATTTACCAAAAGCGTAATTTATGGTTGAATAAAATACGAGGTGCCAAATCCAGATACTAAGTAAGTGCTAGAACTGCATTTAAAACTTATGTCCCAAATGGTATTGAAGTTCAGAAGGAAGATACATCTAAATCAAAGTAGGAGATAGCCTTGTACATGTACATAGGTTAAGCAAGAAATTTCTATTCAAGTGTTCAATAGGTCCTAACCAAAAAAAAACTCTTGTTTTGTAAAGAATGGTGTGTGTGATGTTCACATCAACTATGTATGGATCATAGTTTTCAACATACCTTCATTCCAGCAAACACATATTCTGAAAAGAACATCTATCACCCACTGAGAAATGTGTTCTGAAATACATGTAAACTTACTTGACCAAAGAAAAAGAATTTGTTGAGAATCATCCTAAATAAGAATATACAATAGACACACTTTCTGAATGGTAGCAAACAGGCAATCAACTATGCAACCACAGGTATATATAACATAAGTATTCCTCATATTTCTGAATATCAGTTGACACAAGAAAGCATATTTAGCAAAACACCACTAGAACAGAAAAAAATCAAGGAGGAGGTAGAGCCAAAAGCCATAACACACATACACTTACACACACACACACACACCCCAAACCTCTCCTTACAAATCCCCTTGGGGATGACAAAAAAAGGAAATAGGAGAAAAATATAGCAACAACAATGAAGCAAGATACAAGAATTGCAATGCAAAGCGGAACAATGTAGGGAAATACTCAAAAATCTAAGACCAAATGTTACCTATCAAATTATTACTATTACAGAGAGAAGCACAAATAACTTGGGAATCTTCTGTGTTCAAACTATTAAAAAGACAATGTAAGCAAAAAATATTCTCTTCTGTACTAGATAGGAAAATGTATAAACAACCCAAAATGAATAAAATAAATGAATGAATAATTATATGTAATTAAAATGAGAAGTAATTGATTTTTTGAGAAAACCATTATGATATTTAAAGGAAGAAAACTTTAACATAGCATGGAAATCAGTGCTAGCTATTAGGCATTTTTAAAAGAAACAAAAGTAAAAGATGTTCTATGACTGAATATTAAGTCGTAAAGATGAGAGTTCAGCCTGGAGAAGGCTCCGGGTACACATTATAGCAGCCTTTTAGTACCTGAAGGGGGTACAGGAAAGCTGGGGAGGGACTTTCACAAGGACATTTCGTGACAGGACAAGGGGGAATGGTTTTAAATTGGAATGGGGAAATTCAGATTAGATATTAAGAAGGAATTCTTCACAATGAGAGTGCTGAGGCACTGGAACAGTTTACCCAGGGAAGTTGTGGATGCCCTCTCATTGGAAGCATTCAAGGTCAGTCTGAAAGGTCCCTTGAGCAGCCTGACCTATTGTCAGATGTGTCCCTGCCCATTGCGGGGGAGTTGGAACTGGATGATTTTCACACTCCCTTCCAACTAAAACTATGATTCTATGATGCTACAATTCTATGATTCTATGGTTCCTTGACTCTATGATTCTATGTGTAGATAAACATAGAAATTGCCAGGGAGCTCATGCAGTGCAGGTGCACATTAGGTGCTTTTAATCAATCATTATTTCAGGTGATTTAGTTATTGAATAGTGGTGCTATGTAACTGAGATGCTTAAATTACAATGTATTCATGTTATTTAAAAATATAAAATGCTACAATGAACTCATATCCTCAGATCTTGTCCTCCTGCAGGAGAAGGAATTGGTTCCCTCTTATCCTGTCCCCTGTCACTTGGAAGAAGAGGTCAACTCCCTCCTCTCTACAACCTCCTTTCAGGTAGCTGTAGAGAGCAATGAGGTCTCCTCTCAGCCTCCTCTTCTCCACGCTAAACAACACCAGCTCTCTCAGACGCTCATCATAGGGCCTGTCCTCCAGTCCCTTCACCAGCTTTGTTGCTCTTCTCTGGATTCTCTCCAGAGCCTCAACATCCTTCTTGTGCTGAGGGGCCCAGAACTGAACACAAGATTCAAGGAGCAGTCTCACCAGTGTTGAGTACAGAGGGAGAATCACCTCCCTGGACCTGCTGGTCACACCATTTCTGATACAAGCCAGGATGCCATTGGTCTTCTTGGCCACCTGGGCACACTGATGGTTCATGTTCAGTCAGCTGTCAACCAACACCCCCAGGTCCCTCTCCTCCTGGCAGCTTTCCAGCCAGACTTCTCCCAGTTTGTAGCTCTGCATAGGGTTGTTATGCCACAAGTGCAGGACCCAGCATTTGGCTCTGTTAAACTTCATGCCATTGGACACTGCCCAGAGGTCCAGCCTGTTTTGATCCCTTTGCAGAGCCTCCCTACCCTCCAGCAGATCTACATTTCCACCCACCTTAATGTCATCTGCAAACTGCTAAGGTTGAACTCAATGCCTTCATTGAGGTCGTTGATGAAGACATTGAAGAAGACTGGACCCAACACTGAGCCCTTGGGAATCCCACTTGTCACTGGCCTCCAGCTATATTTAACACCATTTCCCACCATTCTCTGGGCCTGGCCATCCAACCAGTTTTCTACCCAGGAGATTGAAAAGGGTGTGACAATACGTCCGCCAGCTCCTTCAATAATCTAGAGTAAATCTCGTCTGGTCCCATAGACTTGTGGGTGTCCAGTTGGGCAAGCAGGGCTCTGACCACCTCCTCTTGGATCATGGGAGCCTCGTATTGCTCCTCTAGTTCTGGGGTTTGTACACAGAGGGAACAGTTTTCTTTACAATTAAAACCTGAAGCAAAAAGGCATTAAGTACCTCAGCCTTCCCCTCATCCCTTGTCACTGTTGTTCCTTCTGTGTCCAAAAGGGCCTGTATGGTCTCCCTAGCTCTCCTTTTGTTATTTATATATTTATGGAAAGATTTTTTATTATCCATCATGGACTTTGCTAACCTGATTTCTAGTTCAGCCTTAGCCCCTCTGATTTTTTTCCTCTACAAAACCTCACTTCCCTCCTGTAGTCCACCCAAGAAGCCTGTCACCTCTTCCGGAGCCTATAAACATTCCTCTTCTTCCTAATATCACTTAAGATCTCTCTACTCAATCAAGCTGGTTTTTTTCCCCTGCCGGTCTTTTTTCCAGAACACGGGGATGGCTTTCTCCTGAGCTGCTAGGATCTCCTTTTTGAAGAGCTTCCAGCCCTCATGGGCTCCCTTGCCCTCAAGTACTGTCTCCCAGGAGACTTTGCCAACCAGCCTTCTAAACAGTTCAAAGTTGCCCTCTGAAAATTTAATGCTACTCTCCTGCTAAGCACCCTCTTCACTTCGCCTAGAACAGAAAACCCTATCATCTCATGATCGCTTAGTCCTAGATGTTCTCCTACTGCCACATCCCCCACAAGACCTTTTCAGTTGACAAACAGCAAGTCCAGGAGGGCACATTCCCTCGTTGGTTCATTCACCAGCTGTGCAAGGAAGTTGTCTTCCACACACTCCAGGAACCTCCTAGACTGCTTCCTTTCTGTTCTATTGTACTTCCAGAAGATATCAGGGAGATTGAAGTCCCCCATGAGAACAAGAGGCATTGATTTGGAGATTAACCCCAGCTGTTTACAGAATAGCTCATCAGCAGCTTCTCTTTGGCTGGGTGGCCTGTAACGGACTCCCATCACAAAATCTCCCTTCTTATGGGCTCCTCTGATTGTAACCCACAGGCACTCAATCTCCTCATCACCACAATCCATCTCAGAGGTGTCCAAGTCCTCCCTTACAAAGAGGGCTACTCCACCTCCTCTCCTACTCTTACTATCCTTTCTGAAGAGTTTATACCCCTCCATAGCTGTACTCCATTTATATGAGTCATCCCACCACGTTTCCGTGATGGCAACAACATCATAGGCTCCTTGCCCTACAACAGCTTCCGGTTCTTCCATCTTATTCCCCATGCTGCGTGTATTAGTGTAAATGCACTTCAGCTGAGTAGCCGATCCTTCAGCCCTTTTAGAGGGAACAGTGCTTGTTCCCAATTGCCTGTTAACTCGAGCAGCTTGCACCAGAGTACCTGTATCTCCTTAACAGCTCTGAGGTGGTAATGTGCTGGTAGTCCTCACCAGCACACCTTCTCCTAATCTTTAGTTCCCCACATCCAGGCACACACTTGCCTGGCCTTGACTCAAACCCCTCCCTCTTCACATCTAGTTTAAAGCTCAATTTATGAGCTTAGTTATGTTCTTAGCAAGGGTCTTAGCCACACTCAGAGACCTTGATCACATATTGGACTGAATGACAGTTAAATTTCCTGACATGGAAACTGTTTGGGTTTTTTTGTTGCTGTTGTCTTTTGGGTTTTTTTGGGTTTTTTTGATGTGGGAACTGAAGCTTTCACTATTTATAGGTAAATAGAAGTATATAAAATAATATATCTAATATTTATAATCAATTTGTCGCACTAACAGCAGATACAATCCTACAGAGTTCCAATTACTTTATAACAGTTTGCGATAGACACACTCCGCCTGTTTGGGCTGACTGAACTTTGGTCCAGGCAGATGCTTAGGAAGTAGACCTAACGAAAGTTAATTTATTGTGTAAGGCAATGAGTAAAAACACAACACCAAAAGAAAAAAAAAAAAACCCAAGCCAAAACCATTTTGTCTGGAGAATGGGATGATGCATGTACACAGCAAAAAAGCTGACTACAAATTAACAACTTTACACTCTAAATTTAATCTTCAGCTGTAACAGTCAATTCAGCTCTCCCTCAAAACTGGCTGTGCAGCTGGTATGCCTCTCAAGAATATCCTTCAGAGCTAGGAGATCATTCATATGACACCAGATATCAGTGGGTTGGCAGGTTACATTTTTTACATGCATCTAGAGAAACTCCCTATTGCCCAAGACTAGTTCCAGTTTATATCTTATTTGAAACTGAAATCTGAATGTTGCCATGGGTTGTTTTGGTGCTTATGGAATTCTGAAAGATCACATATGAAATTATTTGGGAGGATTCAGGAGTCAAGTCTCTTAATAGGAAATTGGTTTGCATGTAGTTCTATCTGATCTTGAACTGAAAACAGTCCTACAAGGAGACCAAAACTGGAAGGTTGCTCCTTGACTGAATTTGAAAATGGAGTGGCTGGGGTAGACAACACTGGTACTGCAACACGTGGAGTGTCCTACACAGTTTCACACCTTACTCAGGCAGAATGCTTAAATAGACAGACCTTCAAGTCTTACATAGAATTGTTTTGAGGTAATATTTTATATATAGGCTATATATTATGAAATCGACCCCTTTCATCAGCACATAATAGATATTTCTCATAATTTTGAAAGACGAATAACATACTTTCTTTTGGAAAGTAATGGGGGTTTGCCTAAATATTTCCCCATGGGTTTTGCCACATTACTATGCTCAGAATTTTTCTGTCTAAATGCATGACAGAAAGTACAAAAAAATGACATATACTGAGAATCTGAAAGCTCATATTTTACCTCATTATCTCTATGGTTGTTACGAGTAAAGTTCAAAACTGTAAACTTTTTTACTTAAATTAATTTTTATCTTTTGGGGAGGAGAAAGATGTAGTAGATATTGCCTTTTGATTAAAAAAATGCCATGAACAATACTTTAAAAATTACTTCCCATGCTGACCATTGTCAGATGTTTCAATTGATCTATTATTCTTCTTATTGTCAACTACAGAAATGCTAAGAATATTATTCAAAGAAACACATTCTAGGTTTTGTCATGGAAAATCTTGCAAGCAAATTTAATTTATTGCAGTTTCCAGAAAACATGTATACAGTATTTATACCAGAGAGAAAAGTCATTGCCTTGCCTTGCCTTCCCTAACCTTCCTATCTCTCTCCTCCCCTTCCTTTCTCTTCCTTCTCCCTTCCCTTCTCTCCCTTCTCCCTTCTCTTTTCTTCCCCTGCTCTCCCTTCCCTCTTCTTAGATGCTATTATAAAGAAAAATAGTTAGATAATAATTCATTGTTCTTTCCACACAGACAATGTTTAGAATAGTTCATGAAATTTAAAGTAGTCTTATTTTCACATACATCTTCATTCTGAAAAATACTCTTTTCTCATTCTGTGGTTTCAAGAAGTTTTTATGTGCATCCTAATTCCAAACATGTTTTCCAGTTTTGCTGCAATGGAGCCAGTGTTTTCATACCCTGCAGGACTGAGATCCAAACAGATTCTGGATACTGTTGACAGAAGTTAAAAATAGCTATTTGGAAAACTATGCTGAATCTTAACTTCTTTAATTCTACTAATCGTTGATTGATATCCTTTAATATTTCAGATATGAATGCAAATTTTCTAAATTTCCCATCATGAGGTTTTAGTGTCAAGCTTTTGAAACTATTGAAAAATATTTCCCCTTTTCTTTGAATTTCTGTGCAATTGGTAGGCAGAATATTTAAGATAAGGCCAACTAAAGACCAGGTACAGTAATTTTCTTCAATAAATAATAGAGTTCTAATTGTTGATTTGCACTTAGGTATATTCCATATTACTAAATATGAAGAATTATTTAGAGATTAAATATACTCATAAAAGCATTTAATGCTGAATATTTAGAGAAACAACATTTTGCACAATTAAGAACATTGCACAGCATTGAAATCTTAATGTATCTGCTATGGACTAAAAGTTCAACCACACACACATAAAGGCAGGAGCTTCATATTGCCTTACTTTTAATTGGTAAGAATTCTGTAAAATGGTCGTTCAAGCTCATAAAGCAATGTAAAACAATATATTTTAAAATAATAAGATTTTTTAAAAAATAAATTGAAAAACCAAAACAACAACAGATAAGGTTTATGCCAGGCAAAGTTATTTTCTTTGAAGGGAGAACTGAAACATTTTAAATGTCACATGAACAGGACATTGAAGAAAAACTTTTTAAGTTTTTATCACCAGCACTGTGATGGATAATCAAGATAAAATACTAGTAAGTGTAAATAACTGTTCATGGGAGAAAAGAAAAATGAGTTGTCATTAAATATCATAAAAGGTTTGAGTTGACTGAAAAGACTGCATTTACACAAAAGGTACAGAAACTCGGGAAGTGAAATTAAAGGACTGACCGATACTTTGACAACTCAAAGATTCCAGCAGCATTCAAAAAAAATTAGAAATGTCGTTGTTTTTCTTGAGCAACTTTCACTCAAATAGTTGATTCGCCTTCCCTGGAGGAATTTAAGGTGCGGGTGGATGAGGTACTGAGGCACATGGTTTAGAGATTGGTAGGAATGGTTGGACTTGATAATCCAGTGGGTCTCTTCCAACCTGGTGGTTCTATGATCCTATGATTCTATGAAATGCATTAGAAATTAATATTCATTGATACTAAATTCAGACAGAAGAGCTTTCTAAATAACTCATTAACGTATTAGGTGTGCATTTTCTTATATTATCAAAGGCAGCTGGTCTGAAATAAAAGTAAGAACTAGATAGTTCACAGATTAACTAGATGATCTACAGGTAACCACTAGAATCTACTAAGTCTTGGAAATGTCTTCTTAGCAGTTGAACACTGCCCTAGAATGGGTATGTCACTCACATACATGAAAATAATCATGTATAACAATTATCACCACCAGAGCTGTCACCTGGCAATCAATAGATTTTACAGTTAATAGCATGGTGGTTAGCTGTGTCTGTCGGAAGCAGACTGAAGAGAAATCTGTTTGCAGAGGTCTACACAATCCCTCTGCAGATTTTCTTTGTAGTTGTCTGAGATCCCAATGTTTTGTGAAACCTTGCTGGTGCTTTGAAAAATAACAGAATTAAAAAAAAAATGCCTAGTTATTCATCTGAGGAGGTGAGTATGGGAAGCATCAGGTAGAGATCCTTCTGAACCTTAGCCAGAGGTTAATTGACCACAAGTGGCCTCATCTTCTGGAGTGGCTGCATCTATTTTATGGGTAACACAAGGTTAGGACTGCCTAATTTAGTCTCCCTTACCAGAAGGATCCTAGATTAGGCATTTTTTCAGAATATCTCTGGTACCCCAGTGAGGTAAATAGAGAATAGTCCTCCAACTTTATTTATCAGTGTTGTTAAACTGCAGCTGGAGAAGAATACACATTATAACAACAACAACAAATCAAAACAGGTCCAATGCTAATTTACTGATCCGAAGTTGTACCACTTGGAGAAGGGAGCTCTGCAGTGGACGTATTTATCCTTTCTATGCTTGTATGCCTTTACAACTGCACACTGTTAAGGAAGGTATTGGACTCTGGTTGATGATTTGAAGGGTGCAATTTTTTCTGTTTAATGAATAATAAATGAATACTTAGTGTGCAGGAAAAAGACATAAAGTAACATGAAGTTTAGAGTCTTGGTGAACAACTGCCCTTAATCAAGAAGGAATTCTACACAGAGCAACATATCTTGGTAAATGAAGATTAGCTAGAGATTTTCTGTTCCCTAAGAAAAAAAACAATGTGAAAAAGTGATCAGTCCTGATTTTCAAGGGTAATACTTTTACATTAAATCAAATAAAAATATATTTGCATCAAAATGTACTTCAAAGCTCCCTTTGCATTAATATATAAAAACAGGAAAATCTTTTTTCTCAAAGAACACAAAGTGGATTCATTCTATCCACTCAATAGGGTTTTATTTTAAGGCAAAATTATCCAAAATCCCATAGAAAAGACCTTTTTATTTGTCATTATTCAAAGATTCTGAATAGCAGAGATTCAATTCTATGCAAAGCTGATCTTAGAATAAACTCACAGGGTTCAGTTAAGCAGAGGAACTAAAAAAGAAAAGTTATAAAAGAGTTGTATTTTTTTGGCATGGTGAAAGAAAAGGCATTGAGCAATGAAACACCAGAAATATGTAGCTAAATAGTGATAAAATAATGAAGGCTTCACTTTTTTATAGATTTTCATTTAAATTAATTTATGAGAAAATAAATATTTATAATTTCTTTTAAGGAAGTGATGAAACCCTTGTCATACATGATCTCAGTGCACATGATTAAATTCAAGTAAAGTAAAACATTGTTCCTCAGAGCTATTTCCTTCCTAGGAAAGCCTATTCCATTTTAAAATTCTCCAACTCTAACATAAGGCATTAATTGGAGATTTTTACATTATGTAATGAAAAAACTCATTACCACAAAGGGATCGCAGAGGAACGATAATGAGTCAGACAGCACCACCACGCCATCAAGGACCCTACAGGCAGAATAGTGGTTTTGATAGCCTGGCAAGAACAGCCAACCCCTCCTCAATCCCTTCCCTAGGGAGTTGCAGGGAGTCTCTGTCCAGAACCAGAGGAGACACTCAGCACTACTAGTCCACAAGGACTCTCCAGATCTCATTGCAAGCAGAGGGAAAATTGCCCCAGTGTACAGGGTGCTTCACTGTGTGTACAGGATAGTACAAGGTTTATTGTGATGTATGTTGAGAGAGAAACCATTGGCAGGAGAGATAAGGATCAGGGTGGTTTGAGAAGTAAGTATGTGAAACCAGAAGAGAGAGAGGATGCAAGGGACCAAAGAGGTGTGAGCAGGGGCCAGCCAACATGCTTGTAGGGCCATGCCCCAGGTCCAGCGGCACAGTTGGCCCCATCTTCACTCTGATCTCCATTTCTGTTTCCTGGGGGAGGGGCCCTGTCCCATGGGTGTGTGAAGGGGCAGGAGGTGGCTTTGAGGTGAGATGGTGGGTAGAAGACTGTGTGTCCATGGTGGCAGTGAAGGGAGCCAGCAAGTGTGTGTGATCATTAGTGGCTATGCAGCCTAAGCAGCCAGGGAAGCCATATGAGAAACACAGGACCAGGCTGTGGGTGCCTCTGAGGGTGGGGCACCTGCAGTTGCTGCCTCTGAAAGGGACAAGGCATTCAAGATGTCCTGGAGGAACTGTGGGGGCCAGGGTGAACTGAGAGACCTGGATGGGGGATAGAGGTTGGCATGGGTGGGGGTAGTTGAAGCATGTATGCATGTGTGTGTGTGTCTGACAGGAGGACAGCTAGGATCAGGAAGATCCAGAGGAAGTTACCAGCAAGACTGTCTGTCTAAGCCCAGCTGCCACGGGATTCACCCTTGTGTCTGTGCACCTGTGTCTTCTCAGGGTTCTGTACCTGAGGCAGTGGTGAGATTCTAGGTCATATCTGTGTCTGTGAGACTGATGTGGTTTCTGCCTGTGTGGATCTGTGTGTTCTGCTCTGCTTATGTGCATACATATGTATTGTACATGTGTGTTTGTATATGTATTACTGGGAATACATCACCAACTCAGTGTTACCAGCTTTTCTCCTGATCCTAGGGCACTGGAGGCATGGGACTGGGGCAGCCTTGTCAGAGTCAGGCAGCCAGATTCAGCAATCGTTAACTGACATGTAGGTGTCAAACTACACTTTAAAAGTTCTGAGGTAAGAGTAATGATTTTGGTGCTTTGTTAGGCCACACTTTCAAGCTTAAGATGGATAATGATACGTTTAATTGTTAACAGAAAAATAATTACTAAAGCTGGTGAGGAAGAAAATAAAATCCTTATCTTCCTCTGCTATCTCCAAAACATTAAATATCAACGGATTGTAACAGGTGGAAACAAAACAAGTAGGTCACTGATAACATCTTCCCAGAAACAAAAAGAAAAATAAAGTAGTTGCATCCTTTCTGCCTCCTTTCTCATCTGCTGTCTTTCTTTTGATTGTCACTTTCTTCCCCACAGCCCAAGTCCTCTTTAGTTTTGTTTAGAAAAAAATACAGCTTTGACCTTTCCAAGCACACAGTGACAATTTGAAAAATGAATCCATTTTGTCCAAATGAAGTATCTGATCACAAAATACTTACAGAAGCAAAACTCGGATTGAAGTCAATAAGTTAGAGGAGTGGAGTGACCAATGAAATCAATGCAACCTCATTTTGGTATGAAATATGGAACTACAGTTAGATTTTCCACACCTATCTCACTAACCATCAACCCACCTTTTTCAGATTCAAAATGATTGACTCCTGTCCACAATAGTGTTTCCACAATATCATATTAAGGAGGGAGCAGCGCCACAGGAGAAAAAAAAAAAAGAAAAGAAAAAAGAAAAGAAAAAAGAAAATGGCTGCCAGCTCAGAAGAATTCAGAAAATTTTATAGATAAGTATGTTTTTAATTTCACTTATAATACTTTCAATAAAGAAGTGAAATTTATTAAGCATTATTGAAATTAATCTGGCTTGTGTGTCCTGACAATTCTTTTTCTTGATTTTAATATTGATGACTATAACCAGAGAGCGAAGCAGTGTTTCTCTTACTTGATTTACTTCTACAGAACAGTTCAGAATAAAAGCAGCAGTCTCCAAGATGTTTTCTCTTTTATGAAACACATAATCTGTTAGTAGTAGACATGACTGTTTAAATTTGAAAGGTGTTTAACTACAAAAAACCCAACCAAACAAAAAGGAACCCCTCAGCCCTCAAGTCCCCCAAAACTGAATATCTTGTTTTAATTGTGGCATAGCCACAGAAGCAAATGGAATAACAGCTGAATCTTTGTTTCTCTTTTCAGAACAGGATTTTAATTTCAGGAAGAATTTGCTCTGTGATTGAGCGGCAATTAAATTCAATTAGATCTGTTTGGCTTGATTTAAAAAAAAAAGGGTTAATTAATTATGCAAACAACTGATGATCCTGTCAAATCGGCAAGTAAGTTCATTGATCTTAAAGTTAAGCTCAAAAATAATGAAGAATTAACTAAGCAATACAACTGAAACTACAGAAAGGCCATTACAGATAGAAAATAATTGTGAAAGAACTGCAGACACTATAAAGAAGGGAAAGATTTCTCTCTGGTCACAGTCAGAAGAAAACTGTATTAAAACACTCAGATACCAGTATTTTGCTATAGTCAGAGGAAGTCACTGTCACCTCTGGGGTTGGTAGTATGGAATAGATCCTCCTGGAAGCTATGTCAAGTCTTATGGATGGCAGGGGTGGGATTGGAGTCAGTCAGCATGGCTTCACAACGGGAAAATTGTACCTGACTAATCTGGTGGCCTTCTACAATAGAGTAACTGCATTGATGGATAAGTAAAGAGCAACCGATGTCATCTGTCTTGATTTCTGCAAGGCTTTTGACATGGTCTCACAAAATATTTTGGTCTTTGAACTGGTGAGTAATGCATTTGATGGATGTACTGTTAGATGGATAAGGAACTTGCTCAATGACTGTGCCCAAAGCATTGCTGTTAAGAGTTCAGTGTTCAAGTAGAGCTCAGGAACAAAGTATGCCCCTCAGGGGAGGACTAGTACTGTACAATATCTTTATTAATAACATAGACAGTGAAATTGAGTACACCCTCATCAGCTTTGCAGGTGATACCAAGCTGAGTCATGCAGCTAACATGCTCAAGGAAAGGTCCAGAGGGACCTCATGGATTTCAATATAACCAAGTGCAAAGTCCTGCATCTAGGTCAGATCTCCACCATTAATATGGGCCGGGGCATGAAAGGGTTCAGAGTAACATTGTTGTTGAGGACTCGGCAGTACTGGTGAATGAAAAATTGGACATGAGCCAGCAACATGTGCTTCCAACTCAGAAAGACAACTGTGTCCTGGGCTGCATCAAAAGAAGCATAGCCAGCATGTTGAGTTGATTCTCCCCTTCTATTCTGGTCTTGTGAGACCTCACCTTGAATACTGCATCCAGTTGTAAGGCCCTCAGCACAAGAATGACATGGACCTGTTGGGGCAGGTTCATGAAAATGACCAGAGGACTGGAACCCTTCTCCACTGAAGAAAGGCTGTGAGAGTTGTTCAGGCTTCAGGGAGACCTTATTGTGGCCTTTCTATATATAAAAGGGGCTTCTAAGAAAAACAGAGGGAGACCATGCCTTATTGTGATAGAACAAGGAACAACATTTTTAAAGTAAAACATGGACCTATGGATGAAATTTTTTATGATGAGGGTAGTGAAACACTGTATCAAGTTGCCCAGAGAAGTTGTGGATGACTCATCATAGGAAGTACTCAAGTGTTTGATGGGTGGAGTCTTTATTAAGCTGATGTTGTGAGAGATGTACCTGTCAATGGCAAAGGGCTGGACTAGGTTATTTTTAAAGTTCCTTTCTGATCCAAACCATTCTATGTTTCTATCATTCTACGATTCCATGATTCTACATTAGAATCAAAGAATACTGAAATTAGAATATTTTCTTAAACATTTCACTAAAGGTGCTAGTAGAAAAAGTAAGAATACACAAAAGGAAAAGCAAAACAAAACAAAGCAAAGAAAATACTATATTTGTATTTCATCCTGTTGATTATATTTACATGGTAGCTGATTTTATTCAAGTGAAGTAAGTTCACTCGCGTTCTCCTGAAACTTTTGAATTCAGGGGGAAGAGCAGAATGAAGCCTGTTGATTCGTGAGGAAATGGTAGGAGACCTGCTAGGCAAATCAGACATTCACAAGTCTATGAGTCAGATGGGATCCGTCCAGTGGTAATAAGGGAGCTAGTGGACATACTTGCCAAACCATTCCATCATTTACCAACAGTCCTGGCTGAGTGGGAAACTTCCATTGGATTAGAAGCTGACAGATACCACACCCATTTACAAAAATGACTGGAGAGAGGATCCAGGAAACTACAGGCCTGTAAGTCTGACCTTGGTACCAGAGAATGTCATGGAAGAGGTCATGTTGAGTGCCATCTCACAATAAACATGGGACAACCTATCTCACAGGTCCATTCAGCATGCGTTTATGAAAGGCAAGTCCTGTCAAACTAACCTGATCACCCTCCAAGACAAGGAGACTCACTTAATGGATGTGGAAAAGGCTTGGATATGGCATACCTGGACTTCAGTAAGCCATTTTACACTATTCCTCACAGTAGTATACTTGAGAAACTGGCTACCACTGGCCTGGACAGCTGCACTCTCTGCTCGCTTAAAAAGTGGTTGGATGGCTGGTCCAAAAGAGTGGTGGTAAATGGAGTTAAATGCAGTTTAAGATCAGTCACAAGTGGTGTCCTCTAGGGCCCAGTGCTGGGTCCAGTCCTGTTCAATCTCTTTATCAATGACCTGGATGAGGGGATCGGATACACCCTTAGCAAGTTTGTGGATGACACTAAGCTAGGAGGAAGTGTTGAAGTGTGTGAGGGTATGGAGGGTCTGCAGAAGGTTCTGAATAGGCTGGATCCATTTGCTGTGGTCAATTGGTTGACGTTTAACTAGGCCAAGTACCAAGTGTGTTGCACTTGCGACACAACAACCCCGTGCTGCACTACAGCCTTGGGGAAAGAGTGGCTGGAAAATGACCCAGTGGAGAAGAACATGGGAGTGTTGGTTGACAGCTGATTGAATGTGAGAAAGCCAATAGCATCTTGACTTGTATTAGAAAGAGTGTTGCCAGGAGGATCAGGGAAGTGATTCTGTGTCTGTACTCAGCATTGGTGAAGCCACACCTTGAATCCTGTGCTAAGTTTTCGGCCTCTCACTATAAGAAAGACATTGAAGTCCTGGGGCATGTCCAGAGAAAAGTAACAAAGCTGGTGAAGAGGCTGGAGAGCAAGTGTTATGAGGAGTAGCTGATAGAACTGGTGTTGTTTAGTGTAGAGAAGAGGAGGCCGAGGGGAGACATTGTCACTGTCTACAGCTACCTGACAGGAGGTCATAGAAAGATGGATGTTAGTCTCTCATCCCAGGTGATGGGTGATAGGACAAGAGGGAATGACCTTAAGCTGCGTCAGAGGAAGTTTAGATTGGACATTAGGAAAATCTTGTTCACAGAAAAGGCTATCAAGCACTGAAACAGGTTACCTATTGTGGTGGTTGAGTCACCATCCCGGGAGGTATTAAAAAGACAGGTAGATGAAGTGCTTAGGGATATGATTTAGTAGTAGACAGGTAGAGTTGGAGTTGATGATCCCAAAGGTCTTTTTCAACATAATGATTCTTCTATTCTATAATTAAATAACAGATTTAGTTTTAAATTATATTAAAAGGATCTACAACCATGATTTCATGGACCACAGACAAAATAGCCTTTGTTGTATTTTTTTAATTAATTTATTTTATTAAATGAATTTTAAAGTAGCTGTACTCCTTCCTTCTGTCTTCTCTTTATCTTGGAGGATACACACTTCTTGAGTTATATGATGCATTATATCCATTTTTTATATTATTTATTTTCTATCCATTCATCCAGATACTTCCTTGCTATTTTACTATTAAAGGAAGAGTTTTTGTAGGAGAAAGTGCATTTAATATTTTGAATTGGGACCTCCCCTTCCCCCCATTTTTTTTTAGCAGGAAAAGAATACCAAAGTGTTTGGAAGAATAAGTGAAGAGACACAAGAAATACTCAATAACCTTTGATAGAAACGATGACTGTTTTCTTCTTTCCAGTATATATCAGCATTTCTGAGTGCATATGTCACACTGAAACAGACATGCTTCTGCAATAAGATTACTAAATCACAAAGAAACCCATGCACACATGTGTGCCTTTGTATCTTCAAGCTAACTACTATGGAGACTAAAATGATATATTCATAGAAAGAATTCGCAAGAAGTAAAACATTGATTGTGCTTGGTTTACAGGGTCAAAATTTGTTCTATATGTGGCAAGCAGTTTAATAGAAGAAATAGAACACGAGAAGAATAAATAGTAATACAGGAGACAGAGAAAAAGCGGCTGAAATTAAAGTAAAATGTATCTTAAGAACTTGAAGATAAAGTTGAAGTTTGGAAAATTATACATGCGTATACATGCTCAAATTATCAAATCCATCTACTTACCTAATCAGAAATTTTGGAAGGAGAAAAGGTGAAAAGAATAAGAACAAGACTAAAAAGGAGAGTTGTTTCTGTTACTCAGAAATAATTTCAAACTTCTTCTAAGTAGAAAGTATGTTCATTTCTGTGTTGTATAGTGGGTACAACTCCAAGTGAAATATATTTCAGGCCCAGTCAATGCAGGTTCACGAAAACCAGGTCTTGCCAAACTAACCTGATCACCTTCTATGATAAAATGACTCGGCTGATGGACGAGGGAAAGGCTGTGGATGTGGTCGTCCTGGACTTCAGTAAAGCCTTTGACACAGTTTCTCACAGCATTCTGCTACAGAAACTATCAGTCTATGGCCTGGACAGGCGCACAGTCTCCTGGGTGGAAAACTGGTTGGATGGCCGGGCCCAGAGAGTGGTGGTAAATGGTGTTAAGCCCAGCTGGAGGCCAGTTACAAGTGGGATTCCCAAGGACTCAGTGCTGGGTCCAGCCCTGTTCAATGTCTTCATCAATGACCTGGTGGAGAGAACTGAATGCACCCTTAGCAAATTTGTGGATGACACTAAGCTGGGAGAAAGTGTCGATCTGCTGGAGGATAGGGAGGCTCTGCAAAGAGATCTGAACAGGCTGGACCTCTGGGCAGAGACCGATGGGATGAGGTTTAACAGGGCCAAATGCTGGGTCTTGCACTTGGGACACAACAACCCTATGCAGAGCTACAGACTAGGAGAAGTCTGGCTGGAAAGCTGCCTGGAGGAGAGGGACCTGGGGGTGTTGGTCGACAGTTGACTGAACATGAGCCAGCAGTGTGCCCAGGTGGCCAAGAAGGCCAATGGCATCCTGGCTTGGATCAGAAAGGGTGTGACCAGTAGGTCCAAGGAGGTTATTCTCCCTCTGTACTCAGCACTGGTGAGACCACACCTCTAATCCTGTGTTCAGTTCTGGGTCCCTCAGAGGAACATCTGAGAGAGCTGGTGTTGTTTAACCTGGAGAAGAGGAGGCTGAGAGGAGGGAGCTGGCCTCTTCTCCCAAGTGACAGGGGACAGGATAAGAGGGAATGACCTCAAGCTCCACCAGGGGAGGTTCAGGCTGAACTTTAGGAAAAAAAATTCACAGAAAGGGTGATTGGGCGTTGGAATAGGCTGCCCAGGGAGGTGCTTGAATCTCCTTCCCTGGAGGTGTTTAAGGGATGGATGGATTAGGTGCTGAGGGTCATGGTTTGTTGTTTGATAGGAATGGTTGGACTCAGTGATCTGATGGGTCTTTTTCAACCTGATGATTCTATGATTCTATATTTACAAAGGAAAACTCTGTCACAGACACACTGGTCACATCAATTATTTGTATCCATTTGTATTCCTCTTCCCAGGACACATAAACCAACAAACCATGATTTTTTCTAAAACCACCACTACTGCTTTCCATGCTTTTTGACATGATTCTGCACAATGACATGGGAAAAACTAGTAATAATACTGTTCTCAGAGGCTTATGATTTCAGTGAAGTGAGTTACTACTCTGAGATGTGAAGGCACAATTACATATTTGAATATATTTTTTAAACATAATTTCTTTAAAGAGATTTTAAATATCTTTAAGCCAGAGTTATATAGGAAATATTCTTTGATTTCTGAATATAGACTTGATAACACTTTTTTTTAATATCTAGTAGGTAGTGGTTGAAAACTGTCTGTAGAAGAAAAAAAGGCAAATTCCCCTACACCGTTTCACTAAGATGTTTGTAAAAAACTTTATCCATAACATATTTAAACAGTATAGTTCAACAGATTTATTTTACTTGCAACCAGTCCACGCTGATGGGAAGAGCAAGAGCCTTAAGGTTTTGCAGGTATGTACATTTATAGTGTAAATCTGTGCAGCATTTGTGCCAAATCATTAAGCCACCTTCAAACAGAAGTCCTCGGTGAAACAGGTGTTAACACAGTGGGTGCTGAGAGGAGAATAGAAGGAGTGTTGGATGCTCTAAAAGACAAATACTTTACAATTCAAGTTATGAGCAGACTACTACTGACTCCCCTATAGCTAAGCATGGCTGATGCCGACCATTGATTTAATGCTTGCACACACCAACCCTCACTAACTCAAAGAAGCAAGGTCATTTTATTTCACTTCGACTGTTTTTTTCTATTTGAAAGGATTGGAGGACAGTTTTGCTAATAGAACAGAGGTTATGCAGAAGTCCTTTGACTTATGAAGACATTGATGTAACTACAAAATTGGTTAAAGAAGGATTTCTCAAAAATAACTCAAAAAATAAAATAGAACATTCAGTCTTTTTATGAGCTAAACTCCTGGTCTTTAGGATCAAAGATACTTCTGTTTGTCATTCTGTTAGATGTTTTCTTAAGCATATCTGCAGATTAATTAAATTTAAAAAAAAATCAGAGATTAATAGTACTTCTAGTCTCAGGTTTCACTGTGTATTGCCATCTGAAATATTTCTATTCTTATTAAAGCTCCCACCTTCATCCACATATATGAGATAACAATCCATTGATATATAAAGTCTATGTATACCTGAAGTATTACCTCAGAATGTGAATAGGATTAAATGGTGGGAAACTTTTAAAACAACTGGAATGTTTACTAAATCCAAAATTTCTGTTTTCCTATTTTATGGCATGACATCATTACTAAGAGGCGAAGGAGCACACCAGAATTTCAGGTTTCTAAAATGTGATACAGTACTGAAAGGGAGCATTATTATGCTGAAAGGAATTAATCATTGTCATGGTTTCAGCTGGGATAGTTATTTTTCTTCTTAGCATCTGCTGTGTTTTAGAATCAGTGTAAGAAGAATGTTGATAATACACCAATGTTTTCAGCTGTTGCTGAGAAATCCAATTTCCCGTACTCTGCCAGTGAGCAGGTGTACAGGAGCTGGGAAGGTGCACAGCGAGCCAGATGACCCAAGCTGTACAAGGAAACATTCAATACCATGTAACAATGTGCTGAATATATAAACAGGAAATTGACTAGGGACCAGAGGACCAAAATTCAGTGCTCTGGTATTGCTGCTTGGGGACAGGCAGAGTACTGGTTGTTGAGTAGTAAGCAATTAATTGTGTATCACTTATTATGTCTGTTGCTGTTGTTATTGTTGTTGTTGTTATTATTGTCAAAATCTTCCTTATATTTTTCTGTTAAACTATATTTATCTAAACTTGCCAGTTTTCCTTTTGGTTTTTAAATTTTCATTCCCATCCTAGTGATGGGAGCAAAAGAGCAGCCACATAGTCCAAGTTTACAGCTGGGGTTGAAACTGTGACAATTGTGCACTGATAGAATGATGGAGTATTATGACTTAGAAATATTTTTTTATCCCTAAAATATCTATGATATATGTTCTGATCTGCTCTAAATGTGTTTCATTGTGGTTTAATACGCCTTAAAAGGGGTAGAATTGTTAATGAGCCTTATATCCATGTGAGAATCAGAGAAGGCTACAAAAGTGACTTGTTTTTTTGAACCCCCACAGAATTTTAAAGCTGCTTATTATAGGGCTAAAAGAGAAAGACTAATTCATTACACTTTACGTCTTGACTCCTTATCTTGGATTTAATCTTTAGAAAATGCACAAGGACATATAGTAAAGATGTTAACCAGGTACAAAGGTATTTGGAATGAATTAGTACAATATTACCTTGGCCGTATCCTGCTCTTCTATACAGAAATTTATTATCCATGAATCCACAGATAAATAGAAATCTAGATCACTGCATAGTTGTAAATTATTAGGAGGAACTACATTAGGGCAGAAGGAATGTAAGACTACCTTCAAGGCAAAAAACATGGAAGTGCACAGATACCAATTATATGGCATCTTTTGGATTCAGTGCAAGGAATTCAATCAGTATTCCTTTTTCTTCAGGCTTGGGAGCATGGTTTCTCATGCTGTTTCAAGATCAGTAGCAGGCTTTAGTTTTGCGAGTCTGTAATGTATCCTTTTTTTTTGAGGATATGCAAAAAACAGAATTAAGACCTCATCTTGTTGAGGACAGCAGCCCCTCTGAAGAGCAGGCAGAGAGGTATTACCTGAAGAATTAGGGAATAAAGAATATATTCCATGAAAATATAACAATAAACCTTGCCTACACAAATGCAGTTAAAAAAGGATTGTCAAAAAGGCCCATCAGGCTAGTTCAGGAACTTGAATATTTTGATTTGCAACAGGACACTAAGATAAGGGTTTTTTCAGCTGTGTACTAGCATTACTTGAATAAGAAAATCATATCCTTATAGAAAGTGATCTGGACACTGCTTTAGTATCTTATTTATCAGTCACTCTGGAAAATCCAAGTTTCGCATTCTGTGTCTAGCCGAATGCAGTACACAGACTGCTTCTGTTATTTTAAAGACCAGGAACAGTAGCTAGCATGACAATACCAGGCCAAACCAATGCTGCATGTGGAAAAACATTTACATTTTAAAGAGTTCAGATGAGGAGACTACAAAGATATTTGTGAAAAAAATCCTAATAAATTAATCAGAATTCAAGACTCTCTCAAATGGTGTAATTGCTAATAATTGCTAGTCACTGATAACGCTAGTTAAGAAGACTATTAAGACAGAGATAAACTTAATCTTTCCTGAGAAAGGACTGGAAACTTCCTCTCCAAAACCCAAAACTACTCCCCAAGCTAATTGTGAAATATTGACTTTAGATATCATTGACTCACATAGTCCCAGAAATTACTACAAGGGGAATTCTGCATCAGAATTTTGATGAAAGCACCTGTAAACTTCAGCAATCACTTCATTGTGAGATGTTCAAGACCAAATGACCACAACTTCCGCAATTTTTAAACCAAATGGGACAGACACTATGAAATTATCTGCAGATAATACACATCTGTTATTAATCTATAACACATTTCTAGAAAAGGTTTTTCACAGTCTTTGACTTATTACGATAATTTTTAGTACCTGTCTTGCAGACCCAATGATCTTACTGTCCTTATTTCTGCAGTTCAACACAGTTAGACTTCAAACTTGACAAGATACTAGCACAGTGTAAATAATTTAATAGAAGAATCATAAATGGTGGAAGACTAAATATGTCAGTGAAGAATATCAAGCTAGTTTATCCTTTTTTCTGTGTTATTTTCCATAAAAAATTACTGGCACCACCTCTCTTCAACATTTCAAGGCACATCTATGAGAGTCTGATACAAACAACATAAAGATAAATCACAAATATGCTTTCCAGTTATTCAAGGAACTAGTTAGACTACAGATAATAAATCCTTTCTTTATTCTTAAATAATTAGAATGGAACAGAAAGCAATTAAATATAATAGAATATTATATTTCTACAAGGATTGTTTCCCAGCTTGTACTTATGGAGGTTATTATGCCTGAATGTATATCTATTCAACTTCATCCTTATTCAGTATATATTCAGTATTTTCTTAACCTACTAATTTTCCACCATCCTTTCAAATTTCAGCACAGAAAACCCTTTCTTGCTCAGTGTTATCTGCACATTTAGGAAATGTATTCTTTACTCTTCAGCTGGCTGATGAAAATACGAGGTATTGTTAGACGTGGAAGATTAAATTTTCTTTCTGAGATCAAACCATCGATTATAAGTCTTCAATATTAAATTTCACTACACATGTTACTGTTGTTTCATGGAAGCCATTTTTTCTTTCTTTCTTTCTTTCTCATAAAACACATGACAATGTAAGAATGATTAGCAAACAATAGATATGTTATATCTACTGCTTCTATATTGTCTAGTAGAGATGGCAATTTGTCATACTCTTAATTCAGTTTTATTCCACAATCTTTGCTTTTAAGTGGTTTTCAGTTACTACTATGTATTGCCTTCTGTTTTCTAATTATTTACAAATATCTCAAAATTTTGCTTCAACTTTTTTTCTAGAAACAAAACTTCAGCAGCAGAGGCTGTAACATCAGCTCTATTCTTTGTAAGAAGCAAGCTAGTTAGCTGTTCCAAGATTACTTCAGTTATTTAAGACACTTATGAAGAAATTCCTAAATCAAATCAATTTAAAAAACTATTCAACGTCACTACTAATACCACTTGCATAAGATTCTTGATTATACTTGATTGTTTTAGCCTATGTATAATAGTGTCATCATTAATAGTACCAAGACCAAGGATTTGTGCCTTGTCAACTACACAGTCATCAGGACTTATTAGAAGTTGTCTGAACTTGTCTTGAACTGTAAGAAGTTCTGGTTTATTTTTTTTCAGCTGTAATGACAAATGCCTAACAACCATGTGACTACAATAGACTTGGGTGATGTCACACCTATCTTTATTCACCTATCTTTAGAATCCCAGTGTAGTGATTAAGGCACGGACCTTGTGAATGGGGGTGACAATAGAGATCAACTTTATTTAGAGAAAGCAAACCTCATATAGTGCCTCTGTATCCAGTAATATCTATCCCAGTGAATTTCCACTCATGAGAATCCTGCAATGCAACAACAGAGTGCAACCCCCCTGTTTTCCGCAGATGTGCCCCTTATCTTCACTTTTTTCCACCTAGTGCATTCCTCTCCTATTAACCCATGGGTCTTAATAAAGATTCCAAGGTCTCAACAAACTAGCAAGCATGAGAACATCGTCTCTTTGTTCTGTGCTTGGTCCTAATATCGCAGGTACACCAAGGCACCAGCGTAAATCCAATACTGGAATGTTTATGCCCACATTCCAGTAGCTACACATACAGATCATAGAATTGTAAGATTGGAAATGACCTTAGGTATCATTAACTTCAACCATTCCTGTCCCTTACTAAATCATTTCCCTAAGCACTTCATCTTTTAAATGCCTCCAGGGATGGTGACTCATGGTAACTCAACTATCACACTAGACAGCCTGTTCCAATGCTCAATAACCCTTTTCATGAAGAAGCTTTTCCTAATGTCCAACCTAAACTTACCTTGACACAGCTTAAGACCATTCTCTCTTGTCCTATCACCTATCACTTGGGAGAAGAGATACCCACCTCAGTGCAGCCTCCTCTTAAGTTGTAGAGAGCAATAACATCAGCCTCCTCTTCTCTACACTAAACAACCCCAGTTCCCTTGGCTTCTCCTCATACAACTTGTTCTCCAGCCCCCCCACAAGTTTTAGCTTTCTTCTCTGGACATGCCCCAGGACCTCAATGTCTTAATGGATTTAATCATATTAAAGATACTACAAAAGAAACCTTGAGCATGCAGCAAGAAATCCTCACCTCCAAAGTCAATATTGGGATACAAGAGGATAATGCTGATGACTCAGTGTAGCACCACCTTGCCTCAAACCACTGTCATTAACATAAGGACCATATAGGTAGTAAAAGACTTCTTCTGTAATACTTTTTTTTTTGTCTAAGCATAACATCTGGTAAAACAGTAGTTCCTGTTATGATTTCATTTTGGATAAAAACAAATTTTGCCTTTGCGTAGAGAGTGCATTTATTAGGTCTACTGAAACTGAAAAAGCTGCAGTACAAGACATCAGTGGAGAATGCAGGTAACAAGATTTATTTTATGTGAAGGTGAATACTTGTGGCATTTGGTGTGCAGACTTTTGTAAAAGCCTTTTTTGTGCACTAGACTATCATAATAAAAAAATGAAAAATGCTAGTAAAATGTATGTGTTTATATTGTCCTTCTTTATCGATTAACTTATCAAAACCCTTCAAATTCTTCTGTTTCTATGAATATATTTATAGGATCTTCTTATTAGTAAGATTAATCAAAGATATTTCATTTTATATGTTGGTATGTCTGATTTTATCCTTACATGCTAATACTCCTGGTTGATATAACTGTACTGGAGGTATTACTATGCTGACAGAAGCATATTTTGGACAGCAGAAATGGCTTAGTATTGCTCCATAAATATCTGGTAGGTCCTACGAGAAATAAAGAATTCCTTAGGATAGGCTCTAGTCTATTTAAGAAACCTTGCTTATATCCCCAGTAAAATGTTCTTGTTTAAGTGTTAAGATTATATTTTACAGGGATTAGTACTTTATCAGTACTAACTGGTAAAGAGCTAATCATCTTTTAGAGTAAATTGCAACCTAACCTCCAACTTGAAGTAATACTTTCTCCTTTCTTCTGCACTTTGTAGTGGCAAGAAATAATAAAGAGGGAAAATATTTTTGCATTAATACAGTCTGTCACTCAATCTTTATAAATGCTATTTCTTACTGACTACTTGATGTTAATACTGGTGACATGATACTTTCAGTATGAATAGAGTCACCACAATGAGTCCTAGTAATCTAATTATCTTTTTCACCTCAATAAAATTTCTGGTAAATACAGAACCTGATTCTTTTATCATAGACTTCTACTCATTCTGTCAGAAACAAGTATTAGTTGCAAACAAGAGTGTTCTGGAAGATGTACTAAAATATCCTTACTTCCACTTTAAAGTAAAGCAGTTCTTACAGACTGTGCACTAGTGTCTTAGGCAATGCAGTTAAAGATTGCCTTGACCACTGTGTTTGCTTCTTTTTTACACTTAATATTTTAATTGTAGTGGGGGTTTATGGTTTTATTTAACTTCTGTGGAATATTGTCATGCTCATACAAACAAATAGTAACAACCATGTATTAAATATGTATAAAAATGTTGATTTGGGGAAAAAAATAATAAAATATTAAGAGAAAAATGCTATCATTTAACCAGCTGTTGTAGTATGAGGTAAATTAGAGTCGGTTTTGTGAAAAACTCAGTTGCTGCAAGCAACTGAGTTTTTCTGAAATCTAACTGCATGTTTTTGAGACAGTGTTCTTCTCTGAAATGATAACAGAGGGCATTGATATGCAAAAAAGGATAATGCCTATATTTAACCAAGACCATTCTCAAGTTGGTGGTAGAGGGCCACACTTGACAGGTGGGGCGAATAGAGTAGATAACCCTAAACTGACCAACAGAGTATCCATCTCATATACATCATACTGGTAAAAACTGAGAAATCACTAGTGTCTCGCTTTCTTCTGCTATGGTTATTACCCAGTGAGGACCACATCTGTCTGGTTTCTGCTGATCCTGGATCTGTGGGTTCCCCAATCTGGTTCCTGAGTCCAGCTACCTCCAAGCCATGGATGCATTCCCTCACATCTGCTCTGCATTTTTTGTGGTGAGGTATATTCATCAAGGGGTGGGGTGAGGCAGTATCTCATATATTTGTGTATATTTTATTACTTTATAATTATTTTTATCATCATTGTTATTGATACCATTTTATTAAATTTGTAGTTTCAGTTTCCATCCCATAGGTCTTTTTCCTCTTATTTCCCTCTCTTCTCTTGTTGTGGGACATAGGGGACGAAGAGATTTTGGAGTCTCAACTGCATGATTCTAGCTGCTGCATTTGGCTTGATAGGGCTAAACTGTGAAAATAGCAAGGCTCAAATCATGCAAATGCGCATAGTTAATATTCTGAAATGTCTTTCAAATATTTTTATTACTCCCACATATTTGAGAATAAATATGCCAGTTCCTTCAAACACTAATATAGGCCTTGCAGAGTCTACTTGTTTTAGTTTACAGTAACAGTTAGGATTAATGAAGACAAATGTTTGCTTGATGTTACTTTCCTAAAAAGGCCACATTGGATTTAAGGACACCAACGTATATAATGAAATTAATACTTTTGTCTGCAGATTAGAGCCATCCTGGCAGTAGTGCTCTGCACCTACTTGTTTCTTTCACTCATGTAAAGATAAGACATGAAGAAAAGAGTTCCAGAAGGAGGAAAATGTGGCTTGGTCCATTTTAGGTCCATGAGTGTAATCTTTTTAAACTCTTGTTCAGTTTAAAACATTTCTTTTCAAATATCAGCAAATATTTCGTTTTATTTATGTTGAAAGTATTTATTTGATTCTTTTTTTTTGTCTCTTGACTATTTGGTCAAGTAAATGGTATCAATTACTTCTACATTGCCTACATGTTTAAAAACATCAACTTTTGAAATATCTTTTCTGTTGATTGATAATATGGTAATAAAAAACTTTCCCAAGTGAATATACACGCACATTCACACATGCACAGATATGTTACTGCATGTTCAATGATCTACACTGATGAGAAGTTTGTGAAAATCTTGAGTTGACATCAGTAATCAACATGACACTTACATGGATCTTTCCTATTCCTTTGAAGTTGTATAGTTCTCTGAAAAAACTTAGATATACCACCTTTGAATGCAGTCACACAGATAACCTGATACAGAGTAAGGGTCCAGCTTTTCCAGCTGCAGACTTTCCTGAAGTTAAAGTACTATATGTCATGTGTGCACTTCAGCAGCACCTTTGTTACTACTTTATAACTGTTGAAGGTAAATATAAACAATAATAATATGCAGTAGGTTACCATTGTCACAGTTATCTGCCACCTACAGAAAAAAAATTTACAAGGAATCTAGAAATGTTATAATTAGCGAACTAACAACTTCGACAGAATGTCAACATCTCAAATGTATTATGTATATCCACTGGGAAACAGAAGTTGGTTGTTGATCCAGTTTAATCACAAGTCCAATCTGCACATTTATCATTTACAGCTTAACATATTAGGAATTACAGTGATGTCACTAGCCCATATGCAACATTAAAATACTAAATGCAGGAAAGACAAACCCAGGACACTTTCTTTTACATGTCAGTGAAGCTTGCCTTAGTCAAAAGGATGCTGAATTTATAAGCCTTAATGAGGTTTAGGTTGGAATAAGCATTGAGTTCTCCAGTTATAGCAGGATACACTTGAGACAAGCAAAGATCTTGAAATGCAAAACCAAAAAACCTAATATATATTAAGATTGGAAATGGAATCTCCCAGTTCTTCAGAGTTGTATATAACAGCCCTTCTAACTTAAGATTGTCTTCTTAATGGAAAAACTAGGCTTTACTGAAAAAAAAGGATATAAATAATTAAAATAATAGAACTTCTGAACTACTCAGTCACTATCATTCTGTTTATTTAATTTACAGTTTATAGATAATTTTATTACTTTGATGCACATTCATAATTTCACATGATTCATCATGAAAAAACATTTATGTCTTTACATTTTTCCTTAGCATCTAAGACTCTTTATGAATTTAATGTCTTACAACAGTTGTAGTATATTCACATCAATAAAAAAATATTCATGTTTTAAGGAAAATTCCTGCAAATTTAAATTAATGATATTCACATTACAAGTAGCTGCTGTTTGTGAACTTAGATCAAGAATCAACATTTGCTACTAAAGTCTTATGAAATGGCTAAAGAAAGGTAGTTTGTAGTCACTTCAGTTAAATGTGTAGAATAATGTTGTCCACACGAAAATAAAAACTAGCTATCTGGATTTGGAGAATATTTACAGTTTATTAATAATGAAACTAATGCCAAACAAGCAGAGCATAATGGCAAAATATTGATGGGAGGCTGCAGATCATAACAACTATTTACGACATCTGTCTATGAGCACAAGGCTTGAAGAGGTACAGTACAGAAATACCATAGCTATCTCCCTATTGCCTGTAATCACATTTATTTCAAGGGAGACTAGTTTGGATTTTACAGTTAAAAAAAAAAAAAAAAAAACCAAAACTAACAACAACAAACAAACTGATGCATAATTGAACAAGATTTAATTGCTAAAATCAAAATTCCTGAATAAATGACTACCACACAGTGTATAAATCTATTAAAAATCACTAGCATAAGAAAAAAGCCTATGATAACTGGAGACATTTTTAAAATGTTTTGAAATCAGGAAAAACAAAGGGCATATATTTTATCGCCATGCTGAGGAAGATTTTGTTCAAGTAAAATCCTGGGGTTTTTGATAATATAATTAAATACAGATAGTAATAAATGTTTGAATTTCAAACTCTTGTTTATATCACATTCAGATGCACATTTTCCCCCTGAAAATTTATGAATACATTCATGATTTGGTTTAAGTTATACGTCCTTTTTTTTGGCGAAAAATCCCAATGAAATATTCCATTTATAAAAAATAAGTCAAATAAGTATGTTAAAAGAGAATAAAAACTGATTTTAGTCCCTAAGAAAACTTATATGCACTACTTCCTACTTTTGTTTACAAGAGTTGCACAGACATTTCACACTAATCAATAGTGGAGGATTGATCTACATTATAATATGACCTCCCATCAATGAGGAAGAGTATATTATGCAACTTGCTACATTTCTGTAAAGACAGAGTTTTGACGGGGGTTTGGGTTTTTTTGTTAAGCTACCATGAAATGTGAAGTCAAGCATTATTGTCAATAACCTTGCACTGTGTATCATTAGTATTAAATAAGAAGCGGATTCTCTAAAAATAAACATTACAGAATGCAACCTCAATATGCCATCAAGAAACTGTGCCCTAGAGAAGATCTTCAAAGCTCTGTCTGTGTATAATCAAGCTCTTTGTACTAGACATTGAAGCTTCCAATTAACATTCTTATGTAGAAAAAGAAAGTTAACAGTTCATTCTCCTTTACATACTATAGTATTTTTCCTATGGTATCTGTTTTGCAAATGGAAGCATTTTAAAAACAATTTCCATAATGGATTTATTTGTCAAGCATTTTTGTCAACATTGGTTTACTCATGATCCATGTGAAGCACAGCCCTATAAATAATATAAGTTATGCCCCTAGCTCACTGTAATTGCACTGAAAATTGACTCTGCTGTGGCTGTATATGCCATTGCATTCATAATGGAGCAAGTCGCTGCAATTTCATTCTAGGCAGAGCACTTAGGAAAAAAGAAAGAGGAAAGAAAATGCATGTGGAAACAGACACACTTGATCGAACAGGGACTGAGTACATCACGTGAGGTTGTAGCAAGAAATGATACAGTCATTAACAGAGTGAAAGTCTGCTGACTCCCACTGCCTTCCACCTACATCTACAACATGATGCCTTGCAGTTTTGATGGATGAGACAGTGCAAACTATCTTAGTGAGAGATAGAACAAACTGGAATACTATTCCTTCAGCCCTATTTTTTTTTGTAGTCATAATACACTAAATCCAAGGGATAAATACTTAATTAAGAAGACTCAAAATATGCTGTAAAGTATTTCAGGTACAGTAAAACTCCCCTGGTTGTTAACTTTCCTGAAACTATACTCCTAAACAGTTAAGTAAGATCTATTATGCTCAGGGGATTAATGCTATAGCTGTGCAACAGCTCTTAGTGGCATTATGAGGAAGTATCTAAAAAAAAGAAGAATATATATCGAAGTCTGGAAGTTTGCAGAGAAAAAGAACGTCATTAGATTAGTTAATACCAAGGAAAGGGATGAAGAAATCAGTTTAGCTAGGGAAGAGGAGAAAAAGCAAAGAAATTTAGATACATGAGGAGGAAACAGAGACCTTGATCAAAACAAATGAAAAGGATGAAAAAAGCAATGAGACTGAAAGAAAATCTGATCAAAGAACATGTGAGAGCACTGAAAAATAGGAAGAACATGAAGGGAAAAATTGAAGAGAAAACTATCTTGAGAACAAGGTAAAGATTACTTAACACATGGTCTGAATCTTTTCAACTCACTGATGCTAAATGATGTGATACAAATTTAGTTTACATTCCACATTTATTGCAGCGATTAGTAACACTTGTACAACACAAATATTTTCATAAAGCCACAATAGGAGACATTTCTCAGACCCATACTACAAACACTTTTTAGTCAGTACATTATTTAGAAATTAACATCAAGTTGATATGTGATTTTGTGTGGTCTAGTTAGAAATCTTGATTATTGAAGAAAAAAATCATCAAAATTTCCACTGGAAACAAGGACTGCTGAGTAAAGACAAATCAATTTTCATTGGAACATGGCCTAAAGTTATGGAAGAGAGGAGATCATATAGAAATCTTTCCACCTAGAAGTTACACAATATTGCTGTAACTAGTTAAAACAGCATTATTTCATCCCTTTAGGTACTATCTCTCATTGTTTCTCCATGTTTCTTGTTAATTACTAGCATTTATAGATCTTTCTGTCTCCTAGAAGAGACAGACGCAAAGCAATAGGAGGGAAAAATTCTGTTAAGAGTGCAGTCCATAGTCCAACAAAAACCATTATAGACAGGTAGAACTCAGACCCTATGAACCTTGTGCCACTTAGCAGTACTATGCATCTATGCATCATTTCACTCTTCTGACAGTGAGCTCTCTGGCTTTATTAGATGCAATTAATAGGTGTGCCATTCCTAAAATAGTGAGCCCTAAGATCTCTGAAATTTCCTAGGCAATGTCTGTGAAAACAGACTGATGCTAGATTACTTTACTTTGTTTTCAGGAAGTTTTATAAACAATGAAATTTTACAGACACCCCAAACTCTTTATACAGATAATTTCTCTTTTTATAGAAGAAAGTGAAAAAAATGTTTCCTCCAATAATTCTTAAGTACTTCTCAAGAACTTCTCCATCTGATCCCAGAACAACAAAACTATGTGTCCTGTTATTCCTATCTGACAACAGTAATCAGTTTTAAGCACATTTGAATGCAATGAGTAAGATGGAAACAGCTACCCAAGCTGCACTCAAACTCTATCTGAGTTTTACAAGTTCCCTATTGCTAAAACATTTCTCATCTTGACTTTGCATTCCAGGAAGGCAGTCCTGGAATAGGATCTAGCATGTAACTTCCCTGTCACCCCAGGCTTCCATGTGCAGAAAATGGTAAAGGCTCACAAAAGTTTTCTATAATATTAAGAAGGCCATGAATGAAATCCTGAAAGAGCATTATTAATCCCAACAGCCTCACAAAAAGGAAGAAAAGTATTTTGCTTAAATCCCAAACTATCAATGATTCTCACTGATGACAGAGGCAGGCAACAGAAAAAGACATATATCTGCATTTTACTCAACCATTATTTAGTTCCGGAATGTGAGGGCACCAAAAGTCCCTCTCAATTGTCCAGTAACATAAAACGAGAATCTGAAATACTGAGTAACTTGCAAAATCAGGCTACCAAATGTCTTATTGGGTTAAGATAACAGTCAAAACTGCATGCTGAGGCTGAAGCGTGTTTTCTCATTGTGAGCCCTCTTCCCTCCAAGGTAGTTTTAGTTTAATTCATGGGCAAACTACCTACATTAAATAAATGTATGATAAATGTCTAAGAAGAGACTATGTGCTCAGGCACCACTATTTCCATGGAAGTAATTAACTTCCAGGTGTCATGAGACAGGTTTCCAGAAACATAGTTTGGTAGGAAGCTGTTGGAGGAGAATTTGGGGACACAACTGTTGTCACTGCCAGTTCAGCTGCCTGCTCTTGCATACATGCCCACAAATCACAGGAGGCTCACAAGTGTATGTTTTGCAGCCAATGATCCACAGATAGATTGTTAATGATTTTTGCAACTACAAGGCAGAGGAACCACATGTAGTTGTATAACAAAGGTCGTCATTGTTTGGGCATACACAAGATTTTCAGAATCTGAGCAGAATTTTCCTGCTGTTTGCTCTGTGTGCAACTACGCTTCCTCTCAAGACCCACACAAGCATACAGAGCTCAGTTAGATTCTTCATCTCTATAGCCCCTAGCTTCCTTCTGGATCTTTCCCAGAGCACTATTGTTTAGGTGGTAGCCCCATGTCATGCATTGACCACAAAGAAGGAAACCAAAAGCCTGAAGTCAGATTGCACAGGTCCAAATAAGAGGAGAATAATACCCTGTGTTAAAACCACTTGTAAACATTTTCTGAAAGTTAATTGCATGTTTTTCAGTCAGCGTTTCTCTCTAGAAGTGGTAACATGGAGCACTGGCAAGCAGAGAGGCCAAAGTTTATACTTATTCCTATAGTAAGCAGGGCTATCTTTGGTGCTAGTAGTGTGACAGTCAAAGATGAATAAGGGTTGCACCTACGGGGAGGGGCAGACAGGACAGATGATCCCAAAATGACTAGCAGAATATTCCATCCCATATACATCATACTTGGTATAAAATTGAGATCATTAGGGCCTCTCTCTCTTTTTGATGGGCGACATCCAGCGGGGATCTTGTCTGTCTGTTTGTCCCTGATCCTGGATCTATGCATTCCTGAATGCAGTTCCTAAGCCCAGCTTCCTCCTAGCCTTGGATCCTTTGCCTTTTATCTGTTCATGATGACATGTAGTCATTGAGGCATGGGGTGGGGATGTGATTTTGTATACTTTTGTATGTATTTTCTTGGGAGCTTTAATTGTTATTATTTAAGTATATTAAAACTCTAGTTCTAGTTTTTCAACTCATGAGATTTTCCTTGCAATTCACTTTCCCTGGGAGTGGAGAGGAAATGGACAAAAGGGACTGGGAGCCCAGCTCTCTGTTTCAGTTGCTGAAATTGGCCAGGCTGGGGCTGAATAGTGAAAACATCTGACACTTACGCTTAGGAACTGTTGTATAAGTGTTATTATCTACTGAATATCTATGCCATAGTCATAGGTAAAGGGTCACCTATCTTTACAGATTAGGTGAAATCTTGGCAAATGACAGGATTTATAGAGATGACAAAAATGCTACTAACATAGTCATGACAAATGTGCTTTCATCTCTAGGCTGCAGCATGATTATTATAGAGGAGCAATAAATACGCTTGAGTCACAAGATGATTGAAAATCAAAATACTAGATGTGTTTAAATAAACCCCTTGGAAAATCATTATATGTTTGAACTCTACAGTGATAGGTCAGGGAAACTTATTGATGTGCTGGATCTACAGTTCGTTTTAATTTCAAATGTAATTTAATTACGAACAGTAATATTCTTGGAAATTATTGATCTTGAATTATGGAGATGTAGATATCAATCCTACCCTAACTTGTATTATTTAGAGAACCTAGAGAAAGTGCTCATATTTCCCTCAAATATTCATAGTCTCAGTCAGATATTTTCAGAATCTTACCTGTTACTTTTTTTTTTGTAACCAGACAATAGGAGCAACAGGATAAAAGAGTGTGAAGTCAGACTCACACTCGGATATTGATTAGTGTCTTTGTTATCAATCAAGGATTTGGCATGCTGACTGATGGAAAATGAGGTACAATTGCTTGATATTCATTGCAATAGACCTTGCATCAATTTGTAATAGCAAGGTTATATGGGGGTTTTGGTCAAAAATGGTAAGTTATGTCTTTCTCTGAATTCTATGACACATCTTTCAGCACCTGATAAGCAGTTTTAGGAGTATATGTTTTAATAAAGTTTTTAAATAGTACAGCAATTTTACCATATGCATACAAGTGTTTATTGGTGATTTTCCACTCTTTTACATGTTTTTATTAGTATCAGTAAATATGCACTTAGCTTAGTATACTTTTTAAGTATCTCAACTTACAATTCTATGAGTATGCATTACATATGTAGTATGTTTAGACATGCGTGATTTTATATGAGCTTATGATTGCTGTACATTATACACACACTGGCATTCAGTAAGGCATACATTTTTAGTCCTTTTTATTAGTTAAATATAAGGTGTAAATAATTAAAAAATCAAGAAAATTTAGATGAATCAGTCAATTTCTGAGTCAGGGAAATATTGCAAATAAAATGAAATAAACATACATAGGACTCAAAGAGGAAGAAAGAAAAGATTAAATAAATGTACGGCCTTAATTATCCAGCCCATGCTAGACCATTTTTAAAAGTGTGCGTTAAAGTATTTTTTTAGAGAAAAACTCTTTAATATGTATTGAAGTTAATCATTAAATTAGTATGAAGAGCAAGTAATCTGAGTTACATCAACTATGATGATTCTATATTCTCCTGGCTTTAAAGTGCATCACGTATTTTAAGTAATGTAGACTTCTTTTTTCCCACTCATCCTGCAAGTCCTCTAGTTAGTTTCACAGAATCCTGTAGAATATGCTCTGCATTTCTGTGAAATATGTTCTATAGCATGGCAACATCTCTTGGGCAGGATTTGTCAGGCACACAATTTCATCAAGCAGAGCTGAAGGCAAGAGTATTTGTGCTGACATAAATACCAAAAGTTTTTATTATGATGTGACTCCAGGAGATATATTTTCACATTTCCTTTGAACTTGAAGTGTAAACTTTATTTAGAAATAAAATCACACACAAAAAAAGGATTAATTTCAAATAAATATGTGTACCTATTCACATAAATATGTTTGTGTGCAGTTTACCAGGAAGGTTTGTGCACAGAAGACTATATTGCTGCTAAAATACTGATTCAGAGTTTGCTTGTAGCTAATATACCGCAGACATACTACACGAATTTCATACACCTCAGTTCCCTTATATGTAGAAATCTTTCCTTATGCAGTGTTCAGAAGTTCATTAAGCATTTGTGGTTTTTTGAGAAGTGTAAGCATTGCTCGAAGAGCATTATTTATAGCAGTGAGGCACATACTTTTTATCTAGCAGACAATATCTGAATTAAATTAATAATGTTACAGTAAACAAAATGTTTATTAGAATTCTGTTCAGGTAGATTTAAAGCGAAACATTTTTTTTCTACAGGTAGAGATGAAGTATATTTAAAAGCAGTTAGTCCACAGTGAAAGGCATAAAAAGTATTACATATTTTAAGATTTCAAAAAGAAATTACATCTGCAACAAGCATCCTCTGAGACAAGGACCTCTTTTAATGCATATGAGTGGGAAAAGATTTTAGTAGATTGTTTTTTCTGTAATCTTCAGATTCTGTATTTTACACTCTGCGATTCATTTATAACCAGCCAGAACTGCTACTTGAGAAAAAATAGGCCAGGTGTGCCACTGGTCTGTTTTAACATGACAATGTCCATGTTCCTATGAAATGAAGAAAGACAAGAAAAACGTCAAGAAATGTTAAGTTACATTGATGAGAATATAGCAAGTCAGTAAAGTATTCCTGAGAAGAATGAAATGGAGCGGAGTTATTTTAAAAAAAAGACTGGTATGATTTTGAAATAAATAATTGGGCATATCAGTAATAATAGTCATGTTTTCCTTACCATCAATGGCAGTAGCCACATATCTAACTGCATGTGGCCAAGCTGCACAACCACGCAGTGAGTAGTGAATTTAATGGAATACTTTTACTTGTGCTACCAACATCACTGTATTTTCTTTCTGAAAGACCTCATATTATTTTTCCAGGATCTTGGCACTTTTCTGTTCTCCTAGCTGCTACTCAAATTGTTAAGACAAACTCCCCTTTTAAGACAGATGGTTTAATTAAACCTATATGTAAATGTTCTTTATATGCAAATTAGAACCTAAGTTTTCAGATTTTATTTTCAATACTTCAAATTAAAATGCTTTCTTAAGTTCCTTTTCTAGAAACTATGTAAGATGTCCCAAATTACTTTACTAATTCTTCCTCTTATGGATGATATGGCCATATGGTTAGTACAAACAAGGTTTGTATTTTAAAAGCCATTTAGTGACATAGGATTAGCCAAAAAGGATAATTGTCTTGCAGTTTAGGTAAAAGAGAGATCCTTACATTGTGCCAGAGAGACAAAAAAAATCAAAAAGTGTATTATTTAATGAAGTGAACCACTACCTCCACAATGGATGGAATCTTTAAGTTTACAGAGTCTGCAGAATGTGATTATGCAGCCATTGATTCTGAGTTTTCCTTGGATTCAAAAGCCTATTTTCAACGTATTTAATGAAGATTATGTGAAGAAGGATCAAAGGTGCAATCTTATCCAAACTCAGAGATGACACATTACTTTCTAACACAGTTAAAAGCAGGGGAAAACTCTCGTCTTGCTAATATGGGTGATAGCTGTAATAGCTGTTCTGGAGCACTGATGTACAAAGGAGTGCTTACTTTGGCTGTTTAGAAATTAGTTTAGCACCTGTCTGAACAGGAAGTACACCAGTAGCTTTTTACAAACTCTATGCAAATCTACTGGCCTTAGTCTCTTTTTCAACTGAGAAATGAAAATCTATCTTCTGTTTTGCTACAGATAATCAGACCTTTTGCCCTCTCTAAAAAGACTAATTCCTTCCATCTATATCTTTAGCCTTATTCAACTATATTTAGTATTACGTCATTGTCCTCCCTTGATTTCCTCCTAGAACTGAGTCAACAAAAATCAAATGGAGTAAAATCCTGTTTTGTTTGGAGGGTAGCCTCTACCGCTGAGTAGAGTCTGGTTTGAGTTGCTTTAAAGCATACATTTATTTATATGCATTTTTCACAATACCTACCCACTAGCCACACACTCATGTCTGACCCTGACTAAGGGGGAATTGGATTTGTCTGTTTGCATGGCAATCTGGAGGCCAATAAGGTCACTCCCAGGGTAAGTATCAAAAGCAGTATTTATTTCAAGCACGAACACACCAGTATCCTAGGGCGTACAACAAAGACATGGGGGAGGGGGGCTGGGGGTGGGATGGGGTGAGGTGGTTTGAGAGTGTGTGCAACCACCCAGAGTTACAGAAATTAATCCCCGAAAACAACCCAGGTCCCTCGGATCTGATCCAACACGCACAACATAAGGTAACGGGGAAGAAAGAGAGAGAAGGAAAGAAATCACCACATCAAAGGGGGAAGATGATCTCAGGAACACGTGGTCACAGGCAGCAGCTTTTTTCCAGGCTGCGTGGTGCAGGCTGGTCCGATTGAAGTGAGTGTGAGTGTGAGTGTGAGTGTGAGTGTGAGTGTGAGTGTGTGAGTGTGAGTGGGCACAGAGGTGAGAGCGAGACTGCCCCCTTGCTTCCTTGAGAGCCCTTCATAAGGCCAGCTGCATCCCCTCCTCTGAACCTCGGCACTACAGACAAGCTAGTGCCACAAGCGAGTAGTCCTCAGACAAAATGTTTAAGGCAAACAGATAATCATAGTCTGACTTTACAGCAGGTTTTTTTTAAAAATTCAAAGTAAAGTTGGAGAAAATACTGCTGAATTTGAAAATTTCTGAGAAAGATATCTGATTCATAGTCTGAATACAAAAGGAATCTGTAAGGAATCTCCTAAGTGTCATGGTTGATGATGACTTGCACTAGGATTAAAATGTACTCTTCCTATCTAACACATCAGACATGAAAAAAGTGAAATACTCCAGTGGTCTTCTGAAAAACTAAGTGAAGAGCCCTGCATACGTTGTAACCATGAAAAAAACCATTAGCAGTCCTCACAAGACTAAGTAAAGTTAGATCTGGAAAAAAATCAATTTGTTTAATTTCATGCTGTTCACATAAGTTACTGTGCCATTCTCATGTTTTTGTTAGCTTTGTGGTTGTTATTTTGTGGTTTGTTTTGTTTTGTTTTGGTTTAAATTTGGTTTGAAGTTGTTTCATGTACAGAGTGCATTTAAATAATTATCATTCCATTCTCCATAGAAAACATCTCACAAATTAATACTTTTTGGAAAGCATTCCAACTAAACATATTGTGAGATTGTAATATATTTCTCTTTAGTTGAGAAAGAAATGAGGTCTCATATCAGCCACGAAGAAGGACAATGAGTGATGCAATTCAATTAGGTCACTCAATAATTTTATTAATTCATCTGGAAATTTCACATCACTAAACCATGCAGCCCAAATAGTTATTTCTCTCTTAATAGTTTCACTGAGTGAGAAATGCTGTCAGCCTTTGCCAGTACGCTGCTACTGTCTTACTCTACAAATAAAGACACAGGAATGCATTTACTTCTTCATATATTGTGTCTTTCTTTCTGATTTCATAGAATCATAGAATCATAGAATTACCAGGTTGGAAGAGACCCACTGGATCATCGAGTCCAACCATTCCTATCAAATACTAAACCATGACCCTCAGCACCTTGTCCACTCATCCCATAAACACCTCCAGGGAAGGCGAGTTAACCACCTCCCTGGGCAGCCTATTCCAATGCCCAATGACCCTTTCAGTGAAAAACTTCCTCCTAATCTCTAACCTAAATCTCCCCTGGCGGAGCTTGAGGCCATTTTCTCTTCTCCTATCCCCTGTCACTTGTGAGAAGAAGCCAGCACCCTCCTTTCCATAACCTCCTTTCACATAGTTATAGAGAACCTCCTCTTCTCCAGGCTAAACAACACCAGCTCTCTCAGCCATTCCTTGTAAGACCTGTTCTCCAGCCCCTTCACCAGCTTCATTGCTCTTCTCTGGACTTGCTCCAGAACCTCAACATCCATCTTGTGATGAGGTGCCCAGAACTGAACACAGGATTCAAGGAGCGGTCTCACCAGTGCTTAGTACAGAGGGAGAATCACCTCCCTGGACCTGCTGGTCACACCCTTTCTGATACAAGCCAGGATACCATTGGCCTTCTTGGCCACTTGGGCATACTGCTGGTTTATGTTCAGTCAGCTGTCAACCAACACCCCCAGGTCCCTCTCCTCCTGGCAGTTTTCTAGACAGACCTCTCCTAGTCTGTAGCACTGCATAGGGTTGTTGTGTCCCAAGCGCAGGACCCTGCATTTGGCCTTGTTAAACCTCATGCCATTGGACCCTGCCCAGCGGTCCAACCTGCTCATATCCTTTTGCAGAGCCTCTGTACCCTCCAGCAGATCCACGCTTCCTCCCAGCTTAGTGTCATCCACAAATTCGCTAACGGTGCATTCAGTTCTCTCCATCAGGTCATTGATGAAGACATTGAACAGAGCTGGACCCAGCACTGAGCCCTGGGCAACCCCACTTATCACTGGCCTCCAGCTGGATTTAACACCACTTACCACCACTCTCTGGGCCTGGTCATCCAGCCAGTTTTCCACTCAGGAGTGTGTGCACCTGTCTAGGCCAGGGGCTGATAGTTTCGGTAGCATAATGTTGTGAGAAACTGTCAAAGGTTTTACTGAAGTCCAGAAAGACCACATCCACAGTCTTTCCCTCATCCAGGAGCCGAGTCACTTTGTCATAGAAGGTGATCAGGTTGGTTTGGCAAGATCTGCCTTTTGTAAACCCATGTTGACTGGGCCTGATCACCCGGTTCTCTTGTATGTGTTTCATGATAGCACTCAAGATGTCACCTGTTCCATGACTTTCCCTGGCACTGAGGTCAGACTGACAGGCCTGTAGTCCCCTGGATCCTCCCTGTGACCCTTCCTGTAGTTGGGCACAACATCAGCCAGCCTTAAGTCCAGTGGAAATTCCCCAGTCTTCCAGGACTCTTGGAAGATGATAGAAAGGGGTTTTGGCCAGTACATCCACCAGCTCCCTCAATACCCTAGGATGAATGCCGTCTGGCCCCATAGACTTGTGGGTGTCTAGTTGGGCAATCAAGGCTCTGACCACCTCCTCTTGGACCATGGGAGCCTCATTTTGCTCCTCTAGTTCCGGGTTTTGTACACAGAGGGAACAACTTTCTTAACAGTTAAAGACTGAAGCAAAGAAGGCATTAAGTACCTCAACCTTTTCCTCATCCCCTGTCACTGTTGTTCCTTCTGCATCCAATAGGGCCTGTATGGTCTCCCTAGTTCTCCTTTTGTTATTCATATATTTATAGAAATATTTTTTTGTTATCTTTCACGGAATTTACCAATCTGATTTCTAGTTGAGCCTTAGCCCCTCTGATTCTTTCTTCTCTACACAACCTCACCTCCCTCCTGTAGTCAGGAAACACTTCTGCTCCATGTTTTTCAGTGTTTTTCATTCTGTCTTTTTGTTAAAGATTTGTTTTCATACAAGTTCTCCCCACATTTCAGTGTTTGCTGTGGATACCTAAACCCGACTAATAACTGAGCCCCACCCAACCCTTGCAATGTGTCAGAAGAAAGATTCTCTCCTAGCCCTGGGAAGTATACAGGCAAAGCTGGGTCCTGCTCTGATGCTTGTAATCAATCAGCAAGACTGAATCTCCTGTCTAGGAGTTAGTCTTTCTTCTTCAAGGACTTCAAAGATAGGTAATAGACTTGAACCCTGGTTGTTAATCTCTTCATCTTTGTGCTATCTTTCTCCTCTCTCACTCTTGCTAATATGAAGAGATTCAGAAAAGAGCTTGAACAGCTAAGTTTTTACCTTTTCTTATTATAGGAGAATTATGTTCCATTCATTATGATTGTACTCTGTGGAATTATAATGGATATGCAACTGAAAGCGTAAATTCACCATTCTTGAATCACAAATATGTATGTTTCCCAGCATGACCCACACCAGTAAGAATATAAACAGAAACTGTGTCTCTTAGCTTTTTTTGTTTTCACTTTTAATTAATAATTGTGTATCTATATGGATTTCACAGCATTTATCATATAAAGTTTAGGAAAATCACCTAAACTGCCCAATGGGAAAGGTCTACTTGAAAGACACTTCTCTCCATTTAATCACTAGTAATGTCCTCGTACAAATGTATTTTTAAAATACAGCAAGGAAACTCTTTTCTGTGTGGTTAAATTTATGAATCAGTGCTCTTATGCTGAAGAAAACAATTTAAGTACTGTTGGAGTTAAGTTGTATGGCATACATTTATTAGATCAGCAGTTGCAAGAGTGAACGTTTGGAAGCACAATCAGGAATAGCTCAAGGTTTAATCAGCAGCTATGAGGAGCTTTTCTAGATCATCATTCAAGGGATGATCTAGAAAAGCCTTTTCTGTCTGAACAGACTGGGAGAAGCTACAGACTGGGAGAAGCCTGGCTGGAAAACTGCCAGGAGGAGAGGGACCTGGGAGTGTTGGTCGACAACCGACTGAACATGAGCCAGCAGTGTGCCCAGGTGGCCAAGAAGGCCAATGGCATCCTGGCTTGGATCAGAAAGGGTGTGACCAGCAGGTACAGGGAGGTGATTCTCCCTCTGTACTCAACACTGGTGAGGCCGCTCCTTGAATATTGTGTCCAGTTCTGGGCCTCTCACCACAAGAAGGATGTTGAGGCTCTGGAGCAAGTCCAGACAAGAGCAACAAGGCTGGTGAAGGGTCTGGAGAACAGACCCTATGAGGAGCGTCTGAGAGAGCTGGGGTTGTTTAACCTGGAGAAGAGGAGGCTGAGAGGAGACCTCATTACTCTCTACAACTACCTGAAAGGAGGTTGTAGGGAGGAGGGAGCTGGCCTCTTCTCCCAAGTGACAGGGGACAGGACGAGAGGGAATGGCCTCAAGCTCCGCCAGGGGAGTTTTAGGCTGGAGATTAGGAGGAAGCTTTTCACGCAGAGGGTCATTGGGCATTGGAATAGGCTGCCCAGGGAAGTGGTTGATTCACCCTCCTTGGAGGTGTTTAAGACATGGGTGGATGAGGTATTGAGGGACTTGGTTTAGTGTTAGATAGGAATGGTTGGACTAGAAGGTCCGATGGGTCCCTTCCAACCTGGTTGTTCTGTGATTCTGTGATTCTGTGAACCAAAGAGATCTGTTTTCACACTTCATACTTCCTCTAAAATACCTGTAGCTTCTGCATATTATGTAATAGCTGGAGAAGATAGTATGTATGCACCCCCAAGCCCATGATGGTGTAAAATCATCGGGGCATAGGCTTAGAGTGGACTGGAGCATCTATTGCCACAGGTCTCCAAAACAAAGACGTTCATTGTATTGCAAGTATGATGTGTAATGCAGTGATAGGAGATCTGCTTACTAAACCAATATACTGAAATAGCCAGGTTGCTGGCATTATTCGTTTGACTGCACTATTTATGTACACAGTATGCTTAGTTTCCACAAGAAATGAGATATGATTATTAATAGTATTTGTCTGTTTGTCTGTTTAGCAAGACCTTATGACAGCTTGCTAATCTGTTTAATTTCAGTCATATATGATGAAGGGATGCAAAATTTACAAGAGTCAACCTTCTACAGGCTTTGCAAATGGTCAGGTACAGGAGCCTGATCCTATAAATATCTCCTTGGAGGAAAAGGCTGAAGCATGAGTTTAGTCTTTATTAGACATAAATGAATCCATAAAGCAACTCATGACAGTTACTCACAAGACATTTTGATAGCAAATAACAATAACAAAATTGATTTTGCTACTCCCACAACTACTTTTTTTTTTTAAGGTAATTACTCCCTTGTGTGTTCCTCAGTCTCTAATTTGTGCATGTGATTACGTAAGAGTCTTGCATGACATAAAGGTATAAATATTGTGCATTACTATTTCTGGAACAAGTCTTTAATTCCTAAACAATTAATAACACTATTGCCTGCTGTTTATGTTACAGCATAGATTCCTTTAAAATATACAAAGTTGGTTAATAAAATCAGTTTCTACCTATTGAACATTTATTATTATCTAAGAAAATCTATACTGGTCATTTATAAGTCTTTTTTTCAAAAAGAAATGTTCTTAAGTTGTGCATTACCATAGGATTCCTAAAAGTTTCAGCAAAAATAGCATTGGCTACTTCCCATATCAGAAATAATATCATATTCATTGTTGATATTTTCATACTCTCAATTTTCTTACATTATGATGGACAGGTCCTTTGTAAAATATTAGAGGATTGTAGTATAAAATATATTAATGATGCTGTAAATCCTAGCCATGTTAACAAACACTGATCTTGCTACAGGCACAGAACCGCACCAAGATCAAAGGAGAAAAGAATAGGGATCCTAACAGCCTGATTAGTCAAAAATGTGGAAAAACAAAAGAACTCACTCATAACACAGTGGGTTTGTGACTGAACCCCTGTTTGCACATTTGAATTGTAAGTGAAAATCAGTTACGGAAGAACTCAGGTTCATTGAACCATGAATTCAGGACCAAGGAAATAATGGTAGATCTTTCCTTCTAAATTAATCATTTTTAAATATATTAATTTTTACATTATATTTATACAGTTAGCATCTATTTATCCTTGCTGAAGCTGTATACAAGAGATTTTAAAACAATCCTTTGGAAAGAGCTTGATTACCTTACTTTACTCTAAAACAAGTGGGTACTGAAGGTCACTAAATATAAAAGTGGTCTAAAGAACTGGGAGGTTGGTGTTCCTCCTTCCATGATTCCATGAATCCATGATTCTATCATTCTATGTGCAGATAAACATAGAAATTGTCAGGGAGCTCATGCAATGTAGGTCATATTAGGTGCTTCTAACCAATCACTATTTCAGATGACTTTGTTATTGAATAATGGTGCTAAGTACCTGACACGCTTAAGTTAAAATGTATTCATGTCATTTAAAAATATAAAATGCTAGAATGAAATGCTACATGAAACATAAGACATGAATATAAAAGCTTCCGCTTTTATTCCCATGAGAACATTAATAAAGCTATTTAATTTGTTACAATTAAACACAGTCTTATCGAGGTTAATCAACCTCCATGGGTTTGACACCATCTTCTGGTAAGTCAATCTCCATCGGCTCCTCCTCATCCTTTGGCACATCCACATCCATGGGCTCCACGGTATCTGCTGGTGGACACTTCTTCCCGGCCCTCACATCCTTCCTCATCAGGTGGAGCACATAGGCACGCCAGGGCCCCAGCTTGTTCCATGGTTTGCCCAGAGCTTTACAGGCATTGTCCCCATGAGTACAGACAATGTCTTTCATGCCGCGAAGAGTGATGGCATTCCTCCTTCTAGTGTGTCTGTCCTTCAGGCTCCTAGAAGTTGTATTTCTCTTTGACGGCTGCGGGAGGCCATTCTGTGCCATGCCATTTGAGGAGGAGCCGGTGCTCGAGTTGCCACTCTGGCTTCCTGTCACTCCAAACATGTTGAGCGTCCAAGGTCCTCAGAGCTAAGTGACCTGTGAGCCAGCTGCAGAGTGTGCAGCTTTGCTAGGTGCCCAGCAGCAGCCAGTCAGGTGGCTTGTGACAGCAGCAAGTCATTGTGATGTCATGGTGATTGGGACCGGGGCAGAGATGTCTTGCCAAATATGGCAGGTTTTGGGAGTAGGGAGTGGCCTGCAAGGGTCTCAGATGTTGGTGAAGGAGGAGAGTCATGGGGGCTTAGGGCCCCTTTCCTCAGACTCACTTGTGCCTGCCGTGCTGCTTGCCTGAGAGAAGGGGTGACCCTTGGCCACCAGGACCTCCCTCTGTTTCTTCTCATGAGCACTGGGATCCAGCCCCCTCCTCATCCTGTCTTTCTAAACATTCAGTGACGATCATTTACCTTCAGCATAAGAGATCAAGATGACCTGTGGTGTAATCTGCCTGCAGAGTTCATTGCACTACTCAACATGGTGACTCTTCCAGGGTTAATAGTGGAACTGGTCCAAAGAAAAATTATTGACTCCCTTTATAGTCACCTACAGTCCCAAATATATGGGACATCAAGATGGTGATTGGGCTTGGGGACAAGGGGTAGGGGGTAAATTCCCTCCTACTGTAGAGCAGGATCATGTTTGCGAGCACTTAAGGAAACTGAACATATATAAGTCTATGGGACCCGATGAGATGCATCCCAGAGTCCTGAGGGAATAGGCTAATGTGGGTTCCAAGCCAATCTCCATGATTCTCCCCCTCTACTCTGTCCTTGTGAGACCACACCTGGAGTATTGTGTCTGCTTCTGGAATCCCCACTAGAAGAAGGATATGGAACTGCTGGAAGATGTTGAGAGAAGGGCCACAAAGATGATGCAAGAGCTGGAGGACAACTGCTGTGAAGACAGGCTGAGAGAGTCGGGGTTGTTCAGCCTGGGGAAGGCTCTGGCTAGACATTATAGCAACCTCCTAGTACCTGAAGGGGCTACAGGAAAGCTGGGGAGGGACTTTCACAAGGACATTTAGTGACAGGACAAGGGGGAATGGTTTTAAGTTGGAATGGGGAAATTCAGATTAGATTAAGAAGGAATTCTTCACAATGAGAGTGCTGAGGCACTGGAACAGGTTACCCAGGAAAGTTGTGGATGCCCTTTCATTGGAAGCATTCAAGGCCAGTCTGGATGGGGCCTTGAGCAACCCCTAGTCTGCACACTTGTTGTTGACAACTGGATGATTCATCTATGCCATGATTTTGAATCTATATTATGATTTTGAATCTATGGTATTATGTTATAATTCTATGAAGAAGACAATATATAGAAGAATGAGCTCTTGCAGAAGGCTTTTTTTAAATGTCAGCTGATTTTGTCATTTAATCTTTACTGGCTGCCAGCCACTCACAAAGCTAGGTTCCTTACCTAATGAAAAAGTTCATGATTCATCATAAGGACAGGGATATAGCTCACCAATCACCAAGATTAAGAAAGCAGGTTTTGCTCGAGATAAATTAATTTTATTTATTTCTAATTAAGAATGAAGTTTGAGATTTAGAAACAAATATGGTACTAACAATACTTCCTCTCCACTCTCCAGGGAAGACTGAAGAAATGTTCATTCTTTCTTGGAGCTCCTTTGTTCACTTTATTAGTTTTGTTCCTCGCATTTATTCTAATTATGCCTGTTCCAAAACTGACAACTTTTAGAAGGTGAACAATGGATTAATAGTGGATGTGGTGATGGCTAATGGATGATACACTAGCTCTCCTGCAGAAACTCTATCACTGCTTGCAGTTGCAAGACCGAATGGCAAAAACTTCAAGAAAGTCTCTTATATGCATTGACTTTGAAGACTATATACAACTTATTGCTCAATTATTTCATTTTTTAATTTCCTTGTTTTTTTCATTGCTCTTTGGAAAATGAGAATGTGAAATTATCTGAACTGTTGTAGTGAAGGTTGTTGTAAGCTTTCTTGCTTTGTGAAACTCTTTTCCAGTTTGAGGATTACACTGTCTAGTCACTTTCTGTAAGTAATGCAGCAGTCTTTATTTGAATATTGTAGACAACTTTCTTTGCAATTTTTCTTCTTATTTCTACTTCCTTGAAAACCAATTGAACTATAAAGGCGGAAGGCATTGCCAGGGGCAAAAGAAGTGTTGAATGTCAAAATGGAACTAATAGGACATTTAGAAACTGAGAAAGCAGCAACCTGATGACACTCAACTTTCAACTCACTTACTGGCAAATTGATCAGACAAAAACTTGGAGAGTGTCGTGTTTGCACCTTACTGTGCAAGTAAATCACTTATGATTTCAAACCAGTACATTTCAACTGAAGAATGAACCAAAGTTTGCATTTAATTACAAGAAATTACAAGTTTTTGTAGTAATTGTACACTTCAAGTTTAAATTACATTTTTTCTTACATTAAAAAAATAGGTCTCACTCTTAGAAATCTTAGATTAACACTGTATTTGTCAGCCAGCCATAGAAAGTTAATATCAGTGAGTTTTGCAGCTGTTTCTTGAAGACAGAGAAACATTAAGTTGTGCGGGTACTTGTTTTTGTTAAACAGTTATTTTCCTGTGCATGGGAAGGAGTAACCCCTGCACCAGTACAGACTGGAGAGGAGATGTCTGGAAAGCAGGAAAGTATGGGAGGGGTCCTGAAAGCCACCTATCAGGTAGAAAAACTTTCTTGTGGTAAATAAGGCCAACAGGTTCCTGGGCTAAATTAGGCAGTGTTGCCAGAAGATCAAGAGAGGTGATAATTGCCCTCTGCTTGGCACTGGTTGCTGTGTCCAAAGCTAGCCTCTCCAGTATCAGGGGGATGTGGACATCCTGAAGCAAGTCCAACAAATTGCCAAGATTAGAAAGGCTTATATTAAAATATCTATTAGTATAAAGATTATATAAAATTATTATATAATACATACCTTATATATTTCTGGGTGATCTCAAGAAGCATCTCTCAGTTTCAGCAATTCTGTGATTCAGTAAATTTTGGTAGACACTTAGACTCTTGTTTCCATTCTCTTGTTTTCTTCATGAAATACATCCTCTTATTCTCTCATTTCCATTCTCTTGTTTTCTTCATGAAATACATCCTCTTATTCTCTCATTCGTAGTGTCCCAGCTCCTCTTGGTCCTACTATGCCAAGGTCAGGTCATCACCTTTACAGCCAAATGGTTTTCTTTTTTTTTTTCCCTCATGTGGCTATAAGCCTGGTGAAAACTTTTGGGAATTTCTTAGGAGAGTGGTTTGTACGTCTACATTACTGCAGCTGATGTGTTAGTTGCCCCTAACTAGGGAAATTAGAACCGAGGAGAGGAGAAATTCACTTAATCACTGTCTCACAGTGAAGAAAGCTAGTCATCTAACTGAAACAGTACTCATATATTGGTTCTAGAAGTTAGTAAGGTATGTTTATTGAAGATTATTTTTTTTTGGGGAGAATTCAACTGTGTACCTACGACAAACTCCCAATGGGTGTTTGCAATTAGAATGTTCAAAGTCTCATAATTTACAAATTACAATAGATTTTTCACAGAGGGGAGCTACAAAGGGCAACTTCCTTTCCATGTGCCAAATTTGAAACCTTACTATTAATGATATTTAAATTAAATATTTAAATATTTGTAATAATGTAGAGAAAGTAATTCCACTTTAAAAAATTGTAAGATTTATTGTCTAAAAATAACTTATTATAAGTCCAGTATTTGATATTGAACAGTTTAGTTTTAGTGATTAAAGTCTGGCACAATTCTAAGCTACTTAAAACATCTTAAACAAAAAAAAGTTTGGACATGCTCCACCTATGTTAGTAGGTACTGTAAGAACTTGTAGAACTTCACAGTATATAAAAACTAAGATTATGACCAAATGCTTGCCTTGAATACATTTACATGAGACAACTCAGTAACCTTAAAGCTATTTTATTTTGGAACACTTCAAACCAAAGTTTTAAAACATTATTCCTTAGAGTAACTGAAGCCAACCTGCCAAGCAAGCAGACTTCATGTATGTTCCTTTTGTGTGTCTCAAGTTTGAGAAGAAAAGCATTGGATGTCATAATTTAATATGTCAACCTGTCATAATTCATATTTTTTGTATTGCAATAGAAATATTTCAATTCTTAATTATTCTTCTGTTGCTTATGAGTTATATTTTGTATTAAGAAGAAAATTAGAAAAATGTATAACCAGAACTCCATGTTTAGCCCATTTGCACAACTAAATTATGCTACAAATACTTTGATGAATAAGAATACTGCAGGTTAGTCTCACTACAATGTTCAGCCTGACTGGTTCACTTGGATGAGCTTTCAATTATTAACACTGCCTCAATAGAGATCTATGTATAATGACCCAAAATGGTTCTGTGAGTCACATCAATATACAGCTCAGTTCAGTGCAACAGGCTGTCATCTCTGTGAATTTAAACAAACACAGAAAGTACCACATGGGATATTGTCTTGTTTCATACACTTATTATATGATGTGTTCTCTCATCTGCCTATTGTGTTAAATTTCTGTTGTAGAACACAAAGAAGGTTCTGATTGGAGTACAGGGAGAACACATTCAGAGTAAACAGAACTTTTTAATAAGAATCTTCTTTCATTTCTATTACATAATTAAGTCTCTATTACACTGTAATCTGTTTTCAGTGTTGTACAATTACCACCTCTGAAATAAATCTATGAAAATATAGACTTAAAAAGGTCTTCCTTAATTCTGAGAACGCCTTGAAGTATCATGAAAATTATAAAAAAGCAATATGCATGCAATTCAAAAAAAGAAAATAAAGCTGATAAAAAACTGAACCCCCAAACTGTATGTTTCAGAGTCATACCCTGCCCATTAGATATGATAATCATACTATTTCTAGCCTCTGCTTAATCACTGTGATGGGATTAGAATTCTGTTTTCGCTAGCTGTGATTTACTTAGCGTGCCTTGATTTATGGCACCACAAATTTGTTTAGTTAATAGAATATTTTAATTTACCGTGCATGATAGAACACACTGTAAAATTACTTTGAAAATCTGTATTATATTATATCATATTACTGTTGAGCACCAGCCAAACTATGATATCAGAAGAAAATTAGTTGTGCAAGCACTTTGCTAGTACACTGAAGATCTTACAACACATATACCAAAATGAAGATTATGTTTTATGTTGCAAGTTACACATACTGCTGCTTAGATTCCTTTATAAAAAACTATGCATCACTTGGCTAAGTGCTGCAGTGCAGAGCTGAAGCTACTCATAAACCTGCAATTTCATAACCCCTGTTCTGCAGATTTCCACAGTCAGTCAATGAAGTTATTCATAATAATTCATAGTAATTAGATTTAACAAATAAGTATATCTTTAGAAGACTGGAGTCCTTAATACATTAGATTTGAAAGTCTCATTCAGACAAACAAGGTGATGCAGAGGTGTTTAGACAAAGTGTGATAATAAAAAAAAACCCTAATATGACACCTGAAAAGGAGCAGATGTACAACAAAGCAAACAATAGAGAACATTGATGACCACTTCTATTGAGTACTTTCTGCTTTGTTTATGCAGCATTACCCTAATGAGAGCAGAGACCAGGTGTTACCACAATAATGCTAACAACTTCAAAAAAGTCTTCTGAATTAAGCTATCCTATAATTTTGGGCTTTAAGGTCATTGGTTTTCCAGCTATATCAACTGTGAAGAAAAGATCATTATGAAAACAGTGTCTGTATTTGTAGATTTTACATTAAAAGATATTTTCTAGATTTCATAATATTGTATCATTACTATACATGTATATAATGTATACATAAATCACAGAATCACAGAGCAACCAGGTTGGAAGGGACCCATCTGACCTTCTAGTCCAATCATTCCTATCTAACACTAAACCAAGTCCCTCAATACCTCATCCACCCGTGTCTTAAACACCTCCAGGGAAGGTGAATCAACCACCTCCCTGGGCAGCCTATTCCAATGTCCAATGACCCTCTGCGTGAAAAACTTCCTCCTAATCTCCAGCCTAAATCTCCCCTGGCGGAGCTTGAGGCCATTCCCTCTCGTCCTGTCCCCTGTCACTTGGGAGAAGAGGCCAGCTCCCTCCTCTCTACAACCGCCTTTCAGGTAGTTGTAGAGAGTAATGAGGTCTCCTCTCAGCCTCCTCTTCTCCAGGCTAAACAATATCAGCTCTCTCAGATGCTCCTCATAAGGTCTGTTCTCCAGACCCTTCACCAGCCTCGTTGCTCTTGTCTGGACTTGCTCCAGAGCCTCAACATCCTTCTTGTGGTGAGAGGTCCAGAACTGGACACAGTATTCAAGGAGCGACCTCACCAGTGCTGAGTACAGAGGGAGAATCACCTCCCTGGACCTGCTGGTCACACCATTTCTGATACAAACCAGGATGCCATTGGCCTTCTTGGCCACCTGGGCACACTGCTGGCTCATGTTCAGTCGGCTGTCGACCAACACCCCCAGGTCCCTCTCCTCCAGGCAGTTTTCCAGCCAGGCTTCTCCCAGTCTGTAGTTCTGCATAGGATTGTTGTGCCCCAAGTGCAGGACCTGGCATTTGGCCGTGTTAAACCTCATGCTGCTGGACACTGCCCAGTGGTCCAGCCTGTTTAGGTCCCTTTGCAGAGCCTCCCTACCCTCCAGCAGATCCACACTTGCACACAGCTTTGTGTCATCTGCAAACTTGCTAAGGGTACCCTCAATGTCCTCATCCAGGTCATTGATGAAGACATTGAACAGGACTGGACCTAGCACTGAGCCCTGGGGAACCCCACTTCTCACTGGCCTCCAGCTGGACTTAACATCATTTACCACCACTCTCTGGGTCTGGCCATCCAACCAGTTTTCTACCCAGGAGAGTGTGTGCCTGTCCAGGCCAGAGGTTGACAGTTTCCGTAGCAGAATGCTGTGAGAAACTGTGTCAAAGGCTTTGCTGAAGTCCAGGAAGACCACATCCACAGCCTTTCCCTCATCCAGTAGCCGAGTGACTTTGTCATAGAAGGCGATCAGGTTGGTTTGGCAAGACCTACCTCTGGTAAACCCGTGTTGACTGGGCCTGATCACCTGGTTCTCTTGTAAGTGCTTCATGATAGCACTCAAGATCACCTGTTCCATGACTTTCCCTGGCACTGAGGTCAGACTGACAGGTCTGTAGTTCCCCGGATCCTCCCTGCTACCCTTCTTGTAAATGAGAACTACATCAGCACACCTCCAGTCCAGAGGTACCTCCCCAGTTTTCCAGGACTGCTGGAAGATGATGGAAAGGGGTTTGGCCAATACATCCGCCAGCTCCCTCAAAACCCTAGGATATATCCCATCTGGCCCCATAGACTTGTGGGTGTCCAGTTGGCCAAGCAGGGCTCTGACCACCTCCTCTTGGACTATGGGAGCCTCGTATTGCTCCTCTGTTTCCAGGGTATCTACACAGAGGGAACAGCTTTCTTTACAATTAAAGACTGAGGCAAAGAAGGCATTATGTACCTCAACCTTCTCCTCGTCCCCTGTCACTGCTGTTCCCTCTGAGTCCAAAAGGGACTGTATGGTCTCCCTTGTCCTCCTTTTACTGTTTATATACTTATAGAAAGGTTTTTTATTGTCTTTTACAGACTTAGCTAATCTGATCTCTAGTTCAGCCTTAGCCCCTCTGATTTTTTCCCTACATAGCCTCGCTTCCCTCCTGTAGTCAGTCCAAGAGGCCTGTCCCCCCTTCCAGAGCTTATAAATATTCTTTTTTTTTCCTAATTTCACTCAAGATTTCTCTACTCAACCAAGCTGTTTTTTGCCCCTGCCGGCCTTTTTTCCAGAACACAGGGATGGCTTTCTCCTGAGCTCCTAGGATCTCCTTCTTGAAGAGCTCCCAGCCCTCATGGGCTCCCTTGCCCTCAAGTGCTGTCTCCCAGGAGACTTTGCCAACCAGCCTTCTAAACAGTTCAAAGTCTGCCCTCTGAAAATTTAGTGCTACTGCCCTGCTGACCACCCTCTTCACTTCGCCTAGAACAGAAAATTCTATCATCTCATGATCACTAAGACCTAGGCACCTTCCCTTGTAGGTTCATTCACCAGCTGTGCAAGGAAGTTGTCTTCCACGCACTCCAGGAACCTCCTAGACTGCTTCCTTTCTGCTGTATTGTACTCCCAGCAGATATCAGGGAGATTGAAGTCTCCCACAAGGACAAGAGGCATTGACTTGGAGATTGACCCCAGCTGTTTACAGAAGAGCTCATCAGCTGCTTCTCCTTGGCTGGGTGGCCTGTAACAGACTCCCATCACAAAATCTCCCTTCTTATGGGCTCCCTTGATCTTAACCCACAGGCACTCAATCTCCTCATCACAACAGTCCATCTCAGAGGTGTCTAAGTCCTCCCTTACAAAGAGGGCTACTCCACCTCCTCTCCTACCCTTTCTATGCCTCCTGAAGAGTTTATACCCCACCATACCTGAACTCCAGTTATAAGAGTCATCATACCACGTTTCCGTGATGGCAACAACATCATAGGCACCTTGCCCTACAACGACTTCCAGCTCTTCCATCTTATTCCCCATGCTGCGTGCATTGGTGTAAATGCACTTCAGCTGAGTAGCTGAGCCTTCAGCCCTCCTAGAGGGAACAGTGCTTGTTCCCAATTGCCTATTAACGGGAGTAGTTGCTGCCAGAATATCTGTATCTCCCTTGTTGAGCGAGGCTGCATACTCCCCCACTTCCTGTGTAGTGACGTGCTGATGGTCCTCACCAGCACGCCCCGTCCTAAACTCTAGTGGGCCACATCCAGGCACACAGTTGTCTAGCCTGGACTCAATCCCCTCCCGCTTCACACCTAGTTTAAAGCTCCATTTATGAGCTTAGCTAAGTTTTTAGCAAGGGCCTTAGCCCCACTAGGAGACCCATGTGTCCCAACCTTTGCACCCATGTCAGGGGGTGCACGAACCACTCCATTGTTAAAGAACCCAAAGCCCTTTTCCTCGCACCAGGTTCGGAGCCAGGCATTAATTGAGTCCTTCTTAGTATTCTGCAGGTCTACTCCATGTATCCTGGGGATGGAGCAGAACACCACCTGTGCCCCTGAGCCCTCCATCATCTTCCCAAGGGCCCTGAAGTCTTTTTTGATGTCCTTAGCTTTTCTGTTTGCTAGGCCATCATTACCAGTCTGGACTACTACCAGAGGGTAGTAGTCCGTCTCATGGATCAGGGAGGGGAGTTTCTCAGCTACTTCCCTCCCTGATGCCCCTGGTAGGCATTACATTCTAGTCATTAGTATGAAATGAATGACAGTAAACAGAATTACTGTCCTAAAACTTCACAAAAAGCACTATCTGGTTTTGATTTTTTTTCCATCCTACTGAGTGACGTTAAATAGTGGCCTTGTGTATTTGTGCATTTGGACCACGTAGTAGAAGCAGGTTTCACTGAAGGCTTCCAAAGGTTATCTGCTACTATTATTTAGAATAACTGCAGAAATGAGAATATATTCATGAAGTAATAACTTAATTATCGTGGAATCATATAATTTGTCATTAAGAAAAACAGAACAAAAAATTCTTTCTGGTAGTTAATATGGGAGTGTTCCTTGTGAAAAAGAAATGTCAGTAAGGGTCTTCCAGGCAGTTATTAAGGTATGGTTAAAATCAGATTGAGGACACGACATCAGTGGAGACACTATATTACAGTCATTATATTTTCACATTATTTTTGTAACCTCGATTGATTTTCAAACTAAAAGTTACAAAGTTGTCCTCAATTTAACACTTAGAATTTTGAAATAGGATGTGAAATTCAAGTTTTATTTTCTAAAGAGTGTGCTGCAGCTGTAATTTAAAGCAAACATTTTGGGGGATAAACTACTATAGTTTGGAGTTATTAGTCTTGCCATACTTAGTCTGCAGGGGTGTCAGGAACAGAAATTAGCCAGTTGTATTTTATTGTTAAAATACACAGGATGAAAGAAAGAGGTCAAGAAAAGGTTCTTTGCTTTTTTATTATACTGTAACTGCTTTGTGTAAGTCACTGAAGTAACTTATGCCTGTGAGAAAAGTTGTTCTCAGTGAAAACTGTTTCCTATGAGTTTGCTTGTTTGCGTATTTGTAAACACAAATATCCACACGTACCTACTTTTCTTGTCCCTCTTTTGTACACAGCCTAGTTTGGTACATTTTTGGGAAAAAAGCATCATTCAGTTTTCTCAGTTCATTAAGATTTTCTGTTCCTTTCTATTTTTCTTCAGATATTAACACAGCTCATATAAAATAATTCCAGCCCCAGAGTTTTCCAAGTTCCTTGTCTACAGAAGCACAACAGGACCAGTACCTTTCCCAGTACAATACTTAGCCTCATCTCAAAGGCATCATTTATAACAAAGCTTAGACAGTAAAGTGATATTAACACAGACTTTAGCCAATAAATTTTGGATCTGCTTTTGTGTATCAGAAGATGACAGTCATGGTTATAGTTTGCTTACCTCATCTAGGCAACTTTACTCAGGTTCTTGCCAGAGCATGATGACAGTCAAATCTCTTTTCAACATTCATATTCTTTCCCAGAAAGTAAATTCTATTCTCTAATTCGGGGTTAATCTGCTGATTTTTTTTCAGTCACTCTATCTGGAGGGTTCCAGTTAGGATTACAGCCATTTCCCTCCTGGAAGCAGTCTTTAAAGATGAACAACTGACTATAACTACACAATCTGAGCAATTTTTAATGGTTTAAATGCTTGAAGATTAATACTAATTCTATGTAGCATATTTGGATGTTATAGATTAATATTGCTAGTAACTAGCAGCAGTATTATTACAAAGTAAAATGTAACTTAGATTTTACTGTTCTCTTCAATGACTGACAAATATTTCCTAGAGAAGTTAAGAAAGAATTTGTTAAGAATTCTGAAGAAATAATGATTACTAAGCAGTGAATAGTTCCTCAGTTTCAGATGGTGATTTTGCAGCTGTAATTGTAAGATCCCATATGCAGCAGTAGACACACAGGATATTACTGGATAAGAATAACAGATTTCAAAAAGTACCTGAATGCATGAATTCAAACTGTCACTTGAATAACAATTATTTCTTACTCTAGCAGCACAGGACTGAATGTATTTATATAGCAGTGAGATCAAGCTCCACTAGGGGATGTTTAGTCTGCACAAGACGAAAAATAATTTCACAGAAAAGGTTTATGGGCACTGGAACAGACTACCCAGGGAGGTGGTTGAGTAACCTTCTCTGGAGGTGTTTAAGGTTTAGTGTTTGTTAGGAATGGTTGGAGTCAGTGATCCTGTGGGTCTCTTCCCACCTGGTGATTCTATGATTCTATGATTAAATCATCCACTACTGTCTAGCAGTGGTCATATTCCTACCTTTTATTGAGTAATTTTTACCACTGAAGCCAACAAGGCATTTTGAGCCTACTGGTAAATTCCCCCCTGCTACTTACAAATATCCCTCTGATTTAGACCCTGTAAAATAATAGTGGCTTAATCCCACTGTAGTGTAAAAATATACACAATTAGAATTGATACAGTGTCAGAAGAAAGAATATGATAAATAGATAATAGTCAAGTTCTGGTGCACATCTTCTTGAGTTTTATAGAAAATACTACATTCCAATTGTGATAATAAAATTACCTAAATAATCACTTTCTTATAAAGACTCAATAGCCCAGTCCAGTTAAAAATACTTTGCATGCAAATAATTTAAATTAGATCACTGTAAAAATTATGTATAAAAGCAGAAATGTAACCTAGTTATGTGTGAGTCAATTCCAACTATCTTAAGGCAATTGTGATCACATTTTGTGCCCAGTCTTTGTTAGACAAAGAACAAAGTATTTAAGAAAGGTAGGCAGGCAAAATAGATTTTCCTGTATGTTAAAAGCAAGCCTCTCTGCACACAAACAAAACTACTGGTGACCTAGTCAGTGTTTATATCATATGACTTAGAAATCTTCTTTTGGTAGGAAAGGGGTAGTTGACATAAGTTTTACAATGATGCAAGCTGACAAGTAGCATCTGAATCAATCCCAATATTGATTTCCATGGGTTTAGGATCAGGACTTTTATTACTGTGAGTGCCAGCAAAATTCAGTATCAGCTCATGTTTCATAGATGATGATGGAAGTAGACCTAGTTTTGAATAAATTTCACTGTTCCTAGGAAACAAATGATAATAATTGATTGCCTCTGGATGTGGATGCCAAACTCAGTCTCATCTTTGTGGCTCACAGAGAAAAATCACATTTCTTATTTTCCCCAAAGTTAGCCTAACATTAGCTAAAGTGTCTCACTATACTTTTATCTTCCATTCTTAATTTTTTGTGGATATTATGCTATTTTTTATATCATGAATATGAATAAACTCAAAAGTCAGAACCCAAGAAAATGACTGTATTTCAGGACCCTTGATCATATATGAGAGATCCTAAAACATATAAACAAAATTAATCTTCCACTTACATTTACATTTTTACAGAACCTTCACTGGTATAATAACATGGTATTAGAAAATATCTTTTCTTAATAGCTTCAGTGGTTACTAATTATATAAATTATATACACTATACACAACAAACATGGACATAGTTGTTATAATCAGATACTTAATTTCTTTCTAAGCTGTTAAATGAAAGGAAGAGAGAGAAGTAGAAAGGGAGAGAGGTAAGAGAGAAAACTTAATGAGCGCTCCTTAGCGCCACCTTCACAATGAAGGAAGCATGAACACCAAGTGATAAATCTGTGCATTCATGGCCTTCATTCCAGCTGATAATAATGGCTGTAAAACAGTCTAGATCAATGTAAGATTGAGAGTCAGGATGTCTTCCTATATTCATTGATCTCAACTAGAAAGACAGAAAGCAGAAATATGAAGGCTGCAACCATTAGCATGCAAGTTTTAGAAATGCGTTGTGCAAGTGTATGAATGCATTATGGTACTGGTTAAATTGTTTGACTTCCAAAAAAATTCAAAAACTATCAAGGGCTGTGGTTACACCAATTGCAGAGATGCTGTTAAGCTTCCTGCCCTCTACTCATATCAAAGTCTTGGTTGGATTTTCTCTGGAACAGAGGGCATGAAACATTACAGATTTTAAATTAATTTAGCTGGTTCAAGACATAAGTATATCTTGCTTTTTTACTCCAAGCAGCAGGAAAATGGGGGAAAAAAAGTCTTGTATGCAGCTGACCATTCAGCAATAAATTTCACAGGACATTCAGTGTCCCAGTTTCAGCCTAAATGGCAATTTATAGCTGCAGTATTTTCCTTTGGATAACCTCATTAAAACTGAGTGATTATTTTTATATATTTTCTCTAGTCAAAATGATATATTACAACTGTAATATTAAACAGGCCAAAACTTTTTCCTTTTTTCTTTCCTTTACCCAATCATCTTCCATTTAGAAGATTATTTTTCGTTTCCCTTTCTTTACCACATGCTTCTGAAGACATTTCTTCTGCTTGTCATTGATCAGAGAATTTGATCTATGTATTCTTTTATATCAAACATCCCATCACAATGATATATCTAAATGAAAGTTATAGCCAGCATGTAAGAGTGAAATTGTTCCATAAGGAAAAGTGATTGGTAAAGGTTATAAGTAACCACCTACAAAAGCTGAAACCTAGATCCATGGCAGAAAAATCTATCATAACATTAAGGAGAATATTTTTGTGCTTTGATACCTATTTAAGTGATTATTTCAATGTAGAAGAATATTGTCATTAACTAATAATTTACCAGATAAATATTGGAGCAATGCACAAGGCTTGTTTCAACAAAGACGAAATAACTTTGATATCTCAAGAAAAGATAAAAGCATATCACTGAAAAAATTCTTATATTCCAGAATGCCACATTAACCAAAGATCCTATTTGTGTTCAAATAAAATAATCCAGCTTTAAAACTGGTACACAGTGTTCTGCTCTTCATTTTCTCTAATTAGACTTATCATACCAAACCCATGGCCTAGTAAATGTCGTGTTTCCCAAAGTGTATAGAAATTCTGGTGAGTAAACTGCATGCAGTTGTAAGTTTATTAGAAAAAGTAAAATGTTGTGAGTAGTTTTACTGTGGTATATGTGAACTGAGCATAAAAGGAAGTCTTATGTTGTTATGAACTTGTGCTTTTCATGTTTCAGTGGTGGTATTTCAGCTCTTGTTTACTTAGTTAATCTTAATCTTATATTTTAGAACAAACTTACTCTAAACCATATGAAAATAAGCAGTTGGTTCTCCTTCTTGTGAAAATATCTTATTCAATCTTAAAATATAGATTTACTTGACTGCATGTGTTTAGAACAAAGCCCTTCACCAAAAAGACAAGCTAGTTTATATATGGTGCTTCAATGAAGATGTTCTAAAATTCACTCAAACAAAAGAACAAAACTCTGCTGTGAATGGAAAGTAAGTTTGATTATCAAATCAAATCTGAAAAATAAAATAAAACTGTGTTTACAGCACCAAATAGCAACAGCAAACTCAGAGTCAAGCAACCCCAAGATCTTTCTAACTGATGTAGTGTAGTGTAGTGTAGTGTAGTGTAGTAGTGTAGTGTAGTGTAGTGTAGTGTAGTGTAGTCAGACTGCATACACTGTAGGTTGTACAATTTCTTATGTAAAATGTCTTATAATGTTACTTTGTTCTTCTTGTGGGAAAAAAAAATAGAGGTTTTGATTTTCTTGCTTGGACTCGAAAACACTGAAGTTGACTATAACTTCCAAAGTCACATATTTTACATGATAAATGTATTTTGAGAATCTTAAAGAGCAAAATTGAACATTGACACTGGAAGCTTAACGTACATTATTCTTATATATGTACATGATTGGCATCAGTTACTTCTGTAGACACTGTTGTGTATTGCTTTGGCATATTTAGATTCCAAATACTTCACAAAGGTTTTTTTACTATTTCAGTTATACTAGTAGAAGGGCCCAGTGAATATTAATAACAATTTAAATAGAAAAAGTCCCTTGTGGAGGAATTCTTCATTTTACATCTGTTCCAGTTTTGTATATTCCATCATTTTTCACTGTGCCAGTTGAGAAATACTGCAATATTGCACACAAAATTCTGTATGTTCAAGTATCTATTCAACTATAATTGCAACTGAATGACTTAAGTGTTTGAGTTGAGTCAGTTATTTATTTTACATCAAAAAATCAGTCTTGCAAGTACACACCACTTGAAAATATTTAGATGATAAATTATCTCAAACATCAAAAAGCCCTTTCTTGTAGTAATGCTTCTCATAGACATTTGCTATTTAGAAATTAAACTGACATATTCTATAAAATTTACAAATGAAAACTGATAGTTTGACTCCATGACATTTAACTTGGTGAAGCAAAATGACAGTTTCATTTTCTTTATGCGTTAACGTAGTGTATATGAGTTCAGAAAAGACTGATCATGTTTGAGTATGTAAACAAAACTGAGGAACAACTGTCAATTTGGGAGAACTTGGTGAATAACATTTTTCTTAGTAAACGATTAGTGTACAATTAAATATAAATGCAAATTTATGTCTTTGTCACTAAATCTGATATTTTCCCCCTTTCCTTCTCTTCTAATCAATTCCCTTCTCTTTTTCTCTTCTCCCTTTTTTACCTTTCTTTCTGTATCTTTCTCCCTTTTTGTGATTTATGACCATAAAATATCATTTAAGTATAAATACTTAATCATAGGGATGAACAAGGGCTATTTAATCCAGTAGAAGAGGGCTGCACACTCTGGAACTTACATCAAAAAGATATATGAAAAGTCCTAGCAAATAATCTCATTCCCCTAGAGTGTATCTGTCTAACTAAAGAGCACTTGCTTCAAGTGTCTGACCTTCTGAGAAGACTAAATGGTAACCTTGGGTCAAAACCACCCTGAAGAAAAGTTGAACCTTGAAGTCAGATGGTATCTTATAGGAGTCAGGACTCTATTACCTAATCAATGATAGAAAAAAACCTAAATCACGTAATAGCTGCTTTTAAGGAAATTAACTTACTGTCATACACACACACTGTTTTCCCTGGGTTTAATTATCATTTTTTCTGTACTCCTGAGGTCAGCAAGGTGGCTAATGCTTCTGAACTTGACTGTATGTGTCTAAAACTCTAAGAATAGCCTACTTGGGAACTTACAGTGATGTGTATTGCTAAATATTTTTTGACAATTCTGAATTGCCTGCATACCTTGAAAGAATCTGATAATTTTTAATTTAGAATAATATTAATAAAAAATAAAAAACAGTATCATTGCAGCACCTTTCACAACTTTTAATTGATAAATTATACTTCAGATGAGACAGAAAACATAATAAGAACAAATCTGTCAGGAAATAGGTGTTGCCTCTGAGGAGAGACAGGTGAATCCTTTTTTCCTGCTGGCTATGGTTTTTACATTTTTGCCTCTGCTTGGCAGTTTCCAGATTCTGTCTAGGGAACATGTCAGGTGGTGAGAAAGGCAATACACTAAGCAGAAGCATTAGAGAGCACTTGCCTTTGATTATCTTTGGCACACAGCTTCCTGGGTAGTCGTATCATTTTTGGTGCTAGATCACATTTGAGTAAATAGTCCATCAGTTAACCTCAAGATATCAGAAGGGACCAGAATGGGTAGGAGACAGAATACTTTAAGAGTAAGATCTATATACTTTATGTCCTTTTTTCTTAAAAGTTATTGTAAAAGCCAGTGATTTGGGGTTTTTTTTTGTTTTTTTTTTTGTTTTTTTTTTGTTTTTTTTTTATGAGAAAATGCCATGGGGTGGAAAGTGGATAACAATTTTCTCTGGACACAGAAGACATGACTGAAATGTGAACCTTGACTGTATACCTCTGGTAAGTTATGATGAACACACTACAGACTGAGATTTAAAAGTTAGATAAAGAACATAGCTTATTTGACTGCATGTGGAGTCCATAGGAAGGAGGAAAACATTGAATTAAGTTCTAGAGCTTACTTAAAGGTTGGCTTTTCAGGGAAGATATATTATATGAACAGCCTTATGTGATTTCTGAGTCTAGAAGTCAATAATGAAATCAAAAGTACGAAACACACAATGTACTTTTCCTAAGAAGTTTAGGAAAAAGATAGCTGTGATAGTAACTCTCCTGCTTTTCCTCTGAAACCCAGAACTGCAAATTAACCTGATAATTCTTCCTGGTATACTTATATCCAAGTATCTTCAGAAGCTAGAGAGAACTTTAAGGACATGTTTTTAGTTTTACAGAATTATTATATTTATTAAGATGAGATGTAAGTCTGAGTATAGGATTAAGGCTGCCACCCTTGTAAATAGCATGGTTATTTAAAAATGGGGTTAAAGAAAAGACAGTATTCAGATAAGTTTTAAGTGTGGTTGTCTTCTTTTCTGTTCTGACTGCATACAAAGTGTTCTAGATTCATCTCCATCTCCTCTGAAAATTTTTCCCAAGACATGTTTCTTCCGAAATGGCTGCATAGATAGTTATATTTATTGAAGAAAATTATTTTAGGGATGAAAATGTACATAGAAATGCAATTCCACAAAGACTTCTTCTGTTGCAACCAGTGAACTTCTTATCTTATCCTCTTGTTCTTGCCACCAATTTTCACATTATTTATTAGTTTGGGGTTTTTTTTCTTTTTCAGACTAAAAGTGTAAGACAAGTACTTTGACTTGCATAGCTTAATAGGATTCTGAATTTAGTAGAACTATGCAAGTTGACAGCCATCTCCTGGTTGGGGTTGGGTTTTTTTTGTTTTGTGTATGGTTACAGACAATCTCACCTCAACACTTCAAAACATCGTGACGAGAAAGATTACTATAATGACTCTGGTCATCACATGATATCTAAGTAATTGGTTGCAACTTTTAATGTGTGGATGTGCATTCCACAGCACCTAGGGTTATGCTGATTTTGGTGTTTAGTACATCACTCCCACTCTGTAAATATGCCTTTAAAGATTTTCTCAGACTAATTAAAAGATAAGAAAGGTAAAAAAATATTATATCCCTAACAGATTCCATCGGTCCTTACCTTATTTTTCTTGGAGTAAACATCACCAGCTAGTCCAAGATGTTTTTGTCATTAAGACAGTCATATGCTTTAGTTTAGAGTACTGCATAGCCTTCATGCAGATGTACTCACCTCTCATCCTGATCCCTCCATAACTCCTAAAATACTCCAAGAATGTTACAGGTGCTTTACTTTGATCTGGGTCAGTGGTGATGCATGTGGAGAGTATGTTAAAATGCAGGAAGAAAATCTGATGACATCTTTTACAGCTTCTTAGGCAGCAGAAAGAGATTCAAAAGCATCAGCTGCAGACTGTTTAGCAGGACTAACAGGTCTGCTATAAGCGATCTCTATCATTGCTTAAGGAAAATGTGTGATTCAGCTAGGTAAAGCTCTCTGAGAACTTAAAAATAGTGTATGAAGGGCTTAAATACCATCTGATAGTTAAAAGACAAACGCTGAAAAATGAGATAGAAATAAAAGAAACACCTAAGAACTGAGAGGGTGCTTAATCCATTTAAAAGCAACTCAATTGCTGTAAGAAGCAGCTCTGGCTATAAACTCTTCAGGCGGAATAGGCAAGGAAGAAGCAGTGAGGTAGTCCTGTATGTCTGAGAGTTTTGATACCCTAGAGATTAATGAAGGTAATGATATGGTTGAGTTCTTATGGGTAAAAATTAGTGGAGCACCTCATAAGGCAAATATCATGGTGGGAATCTGCTATAGACCCCTCAGCCAGGAAGAAGTGGCTGATGAGTTATTCCATAAAAAACTGGGAGAAGTCTTACAATGGCTAGCCCTTGTCCTTGTGGGAGACATAAACTTACCAGATGTCTGTCAGAAAAATAATACAGCAGAGAGGAAACGATTTATGAGTTTTCTGGAGTGTGTGGAAGACAACTTCCTGATACAACTGGTAAGTGTGCTGACTAGGGAAGGTGCCCCACAGGACCTGCCATTTGTGAACAGAGAGGGACTTGTGGGAGATGTGACAGCTAGAGGATGCCTGGGGCAGAGCAATCAAATGATAGAATTCTCAGTTCAAGGAGAAGTAAACAGAGTCAGCAGAACGGTCACCTCAGACTGTTGAAGGGCAGACTTTGGTCTGTTCAGATCAAGCTGGCCACTTGATCAAGTTCCATGGGAGACAGTCCTTAAAGGCAAAGGAGCCCAAGTGGGCTGGATTCATATTGGCTTGTATCAGAAACAGTCTGGACTGCCGGGACCAGGGAAGTGATTGTGCCTCTGTACTCTGCATTGATGAGGCCACACCTTAAATAGTGTGTTCAGTTTGGGGCCCCTTACTATAAGAAAGGCATTGAGATCCTGGAGTATGTCCACAGAAGGGCAATGAAGCTGGTGAAGGGTCTTATGAGGAGCAACAGAGGGAACTGGGGTTGTTCAGCATAGAGAAGAAGAGGCTGAGGGGAGACATTATCAATATCTACAACTGCCTGGAAAGAGGTTGTAGAAAAGTTGGTCTCTTCGCCCAAGTGATAGGTGAGAGGACAAGAGTGAGTGGTCTCAAACTGCATTAGGGAAGGTTCTAATTGGACATTAGGAAGAGTTCATTCATGGAAAGGTTTATTAAGCGCTGGAACAGGCTTCCCAAGGAGGTGGTTGAATCACCAGCCCTGGAGGTATTTAAAAGACGGATAGATGAAGAGCTTAGGGATATGATTTAGTAGTGGACAACTATGGTTAGACTTGATGATCTCAAAGGTCTTTTCCAACCCAGGAATTCTATAATTCTATGTTTCTACAAATTTTCTGGGGTTTTATTTCTTTTATAATGTGTTACTTTTGTTAGCTAAATCAGTACAGGCTATAATCAAGGATTATCTTAATTATCAATGATCACAAGACTCTGAAAATGAAACTTGGTAGTAGATTTATCATTATCTTTACTGGCAGTTCTGCCTCACAATTTTAGTCTAATAGACTAAACACAATTAACACCATTACTGTTGGGCATTTTGTAGACAAGGTCAAGCCTATCAACATTTTACTGATCCATTGTGGTGTTTCTGTGCAGTTGCGCATACCATGAGGAACAGAGTTTGGGATAGCTTTCGAAAATAATCAGTGGTTAAGAGCACAAGTAAGTTCAGGTACCATAAATGGTATTCCCACTTAGGATTCTTTTTTTTTTTTAAATCTTCTTGGAAGAAATACTTAAGGACAATCAAGAAGCTAGAAGGGTTTTTTTTTGTTTATTTAAGTAAATCTGGAGCTTGAAAGACATACTACAATCCTCTTTATTTTGCTTTAGTGTCCTTTTGAGTAGGTTTAATGTCCTTTTGGCACAAAATCTTTTTTTATATGTAGTAGTATTTATACTGGAATCTGAAAAACACAATGAGCACTTTGGTGTTACTTTCAGGATGCAGGACTGTCTTGCATTCATGAACTCATTCTGAGACGGTTTAGAGTTTGATTCACTGTAGGACCTGAATACAGCAGAGACAATATTTGCTCCATGGGGTTTGGGATACATTATTGTGGCCTGTTGTAACTCATAGGTATGTTTGGTCTGGGAAAAGCAGAGCAGCTCTTCCCCTCAGGACTGGTTTGTCACATGCAACATGAAATTGTTTTCTTATGAGAGGCCTAGCTAAATGTAGAAAGTTAATATTTCTCACTTCTTTTATGTGGGCTTCTGGTGTTTACAGTGCCATAAGATCAGTGTTAAAGATATCTTTAAAGAATTAATATAGTGGTTGTAGTCACAGTCCATGTTACAAACACTCTGTAAGTCTGCATACTGTGGAAGAGATCTAAGATCTTTCTCTTTTATTTGCAGTTAAAATGTAGCATTGGTCTTGGTTCGTATACTATTTCTCAGTATTTTTTAAGACTTCAAGATAAATGAGTACTATTTCTTTCTTCATACACATTAAGTAAAACCATCTGGTAAGTACCAGGCATGTAAAAAGTAAAATAAATCTTATGCAGTAGTGTATGTATATATATGTGCGTAATGTAATGTCTGTTATGTTAAACAAGAAAACAAAATTAGTTCAGCTACTCTTCTATCTTATCTGTGTGTCGTCTGATGCAGTGACTGACCTATGCAAGTATGTCTTGTGAAATACCATGTTTTTACCTAAATATATGGAATTCACCTTTGTTAGAAAATACACTCTAGGCAACATGCATTTTGACTTATGTCAGTTTATAGAACTTCCTGCAGATGTTGAAAGAGAGAAAATCCACCAGTTTCTGCATTACTTTGCACTATCTGCTCCATTACTATGTAAAGAATTTATTCCCAGTGACATCAGAGTAATTAGATATTACCTAGCACGGAAGACCAGAATCTTCATGAATTTTTATATGGAGTATGAGAAAAACTAGGATAGAATAACTGAAAAAGCAAATTACCACTGATATTTAAAGGTGAACTGCAAGGCAGGAGGATACACTCAGAACATTGGTTAGATTTTATGATAATCTAAGTGAAATATAGTATATATTGTTTGTTTTAATTAAAAACCTGTCTACCATCCATCACTTATTGTTGATAAGTTAACATCAACATTTATTTTTGAACATTGTGAATTGAAAGGATTTCTTATAAAATTGAACCTATTTATTAGAAACTGGATTTAGTGCATTTTGACCTGTTGTTCACACTTTTTATGACTGAACAGCCTAAAACCATGAGTCTTATCGATCAGTGCTATTTACAACCACTGCTGTCTCTTTGCTTTTAGCATTATGTTTTTGAGGGGAAGAGGTCGGATGAAATTACTAGCAACTTCATCTTTGTGGTACTGCTTATCCACTGAGAATTTACACAGCTACACCAGTCTTTTTGCTGGTCATCCACCTGGATCTTTAAAAATATGGTATATTTTTTGCTTACATGAATAATTTAACAAGTTTAGATTATGATGTATTCCTTATTTATTGAATTATTTGGGAACATTTATATTAGTCACTTAAGGGAATTAATTTAAAAAATGAAGTATCTTGAGCTTTATGGCATTCATTTTAACCATGTAGAAATGAGAATACTGTTCTCATGCACCAAACCTTTTTGGTGCAAGTTTAGATAAAACTGTTTTTCTAATCAGACTTCACTGTGAAATTTATTGGTATAGAGGAGAGGAGAGGAGAGGTCATTGCTCTCTACAACTACCTGAAAGGAGGTTGTGGAGAGGAGGGAGCTGGCCTCTTCTCCCAAGTGACAGGGGACAGGACAAGAGGGAATGGCCTCAAGCTCTTCCAGGGTTGATTTAGGCTAGAGATTAAGAGGAAGTTTTTCCATGGAAAGGGTCATTGGGCATTGGAATAGGCTGCCCAGGAAGGTGGTTGATTCACCTTCCCTGGAGGTGTTTAAGGCACGGGTAGACAAGGTCCTGAGGGACATGGTTTAGTGTTTGGTAGGAATGGTTGGACTCGATGATCTCATAGATCTCTTCCAATCTGGTGATTCTATGATTCTATAGAAAGTTTTTTTCCCATCTGGTGATTCATTCAGGATGTCCAACCTCTGTCCAGCATATTGTGGCTGGGGGGTAAATATAAAATGTCAATATTCTATTTGATTGGTTCAAAGCACCCAACATGAATTTTTTGTACACTATGAGGGATGAAAGAAGAGTGGGAATAAGGCTGGGATTCCTCCACACAGGAAGGCTGGAGTGAAAGTTTTATAAACAGGAAATCCCAAGAAAGATCATGGGACTAAGGAAACAAAATAACCTTTGAAGAATGGTGTCTTTGACTAACTCATAGAAACATTTGACATGATTTTTGAGGCTTGAGACATTCAAAGTAATCCATTCTTTGGTTCTACTTTCACTTACATAAAAGAATAAGGGTAAAAAATGGATATAAGAAATAAAAGAATAAGGGTAAAAGTGGATATAAGGATGACAATCTGTTCAGTCACCAATTTTTTATAGAAATACAGGTTTTTTAAATACAGTTGTATTTATAACATAAATTTCTATTATTCCTACTGTGTTGAATTAGGCAATTTAATTTTTAAAATAAATCCTCAGAAGATGCAAATTTTGCATATGTAATGAAACCCCAAAACTAGAACACATTCTTGACAGCATATTGGTAAAGATCTAGGAAAAAATTGCATTGCAAAAATAAGTTGCATTGATTTATGGTTGCTATAAAATAAATTCTACTCAAATTTACTACAAGTTCCCCTGTGGCCTTGGGTACCTTTACAGATAGTAGAAAGGAAAAAGCTTCTACTTTCAGTAAACCTCTGAACTTCTTCTATTCTAATTGTTGTAACCTTTCCTGTTGTAAAAGTCCCTTGGTTTCTTATAACTTACCTACGTAATCAAGAGTTTATTACGAAAAATATATGCAGGGAAGAAAGCTTCCATGTGTATGAAAAAAGGAAAGAATCGGTCAAAGAATGAAAATGTTTTAAAGAATAAAATGTATCCAGTCATTCTAATTGGGTTTTGCTCTCTTCAAAATACCAGGTTTTCTGTTTCAATACGTAGTTTCAAATTGAAAAAAAAAAAAATTAAGGCGTTGTATGTTTTTATGAAGGTGGAAGAAAGAAACAAACAATACACAAAGTCATTTGAAGGCTGAAGGGAGTATGTCCCTTGTCAAGACAAAACAAAATATGCTAATATTAGCTAAAAGGGTTAAAGACTTTAAAACAGGTTTCCATGAATTCTTATGGAGTAGGACAAACAAACTCTGTCATAAAAGACCATCCTCCAGTAAATGGGAAGACACTAAAGAAATAGTAATTTTAAAGTAGCTTTAACTTCTGAGCAGAATTTTATCTTACTAGAAAAAAACATAAGTAGAAAGAAACAAACACTTAAAAGAATTACAGTAATTCTGATACAAGATTTGGTATGATGCTTATGTTTCTCCAAGTCATACTGGAAATGTTATATATCTCAGACAAGCAGACGAACTAACTTTTCCAGAAAGAAAATCTAGTTATTTTCACAAGACAATTGTTTTTTTCTTCCCAGAAATAAATTGGAACAATGAAAAGAAAATATCCAGAGCAAAATGTTATCATGGGATTATGAGTGAAATATGTTTTGAAGCTTACATAATTATGTAATGCTTTTAGCATGTCTGTTTTGGAAATAGTCAGGATATGTCTATGTCATTCACTGCAGAATTTTCTGAAGTTCGTGGCAAACAAGGACTGAAGTAGTAGCTTTCTGCCCATTATTCAAACTGGAAAGGTAACCCTGTTAATTCAGTTCCCAGCCTCTGCTTTTATTAGATCTTGTTAATTTGGTAACCAGCCCAGAAAACAGTGTTCTGACTTTCACCCTTACACAGGATCAAGCATCTCTGGCTATGGGTAGGTAGACTATTTTTGATACCTTGCAAATTTCTGTGCTGCTCCATTACACTACGTCTCTGTATCCCCACTGAAACCAATTAGGATCCTGTTGTGTGAAGCACCATACAATCACATCAAAACACCTGGGGATAAGCACACATGGCAGATAAAGGCAGAAAGTACTATTGTTTAGTTAAAAAAAATGTACCAATTTTTAACTGAAAAAAATTAAGGGCCTCATGTAATTAAGCCTGGGGTCTCTATCAGTTCTAGTCCTCAGCCTCTCTAGGAATCACCAGAACAGAGATTGGTGTGGTACAACATTCATAACCTGTAAATTGTTTCCAGCATGCCACTCTGCACCTGGAATTTAGTAGTTTTTGGTATCTGAAGACAGCCATTTGATTTCATATGAGAGTGTGGTATTTGCAGTAGAGAAGGCCGTCAAAGACAGGTTCCTTCCATATATTGTTAAGTTCATGGGAGGTACTACCACACTTAACCTAGTGGCACTTACTCACAAAGTTAAATTATGTCTATCCTTAAAAACAAGAATACAAGGAGTATAAAATGTTACTCAGGCATATATTTCATTTTATTTTCTTCTACTTTGGAGGCTGTAAACAATTTTATATATTTCAAATCACAGAAGGGACAAATTCCATAACTTTTTGAGGGATTTTCATTTCACAGAAAAGACTTTTTTTACAGGCTAAGTATTTTTCATTTTGAGAATGAAACTTTTTATTAGGCTTTACCCTCATATCCACAGAGTGTATTAATTTACAGATGTCCTTCTTTAGTATTACTTACAAATCTTAGCAACATAGAATAGTTTGAGTTGGGAGGGATTTTAAAAGGCCATCTAGTCCAGCTCTCTCTGCAATGAGCAGGGACATCTTAAACTAGATAAAGTTGCTCAGAGCCCCGCCAACTTGTCCTTGAACACTTCCAGGGATGGAGCATCTACCATCACTCTGGGCAATCTGTTTCAGTGTTTCACCACCATCAATGCAGAGATATTCTTCCTTATATCTACTATGAATCTACACTCTTTTAGTTTAAAACAATTAACCCCTGTCCTATCACCACATCACCACAGGCCCTACTAAAAAGTCTGTCTCCATCTTTCTTATAAGACTGAAACGTCACAGTAATTTTCCCTAGAGCCTTCTCTTCTCCAGTCTGGATAACCCCAACTCTTTCAACCTGTCCTTGCAGGTGAGGTGTTACATTCCTCTGATTGTTTTTGTGTCCCTCCTCTGAGCCTCCTCCAACAAGTCCAAATCTTTCCTGTACTGAGGACTCCAGAGGTGGATGTAGTACTCCAGGTTTCTTTTGATGTAGCCCAGGATATGGCTGACTTTCTGGGTTGTGAGTACACATTGCCAACTCATGTCCAGCTTTCCATCCACCAGTACGCTCAAGTCCTTCTTCCGAAGGCTCCTTTATCCACCAACCAGTATTGATAGCAGGGTTTGCCCAAGCCCCAGTGCAGGAACTTGCACTTGGCTTTGTTGAACCTTATGAGGCTCACATGGGCCCACTTCATGAGCTTGTCCAGTTTCCTCTGAATTGCATCCTGTGCCTCAGTTATGTCAACTGCATCACTCAGCCTGGGGTTATCAAGTACTGTATTTATAAAAGACAAACTTTTTTTCCTTTTAAAAGCCAAAAGATAGAGTGGCTACAGCCAAGCTTTTGACCTTTCTCTAGGATGACTCCAAGACTTCTCTGACTGAACTAGATCAGAGATAAGAAAAAGAAATAATTAAAAATATAGTTATATTAAACTCAAGAGCTGATTTGCTAAAGAAGAAAATTATTGATATACCATGCAGGAAAAAAACACAAAATGGTCATTAACACTCACACACACACACACATACACAAATCATTGTCATGCCTGGAATCCATGAGCTACACACTCATGGCCTTCTTTAAACTTGCCTAGTCAAAAGAAGGTGATTCATTCATCTGTGCAGTGATCCAGAGGCCAAAAAAGTCACTCCCTGGGCAAAAATAAAAACCAAAATTTATTCTGGATTCAACCAAAATAAACAGACCGAGATACTTGGCTGCATAGATGAGGTATAGGGGTGCAGCTTCCTAAAGTTGCAGAAAATCAGATTTCAATGTGTTCATGTCACAATCTGATCCCTGAACACAGCCAAGGTCACTCAGATTCTATCTAACACACAAAAAGATGCCAGACAAGAAACAGTAAGGTAAATTATATATATGGAGAGAGAGGGAGAAGAGAAAAAGAGTCACCACATTAATGGGTAACAGCAGTTCCTCTGTTGTAGCAGCAACTTCTTCCAAGCTGTGTGGTCCAGGCTGGTCCCATTGAAGTGTTGGACACACACACTCCATGACTCCCTGTTAATTCTTTTATAAGGCCAGTCAGTATCCCATCAGCATATGTCGCGGTGTTCTTGCCACATGTGTGCAGAAACTCCTTTGGGAGGATTTGGATCAGGCAGCCCTCAGACAATACAGGTGTTTAAAGCAGACAAAATGGTAAAATTGGTCTTTACAATCAACATGGAAAACTTTAAAGCAACATGAACCATACCTCATGAGTACACTGATGAGGCAGAAAAACTTAGGGAAAATGTTGATGTGGGCCATGGGCGTAACACAATGTCAGAACTGGAAAAAAACATAAGTAAAAGTAGATCATATTGAAACGAAAGTAAGAGATTATAAAAAATGTCTGTATGACTGTGAAAATTACAAGATTGTAAAATCTCATCCAATTTTTTTTGCTAATTTTAGTTTTAGCGTCATTACAAACATTAAAATTTCCTCCTGTATTTTAATCTTTGTAACTGGAAAAAAAATACTGATATCTGTACTATGCTTTTCACTTGCTTTTCCAGTGACATCTCTTTTTTCAGCACACACACTGACAATGGAGAACTCACAGAGAATATACACCCCACCCAGGACCAAAATATGTAAAACTATGCCTGACCAGAATGCTTCTGGAAGACTAGGAAAAATTGTTCAAAGAGAACAGAGTTGTAATTTCTCCTGGTGATATACTTGTTCGTGATTTATCTAAAACTTCTTGTTAAAGTATTTGTAAGTTCATGACTGTGTGATTCTGAAATCTTTTCAACAACAAGATTGATATTAAATACATGGTATTAGTCTGCCTGTGTGACCTCATCATACTTGCTAAATTTGATATAAGTTTATAACAGATCTTTCTGCAAAATTATAAAAATTACATATCATGGGGTTGTTGAAAATTCTTACAAAGCCTAGTAAATTAAAGATAGACTTGAAAATCTTTGTTAAATTTTGAAACAGAGGTTTGTGATTTGAACACTCATTTCTTTTTAAATAAGTAAATTCCACTAACATTCTCCAGACTCTTCCTCTAAAAATGAGATTATGTGGAGTCCCCTGAGTAGCTCAGACATGTACAGATTTGAAAAGCAGCATGTGAAAAGCTTTATCTTTCTGGTAACAGACTTCCATTACAGAACAAAAGGCTCGATGGGATGATGAATTAAGAAACAGTGACAGAAAAACACAGCACTGTCAGACAAAGCATGTAAGAACATACTTCTGTACTTTCCTGGAATTCTGGGTATTGAATTTCCTTTAAATGTACAGAATTAGAGAGAAGAATGAGTTCTACTGATGTGCTCTCTTAATATTAGCTCTCTGAGTCTTCCTCTTTGCTTGGACTTGGAGTGAAAAATAATGTGTTTGAATGGAAAATTGAAAATTATTTTGTATGTTTTGTTATGAGGTAAGAAGTACAAAAATAAACAAATACATGCAGAGGAAAGAAAAGACAAAACAAAAGTCAGATGTCATATGCACAGAAAACAAGAGAAAGACTTTGGCAAATACAGTGGATTAATTCCAAGCTGTAGCTGAGCTCCACAGAGCCGCTCACTTCCACAGAATGGGATGAGGCAAGCAATCAGAAGGGCAAAAGTGAGGAAACATGAAGTTGAGATAAAAACAATTTGATAGGTAAAAGAAAAGCTGTGTGTGCAAATAAAGCAAAATAAAGAATTAAATCAGTGCTTCCCACGATAGGCAGGTGTTCAGCTATCTCCAGAAAACCAGGGTTCTGTCATGCACAACAGTTACTTTTGAATACAAATGTCATGATTCTGAACGTCCCTTTCCTTCTTCCTTTGCCAAGCTTCGATTGCTGGGCACAGCACCACATGATCTGGAACATCCTTTATGTCAGTTCTCCCAGCTGTGTCCCCTACCAACTTCTTCTGCATTCCTATCTACTCACTGTTTAGATGACACAAGAAGCAGAAAAAAGCTTTAACACAGTGTAAGCACTGCTCAGCGGTAATAGTTTCAGATTCCTCATTGATTTAAATACAGTCCTTTCACTGTAACACATTTTCATCTATGGCTTCTTCCAATGTTAGTATTTTACTGTGTCTCTCTACACTTTCATCCTCCTACGTCACCATTTCTTGCTATATTTTTATGAAATGTATTTATGTGCTCCTATATACTGAAGTTTGACACACAAAACAAGAAAATAAAAAAGATCTTAACTGTTTTTAAAAAGTTTCAAGAAGTCAGTCATTTGTTAGAAATTTTTTTCATTTGTTTGACCCACTACATGAACCTGCACCCTTGTAGAAAACTTGCCTTTTAAGGGGCAAGTTTTCATCTTCATCTGTGGATGTCTTTAAACAACAAATATCCCAAAATACATATGTAAGGCCAGTTCATGAGATGTATAATATTTTCATCAGCTTCATGTTTCTAGGAGAAAAAAAAAATCACTTTTTTGTCACATACCCTTCCACTCCTGATTTGTTCTAACTTGAAGAATAGTACATTAGTTTCTCCATATTCACTTATTTCTTACATCAACTCCTTTTTAATTTCCAGATAACCTCCTTTAAATTTGTTCTAGAATTGTTACAGGAATCAGAACCTCAGCCACCATAATCCTTTGTAATACAGAATTTAGGCTATGTAAATCTGCCTTTTCTTAAAGACAGTAAGAATCTTAGCTTCTATTTGTTCATTCTGCTATTTGCAAATTATTATTCTGAAACTCACTCTGGGTGTCTGATTTAATCCTGTATCTTAATATTTGGGACCTAGAGAATCCTTGGAATCACATCTTGGTAACCATAGAATCATAGAACAACCAGATTGGAAGAGACACACCGGATCATCGAGTCCAACCATTCCTATCATAAAATCATAGAATCACCAGTTTGGACGAGACCCACCAGATCATCCAGTCCAACCAATCCTATCAAAAACTAAACCATGCTCCTCGGGACCTTGTCCACCCATGCCTTAAACACCTCCAGGGAAGGTTAATCAACCACCTTCCTCGGCAGCCTGTTCCAATGCCCATTGTCCATTTCTGTGAATTTTGTTTTCCTAATGTCTAGCCTAAATCTCCCCTGGGGAGCTTTGGTCCATTCCCTCTTGTCCTGTCCCCTGTCGCTTGGAAGAAGAGGCCAGCTCCTTCCTCTCTACAACCTCCTTTCAGGTAGTTGTAGAGAGCAATGAGGTCTCCTCTCAGCCTCCTCTTCTCCAGGCTAAACAACACCAGCTCTCTCAGCTGTTTCTCATTGGGCCCATTCTCCAGTCCCTTCATCAGCTTCATTACTCTTCTCTGGACTCACTCCAGAGCCTCAACATCATTCTTGTGGTGAGGTGCCCAGAACTGAACACAGGATTCAAGGAGTGGTCTCACCAGTGCTGAGTACAGAGGGAGAATAACTCCCTGGATCTGCTGGTCACACCCTTTCTGATACAAGCCAGGATGCCATTGGCCTTCTTGGCCACCTGGGCACACTGCTGGCTCATCTTCAGCCGGCTATGAACCAACACCCCCAGGTCCTTCTCCTTCAGGCAGCTTTCCAGCCAGACTTCTCCTAGTCTGTAGCTCTGCATAGGGTTGTTGTGCCTCAAGTACAGGACCTGGCATTTGGCCTTTTTAAACCTCATGCTATTGGTCTCAGCCCATGGATTCAGCCTGTTCAGATCCCTTTGCAGTGCCTCCCTACCTTCCAGTCGATCAACACTTCCACCCAGCTTAGTGTCATCTGCAAACTTGCTAAGGGTACACTCAACGCCTTCATCCAGGTCATTGATGAAGACAGCGAATGTATGTAACATTGAAGCAATACACAAAAGCCTTCTGGTGATTATTTGTGACACCAGTTAGTGCTGAATCCAGGTCTACACTTATGATTCTATTACTTCAAGCACAAGAAAACTATAAATACCATTTTATTTTGCCCTACCATATTACCAAATATATAAAATAAAGTTTGAACACACGGCAATAATCAAGTTATAAAATAACATTACAGGCAGCGTCCAGCCTAAGTATCCCCTACTATGAGGGAGTAGTATATTTGAACATCCAGTGCATTTCATTGTGGAGGAAAAGCCCTTTCTTTGTTGTAGTTTTTTACCACAAAAAGTGTTTCTAAATTCAGTGTATATCTGGTATAAGTCAAATTAGAACAAAGATACCAAAAGCATTATCATCTCTCAAGAGAAATTAACATAAATAATTTAAATTGCTTATTTTTAAGTGAAAGATACTAGTTATTGTTATTTTAGTCTGAATGTAATTTCTTGCCCTGCAGTATATATTACAAGCATAATAGGTCAATAAAGGAGAGATTGTGAAAGAGGTGGAGTCATTTTGCACCTGTATTGGAAGTCCTTACTCAGTAACAAAATTTTCCTGGAAAAGACAATTCTGCTTAGTTTTTGAGACAGGTTTCTATGAAGGCTGTTTGAGAGACTTTTCTAGTTCACTAGAATAGCTTTTCTAATTCAGGGTTATGACATAAAATCTCATATTCAGAATTTCTTAGGTCTATGCAGTCATTTTAGGAGAATAACTTATAATAGTGATTAGATTTCATATAAGAGAATTAAATAGCACCTTTGGTGGGAAAAACAAACTTTGATTGTTTAAAATATTTTTTTTTATATAATGGTTTCACTTCCAATAGTTGAAATAAAGGAGGAATAGAGTATAGATAAAATATAAGTCATAGAAGGGCTTATGCAATTTTTTTAATTCTATTCTTCCTATAGCTGCATATTGCATCCTCAAATAAAATCCTTAGTCTTTCCTGCATATCACATAAAAATTAGGAAAAATTACAAATGCTGGATTATTTTCTTTGTCATTTATACAAAAGTATGCTTAGTTCAGAGAGGTTAATGTTCTAAAATGCAAACTCTTAATAATTAATGTATAAAATAATGTTCTTCTAACTTCCCCTATGAGCTTAAAAAGTCTTTCTCTCTTTATACAGGTAAACTGAATTGTATTTTATCAATTATTTTATTATTTTTTAATGTAAAAAAGGACAGTTGTTTTCTAATTGAATATTAGTTGATTTTAATTACGAGTGATAGTTTTATTATGCACTGTAATGAATATTAGACTATATCCCTAGAAATTAAGCTGTCATTATAGCTTCACAGAAAAGAAAGGGCACTTGCTTGTTTAAAAAGATAGGCAACAACTTCAGGTCACTAAAATAATGATTAAATTGACTGCCTTTTTCCATACAGAAATAAATATAAACACATGAAAAGTCACTCACTGGCATAATATGGCCTGGTTAATATCTGCTTCAGTTAGGGAAAAAATCTGGGAAAAGGATTATCTCAATTTTAAGAGGAGGTGTCAACGCACTTAGATATTTCTATTCCTCTTGGACTTCAGTGGGTTAAAGGATATGTTAAGGGGTTCAGTGGAATGAGTTGAAGGTCATCTCCAGCACTGATGACAAACTAGAAGATCGGGCTGTCCTCCCTCCCTACAGAGCTGCTTTTCAGCAGAGGCTGTCCCTGCTGCCCCTGCCCAAGTTGTACTGCAGCTGCTCAGCATTCGCCTCCATCCTAACCCAACCTAGACCATGCACTGGTCCTGACCCAAACTTGCTGTCTTAGTGCCCTGACTCTTCATTGGATGAGGTCATTACCCTGCCTGCCTTGCATTCACACTCAGCTCCTGGCTCCCTCCTCATGGGGAGCTGCCAGACTTTGATCCTCTCTAACAGCAGGTTAAGAAAAAAACAACTAGCAGTCTTATGCAGAGCAGCCTGGTGTATTATGACTGATTACAATCAGAAAACTGATACTGAAGGTAAAAGCTAAGCTTTCCATGGTATAGTTTATAGGAATGGACTGCTTAAGGGCTTTTTAAGCTAGAGGTTTCATGATGATAGTAATACTATTATACCTCAGTAGGATGAATGTTACTATGTTGTTCATTTTTTTTTGGTCAAAGCCCTTTTTGCTTTTATTTTTCCACGTGATTCTTTGGCAATGTATTTTACCAATTATTTTCACTATTAGTAGAAAAACAAGGGTCCTTGTTTGTTCTAAATTTTCTTCCAGGTAGTATAAATGAATGACTTGTGATCTTTTGCTAAAATAAAGTACAGTGTATTTACTATTTATTTTACCTAGGATGTGTTTGCTCAAGTATTTTGTAACATTCTTCATGCTTAGAATATATTTTTTATATTTTTTTCTTTTCATCTTAGATAACTTAAAATATTCTGCATCACTCACTTTCAGCAGGCTAGTTTCATCAAAATCTTGTTATGAAGCAGGAAGAACTGAGGAGTAATTAAAATCTAATTAGATCTTCCTTGCAAGAGTTACGAGCTTATGATGGAGAGAAAAAGTCTGAAAATCCTGAGGGGTGAGTAGAAATTCCCTCTGAATTCCTTCTGAATTCTTATCAAATTCTTTTTTCATGTCCTGATATCATATTTAAAAGTACATGCATAAAAATAGAACTTCAGCTCTTGTTTTTAAATAGCAACCTGGATTTGCAACAAAACACCATATATTTATGTACTATTTAATACTTAATTTAGTCTGTTTAGCTCAGCTGGTATTTCTGATCCTGCGATGTTTGAATGTAGATGGGTGTCTTAAATACACTCTTAGTTAATTTTTCAAGATGTATAAATAAATGGATCAGAAAAAAGTGGTCAAAGCCTTTTGTATGATATTCCAAAACCACTCAGTGGCTGAAACATTGTCATTTATCTATGTTCCTCAGTCAGAGAATAACTTGAGAAGCCACAGAAAATGTGTGTAAGTTTCAAACTATTAAGAAAGTATAATATTTATCATATGAATTTATGCAATTGAAGAAGTTGGAAACAGTTTCTACCTAAGGACACCTTCCTGTTGCAAAATAAGGCAAAGAAGTGCTGATATACCTATGCCATATAATACACACTTTGTATTTTATAGAAATTGCTATATATATAATAGTACTACAAAAAATGCTAGATGAGCAATAAATGAGTGTGCTAAAAGTAGACATAATTAATACAATATTAAGCTTCCCCTTAAGATATATTTGCCTAGCATGGGTGTCATTAAATTCAGTGTTGTCCATTTTATATATTGGAAGATAATTAGATTAATAGAGAATCCCTCTGAACTCAGGATTCTTTAATAGCATTTAAATACATATGACATCAAGATGATGTAGCTCATTTTAGTAGAATTTTATTAAATAACAAAGACCTTAGCTTCTATAAATTTAAAGAATGAACTCGAGATATAAATGTAATACTGCCTGACATTATAGTGGTATTGTAGAGAAAGAATTGTAACAACTCATTTTCTTATGTTTCCATCGCCTATCACCACCTCAAATTTTCACTTCTGCTGAACGTGCCTTTACAGCATGTTTATTATGTGAGCCATTAATCCCATGCATAAAATAATTTACTAGTGGGCAAATAATTTTATTACTGTTCTCAGCTGGGTTTTTTTATAGTTTAGCAGGAATGGCTTCTACGTTTTTCTTTTCATCCAAAGGTTCAATCCCAAGTAGTGTCTGAAATGAAACCCAGATTTCTTGCGTTTGAGAGAGCTACCACTGCTATACCAAGTCCTCACACTGGATGATCACAATGTTCTCCGTGTGAAAAATATTTCTTTAAGGCAGTAAGGGATGATTTAGATTTTCCATCATGTCAATTGAAATAATCATTCCAGCACAAATAGCTCCATTCTAACATTTTTGGTACTAGTTTAACTTTTTTATAACAAAGAGTACTTTGGACCTTAACGCAAGGTTTAAAACAACTTTAATTTTTCCATAAAGTTAAATGGATTTTTACTTTTAATTTATTTTTTTTTCCAGGATCTGTATAATGATAACACCATCCACCAGGTCTGTAGCGGAGGATTTGTATTGCAGCCTACTACTAAAGTTAATTGGTGTCATTTTTACATCCACAAACATGTTAATGGGGAAATAAAAATGAGATTCAAGTAGTCACTAAATGACTCCACATGCAGTCATATTTATGGCTTTGATTGAAACAGAAAAGTTCTTAAATATAGCAATGATAAAGGGAGCTGCTATGAAACTTCTCTTCATCAGTAAATTAGGCAACACAGCATGAATGAGCACAGAGACTTTTGTGTTGCTTTTTATTATTTTTTTATGAAACTAGATAACACATGAAAAAATAGTTTCACTAGCTACAGATACAGTAACAGAAGAAGCAGTTTGACATGAGCATCTCTGGTTTTATTTAATAGGCCTTTGAAAGGATGCTTTCTTTCTAGTACCTTCCTATATTTTTTTCCTATCTACAAAGTTCAACGCTCTCTTTTAAAAATTTGAGAAAAGTAAAGTGTCTTTGTTTATACGAAGAAGAAATTGATTAACAATAATTTTTTTGCTGCTTCTTTTATGAGTCATATACTTAGCTTTCCTAATGTGAGATTAAAAAAATTCTATTATGTCTGAGAAAAATCTCTGTGGTTTGATACAAAGATTCTCCAATGCTATATTATTTCTTTTTAAATAGGATCCAGTATTATCCTTGCTTTGAAAGTGTATTAAGTTGCTGAACAAAAAGTACTTGAAACTTCGTACACACAGATCTCCTAAGCCCTTGGAGTTAAATGGGGATGATGAAACATTTTCTCCTTTCCTGGCTTTGACAGTTCCATGTCTTTTTCAAGTAGAACCAACAAGCCAGCATGCTGTATTTTCATCTCCAAGTCGCAACACTTACCAGAAACAAGCAACAAGACCCTAAATTACATATACACCGAAGTAGCAAGAGAAGTGTAAACTAACTATGAAAGCAATGCCAAGCTTGAGTACTCCAAAACTCAGCAGTGAAAACTCAGCCCAGGTATACTTTCTGCTGAGATTTAAACAGAAGAGCAGTGATAAAAACAGAAACGGTCATCACCTGCAACTTCAAATGCATCTAAGATTAGACAACGGTCTACAAGCTGCAATGCAGATTTTGCTACAATAATGGGAAACACCTAAGGTGTAAAGATGTGATGATCTTTTTTCACACAACTTAGTGTTTTCTATGTGCACAACAAAATATATCTATATGCCATGTACATATGTAGTACATATAGATAAGAAAAAATGTATAACCTCTGCGTCTCAAGAATGTAGTAGAAGTCTTTCCAGTGTTTTCTTTCAGGGAATGATGTTTCCTTTTTTTAGCTCACTGACACTGAGAAAAGAGGTGCAGAAATGTTCCAGGCACCTTCATTTTAAAATATTATAATATTTCTCTTTAATCCTTTCATTTTGTCTCTAATTCTCTGCAATGAAGATTTGATGATTTATATTTCCATCAATGTGACCACAGAGAATGTATTTTAAAGATAAGAAAATACCCTTAAGGAAAAATAAAACTAAGAAATGATTGTTAAAATATATTTCAAATGGAGATAATTTTTGCTAAGAAACATCTACCTTTTTTATAAAATTCTTCCTAATTTTATATCACTAGAGTTTCAAGATACGAGTGCAGGAAAATAAATGGCAAATTCTATTATTGTTAACATTGAGCTTGATGTAATTTTTTAAAGTTTTGTCTTGGTACAATAGGGCATTATGGTCAGTGACTAAATAAAAATTGTAATCCACTATTAAGTCATAATACACAGTATAAAAAAAGGAAAAAACAAAGTTCATGAGCTGGAAGATCTGCATTTCATGATGGAGTTCTGCATTTCACAGTGAAGACAGAGAGATTTGGCCTGCTAAATGTTTTCACACAATGATCTCATACAATGATTGTATGATTTATATATAGTCAGGTGGTTGGTTTTTCTGTCATATTTCATCATCAGGAAAGAATGTACAAGTCCTATATGAATATAAGGGAAAAAGAAAAAGAAAAAGAAGTAGCTGAGGATGGAGGATGGAATTTCACAGACTGAACTTCTAAACCAGCATTAGGAAAGGGTTGCTTGCAGCTTCTCCAGTAAGGAATCATATAGATTATGCTTGCTTGCAGATCATCTCATAAGGAGATATAATGTGCTACATCCCTTCCCCTTTCCTGAAACACCCAGACAATTACTTGGGATTTTGGGTCCAATTATCTCCCCAATAACCCTGCTGCTTACGTAGCTCCGACATCAGTTTCGTTGAACTGGCTACCAGCACACAGCAGAAGCCCTACAGCCCTGAAGAGAATGAAGGGACTGCTGGTTGTGTCCACGCCCTTAAATAAGGAAAAGGGATGGAGTCAGAAAAAAAAATGCCCATTCTCTGTTTAAGTAAATGTTCTGACAGGTAGTTGTTAAAAATCTACCCCAAAAAAATGATTGTGTAAAAATTATTGGCATTATTGAAGGCCAACCTTTTATAAAAATAACATCATTTCCTAAATTTTAAATAAATTTTTGTGGATGACTTAATTAGTAACATCTAGTAAAACATTCAGTAGAGAAGATAATTACTTGATTGTCAAATGGTATAACAACAGTTTTCCCTGCAGTGAATCTCTACCACTGTAATTAGGTTATGTCATACTTTACCCTGAAGGGAATATTAAAAACTCAAGACCAGCCAGTTCCATCCACTGTATTTTTCTATTTATAGCTTTGTGCTAAATTGCTGCCTTCATGATGCAGCAAAGACATCAATAACAGAATAACAGCTCTTCTGTTGCTCAATTAAGTTTGCTACATGGATACTAATGTAAATATGGATCTTGTAAGAGAATTCTGTTGACTAATCATTTGTAGAATATTAATAAAAACTACATGAACGAAGAGTTCTGAAAGAAAAAATAACACATTAAAAATACATGCAAGCAGGACAAAAAAAAAAAAACAAGTAATAAAAACATCCATAGTGGATATACATGTGCCTAATCATTGAGTAAATTAAAAAATTCCTTTGTTGTTTTTTTCTTTTGTACTTCTTCTTAATTCATTATTTGGCACTAAAAGAAAATTAAACCTTAAGAATAACACTACTGGATTATAATTTGATGTAATACAAAGGATTGCCTACCACTAGTGAGTCCATTTTGCAAAACAAGAGACAAAATTATTTGTTTAGATTTTAGCATCTGTTTGAGCTAATTTTTATAGATTAAAAAAAAAAGTTTTCACTAGGATGAATATTGTTTGATTTTCCATGTATATTTGAAAAATAAGGGAACTAGATCATTTTGTAGCTAATGTAAAATTATGCTGCATTTCTTTTGCCTGGAAAACCAGATCATATTTCTAAGTGAATGACTTAGTGGAAAAAAAAAAGTATCAGAAGGAAATGGCTTTGCAAATTCTCCAGTGGGTTGGGTGAATCTTAAAATTATTGACATTTATGAAATGGGAAACATCAATAGCTTCATGTTCTCCTTGAACTAAAGTTAACAGTCAGGGAAGCTTCCGGTTCAATATCTGAGTTTTCTTTTCCTAAGGAATGAGATTACTTTGTAAAATAAATTATAGAAAAGGACAAGCACAAGACAGTCAGGAGAAGAAAAGATGAAAAGCAACCTTAGTTAAATAACTGTCCTGTTTTGTTTTCATTATACAATACCTCTACATATCATTTTGACTAAGTGACAAATAAGCAAATACTCTCCCTAGTCACAGCTCCAATACCAAGCTATGAATGGATTAAGAGGGATCTAGATTTCTTTTTCTGACCAGCAGTCCTTGTGTTGGGGCCCTTTGACTGAATAGAGAACTGCTTCTAAAAGATTTATGGTTAGCATATTAAATGAAACACTGTTCTTTCTGGAAAAACAGGAACACTGATTCTATATGTGATCAGCTTAGAAACTGTTTCATCTAACAGATCTCCTATAAGAGAGATCAAGCAATGTCAATGACAGCTAGAAATGCAGTATATGACCTTCTTTGAAAATGACACAAAGGAACTTACATCATTCCCATTGTTGCTACTTTCTGAAAAAAAAAGTCTAACTTCATGGTGTAATACTGTAGAAAGGAAATGGAATTTCTGATTAAAGGACTGGCATCAAACAACATCTGTGTGCTGAAACTGAGTAATCACACTAGTATTACTGCTTATATTTCTTTCACTATTGCCTTGCTTCTCCATTCTTTTCCCTGAAAAGCCTGTCCTTCCATGACTGTCAAGTGCATCAAGTGAGGAGTTTTCTGTGGCATTATATTCCACTAAATAAAGAGTTTATTTCATGTTACTGTCACCTTTCTCAATATATACAATCCATTTAACTAATAAATATTTACCATTTAAAAAAAAATTAAGCAAAAGATGTACAGGTAATTATGTCTTTTTCATTATCTATAGAAACAGGAATTTATTACCAGATATCTCTTGACTGAAACAACTGTTTAATTGTGTTCTGAGCAGAGTACTATGTAGTATAAAATAGAGAGTATTGTGTTGGATATTTCACTTCTAATTCAGGAGGGGAAATTCCCATTCTATATTTGGTTCACGCAGTATGATTGATGTTGGCTTTTTTGGTGAACAACTCCAAGGAATTCCTCCTTTTCATGGATAAGGAAAAATTCAGATTTATATGTTGTTCAGAAAGATAGCCCCTTTGCTACTGCAATACCATATAAAACCTCAGCTCACTCTGACTCAGAGGACTGCCAACAGCAATGCTGTTAGACTTTTTACTGGAAGCTTCATATTTGAAGTCCTAGCACAATGCAAGTCTACTTAGTGTGTGAAATTCAGTGCTTTATTGACTTGAAGCCACACAAATATATGCCACAGTTTATCATGCAGCATAAAGGTTTTAACACTTCGGGCAACAATTCTTTGCAGAAATTTGAAGGGAATAAGTTTTGCAATTCTAGAGGGAGAAGATACCAAAGGGAGACAATGTTTAATGACACCTTATTTCTCAGTTGACAAATCAAATAAAGCCATGAGGTTTTAAAGTAAGATTGACTGGGTTTGCAAGAAGACTACCACCAGCATTTCTACCCTGAAGGTCTTCTAGGCATGAAATAGTAATTCTAAGATAGAATGATTCCCTGAGGCAGAAAGCCAAGGCAACAAGCACCATCACTATCTCAAACATAAGTAACAGTAGTAGTATCAAAGATAACTTGACAGTTTGCCAAATGCTGTAACCATTGAAAATTATCAGTATATACATACTTGTCCTTAATCCTCGGGAACTAGTAAGAAAGATTCTTCTGTATCTCAAATGTTATTAAATATTAAATTCCAGCACCTCAAATTGTCTCTAGAAAGCCATGATTGTGGAATATAAAGGTAATTATTACTTCTTCTATACTAAATCCAATTGTTTATTGTTGGCTTCTATAATGAAAATCCTAACGTTTTCTCAAATCTGTTCTGAGGTGTCATGCTCACACACAGGTTTAATAGTTATGTGAATGAAAAAATTACACATTAAAATGTACTTGCAAATTCGACGTCTTTTCCTTTCTTTCCTTTCGTAAAAGAGCATTAACATTTTGCGCTAGCTACTGCTTTAAAAATGAGATGGATTAATCTCTAAATTACCATCACAGACCTCCCTCACCATTGAACACTAATCAGAATCCAGAAATAGAAGTTCAGAGATAGTTCAATCCCTGCTTCTACACCAGTTCACTAAGACACTATCAAAAAAGGACAGCTAAGATGAATTGTGAGGGTGGCTTTGCTCTAACATAGATTTCTATCTTCAAGGAGCAGGACTGAAAGCATCAACTTTTGTTCAGAAAAGTTACTGTGCAGCACCTTATTAAAATATTTTCAGTCATTACCAGCCAAATTAAGATCAGAGCCATTGACCTAGCACTGATAGAAGACTCTGTATTGTGTTATTCAATTTAAAAACACTTTTCACCCATAAGCAGATCTTAACACTCACATTTGAAACCCTCCAAGATAACCTTACAAAAAAAGTAATCCTTCTTCAGGTTTGACAGTCAGGGAATAAGCCAGCGCTGATACTCATTGATGAGGGCTCATGATCCAAATGTATGCCGAGTTTGATACTTACCTCTATTGATGAGCCAAATCTTCTCGTATATTTGTATTTTAGAGGAATATCTTGCCAGAAAAAGTAAAATATTCCTTTTTCCATACATGACTGTTCTCAAATTAGTGTTATGACAAGTAATGTTCACAGATAAATCAGTGAATCTATAAAGGTCCTGTGGGGCTATGGTTATGGGGAAAGATATTCTTAACCTCTTTGCATTAAATCTGAACAAAACAAGATGGAACTGTAAGTCAAAAATACCCGTATGCTTTCTGACAACCTCAGACCATATTTTCTTGTAGTTCATGCCATTTGAAGTTTTTTCTAAGCTTGCAGGATCATACTTATATTGACAGAACTTTGTAAGGTAACTAAATTATTTTTCCAGATTTTGAGGTAACAATGTCTTTTTATCTTGCACCTTTGTATTGCAATAGGAATTTGTTTATTTGCTTTATTCTATACAGTTCTTGATTAGAAAAATTCTTATCTGCTATTTCTTGTTCTGCAGCATGTGGCCTGCCATCCAAACCATTTGAGGAGATTTTGAAAGCATGGTAATATTTGTATTTTCTTGTCATAACATTTTTCCTTTTATTGTTTGTTCACTTGTAGATATGACCAAATTTTAATTTGAAATATTTTCTGAAGAATAATTTTGAGTTATCAGATTAAATGAAGATAATTGCAGTGAAAATAAGTTAAAAATAATTTAATGTCTGAACATACAGATATGTTAAAAATAGCTGTGATTGATTTAGGTACTCAGGAACAGAACTTTTCAAGCTAATTGAGGTAAATGTAAAGACAAGATCAATGAGGCAAAAGACAAAAGGTTTTGCAGCATTTAGGAACGAGAGGAATTAATGATAAATTTCAAATCTCAGTAAGATACTTGTGGATCCATGGCAGCAGAAAACCATTGCTGAAATGAGACTTCATGTTTTCTTTTTGCTTCTCTCTCCTAACAGCAGTCTGTTCTTATCTGAGCTCTTCTATGAATGTTGGGAAGAAGCTCTAAAGTCACCTCTGAGGAATTAATTTCCTTTCACTAGTTTTCTTACCCTGAAGAAATCTGATGTGATTTCAGGAATGATACCAACAACCATGGATGATCAATTTTTCCCTTCCCTCCTAAAACTAAACTTCACTAAAACTATAGCTTGTTATATGAACTTCATAATACCAGTAGAAGTTTCCTAGCATCAATGTGTGTTGGGAGAAGAAGCTTTGTATCTTCTACAGTTTCTCTAGGCTTATACACATCCTTGATTTGGTGCAGTGAAGATGCATGTGAAAAAGATAACTGGCAAGAATAATGATAATAATTTTACTCTCATGAGAAATGAGTCAACACCACAAAACAGCTAAGTGTTTTATTGCACTTGCTTATGTCCTTCCTGCCATGCTATGCCACAAATATCCCCTCAGTCTTTGTAATATTTGTGCCCTGCTTCACCTTTGGCCTTCAAAAAAGTCATATACAAGAGAAACATACTAACAAACAAAGTCTGAGTGGAGTCAGCCAGGGTTCAAGTGGGAAGAGCAGCACATTTTCATGTACTGCATTGCTGGATTTGTAGACCATAAATCCCTGCAGGAAAGGAATTTATAAAGGTATGCTTTCTGAGGAAACAAGCAATGTTTTACCTAAGACAAAACTGCTTGTGTAGTACATCTTCTGTAAGAATGCTGTGTTTTAATGGTGGGTGTGCACTGAAGAAATTTTAAGTGCCCTAAATTACCATTCAATAGATTATAGGTTGCCACTATGATACTAATTTGTGGCACAGTTAATTTGTACATACAGAATACACAATCTGTCCTAAATCTATGTAATAATGATAACAATGCACTTTTGTTTGTACAAAGAGTAAAGTATCATGTAAAGATTCAAATAACAGTCATGAAGGACTACTAGAGTAATTAATATATAGAAAGAGTATTAGAAGTATCTATTCAGATGATGATAAGAGCTTAAAGGGATCAATATACTAAGATTTTTTAAGGAACAATTATGTAGTCTGCAACTACTTGTGCACATATATGACACAGTTTCCTAAAAGAAGGCACCTTCATCCTTAACAAAACAGCCTGTGTAGGAAATACACTGTCTTGTCATGCTGTCATAGTTTGGCCCAGCATGGGCTGATCAGCAGCTAAACACAGGCAATTGTATTGCAATTCACTCTTGACCTCCCCATCCCACAGAAGAAATGGAAATGAGAGAAAGAGACTTGTGGGTCTGAAGCTAAAAGAGCTCAAAAAAAAAGATGGGTGGAGTTCTTGTCAGTCATGAGCCATCAAAGAAGGGAGCCTGAACCTTGTGATCCCTCAGTTTTATACTGAGTATGGTGGATATGGAATGGAATATTCTGCTGGTCAGTTTTGAGTCACCTGCTCTGCCTGGTGCCACCCCTTTTTTTGCCCCTTTCATTTATGGTATTCTACCAACTTGAGGATGACTTTCATCTCCATAGGGATAGATACCAGCAAGGGCTTTTCTCCATACCAATACCCCATTACTCTGGTGAGGATCATAAATTTCATGTGTTATCACTTTTAGAGATAAACATTGTATGGAAATCTGTAGTTAATTTTCAGAAAATGAAGATACTTAGATGAGGCTTAGCTGAAAAGTTAGAAATAGATTCTGTTTTACCTTAACCAGAACATGCATGTAAATTTGGGCTTCTTTTAAGCCTCCAATCATTAAGACGTGAGAGCATTTTCTCATAACATTTTGATCCCTTCCTATCCATTATTCTCTTAGTTTATTGTCCAATCTGTCATTTCTCACCTTTATGTATAGAACCTCTGTACTACTACTACAACTGCAAATGCTATTTTCAGTACTTGTTAGTTAGCAATTCCCATTCATAGAATTTTGCCTTGAACCTGATGCCTCGCTAAAGGCTTTTTCCTCAGACCTAGCTCTCTGTTGTCACATCTGGACCCATTTGTACGGGATTTCCCGATGCTGCACAGAACCTTAAGTGCTTTAGCCTATGTAGCAGTAAAGGTTTTTGGATTTGTAAATCTTCATCCTCCCTTTCCTTTGAAGATAATGTAACTTTTTAGTCAAGCTAGTGTGATAGTATTTTCCAGAACTTCTGTGCAATTCTTCTCACATGGTGTGAGAAGAATGTGATTTTGTGCTGCTCTTGTTGCACCTGCAAACCACAATTCTCTCATTGTTGAGTTCTCATGCAAAGAAAATACTGCTGATGCAAGAATCCTTCCTTTATTCCTGCTCTTTTCTTACATCCTACTTTGTGGAGTTTAGCTAATCTTAGATAAACTTAAAATATAGCAAACAACAACACAGTAGTCATTTTAAAAAGCAGTAAGCTGTACCTAGTAATCCATAGGCAAGAGAGCTTAGCAGTCAATCAGCATGTAACGCTCTTCGCTGATTAAGCATACTATAATCCACACTAATATCATAAGCATGAGTAACCTAATTGAATGAGTCCCACTGAAAATTATACAATACTAGAAAAATGTAGTGAAAGTCAACATCCTTACCACTTTCAGCTTCACCAACTGCTACACTTAAAGGGATGAAGAAGGAAGAGCCTTGGTGAGAGCTTTACATCAGTGCTTTTCATGACTTCTCATTGGGAAGGGACAACTTAGACACCACTGAGATTGATTGTGGTGATTAGGAGATTAAGCGTCTGTGGGTTACAATCAGAGGAGCCCAAAAGAAGGTAGATTTTGTGATGAGAGTCTGTTACAGGCCACCCAGCCAAGGAGAAGCAGCTGATGAGCTCTTCTATAAACAGCTGGGGTTAATCTCTAGGTCAATGCCACTTGTTCTTCTGGGAGACTTCAGTCTTTCTGGTGTCTGCTGGAAGTACAACACAGCAGAAAGGAAGCAGTTTAGGAGGTTCCTGGAGTGTGTGGAAGACAACTTCCTTGCACAGCTGGTGAATGAACCAACAAGGGAAGGTGCCCTCTTGGACTTACTGTTTGTCAACAGAAAAGGCCTGGTGGGAGATGTGGCAGTAGGAGGACGCCTAGGACTAAGTGATCATGAGATGATAGGGTTTTCTGTTCTAGGTGAAGTGAAGAGGGTGCTTAGCAGGACAGTTGCATTAAATTTCCAGAGGCAGACTTTGAACTCTTTAGAAGTTTGGTTGGCAAAGTCTCCTGGGAGACAGTACTTAAGGACAAGGGAGCCCCAGAGGGCTGGGGGCTCTTCAAAAAGGAGATCCTAGGAGCTCAGGAGAAAGCCATCCCTGTGTTCCAGAAAAAAAGCCAGCAGGGGAAAAAAGTAGCTTTGTTTAACAGAGAGATCTTAAGTGACATTAAGAAGAAGAGGAATGTTTATAGGCTGTAGAAGAGGGGACAGGCTTCTTGGGTGGACTACAGGAGGGAAGTGAAGTTGTGTAGAGAAAAAATCAGAGCGGCTAAGGCTCAACTAGAAATCAGGTTGACAAAGTCTGTGAAAGATAACAAAAAAATCTTTTTATAAATATATAAATAACAAAAGGAGAACTAGGGAGACCATACAGGCCCTATTGGATGTAGAAGGAACAACAGTGACAGGGGATGAGGAAAAGGCTGAGGTACTTAATGCCTTCAGTCTTTAATTGTTAAGAAAGTTGTTCCCTCTGTGTACAAACTCCAGAACTAGAGGAGCAATATGAGGCTCCCATGGTCCAAGAGGAGGTGGTCAGAGCCTTGATTGCCCAACCAGACACCCACCAGTCTATGGGGCCAGACAGGATTCACCCTAGGGTATTGAAGGAGCTGGCGGATGTGCTGGCCAAAACACCTTTCTATCATCTTCCAACAGTCCTGGAAGACTGGGGAATTTCCACTAGACTTAAGGCTGGCTGATGTTGTGCCCATCTACAAGAAGGGTCACAGGGAGGATCCAGGGGACTACAGACCTATCAGTGTGACCTCAGTGCCAGGGAAAGTCATGGAATAGGTGATCTTGAGTGCTGTCATGAAGCACTTACAAGAGAACCGGGTGATCAGGCCCAGTCAACATGGGTTCACAAAAGTCAGGTCTTACCAAACTAACCTGATCACCTTCTATGAGAAAGTGACTCGGCTGCTGGACGAGGGAAAGGCTGTGGATGTGGTAAAACCTTTGACACAGTTTCTCACAGCATTCTGCTACGGAAACTGTCAGCCTCTGGCCTGGACAGACGCACGCTCTCCTGGGTAGAAAACTGGTTGGATGGCCAGGCCCAGAGAGTGGTGGTAAATGGTGTTAAATCCAGCTGGAGGCCAGTGATAAGTGGTGTTCCCCAGGGCTCAGTGCTGGGTCCAGCCCTCTTCAATGTCTTTTATCGATGACCTGGGTGAAGGCATTGAGTGTACCCTTAGCAAGTTAGCAGATGACATGAAGCTGGGTGGAAGTGTAGATCTGCTGGAGTGTAGGGAGGCTCTGCAAAGGGATCTAAACAGGTTGGACTGCTGGGCAGAGTCCAATGGCATGAGGTTTAACACGGCCAAATGCTGGGTCCTGCACTTGGGGCACAACAACCCTATGCAGAGCTACAGACTAGGATAAGTCTGTCTAGAAAGCTGCCTGGACGATAAGGACCTGGAGGTTTTGGTTGACAGCCAACAGACCATGAGCCAGCAGTGTGCCCAGGTGGTAAAGGAGGTCAAAGGCATCCTGGCTTGTATCAGAAAGGATGTGACCAGCAGATCCAGGGAGGTTATTCTCCCTCTGTATGCAGCACTGGTGAGACAGCTTCTTGAATCCTGTGTTCAGTTCTGGGCACCTCACCACAAGAAGGATGTTGAGGCTCTGAAGTGAGTCCAGAGAAGAGTGACAAAGTTGGTGAAGGGGCTGGAGAACAGGGTCTATGAGGGACGGCTGAGAGAGCTGGTGTTGTTTAGCCTGGAGAAGAGGAGGCTGAGAGGAGACCTCATTACGCTCTACAACTACCTGAAAGGAGGTTGTAGAGAGGAGGGAGTTGGCCTCTTCTTCCAAGTGACAGGGGACAGGACAAGAGGGAATGGCCTCAAGCTCCACCATGGGAGATTTAGGCTAGACATCAGGAGGAAGTTTTTCACAGAAAGAGTCATTGGGCATTGGAACAGGTCACCCAGGGAGGTGGTTGATTCACTTTCCCTGGAGCTGTTTAAGGCATGGGTGGACAAGGTCCTGAGGAACATGGTTTGGTGTCTGATAGGAATGGTTGGACTGGATGATCTGGTGGGTCTCTTCCAACCTGGTGATTCTATGATTCTACGAAACATATCCCTTTCACTTTCCTTTCAGCTTTGTTTTTTTTTTATTTTTATTTTTCCACAGAAGTAACTTTTATACTGAGGATTGGTGTGTATCAATGACCCATCTGAGTAATGTTTTTTGGATATAAATCTGTCTTGATATCTTTTGTGCAACAGATATTCCACTGGTGTTATGCACCATTGCACAGAATTGGTAAGCAAAGATTCTAGACATACCGTGTTGTCAGGGAACCTATCCTCCAACAACTACCCTGCATTTGATCATGGCCTGGTTTTCAATGTGTAAGCACAGAAAAAGCTAACAGTAGTAGAATTACATAGTTTATTCTTACCCTCCATATGCAGACTACTGCAAGTTACAGAAGCTGATATCAAAAGTTTGTGTAAAGTACCCTATCCAAGTAATTCTCATGATTTGACAGTCTCAGCTCTTGCAGGCATCTGAGCAAACTCCAGCTGATGCTGCTGCACTAGTATAGTTTGAGAGTCACACTACCATCCCACTCCCATCTGCTCCTGCAAACACTGCAGAGGATGCAGCATGCAAACAGTATCTCGACAAGGAAGTATCTTAGCAATAGGCCTGTAGCCTGAGATGAAAGGTTTCCACACCTCAGTTATCCAGAGATATATTCCAAAGTTTTCCTGCTAATTAATAACTAAGATCTGACAAAAAATGATGCTTCATAAAAGTTGAAAGATGCATGGATGTAAATTATGAATTCTAGCCCTAATGACTTCATTAGTCCTAATGATCAAAATACTAGCTGGTCAGCCTGTAATGCATTAGACTACACTGTAAAAACCAGTGTCATGCATCATGGATTTGCAGAGGTATTTGGTATATATGGCAAGGTGTTGGTAGTAGAGGAGGGGGCTGCAGGAGGCTTCTGTGTGGAGGGACTGGGGATTGACCTGTGCCATACGCAGTCAGGTCCAAACAACTCCAGTGGACCCACTACAGGAAACAGCTGAGCTTCTTAGCAAAGCTGCTGGCACCTCTACGAAAATTTGCATAAGAAAGTGTAAAATTATCTGTGTATCAGCTGTGTGAGGGAGGAGTGATTAAAAATGTGAACAAAGCAGACCTGCAGACGCTGAGGCCAGAGAAGAATGAGTGGGGTGAGTTGCTCCAGGTGCCAGAACAGATAGTGCCCTGCAGCCCATGTAGAAAACCATAGTGAAGAAGTTTCTTTCATGCAGCTCATGGAGGACTTTTTGCTGCAGGAGGTGTGTGTCCTCTGAAAGAAGATGGAGCCCATGGAGGTCTTATGCAGGACTAGCATTTCTGGCAGGAACTAAGACCCACAGAGGACACACGTTGCAGCAGTCTGTTCCTGAACAATTGTACTCTGTGGAAAGGACCTGTGCTAAAGCAGTTCTTAAAGAACTGCAGCCTGTTGGAGGAATCCTATGCTAGAACAGGGGAGTTAGGAAGAAGTAGCAGAGACAAGGCATTATGAACTAACTTCATCCCCACTGCCTATACCACTTGTTTGTCTTGGTGCAAGGAGGACAAAAAAAGTCAGGGGTAAAGGTAAGCCTGGGATGAAGGTGGGATGAGGAAAATCCTTTTAGTTCTGTCTTTGCTTTTTACCATCCTACCCTATTTTTAATTAGCAATAAATTAAATGAATCTTCCCCAAGTCTGTCTGTGACAGTAGTCAGTGAGTGATCTCATCAATTCATGAGCTTTTCCATACTTTTTTCTCCCTTGTCTTGCTGAGGAGGGGCAGTGAGAGTGACTTGGTGAGCCTTCGGCAATCAAAGTCAAATATATCACAGCGATGTATCAGAATAATATTTATCCCTTAATAAGAAACATTCCTTGTCAAGGTAGTAAACAGTAGCACCTTGAGAACTCTGATGCAAGGAAACTCCTTAACTACCAGTTGGGTACCAAACACCTAGCACCCCATGAGCTGAGAATTTTATGCATACTGGATATGTCTTGTGTCTAAGAGAAGAGTCACTTTTCTAATCCCAAGTGTAGCAGAAGTGTGAAGGTGAATGACAGCTGCAACTGGCAAATGACAAGGGCAGTGTTCTGCTCAGTACTAGTGACTTCCTCATGTTGATCATCTGAAATATGAAATATGAGAAAAACTCTACACATATCTCTTGGAAAATTTCCTTTCCCATGTGAAAATTCTGTACTCATGGTGATCTTCTTAAAAAGTATAGAATAATCTAATGCTATCAGTTCTAATTCTTCTTGTGAACAAAGAGACTGAGTAACAGCATGGGATCAGGTAGGTGAAAAGCCTGTCCTTGACTATTTCCATTCATACTGCTGACACTGTACATTGTGAAACTAAACATAGTCCCCAGAGGTTCTGTGCATCATCCTTTCAAAAGGATGAAACACCTGGGTTTTTTAAGAGATGACTTCTCTAGTATTATCACCCATGGTAACCACTAAATAGCTACTGCAGCCTGAAACCAAATAAGACAAAAGGCTTCCTGTGTGGAACAGGTGTTACCTCTTCTGGTAGAGAGATTGCCTTGGCAGTAGGCCATATGACATACTACACTATCTCATACCAGCAAAAAAATTTTGCTCTGTGGTTAGATAATTTAGGCATTGAGGTGGTATATCATATATGATATACTGGCAACTGCTCTCCTCACCCTTCTTGGGTCAATGAACAGCAAGATTAAGACCAGTAATATAAAGTCCCTCTGATTGTAGGCTAAGATCAAGTTTGTGAACACCTGTGGAACTTAAACATATAAGAGTCTAAGGAACCTGATGAGGAACCTGGACATATATGTCTATGGGATGTTATGAGATGAATCCCAGAGTCTTGAGGGAATTGGTAGATATGACTGCCAGGCCATTCTTCATGATATTTGAAAAGTCATGGCAGTCAGGGCAAGATCCTAGTGACTAGAGAAAGGAAAACATTGTGTCATTTTTTGAAAAGGGTAGAAAAAATAACCCTAGGAACTACTGAAATGTCAGCCACACCTCCACACCTAGGAAGACCGTGGAATAAATGCTCCTAGAAGCTATACTAAACCACATGGAGGACAGGGAGGCAACTTGAGACAACCAGCATGGCTTCACCAAGGTCAAGTCCTGCCTGACCAAACTAGTGGCTTTTTAGGATTGGGTAACAACAGCAGTGAACATGAGAAAAGCAACGGATGTAATCTGTCTGTATTTCTTTAAACCTTTGACATGGTCACCCACAACATCCTTCTCTCTAAATTGGAGAGATACAGATTTACTGGGTGGACTATTCTTTGGATAAGGAATTGGTTGAGTGGTCAGATCTTGAGAGTAGGGGTCAGCGCTCTAATGTCCAGATGGAGATCCGTGACAAGTGGTGTCCTTCAGGGGCCTGTACTGGGACTGGTGCTGTTTAATATCTTCATTGATGGTATAGACAGTGAGATCAAGCATGCCCTGCAGAGAAGTACTTGGAGGTGCTGCTGATTGATGAGAAGCTCAGCATGATTGTCTAGAAAGCTGCCAGGAGGAAAGGGACCTGGGGGTGTTGGTCAACAGCTGATTGAACATGAGCCATCAGTGTGCCCAGGTGCCCAAGAAGGTCAATGGCATCCTGGCTTGGATCAGAAACAGTGTGACCAGCAGGTCCAGGGAGGTTACTCTCCGTCTGTACTCAGCACTGGTGAGACCGCTTGTCTAGGCTAGACATCAGGAGGAAGTTTTTCACAGAAAGAGTCATTGGGCACTGGAACAGGGTGCCCAGGGAGGTGGTTGATTCACCTTCCCTGGAGGTGTTTAAGGGATGGGTGGGCAAGGTCCTGAGGAGCATGGTTTAGTGTTTGATAGGAATGGTTGGACTCAATGATCCAACGGGCCTCTTCCAACCAGTTGATTCTATGATTCTATGAGTTAGCAATGTGTGCTGGCAGCCCAGAAGGCCAACCATATCCTGGGCTGCATCAAAAGAAGCATGGCCAGCAGATCAAGGGAGGTGATTTTCCTCCTCTACTCCACTCTTGTGAGATCCCACCTAGAGTATCGTGTCCAGTTCTGGAATCCCCAACATAAGAAGGACATGGAACTGTTTGAATGTGTCAAGAGGAAGGCTACAAAGGTGATCAGAGGGCTGGAGCACTTCTGCTATGAGGACAGGCTGAGACAGTTGGGGTTGTTCAGCCTGGAGAAGAGTCTTGAGAGACCTCACAGCAGCCTTCCAGTACCTGGAGGGGTCTACAGGAAAGCTGGGGAAGGACATTTTTCAAGGGCATGTAGTGACTGGATGAGGGGGGATGGCTTTAAATTGGAAGGGAGAAGATTTAGCTTAGACATTAGGAAGAAATTCTTCATGATGAGGGTCTTGAGGCACTGGAAGAGGTTACCCAGGGAATTTGTAGATGTCCCTTCCCTGGAAGTGTTTAAGACCAAGTCGGATGGGGTCTTGAGCAGCCTTATATAGTGGGAGGTGTCCCTACCTATTGCACAAAGTTTGGAACTACGTGATATTTAAGCTACTTTCCAATCCAAACACTTCTACAGTTCTATGATTCTTGATTCTATACTTCATCTGAGCATCCAGAATTCTATGGCTGAAGTATTACTAAACCTCAGATGACAGCCTGAAAGAGATTCTGCAGCCTTCTGCAGGAGACTGGATCCTTTCTAACCTTATGGAAATATGACAATTTCTAAGCATATTGGCCATTATTGTTCAGCTATGCTATACACTGTGACAATAAATTTTAAGTCAGACTATTCATTATTCTGTTCATTTATCTTTCAGAAATCTTTGGAATAAGGAATAATCTAAGTATAAAGTAAAAATATCCAACCAATAACAACTAGACATAATGTGTTCGCTAACAGTTAAGTAGCAAGAAAATTGCGTAGCAGGACCTGTATGAGGTAGTCAAATATTGCAGAAGGATCTGTGTGCATGCATTAAGAAAACTAGAAGTCTCAATTACCACTTCATTAAATAACTGAATGCGTAGAATTAAAACCCAGACTGACAAAGACAAGAAAAAAAATGCCATTTATATGCAAAATGATGTCTGCATACATATGTATAGGGTAAATATGAAGAAAAATTAAGTTTCCAGGAAAAGAAACTATCTGAAAGAGCGTTTTTCTTAACAAAAAGAAATGAACAAAGTGAGACACTTACTCAATTTAACAGTTACTTTATCAAAAGAAGTTGACAATTTCTTTAAATACATTCTATTCTGGCAAATTTGAATTAAAAAGCCCTGTATGTGAAAATTTAGACATTCATTGTCTAAGTCACATGATGCAGTCACCTTATTCTCAAATGCAATACCTCCTTATATTCTACTTCTTTCACAAGCATTTTTTTATTTTATTTTTCAGATCCATGCAGAGTTTAATCGTCTCTGTACTTACAAAGTGTCCTTGTCATGGAAACCTTAAAGGTTGCAATACACCAGTTGGTACTCTTCTTCCATCTTATTGTGCTTTGAGTTAAAGTAGGATCAGTTTCTGACCCTTAACTCAGTTGCTCTAAAGAACTTCATTCTCTGAAAACTAACTGCATGGTTTTGAGACAGTGTTCTCCCAAAGTGACACTGCAGGGCACTGCTGTACAGAAAGGTCAATGTTTGTACTTGACCAATGCCGTGCTCGAGCTGGAAGAAAAGGGCTGCACCTGCCAGGAGGTGCAGACAGGACAGGTGACCCTAAACTGACCAAGAGATTTTTCCATCCCATATATGTCACACTCAGTACAAAACTGAGAGATTATGAGGATCTCACTGCCTTCTGCAATAGCCAACATCCAGTAAGAAACTCACCTGTCTGGTTGCTCCTGATTCCTGATTCATGTGTTCCTGAATCCAGTTCCTGAGTTCAGCTCCCTTCCAACTGTGGATCTGTTCCCTCGCGTCTGCTCTGCAGGATTCGTGGTGATGTATAGTCATTGAGGTATGGGAGAAGGGAGCACTCTCTCATATATTTGTATATATTTTATTACTTCCTATTTATTTTCATTATTATTATTACTATAATTTCAGTATTTTTTTGTAATTTTAGTTTCCAATCTGCAAATCTCCTTCCTCTCATTTCCCTCTCCCCTTTCCCTGGTGGGGGAAGGAGGATCTGGGAGTCCTACTGTGCAGCTTTTGCACCTGAAATTTAGCTGGACCGAGGTTTAAACTGTGACACATCTTCATTCTTTACAGACTTCTCTATTTTGATGTCTTCACAAAGTTTGTTTACCTTTGCTTTCTTAGACTATTCCATCAAAATTCCCTACTTTCTAATATTAATCAGAATTCAGGTGATTTTTTTTGCAGTCATTTCTTTACAAATTAAATAACTATTAAAATAAATTTTGGTGGAGGGGAGTGATTTTTTGAGTGGCTAGAATGTTGCTTTTTTCCTGTTAATTATGCCATTCCATCAATTTGGCATTCTTAGTTTTTTCCTTGGTGGGAAATGACCTGGGTACATACTTTCATATCCTTGGCATAGCCTTGCTATTCCACGTTCCAAATAATTCTGAATTGTTAAGCATAACCTTTTAGTGACAGAAATAATCCTACAAAGTTTATAGCAGTGCCTGACAAATGATCTCTTTTGACCAAAGAGGTTATCATAATCTAAAACACCAAAATATGTCCAAAAAAAAATCAATATCACACTTCCTGACATTATTTGAATCTCAATAGTCACAAGACATGTGAGTAGAGAATGAATAGAGTCACAAGTGCTTACCAAGCCACTCTCCATCATTTATCAGCTGTCCCATTTAACAGGGGAGGTCCCAGATGGCTGGAGCCTTTGTCAGTGTGATGCCCATTTACAAGAAGGGCTGGAAGCATGATCTGAGGAAGTAAAGGCCTTTTAGCCTGACCTTGGTACCAGGGAAGACTATGGAGTAGTTCACCTTGAGTGTGCTCACTGGGCACATGCAGGATCATCAGAGGATCAGGTCCAACCAGCATGTGTTCATGAAAGGTAGGTCCTGCTTTACTAACCTTATGTCCTTTTATGACCAGGTGACACATCTAGTGGATAGGGGAAAGGTTGTGGATATTATTTACCGGGATTTTGGAAAGTCTTTGACACTGTCTCTCACAGCACTCTCCTGAATTCTCCAGGTGTACTTTCTGCTGGGTAAAAGACTGGCTGGATGGCCAAGCCCAGAGAGCTGTGGTGAATGGAATTAATTCCAGATAGCACATGGTCACAAGGAACGTTCCCCAGAACTTAGTGTTGGGGACAGTCTTGTTTACTATCTGTATCAAAAATCTGGAGGAGAGGATTGAGTGAAAATTTACAGATGACACCAAATTGGGTTGCTGTGCTGATCTGCTTGAGGATTGGGAAGCTCTGTAGAGGGATCTGAATGAACTGGATCCATGGGCTGAGACCAACAGGATGAGGTTTAACAAGGCCAAGTTCCAGGTCCTGCACGTCGGTTGCAATAACCCCATGCAGTGCTATAGGCTTTGGGAAGAATGGTTGGGAAGCTCCCTGGCACAAAAGGACTTCGGGGTGTTGGTCATCAGCTAGCTGAACATGAGCCAACAATGTGCCCAGATAGCCAAGAAGACCAACAACATTCTGGCATGTATCAGAAATTATGTGGCCAGTAGGAGTAGGGAACTGATTCTGCCCCTGTACTTGGCACTAGTGAGGCCACATCTCAAACACTTTGTTCAGTTTTGGGCCATTCAGTCCAAGAAGGACATTGAGATGCTGTGGTATGTCCAAAGAAGGACAACAAAGCTTGTGAAGGACCTGGAACATGGGAGTTATGAAGAACAGCAGAGTGAACTGGGGTTGTTTAATCTCGAGAAGAGGATGCTGAGGGAAGATTTTATCACTCTTTACAACTACCTGAAAAGAGGCAGTAGGGAGGTAATGCTTGTGTCTTCTCCAAAGTAACTAGAGATAGAAGTAACTAGAGATAGGAGAGGAAATGGACTCAAGTTGCACCAGGAGAGTTTTAGGCTGGATATTAGGAAAAAGTTCTTTACTGAAAGGATGGTACAGCTCCAGAAAATGCTGCTGAAGGGAGTCGTGGAGTCAGTATGCCCGGAGCTGTTAAAAAAATACGTAGACATGGCACTTCAGGAAATGGTTTAGTAGACATGGTCATATTGGGTTGACAGTTGGACTTGATCTTAGAAGTCTTTTGAGAATCATAGAATCACCAGATTGGAAGAGACCCACAGGATCATCAAGTCCAACCATTTTCAACCTTAATGTTTTAATTCTATGATTCTAGGTAATTGCAGAGATCAACTAGTTGAGGATGAAATTTCAGTAGAAATGTGGGTTTGATTCTGGTCATCTGATGACAGGATCTGTGTCCTGGTAAGGCCAATGAATGAGGAGTGCTATCCTTTGAATAGTATTCTTCATTATGCAGTTGTTAAATTCAGATGCAATCTGAAACTTAGCATTTCAAAAGCACAGTAAAACTCATCTGTCCATGATGACTGAAGTTCTATACTTCAGTTTGCCACTCATGATTTAATTTAGATACAGAGTACAATTCAGACTGCTTTAATTGTACTGAAAGCTAACACACACCAGAATTACATGCTATTGTCATGAGGTTTTATTTGGTGAAGGCAGGCATCTGAACCAATACAACTGGGCTATCTGTTCTTATAACACATACACTGTGAAACCTCAATCCTATCAGATTAGTTACTTGCTGCTAAATTCCAACTGCCATGAACGCCTTGAATAAATTCAATGGAGGTCACTAGCTCATTGAACAAGCTACCTAGGGAAATGGAGGATTATTTAAAAGATGTGTAAATTTGGTACTTATCAACATGGTTTAGTGATGCAATAGTAATTGTTAGGATGACATCTGGATTTGGTGATCTTAAAGGTCTTTTCCAACCTAAATGATTCTTTGAGTCTGTAATTCTGTTGTGTGTCCCACAGATGCTTTCATAGTTCTCTCCTTTCTGTTTTTGTTTTATTGTTGTACACAGGTGTAATATCCTGTTAAGACAGGTTGTACTTATGGGGAAAACACAAGTGAAGTATTAAAAAATATAGCAAACAAACTTGAGGAAAGTGATGCTTGATTACATGCTTTCCTCATTTACTCAGGAAGCTCTGATAGACTTCTTGTGCTGAGCCATTCAGAAGAAATTTAATTTTTTTAATGTTTATTTTAAGATGCTCTCTCTTTCCACTGCCTTCATCAAACTTGCCAATTTTTCTGTTGCCTGAGGATGATGTACTGTATTTTCATTTTCTTCTCTTTTCTATCTAACTTCTAGTCTCTTTTTTGCCTTCAGAGACAGCCCTTCAATTTAAATTGTGCAAAACATGAGTTCAATAGGTGGACATAGGTAAAAGAAAAAGGGTAAAGAAATTCTAGATTTTTGTTACAGATGTTAATAGGATTACCTGCATCTCTGAGGCAGATTTAATGACCATTTGGTTAGCTACCTGCAAGTTAATTAGCAGTTAAAATTAGAACTCTTTCTTAGCTTTCTCTTGTCAGGATAATTCCTTCAATAATATTGAGTTGTATTTTCTTTAATAGTTCAAAAGCATTTAAATAAGGAAAACCAGAAGAATTACATAGAGAATATAGAAGAGTCTACAGCACTTTGCTGTAACACTGCAAACTCTGTGTTCATGTATAAGCATAAATACTGTCACATGTGTATGTATGTGATTAAGGAGGTCCTTAGTGTATGTATGTTGCCCCCTATGAACAGGAATCTTGAAAAGTCATTTCTTTACTGTTTTGGATTCTAACAGGAAAAATGACCATACCTTTAAGTGGAGAGCATTTCATTAATTCTTCTTATCAAGATAGATTTCAGATATTCTTGCAAGATAACCCAGAAAAACAGTTCCAAAAAGATGTTTCCTTGGAGGTAGAAAAAGTTGAAGGAGATTCTAGGCAATTATTAGAGACATGAGGCCACCAGACTGAAAAAGTAAACACCATAGTAGGTGATCAGTTTTATTCACTAGACTTCTAGCAATTACATTTACATTAAAAAACTATTATTAAAATTATAGATTAAAATTATCAGTGTTAAATACTGCATGAAGATGTGTTTGACTATGAACTGAAAATAATACATCAGTGGCAAAGTTTCAAAGTAAGTAAATACCATCCTTATCTAATTCATATATGCAATAAGGCATTTGTGTGGCTTTCAAACTGCTACAGGGAATACAATCCTTGAGTAATCATATAACTCATCTGCTAGTTTTATATTAGAGTAATATAGCCTGAAATTACCTCATTCCTTTTTTTTTTTTTCACCACATCCAAAATTACAGCATTAAACCAAATTTTTCATATTTAAGTTTAAGGGATCAGTGAGTAAGGAGAGAGTGTTCTTTTAAATATCACTGTCTCTATCTTCAGTATCGGAATGGTATTAAAAAATTAGTGTTCACCTACAGCAATATTCCTGTAACAGCTGGTACTTGCCATAAGGGCAGATCATTACCAGCTAATATAAAACTGTTTAACCAAAGATAAAGACAGAGATTATTCTGTCAGTCTTACCTAGATGTGTTAAGTCAGCAACCCTGAATTCCAGTGAGTGGCATCAAAAAGCAATGGAATCTGAGTTCATAAAAAACCCTGTCAGGTTGCCTTTCCATGTTCTTCATTTGGGAACAGAAGTTTGGAGAGGGAGCATCTGTGTTCCAAGCTTCATCACCAGGCAAGGTGCAATTTGCTATGTAGACAATTGAGAGTGCTTTTCTGAACAAACCAGGCGGCAAGGAACTGTGTTATTGACAGTGATAGAAGATGAGAGTGGAAACGAAGTTGCTGTTAACATTCTTCCTATCTGGGGCATCACGTTACTTCTCACCATCATTTTCCCTAGATATTTTCTTCTGAGAGGAGAAGTAGTTAAATATAAGGAGGAAAACATCATGGATTTCTCTGCACATACTCTCCATTCAGTGAGAAAGTATCTTGTCTCCTTAAGCTGTAGCAGTCATGAACACATACTAGCAGCCATTAAACCAAAAATATCCAGTAAATATAGCTAGAGGAAGAAAGCAGAATTTGTGGAAACAAACGATGTTGTTAACAAAACTTAAGAAATGGTATCCTTTGTTCTACTTTGAAAGTTACTTAATCAGAGCTGATAATACCTGTACTGTTTGTTCAATATTGCATGTCTATCTTATGTTCACGAACAGTAAGGAGTAAATTTCACTAGTGTCCAAAATCAGATAGAGAAAATATCCTTGTTAAGGTTCTGCTTATTCCTTTTGTTTGTATTTAATACAACTTAGACATGAAGGATCCATTTAAGTGAAAAAATTACTCTAAGTTAAAAAGCTGTTGGGTTTTTTTTCTCAGTACAGTATGATATGCTTCTGCTGAAAGCAGTGATGTAGAGCTCGAGGTCAAAGTTCATTCTGTGTTGTTTAAGTGACTTTCTGTTTGTGGATTCACAAACACATCAGTCTTCTGGAATAAAAGATGCCTTGAGGTGGGGTAAGTAGTTACTAGTCAATTGTAACACCTCTGTACCAGTGGAGGGAAAATAATAAATAGTTAAAAAACAAAAAAAAACCAAAACAATATCCCCCAAACTATCATAAGATCTGTGCTACCAGACATGCCCTAAGTTACAGAAATGTTTTCAAAAGGGAAAAAAACAGGAAAGCAAGAAGGAAAGCTATTGCAAAGAACATAGGCTAGCTGTAGGCAACTGTCTCAAAATGAGTTTCACAGTGTTTGTTCATTGTCGTGTACCAATCTAGGATCTTTCGCAAACTTGCAGCCAGGAGATTCACAAACCATAGGAAGCATTATAGGCAACAAGGAATAATATGTTATTTGTCAAAAAGGAAAAAAAAAATTCTCACAAGTTTTTCATAAAGGTCTGTTTCTATTACTGTAAAATACCAAGTGAGTAGCTTGTTTTAAAATTATTATGTTTGATTTTTATCTGCTATCCTATTTATTGTCTTTCAAGTAATAATAATAATTTTTAAAAGCATACCAGTTTATGTTTAAAGTTTATTTTGGTTTTGTTACCTTCAATATTTCTGATGGATATGAACCCTTAAAAGCTGCAAATTAGGAGTTGTAAGGTTGAAAAGTGAAGAAAAATTTTGAAACAGTAGACATATTTTACTTATGGGTGGAAAAGATGGAAGTTTTTAAATGAAAACTGATTTTAGGGATTGGTGTTTTAATTAAAAAATATGAAAATGTAAAGGTTAGAATATTATCTCAGAAAGCTATAAATTCTTCCAAAAATTATTATTTCAAGCTACATTTTTTTATTATTATTCCAAGCTATCTTATGTTTTGCTAGCATTGTTATGCTTTTAAAAGTCATTGTGAAATGGAAAGTTTCTTAGTTTTTTCTCCTAAAAATAAATGGAATTTCTGCTACTGCTAAATTATTTCAAAGCAGAAGAACATAGAATTGTGGATTTTATTTTTGGTATAGTCTATTCTTCCTTTTGATTTTCGTTATTCTGATGATAAAATCTTCTAGGGGCTTACTCTCCCCTAAGTGGAAATTAAATTATGTGCTCGGCTGTGGGTTTTTGTGGTTTTTTGTTTGTTGCTTTTTTTGAGTTTTTTAAAATCTTAGCAGGAGTGCTATATGATGCGTGGGCTGCACTGAGAAGCATAGCTGAAAAGATATTTTAAATAGTCTTTAGTTGTGATGGAAAAGGACAGGAAGATGATCAAAGCTCACATAAGTGGTTTCCTTCACTCTCTCCTGAGATATAGAATATTACGATACATCATTTCATCTGTTAAAGCTACATTTAATGAATCCCTTCTATTAAAAAAAAAATTTGGTTTAGTATTTCTGCATCCATTTATCTTTGCATACAGAAACAAAAAATACAGACTGAGAGTAAAGGAATACGAACATCTATGGTGTGGATAAAGTAATTTTGTGTGCACTCGAGATACGTGTGGATTGCAGCAAAATGCTGCTCAGGACTGCTCAAACCTTTCTGGAAACACTGATTTTCCTAGTTACTGGGAAATGTTGATCAGAACCAAGTGTAGCCAAGAACTTCAGGACATTTCCTAAATTAAAACTGGAAAACATCTCCAGAAAATTACATTACTCTGGACTAGGAGAATGCAAGGATCTACAAAGAAATGTGCATTGACCAGGCTAAAATCATTACACTTATTTACATTTATTTATGCTTTATTGTTTTATGTAAGTATATCAAATACTGACTGTCAAAGAATGCAAAGTGGATGCCCATAAACTATGCAAGTATGCTAATAAGATAGATAATATAATGGACTACAATTTCAGCAGAATAACAAAAAAAAAAAAAAGGTAACATAAGACAGCTAATAAAAACCACCTTTTAATCCTTATCAGTCTACTAAAGTTCAAATACATTCTACTGGGTTAATGTCCCCCATAATATTAAGAATGCCCAAGGGCAGAAATGAAAAGTCATTGACCTGATTTAAAAAAAAAAAAAAAAGAAAAGAAAAAAGAAACCCATCAGTTTCCATAAGTTACCTTTTCAGAAAGTAAGTCATGAGTGGGTTAAGGTGTTATCTCAAAAAAGCTTAATTATTTTTTTGTACTGTTGCTTTATTAAACAAAGTAGTTTATTACAGTAAATCTTTGTTATACATGGTGTGCCTGGTTTGGAGTCTTTTGTTTTGTAATTTTCAGTTTCAAGTTTGTTTCAAGTAATAATCTGTACACAGTTTCTAGACGCTTTCTGGTAACCTGTGGCAGGTCTTTGCACAAATATCCTGTAAATCCATGATGTATAGTGAATTCAGCAACAGTATCCTCCAATCTACAGAACCCCTCATGTGGATGTTTTAATAAAAGATAGTCTTACATTGGAACAGTTAATTTTAAAATCTTTGTGACCTAAAAAGATGCTTAAATGTGTTGCATTATAGTACACTGTTGAATCTCTCCAGTTGCAAAGAAAGAAATTGAATTGTTGAGTATACTGTAGGTCTTACTGTGTCAAAACCTCCTAATGAATATTAGTTCATTTTTTCTCCCATTTTCCAAGTTGCAACACTTAGGGAAGTAATAATTCAAGAAAGGCCTAACTTTGAAGTCCACACTTACTATTGAAGAAAATGTTTCATTTGTTATTACCTCTGTATAAATGATACTATAAAAAGTACCTTCACCTTAGCCTGCTACTGTGTTATTTTTGGGAGTTGTTCAATAAATCTTGAAGTCTGCTAAACAAAAGCATCCATGTATACTGAGAAACTTAACATAGTAGGGGATTGTTTATCCACAATGCTCTCATACAGACAAAACACTGCTGCACATGTATATAGGAGCAGACAGTGTGTACTAAAGCATGACATGAAGTATTAGGAGGGTTGGAATTGTGCAGGTTTTTCTTTTGGTTGGAGATTTAGTGTTTGGGTTTTTTTCCAGCAGAGATTGTTTTGTTATTGTGCAAAGATCTGTCAGATATTACAAGAGAGCACCTAGAAACATATACTGCAATAAATTTTTGGTAATTTTAAATGAAAATTATTTTTATAGGTCAGTTACATCCAGATTCTTTTTACCATTAGAGCTTCTAGCATGGTTACTATATGATTACTTTGTTTAAACTCAGGGTATTTTTTTTTCCTGAAGAGACAGCATAGATTACTGCTACTAGGTTTGGTCTCATCTGTCACATCAGTTTGGAAATGTCTTTATCAAAAGAAAAAAATAACTTGGAAATCTAATGTGGCTCTTTCCTTTATTAAGCTTTATCTATGTCTTATACTATTAAGGAAGACTACAGCTCTTTTGATGATTCAGAACTGTTTTGGGAACCCTTCTAAAAACAAGAGTTATTTCTGAAAATATTAAGAATTACATTATTTTGTTTCCCCACATCTTGTCAAATAGTAGGATGCAGCACTCCAAACAAAGTCTCAGAGAGTGAAGTAAAGAGACAGAATAATCTCCTTTGATGTGTGCCTCACGTTCCTTTTTGTGTAGCCCAGGACACAATTCCCTTTATGAGCTGCAAGCATACATTGCTGGTGTATTTCCAATTTTTCATCCACTAGTACTCCCAGGTCCTTCTCCACAGGGCTACTCTGAAACCATTCAGCCCCTACTGATACTGAGGATTGCCTCAACTCAGTGGCAGGACCTTGCCCTTGGCTGTGTGGAACTTTATGATGTTCACATCTGCCCAATACTCAAGCCTGTTGAGGTCTTTCTGGAAGGCATCCCTTGCCTCAAGCATACCAATTGCACCACTTAGCTTGGTGTCACCTGCAAATCTACTGAGGGTGCACTCAATGCCACTTCTCACGTCACTAATAAACATATTGAAGACTACTGGTCCCTGTATGGACTGCTGAGGGATACCAATTGTTCCTGATCTCCATTTCAGCATCAAGCCATTAACTGCAACCCTTTGGATGTGGCCACCCAGACAATTGCTTATCCATACAATATTCAATCCATCAAACGCATATCTTGCCAATGCAAGGACTGGGGAGGCTGTAATGTTGTATTGCATAGTATTTGCAAGTATTTGTTACTTATCTCTGAGACAAACTTTTTAATATAGCAAAATTCTGCTAGCTGTCCAGAAACTTGGTTATGCAGGACACTGACAGATTTCAATCCATTGCCATCATTTCTTCTTTAATATCCTTCAGAAAGTTAATCCTTTAGGAGGAATAATGCTTAAACCAAGGCAAGGTCAGCAAAACAGCTACTGTTATTCCTATCATGTACATATTCATAAAGCTTTGCAGTTGTTTTTCTACAGTTTCTACCTTAGAATCACAGAATCACAGAACAATCAGGTTGGAAGGGACCCATTGGATCTTCTAGCCCAACAATTCCTATCTAACACTAAACTAAGTCCCTCAAGACCTCATCTACCCGTGCCTTAAACACCTCCAGGGAAGGTGACTCAACCACCTCCCTGGGCAGCCTATTCCAACACCCAATGACCCTTTCTGTGAAAAACCTCCTCCTAATCTCCAGCCTAAATCTCCCCTGGTGGAGCTTGAGGCCATTCCCTCTTGTTCTGTCCCTTGGCACTTGGGAGAAGAGGCCAACTCCCTCCTCTCTACAACCTCCTTTCAGGTAGTTGTAGAGAGTAATGAGGTCTCCTCTCAGCCTTCTCTTCTCCAGGCTAAACAACCCCAGCTCTCTCAGTCGCTCCTCATAGGTTCTGTTCTCCAGACCCTTCACCAGCTTTGTCGCTCTTCTCTGAACTTGCTCCAGAGCCTCAACATCCTTCTTGTGGTGAGGGGCCCAGAACAGGACACAGTATTCAAGGAGCGGCCTCACCAGTGCTGAGTACAAAGGGAGAATAATTTTTTTTCTTTGATATAATTAGAGTAAAAGATTGATAGAGCAGCTGAAAGAGGCTTTGGAAGAGGACTAAGGAAACGATTCTGAGTGGAAAACTGCACATAGTTCACCGGACTTCGATAACTAGTCCACACTACATGTACGCTTTTAACCCTGAAATTATTATTCGCTTTTTATCTTAAGAAAAAAACATTAAACCAAATAGTTTCTGTGCTGCATATCAATATGTCTTCACTTTTGTCACTTCCTTAGGATGTAAGACATTAAAAATATACCAGTGTGATACACACAGGTTTAGTCCTTAACATTGCTGGCTATCAGGAGAGTTCTTTTGGGGCAAAAAGGCTGAGCGACCAAGCTCTCCTGTATAAAATATCTTGCATCTTCTGTGGCAGATGACACTAACTACTCTTGAAAACGAGATACTAAACGAAACAGAAATTAGGTCAGTTCCAGCAAAACCAATGCATATATATTGTCATTTCATATTGATGATAATAGGCTCAGGTTCATATGACAGTTTTATGCAGTTGTTTGGTTTAAGGCAACTGTGAGTCATTTATAATGTCCTTTCATATTGCATATGTTTGATCAAAACTAAGTGAAAAACAATATCTGTACCTGTAAAAGGTATCTCTTAAAAATCTGAATCCTAAGGCTATTATTTTTTATTGTTTTCCAGCACTGTATGGGGGAGCAATTTGAACTTGTAAAAAAAAATTATCAGAAAATGCAATGTCATCAGTTAGAACAATATTTTTTAAGATCTTCCAAAATCACAATTATTGTATCTTGAAAGGTATCCTTTTTCAAGTAAGATGACATTTTATTGATGAAGTTAATAGTCAAGCATAGAGTTATTGAAAAGGCAGGGTGGTGACAAGTGAAAACAATGGTCAAGGAGGATCTGTTCTTTGTCAGCCAGTAGTTTTATTGGCTTGAGTTTTCCATGGTTGCTTCCTCTAATCAATCATCAGTGATGATGATTTACTACAGTATAACAAAGCTCAAAACAAAATACACCTATCTGTTTTATAAAGATGACAGGGGCATTAAAAAATTCATGGCTGATTGAGGACATCCCTTGCAATAGGACCAGGAGGTCACCTTTGTTACACTTAAAACTATGATGTCATCAAGACAATCTGTATCCTTACATTAACAAAACACAAATCTAGTAGAACTATAAGCAAAAGACATAACTTTATTCATTCCCATGTTATAACCCAGTCATGCTGAAGCTCGCAGGGGACACTAGTAGGGCTGCGCATTTTGAATGCAAAATTTTCCTGATCTTGTGTCTCTCTTGTTTGTTATATTCCCTCTACATCATCCTACAGTGATAAATCTGTCTGTTTAGGGTGTCTCTTTGGCAGACTGTCCTTTGATTAGGCAATTCATCTTTAACATGCCCCCAAAAAGTTCTCCATGAACAATAGTTGGCAGTTTTGTACTTGCACTGTGAATGCTATATTGTACTGACTAGGCAATAGACACAGAGAGCGCTAACAGCCAACGTTAATGCTTTTTAATAAATGGCCATACTTCCTACCAACAATATATAGTCATCACTATATGGGAGAAAGGATGCTGTGGGATCAGGGAAGTATGGACACATTTTATTTCAAATTAAAGAACATTTATCAGGATCTTCTTCAGTAAAAGAAAGTTTGTGTTAGAGAGTACGTCCTGCGGAGCTCTACAGAACCCTGAAAATAAGATGGACGGTGATTATTCTACAAACTATATGAGACAAGTGGTCTGCAGTTATGCATGCATGCATGCAGCTATAATGGTGTGGACCCAATTTATATTTGAACTATATGAAGTATTAGTAAAACAATTTGAAAAACTCTTCAATTCTCTCTCAATTTTTTTCAGTCTCATCAGATATGGCAATGTATCATATAAAACTTTATACAGTAGTGGTGAATGTTTTTTTTCTCCTGAATTTCAGCCAAAATTTCAATACGGCTTTTGGTGGCAAGTGTTTAGTTTTTAGCATCATTTGTTGGCTTTTATTTTAAGGTTGTATCCTGCAGGTTTCCCCATTTACTGTGCCTATACCATGTGCTGAAGAGGGTCAGCACAGAATATCTTGGCCAAAATAAGTAAATAAATAAGAAAAATCTAGAATTGCCAGTATCATATAGCTAGTTGTCCTTGATTTTTTTTTTCCTAAAGCAAAATGTCACTTTACCAAATATATTAAAGTCAAATTGAATTTTTATAATTTTATGTGAAAACTATTTGTTGCCATTAAATAGTGTAGAAAAACAATACAGAGGAAAATAAATTTACAGAAGTGGAGAACAGAGATTCATTGTATAAATTAATCATGCTTTTCTTTATGCATTAAATTTATCTAAATATATGACCAGTTATTTAAAGAAAGTATATTTTGCTGCAGTTACACAGGGCTTGCTGCTGTATCTGTTGACTTGGGGAAAGGTTTAAAAGTTTTACAGCACTGTTCAGCATTCTAAGACAACTCTGACTGATGTATACATTTAAAGTATTCTCTCACGTAATAAGCTATAATCTTTCTTTGTCCTCTTAACAACTCCAGTCAGAATGTTATTGCACATACATGCAAGAAAGAAGCTACTATGATCAGGGATTTTTACTATTATCACAAACTAACCTTTTGCTGCTGTGAATTGGTTGCCATCACCATGCATATATTAGCTGCTATCCAATCCTATTATCTGTAACCTGTTTCTACTCATATTTCACAGTCCCTTACATACCCCATTACACACAGAGAAAAGGAAGATGATTTGAAATTAATAAGCCACACAGAACCTGGCTATTATTCATGGGTTTACAAAATGATTTGGCTTAAACGGGATCATTAAAGATCATGTAGTCCACACACCCTGCCATGTGCAGGGATATATTTCACCAGATCAGGTTGCCCAATGCCCCATCCAATCTGACCTTGAATACTTCCAGGGATGGGACATCCACAGTTTCTCTGGGCAACCTGTTCCAATGTCTAAGTACCCCAATCATAAAAAAAAAAATCTTCCTTATATTGAACCTAAATTTTTTCTCTTTCAGTTTAAAACCATTGCCCCTTGTCGTGTCACTGCAGACCCTGATAAAAGGATTTTCTCTTTCTTATAAGCCTCCTTTATTATACTTTAAGCCCACAATAACATCTCCCTGGAGCCTTCTCTTCTTCAGGTTGAACAACCTCAACTCTGGGGGAGAGTTAGAACTAGATGATCTTTAAGGTCTTCTCCAACTAAAATCATTCTAGGACTCTATGAAAACAGCTTTAATGAAATAATAATAATAATAATAATAACAATAATAACAACAACAACAACAACAACAAAACAACAATTAATAAGAAAATAATAATGTATAGGAATATATGAAACCGTATCCCCACCTCCCCACTCTTCAATGACTATACATCACCAGAAATGCTACAGAGCAGGCATGGGACAAAAGTGTGAGTGACCAGAGGGAGCTGGGCTCAAGAATTGAATTTAGGACCTCACAGATTTGGGATCAGGGAAAATAGACAGACAAGGTCCTCACTGGATGTCAGTCATTGAAGAAGACAGTGAGACCTCATGATCTCTCAGCCTTATACAGAGGATGGAGTACTCTTAGTCGGTTTGGCATCACCTGTACTGTCCACCTGTCTCTGTAAATGTGGACTCTTTGACCGACAGCACTCCACTAGCTCAAAGATGGCCTGGGTATATACAGGAATAAGTATAAGCAATGGCCTTTCTGTGTACCAGTGCCTTGTGCTATCACTTCTAGAAAGAAACACTGTCTGAAAAACATGCAGTTAACTTTCAGAAAATGAAGTTATTTATATAAGACATTGCTGAAGTTAGAAAACTAATTGTGCTTTAGCTCAAACCAGAACAATATCAAATGTATATCTTGCCAATTTAGAGATAAGGATGTTGTGGTGGACCACGTCAAAGGTCAGATAGCATGAGTTGCTCTTCCCTTATCCATCAGTGCAGTTGCTCCATCATAGAAGGTCACCAGATAAGTCAGGTGCAAATTTCCCTTAGTGAAGCCATGTTGGCTGTGTCTGATCACCTCCCTGTCATCCATATGATGTGTCTCCCAAGAAGATCTTTCCCATGATCTTACCAGACATGAAGGAGAGGCTGCCTTTCAGTAGTTTACAGGGTCTTCTCTTTTATCTGTTTTAAAAATGGGAGTCATATTTCCCTTTTTCCAGTCAATGTGGGCTTTGCCAGACTGCCATGACTTCTCAAGTCTGACAGACAGTGGCTTGGCAATTACATCAGCCATTTCCCTCAAGTCCCTGGAATGCATATCATCAGTTTCCACAGACTTGCATATATGCAGGTTCCACAGATAGTTTCAACCCTGATTTTCTCCTACAAAAAAGGACCTGAATCCCCAAGTCCCTCCCTTGATGGTCAGGGGCTTTAGAGCTCCAGGAAAAGGTTACCATTGATTACAATCTTGCAGGTATTATGAGGGTTTTGCAACACACTGATTGCAGAAGTCATAAATGGACCATGCACCAAAGCATTTATCACAGCAATTGGTTTTCATATGAAAATTTAGCAGCAACTTATGTGGAAACATAATGCTGATATTCACTGCTTTGTTTGACCCTGCCTTTCCATTTATCTCTAGGACAAACAGGGTTTTAGGAAATCTGCAGGTATTTAGTAATAAATTGCGGGACATTTTTCAAGCTTTAAGTTGGTTTATATGCAGAGCAAAGAAGGGACCTTGAATATGTAAAGTGACTAAGATAAACAGATTTTGTTTTATTCCCTGATGCATTATTTGCAAGTTTTACTGAGGTGTTGTTTTCTTTCCCTAGTATCACACCATGTTCAGGAAGAAGTCTAGAAGATTATAATTGTAATTATAATGAGGAATATGTCTCTGATAATATGATAATACAAAGTAGCATTTCAAAAGAAATGCATGTTACTTATGAGTTTTGTATTATCAGAGACCTGGAGTTGCATTTTTTATCAATGATTTATGGAATATAGCTCAAATAAATTGCTCAAATATCTAGTATATTGCACTTGTATTTCACTTATCATTTAATACATGCTGCTTAATAATTTAATACATTAATTAATTAATAATTTAATACATTAGAGCTTAGTTAGAACAGTATCAGACAGTAGCTCACTTTTAGAATACTATTATATCTCATGATTCTATCATGTTATGATTTCAATATTTTTAAGTATTTTCTGCAATTTTGGCACAGCATAATTCCTAATATTAATGAAATTTGTTTTTGATGTGCAGGAATTAGTTTGGAAAGGATGGTGAGGTGCTTACTTCTCAACAGCTAAGTGGCAGGAGCAAGAAACTGAATACCTGTATTGGATCTTCTTTGTATCCATCTTCCTGATGTGTACCTAGCACTACTGCATCAAAGAAGAACTGTTAAACAAAGTTGACAGGAGACAAAAAAAAGAGTATGAAATTCCAGACAGAATTACCTCCTTGGAAGAACTTGCTTCTTTTTAGCATTTTTCTCTGAATAATGTGTGCCTCAGACAGGCTGTTGGAGATCTTACAGTTGTACTGTAAATTGGCATAGTTCTAGAGAGAAAAATTGCTCCTTTATCAGTGGACAGTCAACAGTCTGTGTATTAACGCATTTCTCACAGCCCTCACCAAAGTGAGTTCTATGTTCAAAATGTTCATTTTTGTAATGTTCAGTATTTCAAAATCATCAGAATTAAAAAAAAACCCCAACAAACCCAAACAACATCTTCTGAAAAATCAGAGGGATTCAAAGAAGGAAAGCTATACAACTTCATCGTCTTCTTATATGTCAGTATTTTTTCTCACACCGATTACCCGAATTGTCCACTCTGAAATTCAGACTGCATCATGTCTTTCGTTGCTAAGTCCTGGAGTAATCATGTACTACAACCCCAGTTTAGCCTTTGATACAAACATCTTCCAACAGAATTATACCATTGTTGATGACTGTATGGAGACTCATGAGTGAATATAGAAATTTCACAGGATCAGGACCTAGCCTGTAGAACTCACTCCCACAGATACTGAGAATTCCCACAGGCTTGGCATTTTTCAAGACTAAATATAAAACATGTTTTTATTTAGCTTTCTCTGATCAGGTATGTTCACTAGAAGATATGCTTAGAGCCTTTCTCTCCACTATAGATATACACACAGCAGCACCACATTCCTCCTCCTCCTCTCAAAAAAACACCTAACCCCCCCCCCCCAATTAATTAAGATAAATCCGTTACAAGGTAAGGATGAAAGAGAAGAACAAGGATGACTGCTGATTCTTCTATTCTTAAATACTCCAGAGACACTTTGGTTCTATGATGATGAGGCTATTTATGTATCTAGAGAGTTAATTCCTTAGTCCTCAAAAGAAGCCACTGAAAAATAAATGTTGATATACAATTGACTCCTAGGCATATTGCTACTGACAATATGCTATGGGAATGGCACCAAGAGATGTAGAAAAACAGATTACAAATTTTAGTAAATGATACTTCACATTTTGTAAGTTTATCCCTATATATTTCAAATGTTAATTGGTATTGTAAATCTTTCTTCCTTTGGGTGAAATCGAGCTTCATCTTCTTGACAGTAACCTAGAATTATATTTTAAACTTACACAATTAAAATGACTAATATCAGTATGAGTTGGAATAGTAAAATTGTGTGTTAATTGTAAATTCATTAAAACTGACACTCGTTCTGATATGTGACTTCATGAACACTGTGGTGGTAAAGTGTTAGCAGTGCTTTTTTAACACTGCATATATAAATAGAAAAAATTGCTACCTCCTGTCAGGGTTTTCTGTCTAACTGTAGGGTATGTTTTCCATCTCTTTTGTTCATATTACATTTCTGAGGGTATGTTATTGGTTCAACTAATAACAAATAGTGTTCTGAAATTAAGGGAAAAGAAATGGATTAATGTGCTTATTGTGTTTATAGCACAAAAAATAAAATAGGAAATGCAGTAATTTTAAGGCACAGATTCGGGATAAATTTAGAGAACTGATTCAGTGACAATGTCTAGATTGTTAACGTTTTTAAGTTTGACTCCTTGAAGGGTATGCCTATCAAGCTGTCTTTCTGACAAGACAGCATTTTCCTCAGGTATGAATAGACAATGCTTTAGAAGAGCTTTATTAAAAAAATGAGGAGAGGGAGAAGAATCACAGAACAGAATAAAGCAACAGTCAGTAGAAGGCATAATTCTTTAAATACCACTGGGTTGTAATGCATGTCAGAGAGACTTGTACAATTTTAGCATCTTAAGAGACCATATGTGGGGGCAGGAAGTGGGAGGAATGCAAAATTTGTGGGTTTAAAAAAATAACAACAGAAAACCTGTGGCAAAGTTCTAAAAAAAGATTATGTTAATTTGTGATTCATTGCTAAATGCAACTAAGGATTCATAGCACCAATTAAATCAAGTGCTCTAATTAAAAAGGGGTTTATTTTCACTCTATAGAAGTTCTGGGAAGTCAGTGACAATGCGTTTCTCTAAACTAGCTAATAATTTTAAAATTTCAAGAATGAGGAAGAGCATTGAGAAAGGGAGAAGGAAGGTTTTGCAGTAAAGTGACAGAGACAGAAAAAAAGTAGATCAGAACTATACGCAGTTTTGACCTTGGATGTCTCACTGAAATTGTATTTATTTAGCTGATCTCAATGTTTTTAATATCAAGAATCCACTAACCTGTTATCAAGCTCCTATCCAAGAATAGGATAGCTCCGGAGTCAAAGGAAACATCCCTGAAGAAGCACTTTGAAGGGGAGCCCCCAGAGTCCAAGATATGTAACACTTCTACATTGATATTAATCTACAATTGCTGATACAGCATCATCTCCTTTGCATGACTTTTATGTCAAGAAAAGGAAGTAAACATTATCAGATTTTCAGATTCCCTGGTGTTTACAGATTTGTATGGTTCAAAATTTCTCATTCGGACTTTTGTACTCTTTTTAAAAAAACAACCAACCAACCACCAATGAACCAAACCAAACTTAACTATTATAGTGTCCTCTCTTTAGTCAAGAAGATGCACAAAATTAGGAACCTATATTTATAAAATTATGAACTTATAAAATGAACTATAAAATTACAGTGCATAGAACACACCTGGGTAAATTTAGTTAGTTTTTATTTACAATGCTTATTTACCAATTGTCATAATCAACAAATTTATTAGGCATCTCAGCAATGGCACTGAGAAGTTTAAATTCTGTAAAAAATTTTACTTGGTTTTACCTGAAGCAGGTTCACACAATACTGACAAACAATAATCCATTTTATTTTTTGGATTCTGATTTTTAAAGTAGGAGTAGTTAATTGTTCTTGTCATGATCATCACTCTAAGTTACGGCTTCCTGACATTCAGGAAGAATCGTTTATCCAGAAAACATGAATGCTACATCCATAGTGGACCTTTACTTTTTGAAATGGGCCAGACCAGTCCACTAACTGGTTATAACACAGTCTGTATGAAAAGACGTAAGATCTTTCATCCTCTGATATACAACAGGATCATGAGGGAGTGTCTAAATTTCATGGATCCAAATAGTACTTTGTGCATTAAAAAAATGTAAGACAATCTCAGTATTTCCTTGACTACTTAGAATACTTAATGAAATAGATAAGGAATTAAAACATAGGTGTGTAAGTTATCATGTATCATTACATTGAAATAATATAGTAACATAAATAACATAAATAAGAAGTAAATTATAAGTCCGTCCTAAATATAGGAAAAACTCAAAAGTATGCTTGAAATAAACTAATACTGAAATAGCAATTTCAATGGATTAGTAGTAATAGAGCTTTTTATATCAATATTGACATTTTCTCACAACGATATAAGTTACAATGAAAATAAATAGATGAGATTTAAATATCTCTTTGATTTTTGTTTGTTTGGCTTTTCTTTTACCTTCCTTTTTCATTATTAAAAAAAAAACAAAAAAACCAGTAAAAGGTAAAGGTTCTGAATTACCTGCTCAGACCCTCAAGAGAACCATCAGGAGTAGAGCCAAAGGGGCTGGGGTGGGAGAAACAAAAGATAAAAGATGATCAGGGTTATAATAAATAGTAATTTTATTTATAAGGTTCCATTACTTTGTCTAGCCAAGTCCCTGTAGGAGGGACCCATGGAGACTGACACCATGAGACAGCTGAAGATACAATTGAAAATGTTTACAAAGAGCATGAAAGTTTCAGAAAAAGTGGTTTTCCTAGAGCCAAGAGGGGTACAGCATTAGTTGTGGATATCAGGTCTCCATTGTTCACATCCACCATAAAAATAGTCCCTCCTTTGAGTTTGTAGGACCTCTAAAAGCCTAGGAGAGTGGCTACCTACAATCCATAAGGCAACAATCAAACAAACAAAACTAAATTTTAAAAAAGGCATAATATTAAGTATCAGTTCAGAACACTAATATCTAAGGGAAGAATTAGTCTTGCAGCCTAAAAGGAAGTGAGTGTTAGGAATGGTGAATGTTTCTGAGGTAGGGAGCTCTCACCAGAGGCATGTAGAACATATGTAGGTTCCCAGGAAAAAAAGGAGTCTTTTGTTTTACAGAACAGAAAATTGTGGTTCCAACTGTAAAGAGGAGTCCTAATTTTTGTCATTAATTGAGTAGAACTGTTCTTTTTTTTTGGGGGGGGGCGGGGGTAAAGATAAAAATGTATAAAAGAAGTCTGGGGGGAGAATCTCTGTAGCACTCATTTTCACTGTCAGGAACACTATAAGCCTGCAGGGAATTGAGTTATGTTTGAAAAACATGGAACAGATGAACATTGGTATTTAATAACTACTGAGCTGTAGATACTACAGGATTTCAGACAACATCATAAGCACAATTAAACTAGTCTGCCAGTGCCAAAGCATGTAGAAAATTCCATGAGTGTCAACTGGTCTACATGCCCTGAAGTGTGGCCATGCTTTTAACAAAAACTATGCATATGACAACCTCTTGCTCATTATTCATGTCCTTACTGTGTGTTCAGATTGACTTCTTTACTATTGCTGAGATTTATCCATTTGTATGACTCACACTTTCCTATTCATATACTGGTAGATTTTACGCAGCAATACTGCAGCTGCTCTGGGCTCTGATAAGTTAAGCATATAAAAAGAAAATAATTGCCTTATGACTACATGGTTTCATGAAAAAACAAATGACCCTTTTTAATTTACAGGAGTATGTTGTCAGAGGCTAGATATGACAAACACATGCATAGTCTTGCTGAGGTTCACAAGGATAAATTTCCAAGAATTAATACTTAGCCACACTGAGAAAGCACTCTTGTCATCCGTTTCAGTGCAGCCGTGATAGCATAAACTGAAGGAGTTTGCCACAGTCTAGTGAGACTGCAATTTGGACTGCTGAGCTTTCATTGCCAGAGGGGATGCTTAGGAAGCAATGAGATTATCTTTACTTTTAACTGTAAATTGACAGTTAGGAATAGAGAGTTGTCCCCTCTCCCAAACCAATTTAAGATCAAGATTTTACAGTTATTCTACAGGAAGAACTTAATGCTGACAAACAATAATTCTTTACTGGCTGGGAGGGTGAGTGAAGGTTCCTGTCTGAATGAAGCTTTATAAACAGATATTCCTCTTTTGAAAGACCCCAAGATTATTTTTCACCTGGAAGCCTAAAAGTTAGAAAGACATAAAGTGTGGTCTTAGAGTCCTGCTATGTCTGAGTAAACAGGCAGTCTATGTTATAGCATTTCCACTATAAGTAAAAAGTATATAAGAAAACATCCAAATCCTGTGATGAAAATGCGACCATATAAGAGGTGTTTTGCAGAAGTAACGCCCACACCTGTTGGTGCTTTCCCAGAAACTGCAAATACAATGTATTCTGATTTATTTGAGTGTAAGTGAAGCATTAGAATTTCTAAGAAACACTGAATCTAGAATATAAGAGGTGTTTTTCCTTCTGGTAAAACGTTAAGTGTAATTCTGTGGGCTTGTTTGAAACCGTAATTTGTCTAGTTTGTAGAGTACATTATTATCAGAATTAAGTTAAAAAGTAAGTGTATTTCCATGTTCCCAAGTTCTTACTTTCCTGATTCTCTTCTATTTGGTATAAATATTTTTAGTTAAAGTGAAGTTCATAGAGATCAAAGGACAATGCAGTCTGGCAAAAGACTGAGGAGGCACCTACCTAGAGCAGGCTTAGTCATGGCTTAAGAACAGACTGCTGAAGACTTCTCCTAGGTAGCTGTCCTCTGTCACTTCCTCCAGATCGCTGACAGAGTTATGTGCGTTCCAGGTCACAGGACATACCCCTGAAGTACCCACCTTGTTTCCAAGGCCATTTCCCTAAATAAACTGGAATTTACCCTAAAAGTAGATTTGACCCTAAAGCTCTCCTTTCCTGAACTGGATCCCGAATGTCACTACCACATCCAAGACAATATTTGATTGTCACATATCCAGCAGGTTCTTCAGTAAAGGTAACCATGATCCATTTCAGCTGTATGCCACCCTTGGGTGAACAATCCAGTAGCTGCATCACTCTCTATAACTCTTTTTGGCTGCTTGTGTCTCTAGTAGATTGTTAAACTTGTAATCTTCTAATAAGCAAAATTACAATAAGGTCAACAGGCATCCAAAAGAGGAGACAGTTAAGCGTTCATTCTATTTTTCTTTCTTTGTGATTCATTAACATACTAAAAACAAAACCAGAAACAGACAAAACAAAGCACAACAACAAAACAAAACCCAAACACCAACTTACTAAAATAAAATACTAGTGGTTTAATCTGGCTTGAGAACATCATTTAATGCATCTAATCGTCTAATACACAAAGTTTCAAGTAGCTAATTATGTTGTGCTCCAAAGACTGGATGGACTACTTTTAAATCCTATACTAATGTTTCTAGTGTTAAAATGCTTTGCAGACTCAAAGCTATATCTTTACTATCAACTTTGAAAGTAAGGTCACTGAATGCCTTTCAGTGCTCCCATGTTGTTATCCTTGTGTCCACCTATGTGGTTTCCACTGTGAGAACAGAGATCATGGGACTCAAAAGCTGACAGAAAAGACAAATACTATTAATAAACACGACACAGTTTTCAAGAAGAAGTTTCAAGTATAAGTAAGAGGACTGGATTTACATGCATTTGGATTTTCCAAATTGATTTGAGAGCAAAAAACTTAAAAAACATTATTAGTCCAAGGTGCCATTGGGACTATATTGATACTTCAAACTACATCCCTTCAATGCCAAATGAATAGAAAGGTGAACACAATGAAGGTGAATTAAGTTACTGGCATTCTAGAAAGCCCAAAATCCAATGCTATTGGACTTCTTGAAATGATTAGAGAAAAAACTCCTGGCAAATATTTTGCATTGTATATTGCATATTGTTCAGTAAGTGCCTGACTCAGCTGCACTGGTAAGTCACGCTAAGAAAATACATTCACTCTCATTGCTTCCATCTACAAGAACTCAGGAGTAAGTTAACTGCCTAATTGACAACTGAGACATATCAGCAAGCAAAAATATGGGACATCCTGAAACATGAATACATACAAAACACAAAAGCATACAACACGTGAATCTCAAATACATTTACTTGATTCCTGAATTAGGGTGGTATAGTGCTGTAAAAATGCAGGAAGTGCCTAGATTTATAAGGCATGTATTATCTGCAAAACAACTACCAGCAAGATATAGCCTTATTAATTATTTTGCTTCCCTTCACCAGACAAACAGCTTCTCTGTGAGCAGCAGCTGAAAATTCACAGGTAAACCTGTTGATTTGCTATGTACTGTTACTTCTGCTTTGTAATGACCATAATTTCTTTACTTCGAGTTGCTGCAATAAATTATTATATTTACATATTCTGCAAATGCATGTGGACAATATCAGAAGTTGTATTTTTCTTTTTACTTTAGTTGAGCTGGAATGCACAGATGCCATGGGCCTAGTAGTCCCAGTGCCAGCCTGTGAAGGGCAAAGAGTCTTGTCCTGGCCACTCAGGATGGGGTAACTTCTCTGGGGCTGTGCCAAGTGTCCTGTTACTTGCATAAGACAATAAGAAGAGCCTGAGCTGACGTTTTCAACAACAACTTCAATAATGGATCATAATAGAAGGTGTTCATTATTATATAAGCTAAGAAAAGATACAACTTCTTGGTCACCACACCTTTAGCATAATGTTAGGAGTATTTAGGACTCAGGTCCCAGGACTTTACCACATTAGATGAAATTCTTTCACACTGTAAACTCCTCAAAACTTTATTTTAATAACTTCAGTTAGCTGGAACTGGAAGTGTTTTACTTGCTATTGATTCTTTGTAACTGAAGAAGCTGTTCATGAAGTAGTCTAGAGATTCTGGTTTCTTTTAAGTAGCATTTTATTGTACTTCACTCTCATAATACAGTTTAAAGAAAAGGTTTGTTCTGTTAGTGCTTGGACTGCTGAAGATCAGACTATGGTCTTGGGGAGCTCATCTGAAAGTACTCATGGACCTGATTTTAAGATCATAAACTGTTGTACATCTGATCTAGAGCTTACAAAGTTAGTGTAGAGAAGATTGTAACTAGAGACCTGAAAGGTAAAACCAACTTTTGTCTTCATTATAGTTCAAGTTTAAGACTTAAAATGAGTGGCCTAGAATTTGGTAGGTTTGTTGCAGTCTAGTGGTCTCATGGCACAAGTGAATTTTGCTGTATGACACTGTGGAGCCCAGTACTCTTTAACATACATACAGCAGTATTTGAACATATACTTATTAGGTTCTCTCTGAAGGAACTTATTAAGGTAATGTTGAATGTTGGAATGTGATAGAAGATTGAAAATGTTGTATATCTCTGCAACTTATGGTTCTAATCATATTTCCTGGGATAAAAATTGGTTTTACTCTTGCAGTGGCTCCATAGAATTATTGTGTTGAGAATAGCATACACATCTGCAAGAGGCATTCTAAAATAGGTGAACTAGTCCAAGAGAGAGTGTACAGGATTTTTTCTTGTGTCAAATGCAGGTAGAACTGTCAGTTTCCCATTAAGCCCCTTCTGCTCTTTTAAGCTTTGGTTTGCTTTTCATACTTGTAATTTTTTTCACAGTTTTGGATGATATGGACAATAATTAATGTGTCCTGTCTATAACATGCAAGAGCAATAAAATCTCTGAGATGCTGCCATGACATATGAACCAGTTTCCCTATTATGTACCCAATGCAGTATATTGAAAGCAGGAAGATTTCTCTCTTTACAATGGTTTAAATTCCATCTTTTTCTATTTTTGCAGTTAACATTTATGAACCTATAGTTTTAGAAATAGATAATATTTCACTCTGAGTAATCAAGAAAAACATTGGAATGTTTTGGTGGGTTATTTCCTGACTGTAAATTTTACCTTTTGGAAGAGTATCAGCTTGGTTTTTTGATTATATGTACAGAGAAAACTAATGATAGGAAGTTTCAGTGTGGAACTTTCTCCAGAAAAGTAGGCATTTTCAGCTTCTAAATGGCTTAATGAATTTTAACTTTAAAATGTTTTAAAAATATTTTTTTTTCTTTGGCACATCATTACAGTATTTTTCCCATAGAACTTTGAAGCTACTCTATTGAGTATGCAAAGTCTGCATCACATCTTAAAATACTGCTTTCTCAGGCAATATTTTCCCAACAGCAGTGTCACTTTAGATTTAATTTTGTTCATCCATAGGCTTTAATGTTTCTTCACCGTCGTTATGCTTGCCAACACCAGTACTGGCACTATATAGCTGTGCAAAACTGTATCACTTACCTAATGTCACAGCAAATTGCTGAAAATACTGATCATTCAGACCCAGGCTGTATGATTCCTCTCATCTATCCTCTGTACAATAAAGTTTCACTTTGACCCAAATTTCCCTTCACTGCTGATAGATCTAGTATTACAAATCACAAGCATCTAAACTGCTGAATCACGAAAACAGATTTGTAGGAAGGTGATTTCCATAAAGAAGAAACGGCTGTTACATTAATCTGTGAGTACATCCAGTATTTTTCCCCTCTTTTTCCTTCTTCACCTTCCTTTTTCTTTCTTTCTTTCTCTTTCTTCTTTATTCCCCTCATCTTTTCCTGTCTTTTGCATCTCATGGTTCCTCTTGGTCACATTAAAAAGCATGCATTACACATGTGAAATTTTTCCTAGTAAGTCTATAGATGATTTAGAATGAGAAGAAATGAGAGATAATCCCTACCCACAGTTATTTTTCTATAGACCCATGCAACACATGCAACCATTCATAGAGGATATAGAGGATATAGTTTGTATACCTAAGCTTTATGATTGGATTCTATGATCAGGTGGGTCTCTTCCAACCTGGTGATTTTATGATTCTATGAAAACAATTTCTTCTGATAAATAAATTATAGAAGTATAGGCATTGTAGCTGACTAACCCCTGCTCAGCACCTCAGTACTTATACTTCTCCACATCTGAAGGGAAGACTCCAAGAACTTTTTAACTTTTGCATTCCTTCTCATATTACATACTTATTTTTATGAATAGTTTAGCTGATACTCTATAGAATTAAATGGAAATGTTGCTAAGAAAATTATGAATTACATCAAGGACCTTAAGCCTCCATGGAAAATGAGAACTCTAAGAACTATTCATAGCTTGTACCTAAAGTATGCTACAATTCAAGAATAGTCTCCTATATGCAGATACCCACAGATTTCTGTAATGGAAGGTATAATGGAGGCTAGATTATAATAAACCTGGCTCCAATTATATTTGCAAAAGGTAACAGAAAACACCAAAGTGAGGCTAAATCTTAATTTAAATCAGTTATTGAACCCAATTGGATCTTTAAAAACCCCTGAAAATAAATAAGCATTTCACAAAAAATTGAATTATACAGAATAAGCAATCCTATTTTCCAGATGCTACGAAACAGTTCTGAGAAATACGCCTTTGATTCTCTAAAATAAGTATTTTCTCTGAAGATTTTATCCTTCACTTAATTTGTATTTAAAATGTCATATGGAGAACATTTTAAGTTGCATGAGCTTGGTCTATCGATTCTAATGACAGAATCTTTTGGTTTTAATTAGTGGAGAAATTAAAGAGATACTCATTAAACCTTAAAGTGAAAAGGTGAAAAGGTGAAAGAATTCAGGTGGGTAAGCCAAGAAGCAGGAAGAGATTTTATGGTTCATGAAGACATTCATGAAGACATTGAGTGCAGCACCCTTAGCAAGTTTGCAGATGACACTAAGCTAGGTGGAAGTGTCGATCTGCTGGAGGCTCTGCAAAAGGATCTGAACAGGCTGGATCACTGGGCAGAGTCCAATGGGATGAGATTTAACAAGGCCAAATGCCGGGTCCTGCACTTGGGGTACAACAACCCTGTGCAGTGCTACAGACTGGAAGAGGTCTGTCTAGAAAACTGCCTGGAGGAGAGTGACCTGGGGGTGTTGGTTGACAGCCGACTGAAGATGAGACAGTAGTGTTCCTAGGTGGCCAAGAAGGCCAATGGCATCCTGGCTTGTATCAGAAATGGTGTCACCAGCAGGTTCATAGAGGTTATTCTTCCCGTGTACCTGTCCTTGAATCCTGTGTTCAGTTCTGGGCCCCTCACCACAAGAAGGATGTTGAGGCTCTGGAGCGAGTCCAGAGAAGAGTAATGAAGCTGGTGGAGGGGCTGGAGAACGGGCCCTATGAGGAACGGTGGAGAGAGCTGGGGTAGTTTAGCCTGAAGAAGAGGAGGCTGAAGGGAGACCTCATTGCTCTCTATAATTACCTGAAAGGAGGTTGTAGAGAAGAGGGATCTTGCCTCTTCTCCTAAGTGACAGGACAAGAAGAAATGGCCTCAATATCTACCAAGGGAGATTTAGGCTGGACATTAGGAAAAAAATTTCCACAGAAAGGGTCATTGGATACTGGAACAGGCTGCCCTGGGAGGTGGTTGATTCACCTTCCCTGGAGGTGTGTAAGGCATGGATGGATGAGGTCCTGAGGGTCAAGGTTTAGTGTTTGTTAGGAATGGTTGGACTCAGTGATTCTATGTATAAAACTTCAGTATGTATTACATTAGTCCAAGTATTAAAAGTATCTGACACATATTCCACTAGGCATGCAACCAAAGACTTTAGTATAATAGTATAATTAGCATAAAAAGATGAAGGTCATTATTAGAAGACCACAAAGAAAAACATCATTTTTTTTGTCACAAGGTACCACCTTATCCACTGTAACAAGTTCTGCTAGCAGTCATATTTTTTCCCAGAAGTATCAACTTATTCTCTCATTCTTATAGTTCTACTTTATTTTTAACAGTTAAATTCTTTTTAGCCAAGATGATAAAACATATGCTCAAGAGAAATCTTGTAGGAATTAGTTAAAAAAAGAGGCTTAAGGTGAGAACCACACTGTTTTTTGCCTTTCATTTCAGAAATCTTCAGTTATCTTCAGTCTCTACGCCAAGTGTATCAGAAATTTAACCAAAATATCTGTGGGTGGATTAATGAAACACTTGTTAAACTCTTACAAGGTCCCTCGCTTAAGAACAGAGACGAGATTACTTCTTTGGAGACCAGTTCTGTTCTCAGTAAAGTAAATGGCAAAATCTTGCTTTATCTTCAGTACTGCAGACCAGAATCTAATTCCATAAGGGACTACACTCTGATAAAACTTCAAGACATTTCTTAATACATGCTGAGATCCCCCAAAATTTTTGAGACCTATATGAATGTAGTTATTGATATAATGGTCTGACATGGTCCAGTCAGACAGGCTTTCAAATCTAACACCAGCTGTTTCAGTGAAAGGAATAATAATAATAATAATAATAATAATAATAATAATAATAATAATAATAATAATAACAACAACAACAACAATGCTGTGATCATACATTGATGTTGGATACATAGTCCTTCACAACTAAGTTATTCTTAGTTGTTCTTGAACAGTTAGAAGTGTAGTTTGATCCAAAGACACAAAGCTGGTTTTCATTCCTTTTTTTTTTTTTTTTTTTTTTAATCTCTCTGGCTAAAATCAAGCAGGTAGCTAGTGAGAGCTAAGCATGTTCAGCAGAATCAAATTGGAGATTTTTGTTCCTTAGCTAGTCCTTGTTGCTCTAGTGAAATAACAAGAGACAGAAGTTCCATAAATTCAAACATAGGTGCCTAAACAAAGGTTTAGGGAGAGACGTGTAAGATTTCCACCTCATGTTATTAAAAATAGATGCAATTTTTTTGTACAGTGTGAGCCTGTCAATACATCAAGAGCAATGAAGAAAATTAATTAATTCAGTAATACAGGAAAAAACACTTACTCAGTAGTGGGAATCAAAGACCTATTTAGTGCCTTGGTCAAAAGAAAAAAGACAACAAAGAACATCTTGTATAATGTCATAGTCTGAGTTGTTTTTCTTTTTGAACTGTTTAAATTAGTATTATAATTTATATTAGTAGCAGATACAAGTAGCATTACCAAAATATTTTAAAGTACATACATTTGGAGATATGGTTGTTCTATAAATGAGCATAGTTAATACACAAATATGACTGTTCTATAATATTTTTTCACATTAATACATTCTGTCACACTCCCTAAACTACAGCTGTTACCCAGGAACACTCTCCATTACGATTCAAGAGACGTTCAGCTCTGGTGTGTGCACCTAGTCCTTTGTATGCAAAAGAACTCCACCAACTTAAAAACGAAAGTTTATTTCAGCAAGTACATTTTTAGGCACCTTGCAAACCAACGGCAGAAAACGTATTCTCAAAAGATTTTGGGAAGCTAATTCATGTGTATGCATGCAATTCTTTCTTAATTTCCCTCATCACATGTAGATTTGTGTAATGAGCAGACAGACACTGAACAATGGGCAATAATGTTTTACATATAGTGAGAAGAAAAATACATATAATCTTTTCCTGAAACTTTTTCACCAATCTGCTTTGAGATATAAAAATTATATTAATATGGGTACTGTATAATTTTTCATTTGAATGTTTTCCTTCTTCCCCTAGAATAGTGTTTAGCTCTGACCAGTGGGAATAAGGTACAGATACAGAGAGTGTGTGCTGACGAAGCTGTATCACACAAATTAATGATATGATATCAGAGCTTTAGAGATGCTTACAGGCACCTGGTCTTTGCAGGAATTGTCCTTTTTGCCTTCCAGGTGGTTACAAATTGCTATGTCATCTTCTGAGTTTCTTGCAGGAGATAGTACGCTCTGTCCTAAGAAAAAATACTCAAGAGGAGTTTCACAAATGATTTCTTGCTGTGTTCTTTACAATGTATTTTCTATTCCTCTTCTCTTATAACTTTTATTTTGGGATGAGATGACTCAACCTCTTTTTGTTCATTGTGGTTTTAGGCATGCCAAAATGTCTACTGCTTTTCTTTGGAGATGTTACTCGATGAAGCACAAAAGTCTAAGGATTGAAGTTGCTTGAAAAAAAAAAAAATCTTATGTGCCCAGAGAGTCCTAAAGATGGAAGTAAAATAAGGCAGTATTTTGCTTCTCAGAATTGCCAGGCTTGGAGTTTTCCCAGGTCTGCCTTTTCACTTTGCACAAGTCTCATTAGCATTTTTAAAATGCTCAACTTGAGCCATACTTTTCCAGAGTGGCCTGCAATAAAAGAAACGTTATGCCTCAAAAGAAGTGCTGGTGATGTATATATAACCATGTATTTACTACTACAGCCAATTTCTCAAAAAGCAGATATGCAAATCACCTTTCCTACTCTATATCTTAATTGGGTATAGGTGCAGTACTACCTCTACGTTAAATTTAGTTATTTCAGACTGCAGTTGTCATGTGATCTAACGGACACTGTATCTTGGAGATTTTCTTAATTCTGATGTGGTTTTTTTTGTTCTAAGCTGATGTTTGGAATGTTTTATTTCTCTTTATTGTTTATTTCTATGTATTTTCCATCCCTATGAATTTTTACCTAGATGCTGTCATGTGACTAACTTTCGTATTTCTCTAACATTGAATTCACCCCAGCCTTCAAAAACTTGAAAAAGTCATAGTGTAACACTCAGGATGCTGGATAGGTTCTTTATTCAGGCTTCATGTAAGTTATGGTGATGTGATCTCTTAACATACCATATTGTACAAAACTTTGGTACTCAGGGAAGGTAATACATAACAATATATTACAAACTACAGAATTTACTCCTGTGAAGAAATTTGCAGTGAAAAGTAGTGTCAGATACGGTAAGCTGGAAAAATCTAAGTCAAAGAAAAAAAATAAAAAGAATGACTGAAGACCAAATGGAACATGGGAATGAAAGATGTATAATACTAGTTTGGTAAGGAGCGTTAAGAAATTAGAATACCTAATTTTTCTACTGCATTCAGAAGTGTTTCACTGTGCAGATAAAATCAGTTTTACAACACATTAGCGATGACTTATTGAGTTGCAAATTAAAGCAATACTCAGAAATTATATATCAAAGGGCAAACGCCATAGGGAGGAAATACTTCACCTGCTTTGTCGCCCTGTCTCAATAAAAATGCACTTCACAACAGCACAATTTTATCTGTCTTTTTTTAATTATTATTAAAAATAAAGGGGGGGGGGGTGCCGTGGGAGGATATTTTTCATTGTTCTTTTGTTTTCTCCTCCCAAATTCTGAATCTTCACGCTTCGAACTACATTCGACCGAGTTACATAGAACCTTAGATAAACCTCGGCAGTGCCGGGGACAGGGGCAGCAGGGGCTCCCCATCTCCTGCACTACTGGAGGGCAGCGCTTGCCTTCTCGAGGGGCCAAACCCGCCGCAGAAACAAACGCCTGCCAGGGGACGACGCGCCCTCTGCCACTCGGAGGGCTGGCAGCTCGTCCCCAGCCCTTTCTTTCTCAGGACAGAAGCGGAGGGCAAGGCTCGACCCGCTGCCCTGCGGTGACCGCGGGGCGACACCCGCCCTGCTCCCCGCCCGCCGCCGCCTCCGAGACTCCGCTCACGCTCCCCCCGCAGCCTGCAGGGAGGCTTCACCCCGCAAACCGAGACGGAGTCCCCTGCATCTCCCCGCTCTGGAGAATCTGAGGCCCGTGCGACACCTCCCCTCTGGTTCTCGTCTTGAGCCTGAGGATGAGGAGCTGATTACGGTTTAGCAGCAGGAGGCCAGCCTGCTGGAGCTGCACAGCTAGGGGTTGGGGAAGGCGTGTCATGGAAAGAAATCACCTTGATTCAAAACAACCTGCTGGGGGGAGAAAAAGAAAAGGAAAAAAAAAAAAAAAAACCATAAAAAAAATAGCGGCTCTCAACCCCCAGAAATCAATAGGAGGTAGCCGGCATGCTGAACAAAGTTTTATTTCAATGCAGATGAAGTGAATATAAGAAAAAAAAACAAACAAACAAAGCCAAAAAAAAAAAATAAAGAACAACAGAATCCCTCATTTAGTCTTTCCTGAACGGTTTAGGGTCTGTGAAGAGCATTCGGGCATCGTTGTGGGAAGGAAAATGATTGCAAGTGTTCCTCTTGGAAGATGGTATTGACCAGCGTTAGAAATACCTTCATAAATTAAACCTCGATGGGATCTATTTCTGGAAAAATCTTAATTAAAAATAGCACACGCACAAAACTGTATTCTAAACAAGAAGAAAAGCCCCACCCCCAACTCCGTCTGCTTTCAGACTGAGTAGTGTTGCCAGTGGAACTGGAAATCTTGCAGCTATCACCCAGCATTTTGCTGCTGGAGAAGGTTGTGTGCGGAGAGGTGTGTGTGCTCCGATGGCCTCATTGCTGGGAGATACTTTGAGGGCAAAGTAAAAGTGCCCCTCGGGAGCATCGCTCTGCTGCTGCCGCCGCCGCCGCCTCTGAGATGCTGCTGTATCAGACAGAGAAGAAAAGAAATGAGTTTGGAGTTGATGTACACGCCGGAGCAGCAGTAAAAAGATATAAGATATCGACACGCTCAGCTGCATCTTGTTAAAAGCTTCCTGCGGGTTGGCAGAATGAAATCTTTATTTAAAACACACAAACTACCGTCAGGGGAGGAACGGAAGGGAAAACACTAAGAGGGCCAAACACAGTGCTTAACCCATCGGTACAAGGAGAAAGAGGGAAAAGCAATAAGATCGGACTGGGGCAAAGGGAAGAAGGGGTGCCCACCTTGCAGCCCAGCAGCCCCCCACCTCCCCTCCTTCCCGTGGGGGGGGGGGCTCGGCGCTCCCACTCAGCCTTGCAGAGAGGATTTCTCTTTGATGGTGAGAGCGGTAGCTCCTCCGGCAGGGGAGAAGGGACTTGGGAATACCAGAAGCGTAATTTGCGCTTACACATGGGTGTGAACGGTAGGGTAACGTACCTCGCCGCTACACCCACAGCAGCTCTCTCTCTCTCTCTCTCTCAGTTAAGTGGTGGTAGCATCATTATTTTATTATTGCCAGGCGGCGGTTTTAAAGGTGCATTATTTTAATGCATTATTAATTGTTTTCCCGGGGAGAGAAGGAAGGTGGTGGTGGTGGGGAGGGGTAAGGGAGGAATAGGGCTTATTATTAATAGTGAGGAGTTGGGTCGCTCCTTCTCGCACGCGCCGGGGAGGCGGCAGCGCCGGGGGAGAGGGGGGGGGACCGTGGGGGGGTGTCGGGGCTCGGCGCGCGCACGCGGGGCTCGGCCCCGCTCGGATCGGCTCCAGCACAACATACCCCCCACACACCCCGCAATCCCCATCCCCATTCCCCTCCTTCCCCCCTCGCCGGGCGCAAAGTTCCGCTGGGGGCAGCCGGCACCTCCCCATCCCCGCCGCCGCTATCAGCCATCGAGCGGCTCGTTAAGGAAATGCAGGTGAGCGGGATGGGGGAGCGGCGGGGAGCGCCGCCCGCCTGCGGCCCCGGCACCGAGCGCTGAGCCAGCCCCGGCCAACGCCGCTCCACCGCACCCCCGCCCCGCAGGCGCGCACCCCAGCCCTCCTCCTCCTCCTCCCCGTCCCCCTCCCCCTCCTCCTCCTCCTCCCCCCTCCCGGCCTCGCTCGCTCGTTCCCTCCCTCCTTCTCTCTCTCTCGTTTCTCTCTGCCGGCCTCATCGGAGAGAGTTGCAGGTACCTTTCCTCTCCCCTCCCCTCCAGCCCCTCCCCAGCGAATTTTAAGGTGCGGGAGCCTCGGAAGGCTTTTGTTTTTTTAATCACTGGTAAAAAAAGAAACAAAACAATAACAATAATAATAATAATAATAAAAAAAAATCCTTCGGAAGGATGACTCTTTGGGAAGAGTCTACTCTGAAAGCAGGGATGCCCCCGAGGAGCTAGCGGCAGCGGCGCTGGATCCCACTAAAACAGAACTGCCTGATGTGGCATGTGCTTCTCTCTCTTTGCAGTTCTTCTGGGCCTGTGTGGACTAGGGGCACAACGCGGCGCTTGACTGGCAGGAGGGGAAAGCAGAGACTCCTTCAGGTTTCCAAAGAGGTCCGAGCGGGCTGCATTAGTAAGTGAATACACTGTGCTTGGTTTCTGTCCCTGTGTTCTGCTCCTCCAGACCTTTTCTTAGCACGCAAACACACACGTCTTTATGTATGTATGCGTTTACTCGTGTATTTATGCTTTTAAGTCACACCTTTTTGATCGGAGAGGAACTTGACTATGGTAACTTGTACAGTTTTTAGTGGAGAAAAGTGCGTTAAGTTGTTTGCCCCTCTTTTATGAGAAAAGAAAATTGCAGGTGAATACTTGTGTAAAGAAAACTGAGCGTGTCAAGTATTGTGTAATGTCTACCTTAGTCTGAGTGTAGGTATGTAGTTGTTACAGACAAAATCCAAAAAAAGAGGTATTCTCTCGGGAGGAGTGAACAGTGCGATGTGACCTGCTAAATAATGCCTGGTGACGGGGCATTAATTTTAGTATTAAATGTATTATAAATACTGAGTGTTTTTCCTCTACATTCAACTGTAAGCAATTTTTAGATGTTAGATTTTTAATTAAGTGTTATATAGGTAAAGTGTATATACATGTTTCTTTGTGTTAATGAGGGTGACTTGTCCAGATAAGTGCTTTGCTTTCTAAGTGCTTTTATTGGGACATAATCAAAAGTACAGATGGCACTTTTTAAAATAGGTGTTGGAAGATCTAGGGGAAGCAAAAAAGATAAAACTCGTGTAAGAGTGCTTCATGAACAGTAGAATTGAAATTTGCTGGCTAAGACTTGACTGAAGGTACAAAGATCAAATAAAGGTATGTCATGAAGACTGCTGTTCAGTGGTGTCTGGCACTGAATATGTCTGGGAAGGAGAACTTTTGCAGGCATTATTTCTCTTGGGACAGTGGACTCATTATCGACATTTGCTGCATCTCTAGTAAAGAAAACAGCTGGTACTTGTAATTGAGGGTTAACAATTTCCTAGGTAGAATAAAGAAATAGCAATGAAAAGTACATAAATGAAAATATTTATTTGCTCATATCTAAATAAAACCTCTGTGTTATGTCAGTAGAAATATAGTTGAGTCAGATGTTTTGAACATACTGAAAGGAATCAATAGCATTTCAGCATTTTTTCTCTGTTCCTGCCAAATGGACTTGGATTTAAATTCCTGTGTTACTGTATTTATTGTAGGGACAATATGGAATTGACTTTGAATAAACTAAACTTGCTTCTTTAAAAATTATTGAAGAATTTGTGGTTTCTTACAGTAAAAAATTTGGAATAAATAGGTACTATAAATAAACTATACGCCTCAAATCTCTTATGTGCTGTGTTTTTACTGTTCACCTAATCAGAATTAACTTGTGTCATGAGAAACTGTTTAACATACGTTTACAAGTGCATTTTATTAGGCATCTCGGTGTGAAATGAATGATGCATTTTCAGATGTAATTCAAAATCAGTCACAACTCATAGATGTCACAGAATGGAAGTTTATTAGGGTTAAAGTAAATGCTTTTTTTTGCGAAGTAAAGGAATTGGAACAAAATTTATTTAGGAAATTACTGTGACAGAAGCAGGAAAGGCTAAATCTGCAGTAAGCAGAAGGCTGACATTCAGAGTTGCTTTCAGGTATTCAATAATCCTAAAGCTAGCAGTAGTTACAAAGCACGGACAGCAAGTTCTGAGACAGTGATTCAGGGTGACTGTCATCTGCATCACAGTAGTCTTTGGGTAACTGACAGTAATATTTATGAAAGAAAAAATACCCACTGAACTTACAAACTTGAAACAAAGGATAAAAAATTGTCTTGTTTAGTAAGGAACCCTTCTGTTATTGCTTTAGTACCATGAATTTGTTTCAGTTAAAACAAAGCGTTTCTCCTTTTTTTTTGAATAGGTAACATTTAACATGGGTCAGATGCTTTGAGGCTGCACACAGAGAAGTTTATTACGTTAAGCTTTCTGTTCTTGTAACTGGTTCCAAGCATACAGAATGCAATGCTGAATGCCTAAAAAAAAAAAAAAATGACTATTTTTAGAACAAGAAAAAGGATTAAAATATATTTGACTAATCAAAAAGGAACTACATTGCTTACTTTAAGTTGAATCATAGCATGCTTAACAGCTTTATTAGTTTGGAGCATGCTACTCCTTATTTGGCATTTGGATTTTCTTTAAATCTAGGATGTGTCCTGGTAATACATTAGTATCTATATGAAAAATGACACTTTCTGCTCTAATTACTGCTTTCTCCTTAGAAAATTACCTGGGTCAAATACAGGGAAATAAGTTCGATGCGTGTTATATTTCAATACATATGTCTGTACACTCATGATTGTAATTGGTGATATAGCAGTATGTCAAATCAGGTCAATCTAATTCAGAAGAAACAACAAAAGACTTTAAAAAGTCCACTTGCTCTGAAGATATAAAGTTGGTAGAATAAAGTTGCATGTGTCAGCAGTTGTGTTTTATTATGCAATTGTTATTCACATCAGACAGTGCCCTGATGAAATATATAAGCAGTCTGTAGGGAATAAATGATGAATCCCTCTAACGTGTGCTTATTGTAGAACTTTTACTAATAAAAGTCAATGTATCTGCATTAGTTTGCAGTAGATAAAGTCAAATAGCACTGTCTATATTAATATTAATCACTTAGTATACTAGTGCACTACTAAACTTAGTGGAGATAAACTATGATGGAAAAATTATGACAGGCTATTCTTTGTTATGTGTGGCTTTACAAAAGAAACTGACAGTACACAAAAGGACATGATGCTTGATAGAAGAAAGTTGTTTGAGATGGTGGATATGATAACTATCAAATAATATAATGTAATCAGCTTGGTTTCTGTATCCTGTTTTAACAACTTATACATCAATAATAACTTATAAGTTTACAGATGCTAATTTTACAGGTTCTAAATACTACAGCAACTTGGGGAAACTGAGATATTATTTGCTGTATGGGAAAACTGACCAGTTCAGCGTTTTGGGAAAGGTTACTGATACTTTTAATCAGTCCAAAGCTTATTTACTGTGAAAACAGGCTGGTACCTGAATACCACATGTATTAAGTAAACCTAATTGATTTAGTATCACTTTGAAGACCTTGTAAGCAGCAAATGTTCTTGGCAGTAGCTATAAATTTAACAGAAGTACTTATACAGATGATCTGTTATTTAGGATTGGATTTTGGTATCTGTACTCGAGGAAAGCAGTTTTTTCCTTCATTTGGAGCCACAAGGATTCTAGGGAAACCAATTGGGAAGAAAGAAATGTTCAGATTATTATTTGATTTTTAAAAAAAAAAAAAAAATTTTAAAAGGCCATAGGACTATCTCAGATTCAGAAGTGTTTCGGGTGGAGAATGCCTATTTATGTATTTTTAATTTTTTTTTTGGCCCAGGTATAATAAAAGATCATTGGTACTAGAAGCTACCTAAAAATTTTTTATCTTATCCCTCATTCATGTAGACTTCCCACATTGCAGTTTTGCATCTTTAATCCTAACAGAAACTCTGATAGAGTTAATATGATGTTTCATGTTACTTTGACAACAGAATGACGAAAATAGGGTCACAAAGTATTGACAAGGAGTGCCTTTGGTCTATAATTTTTTGAACATATTTGACTGCAATCGAGAATATAAACTTTCTATAGTAAATAAGCAATAGGCTTGGATAAAATATTTCTCAAACAAGAATAATAATGAAGACTAAGAGAAAGAAATATGCGCACAAGATTAGGCAAAGGGAATGCATAATAGGAGGGGGGGTAAAATTCTCAGTGCTATTAGGTGCTGTGTGATTTTCAGTTCATCTCTTCTAATGGCTTCTTTAATAGGATTCAGTAGAAACAGTAACAGAAAATGTAGCGATAAATGAAAAATTACAGAGAAATTACTACTTTTATAGTTAATAAGAGCATCATCTTATTTTCATTTGCTGTCCATAGTTGCAGAAATGCTGCTGTTTCGCTTATATTTCCATTCTATTAAACATGCTTTATTAAGTAAATTATTGTGCAAGAAAATGATTTTTTTACATTTTGTGTTTCTTCACAGTCAACTTTATAACTACTAAAAAGTGGAGGGTTTGTCAGTGCATAAGCCTAATATGTAGTTAAATAAGATTTTAACTGAGTGGAGAATGCAGAACCTTGTTTATAAAATCGGTTTTATAAAATTTCTGTCAGCATTACAGTAAGATTTTTCAAAATAATAATACGTTTTAAACTCATACTGAATACAGGCATGCTTTTAAATGCCTTTAAAGTTGTTTGGAGTACTACTACACTTTCCAGATTATGCACTTACATTGTGCTGAAACGTAAAATGAAGCTTTTAGAGCTGTTTTTGGAGAAAGATTTCTTGACATGTATTTTTGCAGTATGAAGAAGGCTCGGAATAGTCCAATGATTTTTTTTTCTAAGAATGCTGTGTGGAAATTGCTCGAGCTGTAAGCAACATTAGCTCATGTACATAATAGTTAATAGATACATATTGCACACCTATTCCTCTGCTTTGTCTAAACACTGAGTCTATAAAAAGCATTCTCTAGGGCAGGAAACCCTAGGTTTTATCTCATATTGCTGTGAAGAGCTGGAAGGGTATTTAAGCCAAATTCTTCAGTATGTCTCAGGATGGCTTTTTGAAAGGTAAGGCGGACGTTTTGATCCTTATGGTACACATTGCTTTTCTCATGAGTTAAGAAAGCAAGAGCTGCATGAGATAGTCCTCAAGAAATCACACTTTTCTCCAGGCTACTGCTCTTCACTTGGCTTTAGATTATCTAGCTCATTTTCAAAGTGTGTGTAACACAGCCCAGCACTGAAATGTTAAACATTTACAGTGGAAAGATGGGTTGGAGAGGAAACTGTTTCAGGAAGGGTTATTAACTGGTCTGTAAATACGAGGACTCATGATTTTATAGGATATGGGACTACATAGCTATTCTAGTTATTGCTGAAACTGTGTGAATAAGGTAAACTCATATTTCCAAAGTGTACAAGCAACCTCCGGGCTGGTGTGCTGCTCATGGGTGAAAGCAATTGCTTTATGATGATTGATTTAAGGTGAGCAACCTGAATAAAGGTCCTCTGGTGGCCGCAGGTTGGAAGTGTACACCAGCGAGTGTTTCGGGAGCTTTAATTCCTAAAGTGACTGCAGCCGAAGTAACTGCATAAGGACGATTGCATCTACTGTGGTCTGGAAATAAAGTGATTTTTAGACTCTGATGCAGCAGTGTAATAGTCAGTGTGGGAGTAGTGAGCCAAAGTAACTTTGCTCTAGCATTGACACATTATCTCACTCCTTTCACTCCCTTGCACTCCTGACTTGTATTCTTCCTTGTGGTGCAAGACACAGTCTCAGCTGGCCCTATACTATATAGGGCAGCATCTAAAGTAGTTAATACTCAGCTCCGTATTCTCTTCAGTCTGCTCGCTGTCTTAGCCAAAAGTGGTTTTCTTGTGTATTTAGAAAAAAAATGGTCTTCTACATTGTAACTAGATCTAATGTATCATATCAATTTGAGTTTAAAGATTTTTTTATTTTCTTTTCCATACATGAGTTAAATATAAAGATTTACAATAAAGTTTGTAAGTCTACACTGAAGGACTTAATTTTACACTTTAAGTCTGGTTTTGTGTTCACTTTCTGATGAAGTACAACGTTTAATACCTGCATATGAGGGTAAGGGTGAACAGTGTTGTATCTTGAGTGTCTACAGGATTGCTGGCTGAATTGATGTGTATTGGATAGGAGGACCTAAGAATATCCATCATCAATTTAAAAATGACAAAAAAAATCCTGTAGGATAGTACATCAACTCAGTCTTGAAAGATTTACATTGAAAGGAACGTGCTCTGACGTAATTTTAGGCAAAATGCAATAGCAACATCAGTTCTTAATGAAAGGTATTCAAAGAGGAGGGGCAACAGTGAGGTTGCCAAATGGCATCCTTAGACTTTTTTAGAGGGCCAGAAAACCAAAAGGAGTGCTGTCTTCATCAGAAATTGTAATAGCATAATGAAATTGTAATTGATACTTCTCCTCATCTAGGTTTTCCTTAAGGAAGTGTGTAGGCTTTTTGCTGTGAATTATTGCGGGGTTTGACCAAACCAGAAAAATTTTGTCATGCTCATGCATGAGTAGTACAAATCAACTTCTTAACTGTCAGTATAGCTAGGATATTAGAGTTCATACCATAAGAAGTCAGACTTGAAATCTGCTTTGAGTACTGTAAAAATCTTGTAGGAGGAGGAATGTGCTGAAATATCCTACATATGCTAGAAGAAGCATTTGAGGAATATATGAACTTTTCCCTTTATGAAGAAATTTAGTTAACATTTTTATACTTCTGTAATTCTTTGCAAATCTGCAGGTATGGTTAAATAATTTCAAATAATATATTGTAACCTGTAATATGATTTGTGTGGCTGCCATTCATAGAAAAATTCCTGATGAAAAGGTGTATTAATAATTGGTATTCCTTCACAAATGGAACTATCCCCAGAAAAGCATGACATTATTTTCAAATTTGATATTAGTATGTTTGGGCTGGCATCATTAATGTACCAGCGGGAGAACTGAAAAAAAAGCAAAAAGAAAAATAAAAAAGAACTGGTGCATTAATGGAGTGATAACCTACATTCTCCTTTGGATAATTTAGCCACTTCTTCAGTTTTAAGTGCTATTGCTCTGCAAAGGTGTCTTTTCGCCATGTGATTAAAAGATACTCTAATGGCTTTTTCACACAATTAAGTTGGGTTTTTCTTGTTGTTTTTTGTTTTAAGAATATTGGGCAGCTAGACTTGAAAAACTGCACAAATGTGTTTGCCTGATTTTACAGAGCATAGGCTTTGAAATGGGCCATATGGTTGATTTGACTCCTCTTTCCCCCTGTGAACCCAGTGTGCTCTGACAATTCAGTGAAGTGAAGATCACCTGGCAAGGCTGGAAATTCTTTTGTGAGATGTCTTAGCTAGGAAGTGTGAAATGGACTGTTTGAGTGGCCAAAAGGTCACCAAACCTGGGTAGCCAACTACTGTTAACCATGCTTCCTATATCCATGATACAGTCTTCTACAAAATCAATTTATTCAGTGAGAACTGAGTCAGCAGCATCCAATAGGTGTTATTTGGAAGAATTTCTTCTCCAATTTTAAAACAAAGTGCAGTTTGCTTCCTGTGCAGTTTGGTTTTAATTTTCCATTCTAATGGAAGTATGAAAAAGGATGCAAAGTAGTCCCAAAGTTGTGTTAGCTACCAGAAGCCATTGAGTGGAGTAAGGTGGTCAAGAAGTGTGTTTTGGGGTTGGTTTATTTGCTTTTGGCTCTGTTTTGGTTTTTTGTTGTTGTTTTTTTTTTTCTTTTTTTCCTGGGCAGTCTAATAAAAACTGTTCTAGAATACTTTCCTGAGCAGCTTCCATATAGGTTGTGATTGTCTGCCAACTTCATCAGAATGCATGATTTCTCTTATTTTAAAATATCTTTCCTTTGAGACTCCTCCTATAGGTTATTTGTTTTCTGTGCTAGTAGTGTTAGAGAACAGTAATGTTTGTGTTTGACACAACAGTAGTAAGTTGCATTGGAGTATCTGTTTTTCCTCCTCAACCACAACTGTCAGGGGTTTCTATAGGTCTGGAAATGGAGGTCTCAAGCTATTCCTATTATTATATTCTTTATAGGATCGTAAAGTAGAAAGTATCCAAATACATTTGTGCTCAGAGTAGTCTCTTTTTTCTCAACATGGAGGCCAGCCTTTCTGAACCTTTCCTTTTTTATTCTCTTTTTTTTTTTATACTCTTCCTCTGCAGAAGGCAGGACCATAGTTAAAATGTCTGATTATTTTGCAGTTAGCTCATAACTTAGGTTCCTGTTCCTTCCCACTGATCATGGGGATAGTGACACTTTCTCCTTGGGCAAGAATTCACTTTAAGTAGAGTGATGTCCTTAACTTCTTTATTTACTTTTTTGTAGAATTGACGAGAAAGAGAGCACTCCAGTATATGTAATGTCAGATATTTCATAATTAGGGTGAGAAGTTAAGAAGGAACTGACAGTGTTCTGCTGGAGTTATGGAATTAGTTTAATATACAGTTGTGAATATTGGGGTAAGTTAGTTGTATGAGTATATTTTGACAAGACTCAAGTGCAGTTATACAGGTTTCATCTTCTGCCTGCCACACCCTTGGTTGGCTTGAGAATCTAAAGGGGGGCGTAGAAGGAAGCCCATGAATATTCTTATCTATTCAGTATTCTGTTGATTTTATTGATCATCAGTGCTGAATAAATTAAAGAAAGTATGAACTGTAACATTTATTTCAACATTTCTTGGTTACTTAAATAAGGTTTTGTTAAAAAAAAAAAGATTGTAGTGCATGTTCCATCATATATTTAAAAAAGGAAGTTGTTAGAAGATACATGAGGAGAAAAGAAAAATGAGGAAAGTAAAGATAGAAAATGGATAGGTAATGGGAATGGAAGATATCCTTAACAATTAATGGAGTCCTGTGATTCAGGTTTCTAGTGCAGCATCTGGTCGTTTAATCACTGGGAATGAGATTTACTTGCTTTAACTATTGCTGACTCATGCCTTTTTAGAAGACCTGAGATATCTGCTGAGCCCCAGGCTAATGTATCCTTGTACCATATGTGCCAGTCCCTTACAGTTATTTCATAATACTGAGAACATATATAATAGCACATTTATCTATGTTTTGGATTATGAATTGTGTATGTCTGTATTCTGATTAGTATCTGGAACTTTGCCTTTCCTTCTTGCCTTTCCCAAAGGCAAGGATTTTTTCATGTTATGCTAATTATAACTGAAGCTAACAGAGAAAGCTCCCTTAATCAACACTTGTGCTTAACGATCAGCATAATTAGATTAATTATAGTTTGGAGACATCCTAGAAATCCTGTCATGCATGTATGTATCTATGTGTGTTGGAAGTGGCATCATCATTCTCTTCACATTCTGAAACATGCTTATCTAATGTTATTTTGTTTATTTTCTTTTCATTTTTCCCCTTGTCATAGATGATACACATACTGATGAAGTCCTAAAGCTATGAGCTGTACTCCATCCACAGAATCAACGCGTATGCTTTCCTCCTCTGGCACTTAGCTGGTGCCTCTGAGTAAAGGCAAAGGGGCACTGAAAAAGTGATGAACTGTGTAATGTCACACTGTGTTTTTGTAATTTGCTGCTTTGGTGGGTCACCTTTTTCTGTTTCTTGGAGAGGAGAGATGGACCTAGGGATCTCTGTAATAGTATTATCCGAGGTGAGGTGTGTTTCCTGTTTTATTGGTATCTTGACCATTATGCAACCAGTAAAAATTACTGGCAGTAGTATTTTTTTCTGAGGTCAAGGCTATTGATTTTGGCGTATAAGCAAAGCCAATATAAATCTTACAGTCATAATTCTATTTTGATTTAACTTTTAACATTGTTTATTTTGGACCAAAAGTTTGAGGTACATGAATATGCATTTACTGAAGTTGTTTGGATATGATGTTCATTAAATGATTGTTTCAAAAGACATTCTAAGTGTTCTGCTTGATAAAGAATATTGGAAATAGCATGTATGAGAGACTACTCTTACAGATGGATATCTGTAACTTATCTATCGAGGTTTTAGAAATGCAAGAGAATAGATTTTGTTTGTGATCTGGGAACATTTTCTGTAAAGAGAAGATGAAGTCATCTTCAAATGTCATCCTGGTAATCACAAAGAATAGAGCAGTTTGCTAGGCAAAATAAAAGGATGTAAGAAAACCTTATTCTATATGGTTTCATCTAATTTTATTAATATATGTGGCCCTAAGCAATATTCCATTTCTGCAGGATGGTAACCCAGCTCATGCAAACGGTACACCTGTTTGTGATGTTCCACTGGCTGTCAGTTTTCCCAAGTTAGTGAAATTTAATAAAACATAAAATAAATTGTGCTGAGTTTAGATTTTCATAGCCTAACCTCACTCTCTAAAAATAGTGTCGTATCACTTGTTGTCATTTGTGTCTGAATCATATCAAAGTAGTAATCCAGGTGGAACTTGGGGGATAATAAATGATAATAATAACACTTATGGAGATGCCTTATGATTGAGAGAGCTTGAGACTGTGTTTTAAGTTCAGAGATTTGTACAAAAAAAAAAAAAAAAGGGAAAAGAGTGAACAATGTAGTGTTTCTTTCTTTGACTGCTGTGCTATTAAGTTGTTTTAGCAGCGTTAGATAGGAACTAAGATGGGAAGGCTACCTTGCAGAACATTCTGTCACTTCTCTGCAGTAGTAATTCTCCTTATCTGTAGCATCAAATCTCACTATTACCTAAAAATACCATTTTTAAAATCAGTTTTCACATAAACAGATATAGTAATTTTCAAAGAGTTGTTATGTGATAGTGTCTAACAATGATCTGAGGTTATTTCATTAAAGTTTCTTTGAGTGAGAAGCATTGCAGCTTGAATTCTGGTGCAGTGTGATGGTTTTGAATTTTTGGGGAGTAGTGAGGGAGAGGGTGTTTTGGTACACTTAAAGCAGGAGATGGCATGCTTGTGAAACATTTTATGTTTTATTAGGAAGCTCGTTCTTAATAATGCTGTCTAAAATGTTGAATTAGTTAATACTGCATGCACTTAAAAGGTTTTAAGCTTTGTTTATGTCAGCAGAGGATGAATTGAGGAGAGAACCAGCACTACTGTACTGTTTGTGTACTGCTTCACTTAAGAAGGTAGAGGCGTGCATTTCCTCTGTAGTCAAGAAGAATTTTATATGGAAAAAGAACACGTTGACTATGCATGTCCATCCCTTTCTGCTGCTTGTCTTTACAAGAAGAGAGCTGCAGCTTCTTTAGAGGTCAGGAATAAGCAGTCAGAGGAACCAGAGCTTATCCAGAGTCCACATTGGTCTCCCTTCCGAGGGATCAGTGGCTACTTGATGGGGGCAAATGTGTGCTGTGTTCCTTGGTGGTGGCTACAGTGGAGTAAAGTGCCCCAAGAATTTGTGCTAAGAACACAGGTGAAAAAATGCCTCTTCACTGTGGAAATTTTGAAATATGGTGATCATTTGACTAAAAGTGTTTGTAACTATTCAGGCAGAACGAAGCATATCTTGGTGAAAATTTGTGAAGGCTATCTTTTTCAGCTTATTATCTTGCCTCCAGTCAAAGTTGGTAATGAGGTGGTAAGTAACTCAGAGAGTTTCCTTCTCCTCAAATTTGAGAAGAGCAAACCAGTTAAAGAATTAAGAGTGAATCTGCATACTTTTTTCTGTAATGCATATTTAAAGTGAGTGTTGATTTTTTTTTTCTCTTGGTATGCTTATACAGAAATACCTTTCATATTTCTGTCCACATGTAAAACACATTCCCATTGTAATACGTAAATAGAAAAAGATGACAGATACGCATAATTTGATTTTTATCTGGTTAGGTCCTATAGGAATGAGGACTAGTAATGTCTGAATATGTGTCTATTCCTTGTTACAGAAAAACAATAAAATCAAGTGTGACACATTTGTTCAGACATCTGGAACAGTAGTTGAAGTGTTAATTGGATTGCATTTCCTTGAACATCTCTTCTTAATCCCTGCAGCCCTTTGCTTGCCCACAGAGGAACTACTATGTGGTTAAAGTTGTGAATAAGAAAAAAGGAGTAGTAAGGATTGGGCAGTTCTATGAAGCAAAGATATCCACTCAAGATAAGAGTAGAGCTGCTAGACTGTTTTACTGCTTCTAACAAGTATCAGTTTGTGCCTACTATCAGTAAAGATTTAACAATGAAGGCAGTGGACAGGAACCTGGAGGAAAGTAAATGATTTTTTCCCCTCCTTTCTGTCATCAACAGTGAAGCCTTTGTCTAATCTTTTAACGTGGTAGTTACAGCAGGCTTTTTTTTTTTCCTTCTTAGAAATTTTGCAATTTATTTTAAGCTGTAGATTGATTATAAAACATGGTATATCTCAGTGGCTACAGACAAATCATATTCTCAAAACTGCATTGAAAAAGGAAGTAATTGTAATACAAACCATAAGTAAATTAAAGGGGAAAGAGAGTATTTTTCCCCAGAATATTAAATTGGAGTGTTAATTCAATTGTATATCTTTTTTAGAGTAACTCCTGTAAGTTGAGATGCAATTATCCTTGCTACTTACCTTCATCAGAACACAACATTCCCATCATTAGTGTTAGAAATAATGACAATACCAACGATATCTTTGTAATTCCAGAGATGCATATTCCAGTCTGAAAGTATTCAGGCCTTTCCAGTAAGTATATATTATGTACTGATTTGCTATTTTTTTATTTTCTTCTGGTGATAAGTAGTTATTTTTTGTTGTAGAAGGCCGTTAACACTCTTTTTATATATACTTCCCAGGAAAGACTAACACATAGCCCGTTCCTCTTCCCTCTAGTGCTATGCAAGTGTTGTAAAGATTTTAAAAAATGCTAATTAAAACATGTGTGCTAGAAACATACACATCATTATTAAATACAGCAATATGAACTAATTAATTTCATTGTGATACATTACACAAATTGTGCAGTGGCAAGCACAGATGATATATGAAGTAAAAAGAGGCAGCAATACTCAGGTTATAGGCTACTATTGCATATGCAAATACCAGTCTTACAGAATAACAGTGTCTGCATTAATCATAGGACAACTGGTGTTGTTAAAGCATCGCTAGCTTTTTATTGTGCTTCTTTTGTGAAGTTCATCACCAACAAGCAAACGTTAAGTAGTCAAAGTTTACACAGTTTGAGTGATTCCCTCTTCTTCACAAGAACGTGGTGTATGTATGAAGTTGGTAAACACAAACAGCAAAATCTACCTACTGCAGAAGTTGCTATTCAAAACATTTTAAAAATAAAATCTGCCATTTTTTTATAGTTCTTGATAATGGCAGTATGGTTGTAGGTATGTTGCAAATTGCAGACTGTTTTGTTTTCTGTCAGCATTTCAAATTACTCCAAACTCTTTTTTCTGGCATACTAATATATGCTTAGTTATTGATGATGTTTCTTAAAAAAGGAAGGCTTTTCTTGTTTTATACTTAGTTAAGCAAAAGTATTGAAAAGTTTACCATAGGTAACTACTCTTACAGAAACTTAATGAATATAGGTGACCCTCTATGTTTGGTCTTAAGTGCTGTAGGACAGAGTATCCTACTTTGCTAGTTTGGGCTGAAGCAGAACATTGTTGTCTGACTTCTCAGCCTGGTAGACATTCCCAAGGTAATGGGCTATTGGTGTCTAGAGACAGCACTGCTCATACCTATTCCTCTGTGTTAGGACCCATTTCCGAACAACCTGCTTGGTAGGACTGGGTGGGGGTTAGTTTTCTTTTGTATATCAGCATTCATGAGTGATGTCAAATCATACCAGGGGTATACTCAAAATTCTGATATTTACTTTGAACATACTCAAAGTTACAGCTTATTGCTCTAACTCAAAGTTGCAATTTAGATTCCAATCTGTGTTTTGAACACAGTCAAAACAAGGGCAGTTAACAGCAACAGTCTTTTACTTTTGGCTTGGTTAACTTACAGCACGAACTTGGATACAATCAAATTCACCCAAAAGTGCCATGGAAAGCAAAAGGTGAGGTAGAGTAAGGAGAGAATAAGGAAGAGACCCTGCACAGTCAGGGTACTTGAGTTTGCAGGTATAGGACCTTGCACTTGCCCTTCTTGAACCTCATGAGTTTTGCACAGGCCCACTTCTCAAGCCTGTCCACATCCCTCTGGATGGTTTCACTTCCCTTCGTTGTGTCAACTGCACCACACAGCTTTCTGTCATTGGAAAACATGCGGAGGGTGCTACCAGTCTCACTATCCATACCTCAAACAAAATATTAAATAACAGTGGTCCTGATACTAACCCCTGCGGAGCAATGGTCGTCACCAGTTTCAGCATGGACATTGAGCCATTGACCATAACTCTCAGTACAACCATCCAGCCAATTCCTTATCCACCTAGTGGTCCATCCATCAGATCCATGTCTCTTTAATTTAGAGACAAGAACGTAATGTGGGACTGTGTTGGATGCTTAGCACAGTCAAGGTAAATAATGTCAGTTACACTTCTGGTATGCATCTATGTTGTAACCTCATCGAAGAAGGACACCAAATTGTTGAGGCATCATCTACCGATAGTTAAGCCATATTGGATGTCTGTTCCTTATTTTGAACATGCCTCAGCAGAGTTACCAGGAGTATCTACTTCATGATCTTGCTGGACACAGAGCTGAGACTGACCAGCCTGTAGTTCCCTGGGACTTACTTTTTACATCTTTGAATAAGTAGGGACTATGTTTTCCCTCTTTCAGTCAGTGGGAACTTTACCAAACTGCTAAGACTTTGTGTATATGATGGATAGCGACTTAGCATCTTCACCTGTCAGTTCCCTCTAGATCCACAGATGCATCTCATCAGTTCTTACGGACTTCTGTACATTCAGCTTCCTTGAACTTGAACTTGATCTTCTACAGTGGGTGGTTCTTCTTTATCCTAGTCCCTGCCCATGCCTTCTGCCACTTGAGTAGTGTGGTTTGAAGCCCTGCCAGTGGAGACTGAGACAAAAAAATTCTTTGAGTGCCTCAGCCTTCTGTATAACCAGGTCTCCTGTTTCCTTCCAGAGAGGACCCACATTCTCTGTAGTCTTTGTTTTATCACTGACATACCTATAGAAACTTTTCTTGTTGGCCTCGATGTCCTTGGACAGATTTAATTCTGTCAGAGTTCTAACTTTCCTAACCTGATCCCTGGCTGCTCAGACAATTTCTCTGTATTCCTTGCAGGCTGCCTGTTCTTGCTTCCACACTCTGTGGGCTTCCTTTTTGTGTTTAATTTGTCCAGGAGTTTCTTGTTCATCCATGCCAGCCTTCTGGCATTTTTGCCTGACTTTGTCTTTCTTAGGAAAGTTTGGAGGATGTGATCCCTGAATATTAACCAGTTTCCTTGTACCCCTCTCCCCTGCAGAGTTTCATCCCTCACTCTTCAACCAAGCAGTTCCCTGAAGAGGCTGGAATCTGCTCTCCTGAAGTCCAGGATAATGAATTTGTTGCACACTCTTCTTGCTGCCCTAGGAATCTTGAACTCCACCATTTCATGGTCACTGCAGCTGGGATTTCCATTGAAATTCACATTCTCCCCCTGAGCCCTTCTTTGTCGGTGAGGACAAGATCTAGCATGATATCTCTCCTTTTTGGCTCTAATGTCACTTGGAGAAGGAAGGATCGTCATTTACTCCAGGAACCTTCTGGACTGCTTATGCCCTGCTGTTTTGTCTCTCCAACAGGTATTGGAGAGGCTGAAGTCCTTCATGACGTCCAGGGCTTGTGAATGCAAGGCTCTGCCTGTCTGTCACTTTTCCTGGTCTGATGGCCTGTAGCAGAACCCCACTATAATGTCACCCAATCATGCCCTCCCTTTAATCCTTACACAGCTCTCAGTTGGCTGCATCCCCAAATGCAGCTTCAAGCACTCCAGCTAGTCATGGACATAGAAAGCAATGCCCCCAACTCATTTGCCCTGCCTGTCCTTAAAGAGACTATATCCCTCCATTCCACTACTGCAACCAGAGGATCCATCCCACCTTGCCTCTACAATGCTGATGAGGTCATAGCCATGCAGGCATGTGCCCAACTCTTAACTCCTTTTTTATTTATGTCTTTGAGGCACTTAAGTTGGACACTCAGTAAAAGTGACTTACTGGCTGAAAATTCTCTGTGTCACTCCTCTGACTTGGTTCTGCTGACCTGTGATCCTTCTTCAGGCTCTTTGTATCTATTGCTGGCACTGTCATCAAACTGGTAGGTGTGGGATGGACTGAAATCCCATCCCCTGGTGGCTTTAATTTAAAGCCCTTTTCACTGGCCTGGCAAGCCTATGACCAAAGATGCTCACTCCTGTTCTCTGACAGATGGACCTCATCAACCCCAAGTATACTAGGTTTCTCGAAGCAAGTCGTGGAACCAGTCCTGTAGCCATTTGTTGATCTGTCAGACTTGAGTGACCTTTTTAAACCCCATCTCTTTTACTGGGAGGATTAATGAAAAAACTACCTGCTTTTCAGAGTCCATTACCATAGGTCCCAGGGCTCTGTAATCCCTCTTGATACTCCTCAGACTGCTTCTGCCTGCATCTCTCATGCCCATGTGAAACAACAGCAGTGGATGGTGGTCAGTGGGCTTGGTAACCTCTTGGTGATGTTTCAACAATAAGTGGTATGTTTTAATATAAACTTCATAATCTGCAAAACATGTTTCAGCTACCATAGTATTAAATGAGCGTATACATTCTCAGAAATTTGCATGTGTACTGAAGCTAATGCTCCATTCTGCAGCAAAGTTCAAGTAGTCTAAGATTTATTATTTATTTATTCTTTCAGAGGAGGAACTAGCACAATAAACACTATTATATAGGTGACAAATCAGAGAACTTAGTTTTGTTTGTTGTAACTGTGTAATCCATGCAACTGGCTATGTGTAATTATTGTGAAACTGCTATAAAATATAACTTAATTTAAAGGAATTCTTTAAAGCTGTATATATAGTCTGAAAATTCTCAGAAGTGTACTGGGAAGTGGCTGTAGAAAGAAGTTTCCACTTATCCTATCCTCTCTGCATTCTGTTATTGTTTTACTGCTACAAATACTGGTGCATGAGAATATCTGAACTCCAAATACTAGGGAAGAGTCACAAAAATAAAAAAAGCAAAACAATGAATATAAGAGGTAACTACAAAAAACTATGTGGGTACCTTTAGGTTCATGTCTTTATCCAGTCCATTTACTGCCTGTGGGTAAAAGCATGAGAATATACAAAAGGGAAAATCTGTTCTGTTGGAATAAAAAAATGTGATACAAACTTATGCATCAGAAACTACTTATAGGGGAAGAAGCTAAATTTCAGATGTACTATTAAATACATTAAGTCATTCCCTTTGACTTACAAAACCACCAAGGAGGGTGAAAAGAGAATGATAGAAACTACCACTGAAGGGGAATAAAGCATTCTTGGACATACTGCCTCATCAGCTCAGTTTTAGAGTGGCCATAAAAAAAGGACAACCTTAATTATGGAAACTGCTACTAAAAAACTCATATAATGTTTGAATAGGATAACAGTTCCTCCTACAGGCTTAATTTTAGTGATTAGTAGCTGGCTTAATAATGTCTCCTGTAGTCTCAATTTCCTGCCTAGAAATCCTGCTTGTGGAGAAGAGTGAAAATTTTTTCTGGTAACCTGGTCAGTGGGGAAAGGCTAGGTTTTGCAGTTCCTGGATCTATGTCATAAAGCACACTGGCTGCTCTTCAAATACAGAGACTGTGAAATCAAAACAATTTAAGTAGCTCTTGGGCTTTGTGCTCAGCGGAAATGAGTACTGAGTCCCAGGTCATCCTGCTAATGAAAAAAAAGTTCAGTGATTCTACATTATAATTAGATTCTTGGAAATGTGTTTGGATTACAATTAGGGACACAAATAAATGACATTTTTTTTCTGTCAAAACAGATAAAATATTGCTAAATAACACATATTTTATATACCACATATACCACCTATTTAAACAGAATATTTAGTCCTTTTTTATGAGCCAGTTTTTGTTACATGAGCCAGTGTCATGCAACCCAACAGCAATTCAGTTTAAGGTCTCGTTTTAGGCACTAGTCATTTGTATGGAACACCAAAGTATATTGTAGACATTTAGAAGGGAGGCTGCCTATTCAGAAACTTGTCACTTTTACAGTAAGACTCTGAGAAGAATTATTTACTATTATGTGTTTCAGACTGTTAAAACTGCAAAACTTTCAGATTACTTGAGACACCTTTGTAATAAAGCACCAGTGTTCTAGTTCCAACCACATTTAATTCTAGCATGAAAAATCCTGTTGACTTCAATGACAGTCACATGGAACTTAGAAAAACAAAGATGATAAAAAGGTGATGCTTAGTTTTTTTGTTTGTTTGTTTGTTTCTTAGTTTGCTCCATTATTTCTCATTCTTTGAAGGCTATTTATTTGCACTTATAGTACCTGGTTTTAACTTTTCCTGTCAAAATGCCTTTTTTAGAGAAGATAATTTTATTGAACTTTGAAAAAATCACTTAACCTATTACAGGTATTAGTCTTACGCATTAATTTTTAATTAGCAATTACATTGGCTCATAGTTTAGAAATCCAATTATTCAATTAACTTATATATAGTAATTAGTGTGTTAATTAAGATTTTAGTTTAAGTTGAAGTTCCTATACTTGTCTTCAAAGATAACTATTTTTTTTTTGAACTGGAGAACATGATTTGGATTTGTGTTTTTTTCCTGTTGAACCTGACATATGGTTATAATTATAAATTATGAAAACCAGTGTTATTTAAGTAATTAAGCCAAGCTGTTCTGAGACATTGAAAGAGAAATCTACACACTGTTTTTTCCTTGTCAGTGTAGAAGTAAAATCTTTATATATTTACCTAACTTAAGTGCAAATGTTAAAGTAAGGAAATAGCCTTTTTCTTTTAATCTGGTGACATTGAAATTGTTCTTCAAAATAAAGTTTATCTTTCAGTAGGGGGACATCAAACTATTGTATCACAGGCACATTGCTACTTTCCAAGACTTTTGAGTTGATGGAACATAGCTGATAATTCATTAGATGACAACCTGGTAGTGGTATTACCTTGTGGTACTATGTGTTCCATTCAGGCTTAGAAAATTGTGAGTAATTTATTCAATTTATGCTGTTAGTTGGTGAACTGAAATCAGGTATCAAATGGTTTGGGAAAAACAGCAGTAACAATACATGTCTGTCAATTTGAAAATGTTCCCTGATTGGAAAGAATCTAGTAACGAATAAGTAGTCTTGTGTTATGTCTTTCCCAAAGTAAACAATTATATATGGTAAGCATCTCTCTTAAATAAAGGGGGCAGTTATAGGATTCTATATGCAAGTCTACTTTATGGCTTATTTCTACTTAAAAATGTTATACTAACAAATAGAAAAGTAAAGATAAAGCAATACAATGCATAGTATTACTGATACAAATACCTGTTTGCACAGATGAGAGTGGTAGGGTTTGAATTATTTGGGGTTAAGGGGAGAAGTAGGTAACAAATTCAGCTGGAGAGAAGTCGTGTGTGTTTTTTTCTGGTTTTGTATTGTTTTTAGAAAGTGGTTGGTATTCAGGAGTGGTGTTTGACTGCTAAAATTGGACCCAAAAGATAATGATCTTGATGCATTTATATTCCATTGAAAATTACATCTGAGATCACTGTTGATATAATGATCCCCTAACTAGAGTATTCATTCCTGGTCAAAGTGTTGAGAATAAAAGAGTTGGAATTTTAGAGTTTCTGATGACACATTTATGTTACTCCTTTCATCCAAGAGAATCCCATCATAGGTAACAAACCGTATGCTTTGTTAACTTCAGTTAGAATGTGTTGTTTTTCAGAAATGAAGAAACAAATGTAACCTTGTTACATATGACGGACTTTTCAGAGTGTGTCTGAATTTATCTTCCCTTTGTTCATGTGTATGTAGGCATTTGAGAAGTACCAGGAATATGTTTGCTAGCAGAACAAAAATGGTAAAATAAGTTAAAAAAAGGAAAAAAAAATGCAAGCAAACATACTTGCAAACATACTGTCAAGAAACAGCTTTCTTTGTGCCTTCCTAGTGTGGAATACAAAATTATGTTCACTGTAAAATTTCAGAAGCTTGTTGTGTTGGTGGTAAACATTTCTTATGAAGCTACTACATCCAAATGTGAGTAGAGCCAGAATAGAATGGAAGACTGATGAGGAATACAACCAGTGGTCTTAATTGTGCAGTGACTTTCTGTTAATAGAGCATATTTCATTGTAACTAATTCTTTACATTTATAAATTAAAACAAGGTAGAATTCAAGATGCTACAAGTTAAATGAGTAAAGGAAAGCTGTATTGAAGTCCCTGTAGATAGTTCTTTCTGACGAAGAGTTGCTCAGAAAAATGAGATATATGAAGAAGAGTGGCTGATTAAACAAAAGACCATTTCACAATTGTGTGTGCATCTATGCATGTTTGAGGCAGAGCAGGTGTTCTCATAAGTGTGTTTCCCATTGCCCTCATCTGCATGTAGTGACAAACCCCTTCAGGTGTGCAATCATTTCTGTTTCTTACTGTTGTCTGACAAAGAAAAACAGTGAACAGTATATATTACTATGTGAATATTTTTCTCATCTGCATAGTTAGTTATGTGTTTGGTTTCTGCCACAGTCCAGACTTGGTGCAAGCCTTCAAGTGTACTGGAGCAGAAGATGAAAAACGTAAGAAAGTTGTATGTCCACAACATGTAAAATTTCTTGTTGTCTGTGACTTTTGTTCGTGGAATTCTATTGCTTAATTTCCACAAAAAAGGTGTTTCCAAACCAGTAGAGAGCTCGATTAAGCAAACTATATGAATCAAGTATGTGTAGTTTGATATGTAAATCCAGATCTATCTATCTGTCCCAGTGTCTGAAATTTTTGAGTTTTCTCATAGGCAACAGCAATTCTTCATTATCATTATTTTTTAATAACACCATTTGTTCCAGTTTTTATCTGTTCCTCCCCAACATGAATGAGAAAGAGCATACTGAAAACAAGACCTCACATAATCTCCATATAGCATTTATTCATTGTAAGAAAGGTAACAAGCAGGAGACCAGTTGAAAGTTGAGATTCCCCCTGCCCTCACTCTTGGCAAAAGAGGGAGAAGAAATAATGTAGGAGGATGATTTTTGTTTTCCGTTCCTCATTGGTTACGCTCAACATTTATAGTCTTATTAAAAGGACCTCCCTTGCCCACCTCCCCCCAACAGTAATATTTCTGAAGTTAGTCTGTTCGATTAAGTAGTTTGGTGTGCTACATCACTTCCTTCTCCTAATGCAAAACTTCAGGGCTTTTAATTTGTTTATTTCCAGATTTATTTCAAAATCTCACCTATAAAATTAAACTAGTTTTACTTTTTCTGTAATGATTAAGTGTGAAAAATATATTATTTTTAATGCTATGCTGAAAAGCTCACAGAATATTCAAAGAAGAGCTTGCCAGATGAGTTTGCAACTAACCTGCAGTTCTAAAAAAAATAAATTATTTTCTTATCTTGGTTTAAAATATTTAAAGGAATTTTCACCATCTTTCTGTTTTTCTGGGGGTTTAAGAGAGATCAACTTTCTTCTTTGGGTGCAGATCTATTAATAAAATGTTCCTGGTTATAATTTTTGTGTTCAGCTTTTATTACTTTACATTTGTCAAAATTAAATTTCAGTTTGTGTTTGTCAACCTGGTTACAGTGAAAATCAATTAATTTAAACTTGACTTACTACCTGCTAAGTGTACACTTTTAATCTGAATTTTATATTATCATCAAATTTAAAAAACTAAGTCATTTGTAAAAATTAAAAGCCATCAGAAGTCATAACAGAAATGACCATAGTAAAATCCTGCTAGATATTTCCCTGTTCAGTACTTCCATGTGTGAATACACCAGTTTTTTATAGTCTTAAATACATTTGAAAACACCTGAAGAAACCTGACTGGACTTATATAGAATCACAGAATCACCAGGTTGGAAGAGACCCACCAGATCATCCAGTCCAGCCATTCCTATCAAACACTAAACCATGTCCCTCAGGACCTCGTCCACCCGTGCCTTAAACACCTCCAGGGAAGGTGAATCAACCACCTCCCTGGGCAGCCTATTCCAATGCCCAATGACCCTCTGTGTGAAAAACCTCCTCCTAATCTCCAGCCTAAATCTTCCCTGGTGGAGCTTGAGGCCATTCCCTCTTGTCCTTTCCCCTGGCACTTGGGAGAAGAGCCCAGCTCCCTCCTTTCCACAACCTCCTTTCAGGTAGTTGTAGAGAGGAATGAGGTCTCAGCCTCCTTTCTCCAGACTAAACAACCCCAGCTCTCTCAGACGCTCCTCATAAGGCCTGTTCTCCAGCCCCTTCACCACCTTTGTCGCTCTTCTCTGGACTCACTTCAGGGCCTCAACATCCTTCTTGTGGTGAGGGGCCCAGAACTGAACACAGGATTCAAGAAGCGGTCTCACCAGTGTGGAGTACAGAGGGAGAATAATTTTCCTGGACCTGCTGGTCACACTGTTTCTGATTCAAGCCAGGATGCCATTGGCCTTTTTGGCCACCTGGGCACACTGCTGGCTCATGTTCAGTCGGCTGTCGACCAACACCCCCAGGTTCCTCTCCTCCTGGCTGCTTTCTAGACAGACTTCAACCAGTCTGTACCTCTGCAAATGTATAAAAGATATGTATGTGTGTGTGTGTATATATATATACATATTTATGTATAAAGATGGCAGAATTCTGATTTTTGAATGACTGACACATCCAATGCAATCTTGAGTTACTTCCTTTAGGACATGAATTTTATCGTATCTAAAGTTACTTAACATCTAAAACAAGTATTTTTAAAAAATATTTTTAATTATTTTTTAAGAAGTCAGTTTGTACAGAACAAGATTTTAATTTTTTGGTGGTTTTTTTTTCTAGCACATCATTGACTAAATTGATGGCATCTGCATTAGAGTCCTTCAAAAAAATTTCATGAACCTGAACAGCTAGAATTGCATATTTCAACAAGTATACAGAAAAGCTGAATAACGTTAATTGGAATCTCTGTATTTCTTTTCCTTCTTCAGTGAGTATTGTGGTACATTCAGCTTTCAGATTATTGTTTTGTCTGGTAGATTGGGTTCCTTTTAATTGTACATAGTTTTTATTGGGATTTTTTTCTATTCTTGCATACTTTAATATAACCTCTGTAAATCTACCTTATAGAGTATAATTATACTACTAGCACTTATAATACATGCATAATAGTATACTATTAATATGATCTAACAGTGCTTTATAGATCTCTCTTGATCTGTAGGTTAGACTCGGCTTGTCTTAATGCTTGAAATTTTCAAGCATCAAATCAGATCTTCACAAGAAAAAAAAAGTCTATGTTGTTCTTCAAGCTATTGGTTCCTCAGCTGCAGCAGATCATTATATAAAAAATGAAGTTTTGTGTGTAAAGTTAACCTGAACTCTGAAGTGTTTTGCTATGTAAGGCAGATTTGTTTTGCATGGCTTCTTAGAGACATCCTTTTTTTTTTTTTTAATTGTGGATACATAATAAAATAATGTCTTAGGAAATTAACTTTTTACCTTTTATTTTTCTTTAATTCAGTTTTGCAGTTGCTAATCTTTGCTTCTGCTGTCCTCCTGATGGTCCCCTGTTCCCGTTCTCCTGTGCTTCTTATTTTGGGAAGGAGAGCATCATTTCACCACCTTATGCACCCCAGAGACATTACATATTTGCTAGCAAAGTTTTCTTGTTAAATCAGATACATTATACCCATCCTTGAATATTCTGTGTGGACAAAAAAGGTGATGTCTTGTCTCTTCCCAGGTTAAAGATAGCAACCTGCCACATAACCTCAACTGAGGTGAATGACTGTGTTTAAGCAGTCTCAAATCTCACGCTTGTTTCTCATTACCAGCCTTATGGTAATATGAGACCCTCCGGATTACTATTTGTAGATTTTTTTACTGTCATATTTTGAGAGAGTTCCATATATTGAGTAGTAAAAAATCTGAATCTGACTGTCCCAGTTTGGCCTTCTGTTATAGGCAGTAAGGCTGTTCTGAGCTGTGTGACGTAATCTTTCATTTGAGGAGCACTAATTTTCTGAGTGTTAATCAGAGCATTGAGGAGGTAGAAGTGTTGCATTTCAGCTGCTGGGATTTAGTGGTGTTGCTTGTGGTGAGACTGTGTTGACAGGGATTATTCTCTTGTGTTAGGAGCTAGCACAGTGATTTGTTTTTGTCCTCAAAGTTCAGTTCAAGTGAAAGGGAGAAGTGAGACTCCCCACCCTCTCAAGATGTCTATTGTTAGCACAAAGTCTGTTCTGCATCAACAGCAGAATGACTCTAACCCCCAGCAAAGGAAGAAGTAGAAAATGGTTAAATTTGGGCTAAATTTTAAGTGTTGCATTTTATTTTTAAAAATACACCATTGATTTGTACACTTGAAGTAGTACTGGCCAAGAAGAATTGAATGTTTTTCCCCCTTAATAACGTGCCCATTATTTAGAGAGAGACTAAATGTAGCGATGGAAGCAATTGGACAACACAACAACGATCAATATAATCCCAGATGAAGATGTTTAGTTTGGGTTAACTGGCTGCCTTTATAGACCAAGCTCGCCAAATATTGATTGGTCGATTCTGCCCTAGTATCAAGCATTCATTGGTCACAGCCCAACCACATAACCATGTTGCCAGGTTGCACTTCCCGCCTCCAACAGCCAGCTTCCTCATTAACATAACACAACAGAGTCATTACCATGTTTTATAAACTCAAACATCGTAGCTAAAGCTTCCCCAACTCCACCCAGCCACAGTGCTTGGGCTGCTCATTGTATGTTGCCACCCATCAAGTAAAGCTCTGGCATTTTTAAAATTAAAAGAGTCTGGAATATAACTATCAGCTTCTCTGATGGAGTGGGTGTATTGGTGTACAATTTTACTGCACAGCAGAGGTAGCACTAGCTAAAAAAAAATAATAAAAATCCAAAGATCATGGAAGCATGCAAAATCTATCATCTAAATTATTGTATCAAACATATTTCCATAGTATTTGAGCCATAAAGAACCTAACCTTGATTCATCTTTTCTATAAAAAAGTCATGGTCATGTCTAGCTCTCTTTCACCAAAAAGATTTGTCAGTCCAATGAAGTATAAAATATTTGTATTGGGCCATTTTTAATTTGGGATAGTGAACAGATTCTTTCTAATTATGATATTGCATTCATTGTATGACTTTATGGTAAAGCGTTTAAAAACCTACAGCTGCAAAGAACAGAGTTTAAAATGCGATGTGAAACTCCTTCCTTGGTACTTAATCGCATTTATTTTTATGATTGGTAAGAGTAAAGTCTTAAGCACTTGAGAAGTTTGGTTAAGTGTTGTAGTACACTTGACAAAATTTTCATTCCAGATGCAATGTAAAATCAATGCTGGTCACGCATTTACCATGAAAATTGTATTTCCTCAGAAAATTGTGATTGTGTTGTGAAAAATACCTACCTTCTCTATGAAAACAAATTAGATAAAAAAACCTCAAGAAATGCTGAAATGCTGCAACTGACTTGAGTTTGTAGAGTTACTAAGGTGCTTGCTAAGGGAATTGTAATGGGAGCACTTCAGACCTATTTTTCTGTAGGGACTGTTCTTTAGCTCAGTTTATTTTCCAGGATGGAGAAGAGGAAAACACGCCTCTGAACAATCCAGGCGACCTGAGTAGGTCTGAGATATGAATTAATTTGCTTACAATATCTGTTAGAAAGCCCATCTTGTGACTCTTATTAACACTAACTGTGAAAGAAAAATACAGAGAACAGGAAACTGGCCACTCATGCAGCTTTCTGCACATTTTTTGTAGAAAAGCTGGAGGAGGAAACTAGTCAAGCTACTGTTGCCAGGAAAACCAGACACCAGGTGCTACTCTGTTTAACTTAGTAATATATTGTATATTTGTATTTTTTTTCATATCTATCTGTCTATCAAATCCTTGACAAAGTGAAATAATTAAGAAAACTTTGTGTGGCTGTGGAATTCAGGAACTCACAAACCTCTGCTGTATTAGCTCTGGCACTACCTTTGTTTTTTGTAGTCTATTACATAGTTATTTTCAGATGATTTCTACAGATTTGGGGTTGATGCAGTTGTTTTGAAGGAAGGAGTCAGTCTACAAGTTTTTATTTTTCAGGGAACATGTTGTATTTCTTTGATATATTCTTTGTCCAGAATAAGGAAAAAACATGACAAACCTGAAGTACTGGGGGTAATGAGGATGTCAGTCTTCAGTGAGTGTACTATAGCCTGCAAGACAGAAACATTTGTGGTTTTAGGGTCTTCCAGTTACACTGCTTGCAACTTGCCCATTAATTTTTAAGCACCATTTTCTGCTCTAAAATTAGAAAGCTTTGTTTTGATTTTTAGAAGTTGGTAGTGAAGGGAGAGGTTTTGGGGAAACTAGATCACATATTGTCCTTAAGAAACAGACTAAAGAACTGTCTTCAGGCCATCCAAATGATGATGATGTGGCATAGACTTTTTTAAGAACTTTTCATCAAAAAGATAAATGGAAGGTTCTTAAGAAAATAAGAATAAATCCTCTAGCATTTGCAGCTGCTATTGCTAAATCATTCACATCCTTTTATCTCAACAGTTAAATTCTTATATCATTAGACTGTTACAACTTATAATGGAAAAATCAATGCAGTAAGAAAATTAAATTTTACTCAAAGCCTTTAGGCAAAATGCAATGTGAAAATGCATTTTAGCTTCCCTTGTGGTTCAGAGGAAAACGAAGAAATGGAATCTAGGTTAGCTGTCAGTGCACAACAGTTTTTAGAAGCCAGCAAAGCAGCCTGTGAACTAAACTCTTGCTTAATGTATCTCTTTCCTGATTACTTAATAATGTGAAAATAAGCACCTTAATCTGATCATTTGAAAGGTCAGAAGTCTCTTCTGCCCTTTTTAAAAACCAGTCTTTGGTCAAAATCAATGAGTAGATTCATCTTCCCAGGAAAAGGATTTAGCAGAAAGAAAACTGATTCATCTGCTATGGTATACAGCAATGACATCTGAACCCCTGGAGAGGGAGAGAGAGTAGCTAAAGTGGAATGAGGTGATTGTGGTGTAATGAAAAAGAAGTCGATCAAAGCTGCCAACAAGCTCTTGTGGAGAAGTGACATATATACTACATTTGGTGTACTTTGTAATCACTGTAAGTGGTCACTGTCTTGCTAGCAGACAGATACGGCAAACACAAACTGACACACAAGGCAATTACTGATTTAAAGCTTATTAAAAAGAAATAAAAATCTCTGAAGTTTACACTTTGGGTTCACTGTTTTAAAAAGGAGTATTCTTAACTGTTTTCTATTTAATACAATAATTTATTTATATGGAATTAATAGCTTCAAAAATCTATAGCAATCAGAGTCAAGGTTAGAAGAAAGTGATGGCCTCCTCTGTCATTAGAACAAATGCATTTGAATTCTAAGACAGACATAACTATATTTTTTTTTTTATATTTAAAATGGATGAGTTGTTAAGTTATATTCATGAATAAGATTGATATGTTTTAGGAAGATCCTTGAATGTTGAAGGTAAGCATTATTCAGCATCTAGTTGCTTTACAGCTTTTAACTTCAGAGGCCTTCTGGGTAGTAGCTATATTGTCTGGGAGAATATTTACACGTATGTCTACGTACCCTTTATATAAAAGAAATGTATGCATATGTTTATATAATATGCGTTTGCATGGTGTGTTTGGAAAGCATATATTTATATCTTACGTATGCACACGCATTCTAAAACCTATAACTAAACGACTTCTCTTTCTGGAACTAAATGACCTTACATGAATTTATTTATTTGTTATGTTTTCTAAACAGAAATATGACAAAATTGAAAACAAACAAACAGGTTATTACTTATACTTACAACATTGCATTCCTTTGAAGGGCCAAAAATAGAAAACTCATTACTATGTTTGCGTAGGTTTTGATAGAACTAATATTCTTGATTATTCTGGTACTTGGTAGGATCTCTTGTGGCTGACTTTTAAGCAGTAATTATTTGGCCTTCTTTGTGTTTCTTTATTTTTTAAGCAGTTTTGTTTCAGTCTGCAAGAAGAGACACAAACGTGGGGGTTTTTTTGTGTGCATTAATTAACATCTTCCAAACATTTTGTTCTTTAATAAAGTGTACTAAAAAGGACTCTCCCAAATCTCTACTGTGTAATACATAGAAGAAAAACACTAGTTGGCAGCCTCCAAAGACGGAAACCTATTCATCTTTTATGCTATGCATCAAAGTCTGAAAGGTATTAAGGCAGCAAGGAAGACACCTATTTAGAAACCCATAACTCATTTACACAGAATATTTTGCAGTGTTGTTCAGACTATGTGCAAGTCCAGGTGTGACAGGCTAACTGAGCAGCTGACCCTCTCGCCAGAAAGGAAAATGAGTAGTGGAAATAAGAGAAATGTGCTGAGTGGTGATTTTTGTCAAATGTCATCAAAGTCTTGAATCTGTTTGTTGTGACAAAAGAAGAATATCATGCATATATGCTGTGAGGAATGCATCCAGAATAAATTTCTTTTCCTGGTTTAAATTTACAGGCAAAGGCATTATCTTTTCTATCAATGAGAACTAATATATATCAATCAACTTCCTTCAGTGGGAGAAGCATGCATTTTAGAAACTCCCTGTATAGGCTTTCTACTTTCACCTGGAGAGGTAGATCAATTTCCCTGAGATACTAATAATGTGTGCCACCACAATTATCTTCCCACAGTTAATTATCTGATATATTAGTTGCTTTGATAGGCAAATAGGTTGAGGTAGGACATGTGAGAAATGTATTTTGTCCTTCCTCAGATCTACAGACTTTTACCCTGGTTATGAATAGCTATGCTTTATTAAAAAAAAACCACAAAATCAAACCTGATGCTTGTTTGATTTCAGAAGTCAAGGAGATTTTTAGCATGTGCATTTAATTTCTTGGAGTATCAGTCTTCAGCATGCTTCACTTATGATCATTGTAGATACATTGAGTCTTTCAGCCTTTGTGACACATCTCCGTGTGAATTTTGCAGTGACTGTGGCAAAACTGTTGGGAAATAGAAGCAGAATTGTATGCTTGAGCCTTCTACATTGATTGGAAACAAAAATCAAGTCCTTATTTGTCTCATACTTCACCTCTTGTATTTATGATGACAATTGACCTAACAAACACTATAGAGGGAACACTTTTAAAACCATTAAGAAATTTTGTTTCCAGTGACAAAATTATTATGTATGTAATAATTGGTTACATTAATATAACTGAAAATAGCTATGTATAAGAATACAGTATTAATAAAAAAGAATCATGAAATCATAGAATCACCAAGTTGGAAGAGACCCACCAGATCATCGAGTCCAAACATTCCTATCAAACACTAAACATGTCCCTTAGGACCTTGTCCACCTGTGCCTTAAACACCTCCTGGGAAGGTGAATCAACCTCCTCCCTGGGCAGCCTGTTCTGCTACCCAATGACCCTTTCTGTTAAAAATGTTTTCCTAATATCTAGCCTAAGTCTCCTCTGGCGGAGCTTGAGGCCTCTTGTCCTGTCCCCTGTCACTTGGCAGAAGAGACCAGCTCCCTCCTCTCTACAATTTCCTTTCTGGTAGTTGTAGAGAGTAATAGGTCTCCCCTCAGCCTCTTCTTCTCCAGGCTAATCAACACCACCTCTCTCAGCTGTTCCTCATAAGGCCTGTTCTCCAGCCCCTTCACCACCTTTGTCGCTTTTCTGTGGACTCGCTTCAGAGCCTCAACATTCTTCTTTTAGTGAGGGACCCAGAACTGAACACAGGATTTGAGGAGTGGTCTCACCAGTGCCGAGGTCGGAAGAAGAATAACGTCCCTGGACCTGCTGGTCACACTGTTTCTGATCCAAGCCAGGATGCCATTGGCCTTCTTGGCCACCTGGGCACACTGCTGGCTCTTGTTCAGTCGGCTATCGACCAACAACCCCAGGTCCTTCTCCTCCAGGCAGCTTAACATGAAAACATGTTAATTCAAAATGTAAAAATACATTAAGAAGTTAATGTTACTGAAGTAGTTCAGTAACATATATGAACTAGATACTTTCTGAAAATATATTTTCATTTGTGGCTATAAAGACTTTTTTTTGTGTAATAGGACAATGTCTTTTCTTACATTTCTAACTACTTACCCTAGGTTGAGCACAACAGATGTTATGACTCTTTTATTAAGACGTGTGTTTATGTCCATTGAAGATTAAGTGAACATCTTTTTTCAAGTACATACCTTTAGCATATTATAATGTTTATTTTACAATTTCAGGTAATTCTTACTCATAAACTACCTGCTGATAAACTGAGTCACATAGTTACAAATAACAAATTAAATACCAGGAACAAAGAGATTTTCTATGTTACTGAAACTACAAGGCATACAAGCTTTCTCTCTATACAGTTTATTAGATACAACAGCTTTATTAAGTATGTTCTGTTAAATTATTTCTTTATCTGCTTCAGTGCTGTGTAAAAATGTTGCTGCCATGTAGATGCAAAACGTGTGTTGCTGGTACTCTTTATTTTTTTGAAGAGTACTTACTTGAAAGTAGAAGTGTTTGATAAAGATACATGGCAGTCTCAAATCCCAAGCTTTACACTGTGAAAAGCTGTAGAATTCATTGTATTAATACAAAAATGTGATTGTATAGATTTTGATGGTCTTCTTGGTCTGTCATGCTTCAAAATTGTGATTGGAGTGCAGTCAGTGTAAAAGGACCTCTGTACACAGTGCATTAGGTGTAATTACAAGTAGTGGCTTCCAATCCCATCAGGTTGAAGTGCCGTAAGGGAATCCCACACTTGCAGTAAGGCATTATTGAGATGTAGACTTTGAATACCTCTTGGTATCCTGAAGTATTTTCTTGTCTTAGACTAAGCTTAAATGCCTCCTGTGATTTCAGTTTTAATTTGACCTACAGGTGTGCTTGGGTAAAATCAGAAATTCTGTCCCATCTACCAATTCCTCATGATACATTCAAAAATTATCAGGAGCAAATATAGCAGTTCTCTACCATCATATGGCAAAATAGTGTTAACCGGTAGCTATACATAATTTGAAATACTTGGGTATTTGGTGTTTTATTTTTGTTAGGTCATAAATTTGTACATATTCAGAGTTCTCTGGTTATTGACACTTAGGAAAAAAATGACTGCAGGCTTAAATTCCTAGAGAAAGCAGCATCTTCAGAAATTTTGATTAATTGACTTGTCATGAAAACAGACCATTTCACTGTTACTGTTGGTGGTAGTGTTCAGATATTTTCAGTGAGGTGGCAGTAGGTCAGAAATAAGGGTACTGTGATAGTGCAGTGGTGTTGTTTTAAACATTTCTTTACATTTGTGACAGTTTTATGTTTCTTAATGTTAAAAAATACCTACGAAAGAAGCCCAAAAATTGTCATTCCGGGTTGTTTTCCCCGTATTATCAGGAAAACAGTTTGGACAAAATAAGAGCGGAGTAAGCCTGTTACTAGCACTATTGAATATGTTTGTTCTCTACAGCTCCTATCAGAAAAGTAGCCATTTCGTAGTACTAGGACTAGTCTTAATACTTTGCTGTTGTTATTTACTGACATTTATTAGAAACTTTTGAAGTCCATGAAAATCTGGATTTTTTTAACAGCTATCAAAGGCAAACACAGAAGATTGCTTATTGAAGAGATAAGGAAGATGGCATATACAGGGAACAACAACCGTTTCATACAACCATCTATGACTTAAAAATTTTTCTGTGGAATATCGGTTATTCTGTGAAAAAGACAGAAATAGCAATTGGGCTTTTATTTCCAGTCCTGCAAAATAACTGTTTTGCCAATGAGAGTAAGACTTCTTAGAACTGTGAAGTCACACGAAGTCACATGGAAGATAGATTTTGTGTGAACTGAATATGTAGGAATGTGGCAGACAGGAACATTACCACAGAAGATATCCAAAATTTAACTGATCTATTGGGGAAGGTTGGTCTCTGAAGACACTTATGTTTATTTTTGTAGCTGTGAAACTAGTTAACGTTGAAGGTTGATGGCACCAGGAAAATTCTACCTCCCAAAGATTGCTACCTTTTTATAGTGTTTATAATATTTTATATGGTTGGATATTTCTTTTCTGAACCTAACTTTATATCTGTTCTCTGCTCTCCAAAAGAAAATCTTCCTGATAACACATAAACAAAAAAATAATTTGTAAAGTAAGCAGTGCAAACAAAAAAGAAAACAAAAAGCAACCTCAGGCACAGAAAATTGATTTACAAACCTCTCCTTATTTGTGCAACAATTAAAGGAATCTGTGTACTTCTTAGACACAGTAAAACTAATAATTTTAAGAAAACCTTCTATTTCTGTATTTAAATCATAGTGAAACTCAGTAAAATGAACTCTTTAGACCATGCAAATCTTAGAGATGCTAGGAAAAAAAATTATTATTTTGAGGGTGGTAATTTACTGGAACAAGTTTCCCAGAGAAGTCATGGATGCCCCATCCTTGGAGGTTTTCAAGACCAGCTTGGATGAGGCTTTAAGCAACCTGGTCTGGTGCAAAATGTCCTTGTCTATGGCAAAGCGATTGGAACTAGGTGATCTTTAAAGTCTCTTCCAGTCCACACTATTCTTTGATTCCGTGATCCTATGAATATGTTACTTCTATCTACTTGTCATGGAAGACATTTGTATTCCTACAGAACACTTCAAGTTTATGTGTTTCTGAAGAGACTACCTCAGCATAAGCTTAATTAATGCCATTGATAAAGAGATCTTCAAGTCCAAGATCTCAGATCTAAACTGTGAATGTGGAGAGCATGAAATGCATAATTATCCGTAGATAAATCAAATAGCTGAATAATAGCCATTAAATTTTTTTATGAATTATTTTAAGGTTGGGGGTTTTTTGCCTAGCAAACACAATGCAACTGTACTTTTGTACTTTAGCGAACCCTGTTGCTTCTTGATGGCCTTTGGTGTTTGTCACTGTGAAATGGGCTAGAACATTTGCCAAGATCTTGTATTTGAGTATTAGTTATAAACGGGAGCCAAAAGGCTTGTGAGTTTACTATTTCAGGTTTGTATACCCTGTTTTTCTGAGTCATTGTACTATTTGAATAAAAAGTACCTGTGTATACCTTGTTTGGATTTCTTTTAAAAGAAGTGAGTTTGTGTGTGAGCTAATTTATACTAATTTATTAAATTGATTAGACAGAATTTTACAATGATCAGATTAAGATAAGGCTCTAACAAATAAAAAAGTCGATATCTTAGCATTACCAATCTACTAAATTTGTAGAGCACATTATCAAATGAAACTATGAGGTCAACACTATCAACAAACTATCTCTTATTAGTCTTGTCTTCAGTTAAACTAAAGAATCAAGTCCATTTTGAACCCTTCTGCTGTAACATATAGTGAATAACATAGTTAATGAAGAACAAGTACAGCAGCCTCCATTGGGTATGACAAGTTTCTGCACAGATACCCTTAGTCTACAGCAGTTCTTTTATAGTGGAGAGAAGTACTGATTTGAGTGATTAATGATTTGAATCTGATTTACAGGCAGAAGCATCTGAAACTGGTCAGATGAATTATGCTTTTGAAGTATGCATTTGTTTCCAACCAAAGGCAGCCATAGAGACAAGCAATGTGCATGCTATAGATATTTATAGTTATGGAACAGGTATCCTGTTTTTCAGCGTACATTTTGATCTTATATTCTTGCCAAGTTGTATTGCTCTAATAAGTAATTATTGTGTTATTTTTAACATGAAGAGATTAACCGAAGAGGATGCTATAAGAGATCATAGAAGAGTGAATCTGTGGAAAGATAAGACATCTGGTACAATAACTTTCAAGACACTTAATATAGAAATGGCAAGAAACTACCTGCAGGCTTGCCCTTTTCAAAAACAGAACCTTGGAATCAAAGTAGATCTTAAAAAAGGTCATTCGGGAGGATAGAGGGTACTGCTCTGTCAGCTCACAGACAAGAATGTATAGATCTAGATAAGAACATCTAAGGACCATCTGAAGACTTGTACAAGTAACAGTTAAGATGTAATGGTACAAATAGACACATTTGTGGTGTTGTTATCCATTGCCAATGCTATTGAAGAAGTAGTGTAAACACCAGCTGATCACTGGGATAGCATGATATGCACCTAAGGATTCTAGCACAGGCATGAAACAACATAATTGCTACCAAGTGCATGCAACACTTCCTTGGTGCTTGAGGTATGTAAGATGGGAAGTGTGTAGTCGGTCTTCAGAAAGGTGTTCAAGGGAGAGACCTCTGGATCTGTATGCCTTATATCTCTACTGGGCAAATGACTGAACTTTACTGTGAAGGATCCAATTATTGAACATGTGGTAAATACAGTCTACCTGAAGATGAAGAAGCTTGCCTTATAAATTCCTTTTGAGTATTTTGAAAGGGTCATGAAATATATAAGTTGCTGTATAATACTGGGATTCCCAAAAGGGCTTCTTGAGGAATTTCAACATCCATGGAGTGAAAGGGAAGGTCTGGTATATACAAACAATTCACAGCATAAAGGATAAGTTCTTGCAGTCTGAAAAGCCACCATAGTTTTTTAGTTATCTATCTGGTATCTTTTGAAGTATTAATTCATAAAACTGACAGAAAAGACTGACCCAGTGAGGTTGGAAAGTTTACTGGTTATACAAAGCTACTGAATGTGAAAACAGTGAGGAGTGACAGTGAAGAAGAATAGAAGAACTGTACAAAATGGCAATATTATGGCAGGTGAAATTCAGTGCTATCAAATATGAACTGAGGCATAACAATGGTAGTAATAGTTTCACATATTAAGTGATAGGCTCAATGCATCATTACTACTCAGGAAAATGGCCTTGAAGTTCAGATAGATAATTCATAGAAACAACAAATCAATGCTTGAAAGTAGTTGAAGAAACAAGTGACATGCTACAAAAGATCAGAAAAGGAACAAAGAACATAATAATAAATATAATTTATACCACTACATAAATCCATGATTTGCTGCAGCTTGAAAACTATGTGAGGACTCCTGGTTGCTTGTTTCAAGAAAGAATGTCTATGAATTGGAAAAGATTTGAGCAAAAATAGTATGGATATTCAGAAGTATGGATTGTACCTATTGTATTAGATACAGCCAAAGATGTAAGGAGACGTCAGCTTAGAAAATGTGTGACTAAAAGAGATAGAAAAATTCTGCAGAACCATGAGCAAAAGCGAGCTGACTGCTCACTACCTCTTCTGTTGCAACAAGCAAGGTTTGTTAAATGCAAAAAATATGGAAACTCTTAAAACAAAAGGAAGTTGTTCCCCATATAAAAGGTAATAGACTTCTGGAAGTCTGTATTTGCACATTTAATTTGCACATTGATACTGTGAGTGCAAAATGTTCACTGATATTTGAGTAGAGAACTTGGAGGAGAGATTAATCACACCCAGGAAATCAAAATATTTGTGGGCTAGGAAAACATAATGGGATAGCACTAGAGGTGCACTATTCTTACTCTTCCCAAGGCATACTTTTATGGCTATTGCTAGAGTGTGAATACTATGCTAACTGTGGTCTTCATCCACTTTGGTCTCATGGAATATTGCTGATTGAAAATTCATGGGACAAAATGTGTTTTATTCTGAAATGTCTCTTTAGTTGCTAATCATCCCATCATCACAGCTTTCAAGGAGAAGCAAGCAAATGTTCAAAGTGGGGAACACAACCGGAGAATTGCAGCCTGCAGGCCGCATGTGTCATCCAAGTGAATGGATATTTGGATTCTTTCCAGTTTTTGATGCACGAAGTCCAACCAATTATGTGACAGTTTTACAGAAGCAAAGTGAAAACTGTTCTAACATTTTCTTTGTATGCCACTCTGGTAGAGAAGTTGGCTTTACTTTTTGTCATGGTTATATCAGCTATTCTAGAGATCATAAGAGAGAAGGCTTAGGAGGTAATTTGGCTTGATGCTGTATTAGGTTTCTCACCATGGAAGGACTAATTGCTTTAGGGTTAGTTTTGCATTATTCTGGTTATTATACACAAGGAATGGTAAGCTGACATCAGTTAAGCTGCAGCTTACATAATAAGCAAAGAAATAACACCACAACTGGCTGTGATTTTTAGAATTTCTATATTACATTCAACCTTTTATGTTTTCATTGTTGTGGAATGTTTTCTATCATATATTCTGAAGAGATAATGTATAATGCAGTTGTCTTTGATTTTTCCAGAAATAGCTAATTAACCATTTAATTAATATCTTGACCTTCCAACTGACTTTCTAATCAATGTTCCATTTTGCTACACCTGTTCAACAATTTGGTTTTATGTGCTTATTATATTGTAACAGGTAGTCTTATCTACAGCTATATGTATTTTCTTAATAGATATGGTGCTTGGCATCTTAAATCAACGTTTCTGAATAATTTTCTTTTTTTTCTGCTTATTCAGTATACTATTCTGAACTGGAGGGGGAAAGTTTAAGATAAATAAAACATGATGCAGTTCTTCTTTTCCCCATTTTGTAGTCCAGTGACAGGCATCACTAGGATACTATGATAATACTCTAATTCTGAATGCAAATGTTGCAAGCCTTGCCAATGTCATTGATATATTTACTATTACAATCTTGCTCCATACGGTATACTTATGGATTTTTTTTTTCTTTCTGCAGCTTTAGAGCCTAACAGTTGTGCCTGCATTGGGGAAGGACTAAAACTGGGAATGAGGGAGCAGCACGGGCACATAGTGGTCTATGAGAGGAATTAGAGATGAACACCACAGCAGGGCAGAGACAAGCATGCTGTCTTTTGAGAGCCAAGACAGTTGAAGGGACCGCTCCATGATGGTGGCTGGGATTAGCCAGCAGTCTCGTAGTAACGGAGTAAGACCAAAATCAAGCCAGGAATCCATGCCATGAGTTACAGTCAAATCTTAGTGAGGTGTGTAACTAGGTAGCAGTAGGGCTACAGGCTGAGGCAAGGACAAGGTAGTGAGCATGTGCTTAAAAGCAGCTCCTAAATGAATAGGAAGCATGCTCCCATTGAGGCTATCTGACACAGAGTTGGACACCTGCAATATAGGGGGCTGTGAACATTGAAGCCAAGTCCCAGGAGTATTTGGATTCGTGCAGGGCTCTGACACTCCATTGCTTCCTTCCAGTTGCTGTTCCTGCTCTTCTGCTTCTCTTGCTCTCCCTTCACCTCTGCTCTCCTTCCCTTACTATTTCCCTTTTCTCTTTCCTCACTCTGCTCTTCTTTCCCCTGAAAGAGTAGAGTGAACACATAGCTAGAGGTAGCGAGAGTCTCTGGGGACAGAACTGGGTGCGCAGGTCACTGTGCTAGCTTTGCAGGAGTGCACCTTACTGCAGCAACTTTCAGCTATGGGGTCTGCAGTCATGTCTCAGGTATTTGAGGAATGGGATGCCACTGAAGGGAGAAAGAGTGATGTCCTGTATCCCCATGTCCCAGTGAACCCCTTCTAGAAGCTGTTATAATATTTGTATGTTTAAAAATATAATAGTTGTTTCAATGTCAGAATTTAAGTGATATTGTCACTGTGTAGTTAGCTATGTATTTTCATATCAGTATTTATATACCTTTTGTGTAGGCTAAATTAAAAATAATTAAGAGCAGAAACATATAGATGAAAACAATAACCAAAGGCAATCATACAGTATGAAAAAGAACACATCTCACATAAGCCTGCTTTTGCCAAAGACATTTTGTAGGATATGCCTATAACTTCATAACTCCACATTCATCCATAATAGCAATGTTAGACTTCACCAAAATCAACTATAATTTACCCTGCAGTGCCTCAGAGTACTATGGTTGTTCAATAAATTTACAGGCATTGTGACTGTAAAAAGCTATTATGAAAATTTTTCTGTTATGGTATTAGAGCAGTAGATTTAAGAGACTGTATGTGCTCCAAAGCATGGAGAAGTTAATGAAAAATTGCTACTTTTTTGCCAATTCTGAAAAATGTTGACAATTTCTTTTAATTATATACATTTTAACAGTATCTATAGTGGAAAAAAAAAAAAAAACAGAACTCATATTTGATTCTAGGTGTAAGCTGGCTTGATGAATGTCTCAGTCTAAAAGACTCAGCTGATTGTATTTATCTTCTACAGAAATAAAGGATGACTGTTCTATAATAGTTTTCTAGTAAGTCTGGATTGCAGTTTTTGTGGTGGTGGTAGAGGAATTTGGTGGGGTGTGTCAGTGGTGGGGAACTGGCTGGACATTTGAGAGTTGATGATGAGAAATAATTTCCATTTGCATCAATTGTTTTTCTTAGGTTTTATTTTCATCTCTGTTGTGTGTTTTTCTTCCTTAGAATTTCTTGGGTTAAGTTGGTTGGGCTTTATTTTGTTTTGGTTTTTTTTTCCTCAGATTACTAATTATTTTTATTTGTTTTTTTTTTCTCAGATTACTAAACTATAATTATAGAATCTTAGAATCTTTAGGTTGGAAAAGACCTTTGAGATCATCATCTCCAACTGTACCTATCCTCTACTAAATCATATCCCCAAGCACTTCATCTACCCACCTTTAAACACCATCAGGGATAGTGACTCAGCCACCTTCCTGGTCAGCCTTTTCCAGTGCTTGATAACCCTTTCTGTGAAGAAATTTTTCCTAATGTCCAATCTAAACTTCCTCTGATGCAGCTTGATGCTGTTCTTGTCCTATTATCTGTCACTTGGGAGAAGAGACCAACACTCACCTCTCTGCAACCTCCTTTCAGGTAGCTAGAGGGAGCAATAAGGTCTCTTCTCAGCCTCCTTTTCTTCAGGAGAAACAACCCCAGTTACCTCAGCTGCTTTTTGTAAGACTTGTTCTCCAGCCCCTTCACCAGTTTTGTTGCTCTTCTCTGGACACACTCCAGGACCTTAATGTCTTTCTTATAGTGAGGAATCCAAAACCTAAATACAGTATTTGAGGTACAGCCTCACCAGTCCTGAGTACAGAGGGAGAATCGTTTCCCTGGTCCTGCTTGGCCACACGGTTTCTGATACAAGCCAAGATGCCATTGGCCTTTTTGGACACCGGGGCACACTGCTGGCTCATGTTCAGTCAGCTGTTGACCCACACCCATAGGTCTTTCTCTACCAGGCAGCTTTCCAACCATCCCTCCCCAAGCCTGTAGTGCTGCACAGGGTTGTTGTGTCCAAAGTGCAAAACTGCGCACCTGGCGCCTTGTTAAACCTCATCCTGCTGGCCTCAGCCCATGGATCCAGCCTTTTCAGATCCCTCCCTACTTGAGAGCCTCCCTACTCTCAACCTGATCAACTCTTCCTCCCAGTTTAATGTCATCTGCAAACTTGCTAAGGGTGCACTCAATCCCCTCATCCAAGTCATTGATGAAGAGATTGAACAGGACTGGAGCCAGCACAGAGCCATGGGAAAGACTACTTGTCACCAATCTCCAGATGGATTTAACTCCATTTACCACCACCTTTGGGCCCAGCCATTGAGCCAGTCTTTAACCCAGCAGAGAGTGTGCCTACCCAGGCCAGTGATAGCCAGTTTCTCAAGTAGACTGTTGTGATATACTGTATCAAAGGTTTTACTAAAGTCTAGGTACGCTACATCCAAAGCCTTTCCCACATCCATCAAGCACGTCACTTTGTCATAGAAGGAGATCGGGTTAGTTTGGCAGGACTTGCCTTTCTTAAAGCCATGAAACATCTGTGTTTATAAAGCCCCATTCTGTGTTTATAAAACCCCATTTCCCCTTGGATCAAGGGAGCTTTGTTCTGCTCTTCCTCCCGCTCTACTGGCTTGTGAGGTTGCTACCCAGAGAACATCTCACCTTACTTTTGAAGACTGAGCAAAGAAAGCATCAAGTACCTCAACCTTATTCTTTGTCATCCTTGCATCCAGCGAAAGATGGAGATGCTCCTTGGCCCTTCTTTTGTTGTTGATGTTTTTGTAGAAGGATTTTTTATTATCTTTCACAGAAGGGACCAGTCTGAATTCTAATTGGTATTTAGACCTTCTCTACAACATCTCACTTCACCTCTGTACTGTTCATGAGATGCCTGCCCCTCCTTCCGAAGTTTGTATATTTTCTTCTTTTTCCTGATTTCCAGAGCTCTTTACTCAGCCAGGTTGCTTTTTTCCCCCCCAGTCTTATCTCAGCCTATGAACATTCAGCTTATGAACCTTTCTGAGTCTCCTCCTGTCCAACTAGGGGAGAGTGAGTGAGTGGTTATATATAGTGCTTAGTTGCTGGCCAGTTGTAAAACACAAGCATCTCTTATGAAAAAATAACAATCACACCCAGGCTAAGATATATATGGTCCTTAATTTTTAGTTTTAAATGATAAAGAATTTTGATAACTTGATCAGAGGTATTGAAGGAAAAGTATTTCCTCCATCAAAGTAAGGCAGATTAGTAGCATATGCACTTTCTTGTTTGCTTACATCCTTTAAACTGCCATGTGCACATGAAACTGATTTTTTAGAAAAATGAGAAGAAGTCTGCATTTGGTAATACAAAATCTCTTACCTGGAAGTAAACCATAAATTTCAAGCTGTGCTACAGATTTTGAGAGTATGTTTACTTCAACTGCAAAACAATTCTAGATTCTTTGTTTATATTACAAAATTTTGTTGGTGTTCATGAAATTTTTCAGAATAACTATCCATAGGATGAATTTTGTTATCATTAGAGAAAGAGAGGATCTGTTGCCCTGAATTCTAGTGACAGGATTCACTGTTAGAAGGAAAAAATTGTTAAGGGCAAGTGCAAATACCAAGCATCATTAATAGTTTCAAAATAAGTGCAGGTTTTGTGGTTCAAGACTAATATTCTTAAAAAGTGTTTATATGATTTTGTGCTAAGTGGACTGCTGATCAAATATTCTTTGTATCTCAAAAATTTTCAGTAGGACGAAAAACAAAAGGAAGGAACAAGTCTCCAGGAGGAAGATCTGGCATTAACAGTAATGAAAAGGAAAGAAGACATGCATTTATTCCTACAGCTATCGGCTAACAGCAATTGATAGGATATATGTGTTTACCATAAAGAGCTTATTCAGCAAAATGTGTGATTACAGCTAAGACAGAAGACAAGAGCTGCCTTTTGTAAAGGCTGTTTGAACTTGTTATTTCTTAGAGTTTTGTAAGAGAGAGACTGCCTAAAAAGAAAAGCATTCTGACTGATCTCATCAATTTCTTAAATAGCCTTCTGTGTATGGATTATCTTTAAAGATGGCCTGGGTAACATATTTAACTTGGAAAATGAATAGCATTCAAATTTTCTTCCTTGCTGTGTTCACATTCATCATCGAAGTAGTGGTCATCTGTGATCTTTTGCTTGGTCTCAGTTTGCTTAAAGCAATACAAAACAAAATATCATTCTTGATCTTGCTTATCAGCAGAAATATTGCATTATTTTCATTGCATCTGCTGCCAGAAGCTTACAACTGTATATATTTTTTTACTATGGTTATACAAAAACTATTAATATTTGGATTTATTGTAGTCTAAGAGCTGCAATACTTATATTACTTTGTGCCAGAAAGAAAACCTTATTATAATCTGAGAAAACTGCTATGAAAATAGATGATTACATGATTAAATAGATGATTATATGATTAAAATACATGATATCATGGATTAAAAATAAAGAATTCCTATGCCGTCCTTAAATTCCATTTGTTAAGAAATGTTATTAGATAGTCTCATAGACTGATCAGAATTCTCACAATTTAAATGTGTCTTTGTTTACACAAACAAGACGAAATAAAGAGGCTACACAGAGTACTTTGAATGTAACTAATACCATAGATAAGAATTAACATTCTAGTATGGTTTAGAGATTCAAAAAAGTTCTTAATATCCAGGCAAATGTATTTAAACCAATGACACTGATACACAAACCCATTACAAAGACTTGGACAATGAACACTGGGTACCAACTATGCCTGTTTTTTGAGATCATCTACATTCACTGTTTCAGGGCAATTCAATGCCTCTCTTTTTTTTTTTTTTTTTAATCATGCAGTGCTCTTCTCCTTCCCCTTCCCTCACTCTCCCATTCTTTCCGTTTTCTTCTCCCCTCTCTTCCCCTGTAATTGTTTTCTGAATGTTCGTTGTTGATGTCAGTCTGGTCTCTGTTTTGTATATGGCATGAGTAAATGAGCTTTTTAGTCTTTCAGTGTTTGTTAATTTGTAGAAAAATATATTTTTTACTTCAGGATTCCTTTCCTCTTTGCGTGCTACAACTATAAAAGTACCTTTCATAAAAGTATAATATCAAATCTATGTAAAGTTAGCATCATGGTCTTTATATGATGAGTTTCTGGGAATGGAAAGAGGTCATATTCTGCTTTTTAACATCAAATTTAGCTGGCAGAATGGTGAATGATTTTTTTTCTTCAGTTGCAGTAGAATTCACAGAAATGAAGTGCTCTACCCTTTGACTGGAAGGCATTTAAGGCATTAGCAGCCAAAATAGTTTTTTAAGTAGGGTACTCCAGAGAAACTTAAAGGATGTTACACTAGAAGTAGTAAATTTATAAGTTATAGCTATTTAACAGTACCTTTGGGCAACTGTGCATTTTTCTACTTTGGTTTTGGAAGGATTTTTATTTTTCTTGTTTTCAGCTGCATCAGTGTCAGATATTATACAATAACTTGCATGATATTTTTCACTTTGTTTTTGTTTTCACTCTCACACTGGTAGAGAGGTACGGTAAAAATCTACAATGCAGTTTGATTTGCAGATGCTACAGAGACACATTTACAGAGTCTGTTTGTGATTGCTAAGTAGCACAAAAACCACGTGGCATGCAGGTGATAATGTGGACAATGGGGAATAAATTCTTCCACCACTCTTCTAAATCTGTAGAAATTCATATCCCCTTTCAATTTCTTTAAAATTCCTTATGCATACAGGTATACGTCATAAACTGGATTTGTTTATTATAGGCTTACACAAAATCAAACAGGATACTCTTAAAAACGTCACCATATATTATTTAATCTAGTTCCACTGCAGGGAGTTAGAGAGGGCAGAACTGCTGTGACTGCAGTTACTGGGACAGCTTGCATTGACTTGAGTTAGTTCATGATCAAACATTTTGCCCTTCAGAAAGTCAATGCTTTTATACTGTAGTCCTATCTATTCTACTGGGGGTCACTGTCTAGCAAACAGCATTTTAACATATAGTATACTTCCTTCAACTAAAAAGACCAAAACCCAGACACTGAGATTTATGTGTTTTGCTTCTCTTTAAATTGTTACATAGCAATTAAAGCAAAGCAATGACTGGGGAGTAAGTAGAAAAGTGTATTTCATATCTTTTCAGTGAACTAATAAAAAATTTATGCCATTTTATAATACAGTATAAGCTGATGCAGGGTTACAAGAGATTGGAAGCAGGATGTTATTCTTAGTAGAGAGCATCTGTGTTTATAAAGCAAATGTTTTCCTTATATCAGCAAGTGAAGCTTACACTGGTTTAAGTAGATCAGAAGAATTACATGCTATTTTTTTCAGTATTAAAGAGCAGACTGCTTAATATTAAGGTAATATTGGAATATGAGTATTTACAAATTAATAATTGTTTTAAAAAGAAAACTATAATCTTCTAGAAAGATAGGTATTTGTATATCTGTGTGTACAGATATATATATATATAGATAGATATATATATATATGTGACAGATAAAAAAAGAAAAAGAAGCATTTCCACTTTATAAAAGTTAGTGGAATTTTAGGTTGCTTTAGTACAGGCATCTGCAAGTGTATTTAAAAATATTTTTGATAATTATTTCTTCAGGGTCTTTTATTTTACTTTGATATGTGTTCTTCCACTATTCCCAATTACCAAGATAATCTTTCTGTATTTTTTTTTCTCCTGGTACTAGCCACCCTTGCTTCTACCTCCTGAAACCCCTGTAAATGCTGCCTTTTGTTTTGTTTTAAGGAATCTGATAATATTTTTTTCATGGTGGTTATGTTTTGGTTATAATCTTTATTATTTTTGCTTGGATTCCTGTATGAGATCTTAATTATGCCTAAAAATATACTTTGTGTATCATGATCTATAGTATGTTCTAAGATAGTGACACACCAAATTGACATTCTCTTAAAATATTCTACCATGACCTTTATATATGTATTTTTTTTTTACCTTATATTTCAGACAGATTTAGTGATTTCTGAGTATAACAGTATCTGGTTTATTTAGAACTCTACGGATCGGGTTTAAAATACTTCTACTGCAATCTTCAGTATTTTACTGAAGATAGTGATGGGGCAGGCTGCTACATATAATTCCACCAGTTGCTATGTGATTATTTCAACAAAACCATTTGGTAGGTTATCTGCATTCTTCACCAATTAGTGGATTACTGCTTGTGGAATATATGTACGCCAAGGAAAGCCATGAATATACTATTAGTCAAAGTCTTAACAGTGTTAGAAAGAACTGTTGTTTTTCCATTAATAGTAATATTGACACATTGATTGGATTATCTAATTATTACAGATCATTTGCATTAATTTTTCAATCTCAAATAGTGTCAACAATCTTTGTAGTACTGTTTGTGTCATGGTCATTTCTCCACTGCTCCTAGATACTAAGGTCATTAGAGTACAGTGAGCTATCTGCACGACATGTCCTAGATGAGAAGAAGTGTAATACCAGTTCGGGGGTTTTGTCTTCTTGCCTTTGGATCCACTTGGAGTAATTTTTACTTTGTTTGGTTTTACTATCTGCAAGTTTATGCCTTTTTTTTTTTTTTTTATTTGTTTGCAATATATGTGTTATATCTTTCATTTGTGAATGATTGACTATATGTGTCATGTTTTCCTTAATCTGGATTCCAACTTTTGTGTATTTTGTTGTTTTCAAAACCATTTTTATCCAGCTCCCCAGGAGGCTTTTGTTTAATGCCTTCTAACTGACCGTCTGTGAGATGCTTATAGATTAGGTCTTCTGGTATTGTCATGTACCTGCATTTCAAAAGCCTCTGCTATCATTCCATGCCTGTACACCAAAGTGTTTAATAGTCATCTGGTGGTTAGACAATTATGGTTGCTGCTAAATAAACTAGAACAGAGGTCAAGGCAGCCCAAAACAAGTTCATATAAAGCCTTAAGAATACTGGGGCTTGTATTTTGTCAATTATGTATTTATTTGACTCTATGGCAACACATAGCTGATGAAGGCCTGTAAAAAAGATGAGCACATCCCCAAATCTATGATGCTGAGTACTCAAACTGAGCACAACCCCATTAAAATAGGTGGATATTATTACTGTCACAGAATCATAGAATAACCAGGTTGGAAGAGACCCACCGGATCATCAAGTCCAATGATTCCTATCGAACACTAAACCATCCCCCTTAGTACCTTGTCTACCTGTGCCTTAAACACCTCCAGGGAAGGTGAATCAACCACCTCTGTGGGTAAGTTATTGTTTTAGTCCTGCTTTCTGTCTATGGACATGCTTCAGAGAGAGAAGTATTATTGTTCTAGTTTTACTGATAGTAAAAACTGTCGTGTAAATTGCTTTACTATCGTAGAAATAACAGGTCAGTATTAGAAATAGAAACCCAAGATAGCCATATCTTTTGATTTCCAAATATATATATTTGCAAATGTATTTCAAGTATATAAAATATTGTCATTATCCCTGTTGGTTTTTTCCAACCTAGTATCACTAATTGAAATTTAGGAATTATTTATTTTAATGATGAAACATTTCCACACACTCGTTTTAAGTGACGGTGTAATATTACCACTATCTAAGGCTCTACTTACACATCTGCTGATTTATTGCTCTGTAACATTATTTCATGATAAATAGATTGGAAAATTATGCAGCCAACACATTAGCATTTAGCATTGTGAATGTTTTACCCCCATTATTAAGCTGTAATCAGTTGTATTTCTGGAAGGAGTAGAGTGAATTTTTCATGGATATAAGCAACTTACAGCATTTCCAAAGAGCAAAACATGCATTCTCCTATAGTTCTGCCAAAGCACAGACCTGCAAAGCCTTGGCATTTCTTTCCTTGGCATTTCATTACTTGGCTTCTCCTGAGTAGAACTGCCAGTCATTCAGAACAGTGCCAAATTGTGTAGTGCTTTTGTGATGAGGGAAAGGATGTACTAAATGCTGGTGAGAGACTACCAAGTTGATTTATTTCTTTCCAGCTGCAAAGAAAGTAAATGAAATCACTAGGCATAAATTAGGGTTTTTTAAGAATAAAAAGCTAATTCAGTCATATTTTTCTTGCAGCTGTTGAATTAACTGTTCTTTTTAACTAGTTTGATACAAATATAAATGGATTTATAGTTTTTATTTCCCTTATTGTACTTAACAGAAGCTAAAGCATCAAATGAAAGAATGAGAGATCCTTCCTGGCATTTGCCAGGAAAGACAAAAAAAGAATGACTTGAAAAGTTTTGACAGCTAGACTCAGGAAAAAAAAAGTTATTGGGATTTTCTGAGAAATTAGAAGATCTGAGGATGGACATAGAGGGGAAAACAAGAGAACTGAGGTGGAACATGACACTGGCAAATCTCTTACTCTTGTTTGTGGATGAAGAAGAAACTGTGAACTGAGTTGAAAGAATACAAGCTTATTTTTGTTAGAGGAGAAGAAATAGAGAATTAAAGATGGGAAATTCCAGTAAATCAGGATTGACTATTGTCTGTTATGGTCATGAAAACAAAAGTAGATAAAAAAAAAATGAGGCATGCTATATATGCTCTAATATTGTTACTTCAAACGAGACTGACTAAAGGGATGACCAATGTAATATAACCAACAATATATAAGGATGCATCAAGATGTCTTAAGGAGCATGAATTCTTCCTGTGAAAAAGGCATGGAAATCTAAATAATCTTGAAAGGATTGCCTGTCACCTTTAAAAATCCTTGCATTTGGGTTTCAACTCAGAATAAAAGATCTTATTCTCTTAGCTATAATGGATGTGTTGGTGATGTGCATGGAGGTCAGCCAACAGAGTAGGTGAAGGTATCATGACTTTACTAACTAAATATGCTGAGATAATCTTGTGACCTCTAGTTTCAAATGGAGAGAGGAGAATAGAAAGAGTGAGACTGGATAGTGGGACTGCACAAGCCTTTGAAACTGTTGTTGAGACTGGTCTATTAGACCCAGTATACTTTTTGTGGGAAAACGAAACACAAAGTGAAGAAAATCCTTGTACAGTACTGATTCACAGACCATTTCTCAGTGAACCACAGTATCATGTTAACATGATACTTGGAGGGATAAAGAAGAAAGTAATTGGACTAAACATGCAATATTTGTCTGTCAAAGACCTGGATCATATGACAGATAATGAGGGCCAAGTATATGCTTTGTAGTTACATATATATTACTTATGATACATAGGACAGGATTTATATCCCTGTCAGGGTAGTGCTTTGGCATATAGGAGTAGATGTTTTATTGGTACAGGGATTCATGCCTACTTCTGCAGCACAGAACTAGACTGCTGCTGTTCTCAAGGGAAGTCATTTCACTGTCTTGTAGCCCCATGCTACTGCTAAGTAATCACATGCTTCCAAAAAGGATTCTTGCAAATTAATCCTCTTTTTTTTTTAATAATCCACATACCCGATATGCTTAGAGCTATGTGGCTGGTGCTGGGCCATACTGTCCTCAGTCATAGAACATCCTCTCCTTCCACTGAATTGCAAACAATGAGTAAAATCTGCTTTGCAAGTCATTACCTGTTGTTTTAGGCAGCTGGTCAGCACAAATGCATCTGGCTAGGAGGCATCATTATTCATATTTTCACATTTTTGTGAACATTTTTGCTCTAACTGTGAGAGGTTGCACACCTTAAGAAGGTGACTGGGAGAACCTGGCACTTTTGTGAATGTACCAAGCTCAAGAATACTGTAGGTAGTATCTGTGCCTTTGCCTTTGAAGACAGAAAAATATTAGCAGATTTCTTCCAACAATTTTAGATATATTACATAGTTGACCAGTGGGTGCCAGAACAAAGGCGTTTTAGGTTTCCTTCCTGAGATGGCACAGTGCATGGTAATACTTTTCAAGAAAAAAATAGATAAGTTGGCTTCAAAGAATGCAGAAGTGCCCTTATTTGCATGCAGTACCTCAGATACACGTGCCTGTAGAGATTATCTCGTGTATATGTTATCATTAATGTGTATGGCATTAAGTCAAGGTGGTGTCTTGTTAGCAGTAATTGTTAGCAGTCCATCTACATTCCTTTTGTCAGTGGGGCTGTTAAATGTTTGCTTTTACCCTTCAGCTGAAAAGTTCAGGCCAGCTCTTTGAGCACTACTGGTATGTCAGCTTTGAAGGTTGTTCACGGATGTTGAGGCTAATGCCATTCAAGCACAAAATGAGAGCTTGTGCTGGTGCTGCATGTCTTGTTACTGCTAAGAAAACCTTTTCTATACAATCATTCAAATTTTGCCACTAGGATTCGATTTACAAATAATGAATGATGAAATGAAAGACTTCAAAAATTAGACTAACTCATAAAGTGATTATTAATTCAAAATATAGTATAGGGGCTATAATTTGATCAAGGTGATGTTTCCTTGTCCTTAAATGCAAAAGAGTCCTAAATCGATTTATAGTGTAGTTTTCTAAAGATAGTGAAATGTAAAGTTTTGCACATACTGTATTTCTCAGGGCTATTGTCAGTAATACGCATATACCTAGAAAGTAAGGTATACGCTTACTTATAAATATCAAGTTAACATTGCCTTTTGTTAATATAATCATAGAATTATAGACTAGTTAGGGTTGGAAGGGACTTTAAAGGTCATCTAGTTCCAATTCCCCGCCAGGACATCCCACTAAAGCAGGTTACCCAAAGCCCCATCCAACCTGGCCTTGAACACCTCCAGGGATGGGGCATCCACAGCTTCCCTCGGCAACCTGTCCCAGTGCCTCACCACTCTAATGGTGAAGAAATCCTTCCTGTCCCTCTCCAGCTTGTACCTGCTACCCCTAGTCCTGTCACCACAAGCTTTTATGAATAGTCTCTCTTCAGCTTTCTTGTAGGCTCCTTTCAGGTACTGGAAGTTCGTTACAAGATCTCTGCAGAGCCTTCCCTTCTCCAGGCTGAACCACCCCAACTCTCTCAGCCTGTCCTTGTAGGGAAGGTTCTTCAGCCCTCAGATCATCTTCATAGCCCTCCTCTGGACCCATTCCAACAGTTCCATATCCTTCTTATGTTCAAGATTCCAGAACTGGACACAGTACTTCAGAGGTCTCCCAAGAGAGGAAGAATCACTTCCCTCAACCTGCTGGCCACAGTTTTCTTGATGCAACCCAGAATACAGTTGGTCTTCTGGGCTTTCAGTGCACATTACTGACTCCTGTTGAGCTTCTCATCAACCAGCATCCCCAAGTGTTTCCTTGCAGGGAAGCTCTCAATCTTGTCATCCCCCATCACATACTGAAAATGGGGATTGTTCCAACCCAGGTGTAGGACCTCACACTTGGCCTTGTTGAACCTCATGCTTTTCTCACAGGCCCACTTCTCCAACCTGTTGAGGTCTCTCTGGATGACATCCTGTCCTTCCAGTGTGGCAACTACACCACTCAGCTTGGTGTCATATACAAAGTTGCTGAAGGTGCACTTGATCTCACTGTCAGTAGCATTGATGAAGATATTAAACAACATAGTTCCCAGTACAGATCTCTGAGTAACAACGCTTGTTCACTGATCTCCATGTGGACTTTGAGCCATGGGCCACTACTCTCTGAATGCAACCATCCAACCAGTTTCTTGTCCACCTTATTGCCCTCCCATCAAATCCGTATCTCTCCAATTTAGAAAGAAGAAAGTTGTGGGAGACTATGTCAAAGGTTTTACAGAAATCTAGATAGATCACATCTGTTTGTTTACAGATATCCACTGCTGTGGTTACCCAATCATGGAAAGCCGCTAAGCTGGTCATACAAGATTTGCCCCTGGTGAATCCATGTTGGCTGGTATTGATCACCTCCATGTCCTAAATGTGTTCAAAAGCTTTCGTTAAGCCTGAATGGGATTTTAAGTTATAAATTCTTTGCAGGTGTAATGTATCAAACCGACACATCAACTATGCACAAGTGTATCACTTCACAGATGTTTCTCTACGATGAAGAAAGACTGTGTGGTCATCTTGCAGAAGTTGTATTCTATTTTGAATAGTATATGGTTCAGGAAACCCAGTTTTGTTCAGAACTCTTTAAAAATATTATTGATTATAAGGATATGATTTTCTGCTGTTTGGGAAAGCTGAAGTTTCAGATTCAGAGGAGCAAAGATTCAGAACTACACAAAAGTTTGGGGAGTGCTGGGCAAGCGTATAGATACAGTGACCATGCGCATAGTTTACTAGCCTAAGTTGTATCTCAGAATTCAGATTCCCTTAAAAGCAGTGTTCATATCATTCCTCAACCACAAATTTTGAAGAATGCAAACAGATGTGTAACTTTTCCAGCAAATGCTGTAATGTGCTATTGAAATTGTGTAACTTGCGTGAAATATTGTAATAGAAACCTTCCAGAAAAAAGAAAAAAGAAAAAAGAAAAATCAAAAAGAGCTGTAGTGACTTTCGACATATGAGTCAAGTTTCAGAGTGTCAGTATAGTCATGAAAGAAATGTTTTGTAGATTTGGATCTTGCCTGAAGTACATTTGAAAATGTTACTTGGAAGCAAGACTTAAGTGACATTACTGTTAGTTATCTGTTCTTATCTTGCATTTTCTTTCAGTATAAGTATTGTGTAATTCAGTTATGTTAGTATGAAATTGGCATTAGCGTGAAGAAACCATGTTTTAGGCACAAATTTAGCTGTAAAGTGTTTGCGGAAGCCTCAGCATCTGACTTTACATTGCCATTGTGAATTGTGTGTTACATTGTGTGCAAAGAGAAAAGTGAAAGGAAATATAATGATAAATTTAATAGTGCCGTCCATCTCGTTATTGTCCAGGGATGGAGGAAAACAGTTACTGCTTATTGGCCAGTGATATTTAATAAGACAATAAAAAAAATTACTTGTGCAGAATCCGTTTTCCTTCTCTCTTATTGAAATACTTTTTTTAATATGGGAGTACAGATGTATTTTACCTACCTACTTGTAGCATAAAATTTTCTTTTTATTATTATTAAACTGCATACATGCAATTTGACCAACAGCATGTGAATAAATAGGAAGGATTGAAAAAGGATAAAGCAGAAACTAGATTTTACATTTTCTGGTAAACTACCCATAAATCACGGGGTTTTTCCTTGTACAAATGGGAAAATGGACGTTTAAAATATGTTTTATATGAAGAAATTCAGGAATTATCACAATGAAATGAATAGAAACTAGTGTCTCTTTCATACCCCTCCCTGCTTTGCTTGTGGTGATGACTGAAATCCAGTATTCAACATTAAAGCAGCAATCTTCAGCAGAGTGGATGAATTTGTGATAAATTGTCCCTTGAGGTTTATAAAACATATTCTCTATAAAACCAGCCACAGTATGTTTCTCCACATTAGTCAGTTTCTGACGTTCAGGCTGCTGAAGCTTCTAGGCCATCCCAAAGCTGTAAACAACTCCGTGTTTATAGCGGCAGCGCTCATACATCCATTTCAAGGTTTTACAGCCATAAAAGGCTGACTGCCTACATAAACTGGAGTGGGCTGCAATGTTGTTATTTTGTTTATTGCTTTTTTACTACAGGGGTCAAATAGTTCCTCTGAGACTAGACACTGGTACTCTGCCATCTGTACAGTCAGTGTTAGACAACTTGTGTCAACTAAACAAACCACTCTGACAAACAATTATAATGAGCAGACTAATTAAATAAAATGTTGCCGTATTAAATTGTGTGGGAAATGTGGAAGATTAATAGCAAATTAAGAAGAACTTGTCAGTTACTTTTTAATGGATAATGACAGAAACCTCTAGAGAGGTTTTGATTATATCAATGCTGCTTCATTTCTTTAATCCTCACTATTGTTACAATTCATGTTATTTTATTACAGTGAGAAAAATAAAGATTTGCTACTTAAAGGGGATAGGTGATTTTTACTATGTATCCTTAACATTAAGTGTTAGCAGTTTAGAGCAGAGCTATAAAATTTTGAAGTTGACATACCATTCTTTCCCACAAGACACACTGTTGTAGCCAAAGTGTTTTCTCCTCTCTTCTTAAGATTCAGAAGTTCGTTTCATGTATTAAGAAAACATACTGTCTTTTTTCTTTTTCTTGAAGATGACCTTTCCTTTGAAAAGATCATGTCAACTAATAACCCCATAAGTAACACATGAAATCTGCAATTTGAAACACACAAAAACAATATAGATATACCATAAATCTAAAAAGTTGTTGCTATTTCTTATCCATAAGCTCTGATGTTTTTACCAACTCAATATGCTTACTTTCCTGTCCTATTATGTCAAAATCTTAAATATGTTTCCACAAACGATTATTCCTTCTTTTGCTGATTGTGTTTCCAGTGACTCAGCACTTCCATATTAAAAAAGTGTGCTTAATTTGTCTTAAATACTGCTGTGGTCTCACAACACTGAGGAAGAAGTAAATCACATGGGAATGTAATGAACACTCAGAAATATACACTTTTTATTGATCATTTCAGAATCTATCTTTAGTTTCAGTAAGATGTCTTTAGGTACAAAACTGTTGTCACTGCTAGAGGAAAATGTGTAGGATGGAATCATCTCTTCATGCAGCTTGAGTAGCTACATCATAAAAATTGGAGGCCTGACAGAATTTTTCTCAAATTACGCCTAGGTTTATTGCAGGTAGAATAATTATGGAGACATCCCATGGCTTAATCTTGACTGTTTTGATAATGGGGTGTTAAATTTAAAGCCCTCTGACCATCTTTTTCTGGGAATAAGGCAAAAGGCTGACTGCTTTGAAATCAACCTTAATGAAGGGCTATTACAAAACATGAACATTTGTTGAGCACACTGAAGGTCTTGTTTAATAAAAGTCTTTAGGGAGCATACCCAAGAATTTTTATCTGCAATTTAAAATATCGTAGACTGAAGTGTATTCTTCTTTCCCAAGCACAGAATTCCGATGCATTTTTCTTAAGTGTAGATAAAAGTAATAAATACACTTTTTGGTGCTTGAAACAAAATGAAACTTTTTTTTTTTGTTAATTAAATTGGAAAAGATGCCCAGAAAAATAATGTACATTTGTTAGTAATAAATAATATTTACTATCTCTTACAAAGGAATGATAAATATTTTCATTGTTAAATAAATTGTAAATAAAGTATTTGTCTCTTCTCAGGTATGAAGTGTACAAGAATAAGGGAAGTTCTATCTTTATGAAATTGAGATTTCTTAAAGTATTATTTCTCTCCACCTAGGGAGATTGAGGTAAAATGAAATTAAATAAGAAAGTGTGATAAAATCCTCTGAGAACACATAAATAAACGAGGGGTTGTGGTACTCACAGTGGATACTGATTATTTAGCTTAAATGAAGGTGACATAAATGTAAATCTAAGCAGTTTGGTTTACAGTAGAGTAAAGAGGATGTTGACAGTTAGCTAGACAAGGAAAAGGATGGTCATGTAGCTAAGGCAGTTGATGGGAAATCAGGAGACTTTGCTTCAGCTGCAAAGTTCACTAAAACTTTTGTGTAATGTAATGTAACATATTTACATGTGCAAGCACTCTGCCCTGCACTGAAAGCAAACACCCCTAGTATCTGTGGTCTTATATTGTCTGTTTGCATGGGAAAATTGTGACAGTATTGGGAAAAGAGTCAGTCTCATGCACGTGATGCATTGTATCCAGTAAAACAAGATATTATTCTTATTGTTTGTGTAATGCAAAGACACGTTAAAATCTCGTTTGAGCTTCAGACAGAAAAAAAAAAAATCAGTATTGTTTTTTGTCATCTAGTTCTATCCCTAACTTTCTTAAATTAACACAGTTTCCAGCTTCTTTTTTGTCTACTTTCTGGTTAATAAAAATTCATGGCAGCAGCTCCACTAAATGCATGTGCATATACTTATTTCAAAGTAAGTTTGTTAAAATATTACCTCAGAGTGAAACTGGGTCCTGAACTGAATCATCTTACTGTCTTCTAATAATGTGTGTGCAGTAACAGCCAAAAAAAAAAAAAATTATGTGTAGACTTACTTTTGTTATCATCTAAGCCCCAGGTTATTGTATTTGGAGTAACTAAAGCACCTGTCCTCCTGGGTAGAAAACCAGAGAGGTTTTGTCCATTTAAAATGCTAACATTTTACCATCCTTTTCTCTTGGCAGTATATACTGTGTACTTAGAAGCATGACAGAAAGGGCTTGCTGGAGCCTTTCTAAGATGACCTTCTGAAGTCAAAATTTTAATTCTTTTCAACAGTCAGTTATCTGTGACTTATGCTTTTTTTTTTAAAAAAAAAAAAAGCAAGCAGCTTTATTACATAGTGTCATCAGATGCTCTCTGTAAACAAATTATGGTAACTGTATAAGTACTTGTATGTATGGGGTGTGGAGAGTGCTTTTGCATGTATGTAAATTTGTCTACTTGACAAAAGATATGCCTTTTGTAGCATGGAATATTTTTCTTCGTAATTCTGCCTTTTCTGGATCTAAAGATTCTGTAGTTGACACTTGTATCAAGGGTTTAAGGTTTTCTTTCTTGTCAGGAGGATGGATGACTTCATTATTACTGCAGTGCATGACTTGAGAGAAAGAAGGTTTGAAGCAGGAACAGTCGCAGAGTTGCTGAGCTAAGAGGCAAAGTGCTGCTTGCGACAGCTGATTTGTTGTTGATACCTAATATATCATAGCAAACAGGAAACATGGATGCTTTCTAGAGAACCTTGGCAGAAAAGGTATATGTTAACAAAGTAAACCCACTTGTTAATGTGCAGTGGTAAGGTGTAGCAATTACAGCATGATCCATGAGAGGAGATGCAGTAATGCCTTGTGCAGTGAGGAATGCAGGTTTGATGTTGTATACAATACTAACCACTACTTCTGTCTATATTGAAGTAACACAAACAGTTTCATTTCTCTTTTTACCTTACAGTAAAATTTTGATAAAATACTCTATATTTTCTTATTTGTTTCTTATCCATAGAGCAGGTGTTTCTCACTAGTAGGGGATATTTTAAAAAACCCAAACACCAAAAAAACCAAAAACTAGACTTGTTATTCATACTGTTATGTAATTTATAGACACAGCATAAAAATTATTTTAAAACTATATGTTCAATTTCTGTCTCCATAAACTACTACACTATGGATGTATGGCATTTCAGTAAGTTGCTTTCTTGTTACGTATTTTTTCCTTTTAAAACTCTCATTTTATTTAACTGGGCTATCTTGGCGTACATAGTGCAGCTTCTTAAATTGTCCCAGAAGCTTCTTCTGTCTTTCTGATCTTTACAATTTTTTCATCCTTATGCGGAGTAGATGTAAAACATTACCATTTTGATTTTGGAGAGAATCATTCTTAGTCGTTTCAGCAGGTGTAAAAGTGCATAGTACAAAGAAAAATTAGATTATGATATCACCTGTGGACCCCTCTAACGTGAACTCAATTGACATCACTGGATTTTTTTTCTGAATGCCAGTAGAACTGTCAATTGCTTTTCTGTACCTGGTAATCTGTCTCAGTGCATTAATACTAGTCTAAAATGTTGACTATTTCTTTATAAGTCCTAAATAAAGTATTTTTGTATTTTCACTACTGTAGTTAAAATAACAAAAAAGAAGGATCCGTGGCCAAATTAAATAATCTAGTTTGCCAGTACTTGATAACAAATAATTTAATTGAATTACTTCATTCATTCATACATAATCAGGCCTGTGACTGAATTTTTTAGTCTGTTTCGGTGTACTATAAATTCTGCATTATATCTGTATATAAGTTATTTTATTACTGTATAGGAGTAAATACATGTACATTTAAAATTCAATGCAAATCATACATAGAACCATATTTACAGATGGTCAGTAGGGGTACTGGATGATAACCTATAATAAAAAGTTGGAAATTTAATATATAGTATTTTATTCTTCAGTTTTCAGTTAATTCCACTTTTCATGGCATGGTGTATGTAAAAATCCTAGACAGCTATGGGACCTTGAACCGGCCTAGTGAGAGGTGTCCCTGCCCATTGCAGGAGGGTTGGTCCATTGCAACCCAAACCATTCTATGATTCTACAAGTCCTGGCTAGATGAACATGTCCATCATAGCATCTATTTTTAACTGAACAGTAAAGCAGTCTTTCTATGACTACATGGATATTTTTCACTCAAAAAGTATAATCTATTATATTGATGCTTAATAATAATAATGCTAGTAATGATGATAGTAAAAGTAATGATAATATTATGCAGGTTTTGAAAACTTTACCCTTTCCACAATTAAAATGATAAAAATTTGATCTCTTGCATCATATATCTGCCTAAGTAAGTGCCACAACTAACTTCTTTTAGTTGGAAGGAAAGTTGTCCGCAGAATAGTTCACTGTTACTGAGGAAGTACCAAAGGTTCATGTAATATCCTTCCTGGGACCACAGTTTCTCATTTGGCAGTTTCCAATGTATTTTCTAAGAATTACTTTTACAGGAAGGAGCATAAAAAACTGTTTCTTGTGCTGAAAAGTATATACATAAAAAGTGCATACAATAGAGTCATAAAAGAGTTTAGGTTGGCTGTGACCTCTGGAAGTCATGTAGGACAAAGTAGCTTAGTTATGCTGAGCTGCTCTGACTTTGTCTCGTAAAGCTTTGACTATCTCCAAGTGTGGAATTCTCACAACCTTTCAGTTATCCTGTCCCAGTGCTTTATTTCAACTTGTAATTGTTGCCTGTCATTCTGTAGCTGCGAACCCTTGAGAACAATCTGCCTCTGTATTTTCTTTTTTATTGGGTATCTGTAAAGTCCAATAAGATCACCTAAAGCCAGGCTAAATAGACCCATCTCCCACAGTTTCTGCTTGGACAGCCAGTGCTTCCCTGCCAAACACTCAAAGATGTGATCACATCTGTACTTAGGATATAGTTTTTAGTTAAGTCTTATTATGTTTTATAGGTTAAAATGATTATATCACTGCAGGAACTGCGTGGTCTGATAGGGTGTATCTTGAGTAACAGAATGTCTGAATAACAGTGTGCTCACTAATCTAATTTTTATGTTCCTGTTCTCCTTATTTTTCCCCAAGAAACTTTTGTGTTCTCTGTTGACATTTAGTTTTAACTGTCTTTGGTTACTGCCTATGCAGTACATTCTATGAAAGTTGAAAACACAACTGCAAGGCACTGTTTCCAACCATTATTAAGGGCTGCTCTCAGAGATACATTTAACGTGTATTTTCTCTTCCTCCACATATAAGGCAGCTCTGTATCAGTGTGTATCCTCGTGCATTCGTGTTTTGAGGATGTACTGGATGGAATCTTCCTGTATTCTTAAGTAATCAGTCAACCTTACAAACCTATACAAGTTCAAAATAATATTGTGTAATTCTAAATATTCTGTAGCTACATATGGTTATTTTGCCATAGAATCATATAATAGTTTGATTTGAATGTGACCTTTAAAGATCATCTAGTCCAAACTCCCCTGCCATTGGCAGTTCCATCTTTCACAAGATCAGGTTGCGCAAATTCCCATCCAACCTGACCTGAAACACTTCCCAGTGACTGGCCATGCACAGCTTCTCTGGGCAAACTCTTCCATTGTCTCACAACCCTCATCATAAAGAACTTCTTACTTAAGTCCAGTTTAAACCTAAGTTCTTTTAGTAGAAAACCCTTGCCCCTTGTCCTGTCACTCCAAGCCCTGGTAAAGTCTTCTCTGCCTTTCTGATACACCCTTTTATGTAGTCAAATATTCATAGCTAAAGAAATCCTTCTTTTTTATACTACAAAAATCAAATAAAGAAACACAAATATTCTTGGTGGTCTCTACAAACACCAGATAGTAGTTAATACTACTTGTGTAGCTCCTCCAAAAGTATATGTGATCAGATCCACACAGACAACAATCTTTTTCTGAGATGTCAGAAGCATTACTTGGGAGCAATAATTTTTTTCTTGAAATCTGAGTGTGGTTCAACCTTTATTTACTCAACTCACAGTTCTTTAAGGTGTGAACTGATAACTGTGGTGAGTGATGCTAACCTCTGTAGGATTGGTGTTTAGTTGTTGATGTGTACATGAGCACTATAGTGCTTGGGTCATAGGTGGATACTTATATTTGTTAGCTATTTAAGGTTTTCATCACATACATTTGCTTCAAACAAGTAATCACTTTGTCAAAATCTATTTAATTTAAAAAAAAATTGAGTAGTAGTAAACACAAATGTGAAAAACCCCCATGACATAGATACTATTAGCCTTCCTCCCTATCCCCCCTGGATTACAATACCCTTCCATGAAAAAATAACAAGCCATTTTACTTCACCAGTTACATAATAGTACTTTTTAAGAAGCAAACTCCTGCATTTTTCTAAACTGTAAATTGAGATGAATAATCTCAAATATGTCCTTTTTCACTGATGATTGTAATGACAAGCCATACTGTTTTCATTAATGGTCTCCAGTGGTTTCTGAGCAATATTAGGTTCTGAAAACTAGCACAAAGCAAAATTTCCATGTATACAGCTTTAGCTGTAAATGTATGAATTTAAGTGTAGGAGGATTTTCCAGGTCTGCAGGTGGTGTGGCATAGAAATGTGGAAACTGGTGACGTCTAAAAGTGGGCAAACAGATTTGACACAGATTTATGAGGATGCTTCACATTTCTGGGCACTTTTAGAGTGTCCAAAGTCAGAGCTAGCTGGTTCACTTTTAACTGTGTTGAGTTTTCAAGAGGCTTTTTGACCGTACAGTCTGTAATCTCATAAAACTGATTTCAAAGCAATGAACACAAAGAACATGGACAAGAATCCTGCAGAACTCCTAGTAACAGCAAAAATACAAATAAAGAATGTTGCAGCAGAAGATCAGCTATCTGGTATGTTTAATGATAGTCAACCCTTTCCACCTTGCTACCCAACCTAACCTCTGAATAAGGAATGTAGACTTTTCCTAACCTCTTTTCTTCATAATATCTGTCTTATAAAATTTTAAGCAAGTTGTTGTTGTCCACACAAGTTAGTATAGCCTCCTGGAAACAGTGTCACTGTGCTGTCCAAGAGTTATTCAAATGTACCAAAAATATAAACATTTTGTTGTTGTTTTTGGTTGGTTGGTTGTAAAATTTCATTAACCATTTGGCATTTCTGATGATGACAGTAAGTAAAAATTCTGCTTCACTGCTTGTTTCTTAGAGTCCAGGCAGCTTTGGTTTTCTAAATCTCTCTATACTTATTTTGAAATTTACCTAGATATTCTGGGTATTTCATCTAGCTTTATAGGGTACTATTTACTTAAATTGGGAAAAGAGCTAATTATGGGAAATAGTTGTTGAAAGGTCTTTAAACAACCATACAATCATTTCTTCTTTCCTTTCATTTCAGTCACTGCTTTTGTTTTCATCATACAGTTCACTCTAAGAAAACATCTGCAATATAAATTTTCTTCCTTCTATTTCAGTACGATAAATCATATATTAGGCTGTATTGCTTAGCTATTTTTTCAACATCAAAAAAAGAAATGAAACATATTTCCACGATTTGTGTATTTCATCTTTTTTTTCTTCTGTACTTACAACAGTAAACTTTTTCATACTGGAAAAATCAGATGTGGCACAATGTTAACTTTAGCAGTACCAAAAAAGATGAAATTAAGTTCTCAAAGCAGTTTTACATTCGTTGTAGCAATGCAGTGAAGCTCAGGTGAGTCGCCTAAATTATGAAGTATGTATGTAGCAAGGCAACATAATTACCAAATTTCCTGTAACTGTGGTCATAAATATGCTTTCAAGTAATCCTTTAATATGTAGCTGTTAATAAAGGCCTAGTAATTAGCTAATGGAGCTAGGAAAATAGGTAGCCTGCATTGGTTGCTTATTCTTAATACATCTTTGATCTATGTTGATTGTAATGTAAAATCCTAGACTCATAGAACAGAGTTATAGAATCAGGTTGGAATTTGATTTGGAAGAGACTTTTTAGATCATTGAGTCCAACCGTAAACCTAACACTGCCAAGTCCAAAAAAAAAGTAAAAGTTAAAAAATTATACACCAAATTCCACTGTTCCTAAACTGCTACTTTTCCCAGAACTTCAGTGGATAATGTTAAGAGAAGAAAAACTATACACCAACTATTACACAATATGAGTTATAATCATTTAAGAACAAACTCAGAAAGATCTCAAATCAAACTTCTGCTAAGTTCTCAGGTTTCTATTATATAACAACCACAGTGAAAAAAAAAAATCTGTGCAGGTGCCAGGTGATGCTAATTGCTGTGGATTGAAGGCTTTGGAGCTTAAATACAGCAAGTAACCCTATCACTTTCTATGACAAAATGGCTTAGCTGCTGGATGAGGGAAAGTAGTCTTTCCCTCAAGAAAGAGGGAAAAGATGTGGTCTACCTGGACTTCAGTAAAGCCTTTGACACAGTTTCTCACAGCATTCTGCTACGGAAACTGTCAGTCTCTGGCCTGGACAGGTGCACACTCTCCTGGGTGGAAAACCTTCACCTTATGAAGAGCCCTGCCTCTTGGCCTTTATATGTCTTCTGAATTTCAGTTCTCCAAGTTAATACCATGCTGTGACTCTAATTGTCTTTCGTATTGATTCTATTCATAGTGGTGACTATGAGCAGTAAGGTCCTGATGCTACAAGACTTTTCTCAGGAGATGATATAGGATATGGTCTTTGTCTTTTAATGAATAAAAATGTATATTTATATCTGTGTAATCAATCATACCCCCTGTGAATTAAGATTTGTAAGAAATACAGAGCTGTTTTGGAGTTCACCTGCCATTATACTAGGTTAATAATCTGCTGTTACAAATATTAATATTGATGTTTGATGTTACAAAAAGCGAAACATATCTTTCCACTTTCCATATCTAGTTAGAAACTAAGTACATGTCTCAGTGGTGCAAATAAATATGCATTTTTAAGGTACACTTGTATGTGTGCACATATATAGATGTACCCTATAATTTATTTTCCTCATGAAAATACTTCATGTAAAATTAATTAACAAAGACATTAGAAAAAGATTTATTCTGGGTTTTCTTTTTTAAATAATTCACTGTGCAGCTTCTACAGAAAAAAAAAATGTAAGAAAAGCTTGTAGTTATGTTTCTTTTAAGGTGAATAAAAAATGTTCAGAGTAAAGTATTCTGTCAGGCAGATGGGAAACTTTAATCAAAATGTATTTTGAAAAGAAATATTGGAGCATGACTTTACAGTAGTGTTCAGAATGAAAACTAATGTTCTTTCATAATTCTTATGTCAAGTAACTGATTTGGTTTATGTCTATCTTTTTTATTGAATTATTTGGCCTTGAGCAGAGCATGAGAACAACTTTAGTATTCTTCTTCGCCATTTTTTTTCTCTGTGTTTTTTTAAAACTAATTATTTTATTAAAGACAACCTGTTTATTATTAACATGTGAAAGTATTTACTTCCAATAATACCACTTTTCATGATATTTCACATTTTTTTATTGCTTTTGAGAATTTTAATTTTTAGTAGTCTTCAGTCCTCTTTAATACAGTAAGTTCTCCTAATATTTTATTAGTTCCTAAGAGATCTAGAGAAAATTTCTAAGATATTGCAGGTAACAGAGAGTTAAGAAGTGAAGGTATCTGCTTAGTAGTCGGTGGAGTTTCAGACCTTATGGAAGTGTTTACTCGATAGAATGAACACTAATCATAACTTATGTTTTAAAGTACTTAGACAAATGTGTTGTGCATGTTTAGATTTAATCAGCTGAATCCAGAGTAGAAAGTGGAGTGCTGATTAATTAACAATGATTCAGGAAGCATATTTCTTTTTTTTTTTTTTTCAGAGGAAGTCCCACATGGAGTGCAGGAGCAGCAAGTCTGCTACTGTTCCTGCATTTAACAGGACCCTCAAACTATCTCACTCCCCTGAGCAATTCCAACTCTTCCCTACTTCCTGCAATCCTTCAGAGCACAAAACCAACCTTTCCCATCCGTATAATCAGTTTGAATTACTAGATGACTCTGGCAGGTGTTTTGAGGTAGAGCCAAGAGTGTCCTCCAGAAAGAGAACACTGAAGTGGCCATATGCCAACAACAGTTGTGCAGACTTGAGGAAAGAACGGTGACAGTATGAGGTTCATTCTGGTGGATCTACACACAGATGTGCTTCGCTTTAGCAATCTTCTTGAAGCAGAAACTACTTCCTAAAATATTCCTAACAAAAATGGGGAAAAATAACAACCTATGTTCATTTGTCAGAGAAAAGTAATAAATTTCACTTTCTGAACCTCCTTTTTCATTTGCCATATTTCCCTAGTAAGATTTTTTTTTTTCATTCTCTTTTGGGAGGAAGTAAAACATTCAGTGGGGTTCAGTATTGAGGCCAATTCCATTGAATATCTCTATCGGTTATATGGATGAGGGGATTTAGTGCCTCCTCTGTAAGTTTTCAGTCAATATTAAGCTGGGTAGGAGTGCTGATCTGCTACAGGGAAGGAAGGCCCCTCAGAAATGTCTGGACAGGCTGGATTGATGGCCAAGGCCAGTTATATAAAGTTTAACAAGGCTAACTGCCATGTCCTGCACTTGGGTCACAACAACCCCATGCAGTGTTACAGGCTTGGGGAAACGTTTCTGGAAAGATGCCTGGAAGAAAGGACCTAGGGGTGTGCATCAGCAGGCAGCTGAACATGAGCCAATAGTGTGCCTGGGTGTCCAAGAATGCCAGCAGCATCCTGGCTTGTATCAGAAAGAGCTCGACCAGCAGGAGCAGAGAAGTGATCATTCTCCCTGTACTGAACTCTAATGAAGCGGAACCTCAAATACTGTGATCAGTTTTGGGTCCCTCAGTACAAGAGGGGCACTTAGATGTGGGACCATGTCCAATGAACAGCAACAAAGGAGGTGAAGGGCTTAGAGAACAAATCTTAGTGAGCAGCAGCTGAGGGAACTGGAGTTGTTCAGTTTTGAGAAAGGAGGTTGTCAAGAACTTATAGCTCTCTACAGCTGCCTGGAAGAAGGTGACAGCAAGGTGGGTGCTGGTCTCTTCTCCCAGGTAATAAGTCATAGGGTGAAAGGAAATAACCTCAAGTTTCACCAGGGGAAGTATAAATTGAATATTAGGAAAAATTTCTTCACCAAATGGGTTATCAAATGTTAGAACAGGCTGCTCAGGGAACTGCTTAAGTCACCGTCTCTGGAGGTATTTAAAAGATGTAGATGTGGCCCTTAGGAGCATGGTTTTGTCGTAGACTTGACAGTGTTAAGTTTGTAGTTAGACTTTATAATCTTAAGCCTCTTTCTCAACCTAAATGGTTCTATGATTCTAAAAATTATTTATATTCTGTGAAGATTTGATTATAGGCATTTTAAAGTAACTATCATTGTAAAAGAGAAGCTTCAAGCATTCCTTGATTTGGTTTTAACTCTCTCTATGGAATCTATTTCTAAATTTGTAAAGAGAGTTTATGATCTGTCTTTATATTGGACAGATTATGTAAATGTATTGAAAGCAAGTTGGAAGCATAAATCACAGATGTCGGTTTGATGGAAAGTTTGTAACCAGAAAAATCTACAGCTCTCAAATCCCAGTGTGTTAATTATAAGGCAGCATCTGGTGTACAAATTTATGCCGAGCTAAGAAATGTTCAGCCTAAAATAGAGTACGCCTAAGTCGGTTTAGTGTCTGAAACCTACAGTCATCATAGGGAAACTTGACATCATGTGACCATGAGGTGTCTGTAATCTAAACTGTCTGCAGCTAGCAAGGTGATGTAAACTGAACAGGAAGGTAGGTAAAGACAGTTGATAAAAGCTAAATGAGCTAGTCACATGGACTTGAAGCAAGTTTTGTTTACCCTTTAGTATACTCATATGAAGGCTAGAGAGAAAAATTCAGAAATTCATTAACTTGATAGCATGTAATTTCTATAACATTCAATCTCAACAAAGTACATGTGTTTTTTACGGATTTGGGGTCAAAAGGGTAAACAATGGAGGCAACAATTTCTGCTGGGTACTATGTGATCTCAGAAGACTATGTCACACTAACATACTTTATAAACACCGTGATAGTATTTGAAAATGGGGTAATTCAAATAGAGCTGTCTAAATTAAACTGCCCTATCAAACTTCAAGGAGGGACACTGTGCAATAAAGAAATGGTTTGATCAATTCTTGAGCATTTAGACTTCTAAAACTGAAATCCCTTCAGTAGCCATTCAAGGCCTAGTTCTGTTTTAAGTTTGCTGTAGGCTCGGTGAGAACTCCGAGGATATAACAAAATTCTATTTTTTTACCTGTCAGAGGAACTTCCCGAATTAGCAACTGGAATTCTGTGCCTGAGGACCAGCAGGATCATTTTGCTACTTCAGGCTAACTATGTCATCCATATGACAGAAATCAACATAAGAAAATGACCTCACTTTGAAAACCTGGCAATTCATTCATACTGTACCTTTTCAGGTAGGTGGAGTCATTGTATAAACTCAATGATGATGGTGATTACCAATCAAGGAAAGGTAATGCTCCATGATTTTGACTGCAGATGACTCTGAACTGTACATGACATCAGATGAGGGTAATGCTGGCCCCTACAATTTCCTATTTTGGATATTCTTAATGAACCTGCCATTAGAAATTGAATTTTTGACTGGAAAATTGTAAATTTTAATGTTGACATTATATATGGCTGGAAAAACATTTTAGAATAGAATCAGAAGGTGAAATTAATTTGCATTTGCTTAACCAAAGAAGTTCATTGTGATACTACAGCTTTCTGATCACCAAGGTAGTAGTCCAGTGTTTGAACACATCAGTGTGTAGAAACTGCCAGAAAGCTACATGATCTGATTATATTTAGTGACACTGAGGTAGCAGTCTTCCAAATAAATAGATGACAATCTGTTTTTCTCAGCCTGACAGTAAGTCAGTTATAGGGAAGGAGTCCAATTTCTGTCCTGAGCACTGGCTTAGACTCAAAGCCTCTCTGCTGTCTACATTCACGCATTTCCTCTGTCTCTGGAAGCATGGCTAGTTTGAAGAGCATTGTGGAAAACATATCAGTTCATTTTCAGACTAGAAGTATTCAACATTCCTGAGGAATAGAGAATAGATATGTAAAGGAGAGAGTGGACTGTAGCCATAAAAACAAACCCACGTATTTCAGATATCCTAGCGGAAGAGAATTATATTGTTGCAGGGGACGAAGACTGCCTGCTGTACTGCTTAAAATTATACAAGTGCTGAACTAATAATGTGAAAGATCACGTCCAAGTGACTGTGGTGTGAAAACACTGTAAAACTTAAATGATAGTTTTTGAAATTTCTTGAGCCTACATAGAGATCATCTGGATGTATTCTGAATAAACTCTCTTCTCCTCCAGGAGGTTATGATACAAAAGTTTCAGATTGCTTTCATGACAGAGATGTGAGTCAACTTTACTGAAAGAATATGAACCAACAATTGCGGCACTTTGTGGAAAACTTGTCCCACCTTTATAGACTCAGTTTATACTGAGTTTGGAGTAGACCACATATCTATCTGTAATGGTAAAGTCTCTAGTGAATGCCATAATACCTGTTATTTAGAAAAATACAGAAATAGATTTTCTTGACTGGTAATAACATTTTGCACTGATACTAATGCCAGCTTTGATTCATAAGCCTTAGAGTAAATTTTAGAGGTATTATTGTTCTCCTGGGGTTTGGTTTTTTTTTGGAGTTTTTTTATGTTTGTTTGATTGGGTTCTTTTCTCCCTAGAGACAGAAGTTTTTATATTATTACTTAATTGTACTTTGGAATTTTAAGTTAGTGGTAGATCCTAATGTAACCCCAGATGGATATGCTGTCAGTCCTTTTTTTGAATGCTTGTTCTACTTACAAATGTTGAACTGTTAGCTATTAATCCAAGAGAAGCAGGTAACCACAGAGGGAATTTCCAGTCACTGTGTAAATGCTTTATAGAAAATGAAGTGTAGGGAAGATCTTTAGCTGAAAATTAAATTTTCAAAAATAAAAAATAAGTGCAGTTTATTTCCACTTGACAGCTCATTTGATTTTCATTCTGTGGTTGTTTTATCAGGTTTTATGAAGATGTTATGCTATTAATAAACACTAAGTGTTGTCCCTCTCCAGAACAGTGCTTGCTACATGTGGCACCACTGAGAGGCCAAGCTGCAATATAAAGAAGTTCCCAGAAGTATAAAGGAGTGACTATTGATTGTAAGTTTGCCATAAAGAAAGACAGCACATCAACAGATTTAAACAGCAGGTACTCATGGTATATACTGACAAACACTGTGTGTTCCTGATGGTTAATTTAATCGGGAAGATGGATACGTAGATTTAGCTTTATACAGTCAGAGTTGGACTGTATTGCTTAAACATAAGTAAATAGGTCATTGTAGAGAACCTAAGAACATGCTTCCACATCAGAAAGACATGGATCTACTACAGGTTTATGTCATAGCTCTGAGAAGAGTATAGATCTCTCAGGTATCTACAGCATGCAGCATAGCAGTATGTAACTGTGTTCAGTCTCACCCACGATTCAGGTGGTTAATGGTTAGAGCTTTCATTGTTGCAAGACGTTCTTGGTTGCTGAAGGTACTTGTGGAAAATGTGTTTTTCTCTGTGTTTCTTCTCAGTGTAATTTAGCTCATTTGTAAATTCTGGATAATGGAATATAGTGCAAAAATTATAGTGTGCTAAAAAGAACAAGCAAGTCTGTCTTTAAACAATACTGTTAGGATTGAAAGATTAAGCGGACAATTCAGAAAATTTAAAAAGAAAATCTACAAAACAAGGAACTTCTTGCAATATTTTAATTTGGTTTTCTTGTTTGCGTGCACTGTGCCATCATTTAATTATCTAATTATATACTTTGGTTTTTTTCTGTAAGATTGTGCATCATTTGATTCATGGAATTGGCAGTGCTTGTTTAATGAGCAGTTGTTTTATTTTTTTTTCATTTCTAATTCCAAGAAAGCATTTCCTGCTGTGTTTTCTGCGTGCTTGTTAAACCCTATTCTGAAGACAGAATTATTTGTTTCTTCTTTGACTGCACTGTATACAGTCATTGTAGTTGTGCATGTGTTTGTTGCAAGTACAACCTGAAAATCTCTTTTTTGTTAGGTAGATTTTTTTCTTCATAAAATATAGTCGCTGAATAAAAAAAGCATATGTCAGAATGTAACAGAGTTTGTGAAGGGTTTCACTGAGAAAGGTAAAAGCACTGACACACAGATATATCACCACCATATAGCAAAAGTCAAGCTATCCAACTAGTTATCTGAAAAGTGTCCTGTGTATATTCACTCTGATAATACTAATATACAGCACATTTGTTCATTCTTCTCAATATTAAAAACACCAAACAAAAAGGAAGAAGAAAAGTACAAGTGTCATGAAAGAGATGAAGAAAAGTATCAATGACAAGATTAGCTAACTGCTTTCCCTCAATTGGGAAAGACTGTTGTAAATGATAACAGGAACATTTTTTCCTGAAAAATAAGAGCAGTTACATAATCAGATTGTTTTCTTCTTTTGAAAATGAAATAGCTTTTTTCTAACCATACGAGGAGTTCATTTTCACTCTTTATTTCCAGTGTTATATGTAGCTTTTTATCTACAGAACACACCTCCCTAATAGATGCTCTTGCTTTTCAAGTCCTATTCTACCTGCTTGTTTCTTCTGCAGAAGCTATTTCACTCCCTTGTGTATCTATCACCATTCTTACTAACTTTCTTAGGCCAACTGACCTCCTTTTGAAAAGAATGTGGTGGAAACTGAACAACATAAGTACAGAAGGTGTAAAGTATAACTTCTGTATGTTGTATATTTTGTTTTGTCTTCCTTCACTAGTAAATCTTACCATTCATTCAGCATTTTTGATGATTACTGTGCAGTGAGCTGGTAGTTTCATAGAAGACTTCTTGGTTGTAGAAGCTGGTACATTGTTTTTGTTTGGTTTTTATCTATGTATGTAATTTTACATTTCTGTATGTTGACTTTCATTTCTTTTTTTTTTTTAATCAGTCACTTAAGACCTTTGTGCAACTCATGCCTTGAATTTAGTATTCCGTATGCTTAAAATCATTAAATGTCGTCACTGAGAAATTCATGCCTTTTTGTGAGCTGAACAGCCTCAACACAGTCATCAGTGGCAACAGTTAAAAATCAACATTTATGCTCCCGTTATATCTCCTGATTCTTAACTGCTTGGCTATTTATATAAGGACCTTCCATGCTTTCATCTGACATGTTATTTTCTCCAAGATTTGTTAAAGACCTTGTTCAATTATTCTCAGAAACCTAAACAGACTGTATTGACTGGATCTCTCACTTAACTATGTATTTACTGAGCCGTTCTCAGAGATCTGTTAAATTTGTGAGACCTGTTTTTCCTTTAGAGAAACTATCTTGTCTTTTCTTCATTCTATCATGCATATAGGGTGTTCAAAACTGCCACTTTTAATAAAAATGGACTTTTGGTTTTTTTTTCATTCTGTTTTATCAAAAGGTTTTCTAGAGGAATTTCTGGCATACTGTTTCATGATGGTAAATGCTCTCCAAAGGTGTTCATTATATACCCACTGGTAAATTTGATTTCTAGTAATAATTAAAAATTCGTGTTCTTCACAAATATCAGGAAATCACTTCAATAGGCTGCATCATTTTATAGTAACAATGCTGTTAACTTATACACAAGGGAGAACATATTTAATTTATTATTTTAAAAATAACTGCATGTAGACGGCTTTATACAACATTTATTTTTTTCTACCTTACAGAACTTGCTACTTTAAATGCCTGTGATTTAGTTTTTGCATTTGTAGTGTCTTCTTCAATCCAGCAGCTAAGACCTGCTTGTATTTACATTATTACGTTTGTATTTGTTAAATTTCCTTTTACCTATGACTAATACTGGAAATGTTCTGTCAAAACCAATCCTCATTCAAGCAAATGCTTGGCTTTTGGGAAAGTATTGAAGAAACCTTTTTTATCCAACAGCTTCTTGGAGCAGGCCTATGTTATACTTCAAGGGCTAGTGGAATGAACTGCTGAGGATCTCTGGTACTAGGAAGTTGCCCTATTGTTAATTCTTGGTCTATGGAAGGTTGGCTTCTGGGATTTTTGCCGGTCTTACTGGACTGGGGCATGTGGAAGCTACTAATTGAGAGATGTGACAGAGCTAGTCCATTAAGGATTAATGAATTAAAGATCAAGAGTAGCACCTGATCCTTAAAGATTTATAGTACTGAAAGATAATTAAAACATTTAAGGACCTGAAAATGTTAAGTCTAGTGTTTAATAGAGAAGTTAAAAGCACATTGCTGAACATTAGTAATATGAATTATTAGTCCTTTCCCAATAACAGACCTTCAAACAACAGTCCTCCTCACTGGTATGTCCTTCACACCGATATACATATGACATATAATTAAAAAAAAAATCTCAGTTTTTCTGGATTTCTTTGTCATCTTTGTATCTGAAAAACAGTAACTGGTTATGACTGTATTATTTGTTTTGTTATTTTGCTTCTGGCTAAGAGGTAGACTGATGAATGAATTATTTTTTTAAGTTCAGTTATTTGAAAAAAAAACCTTCTTTTCTAAGAAGATATTTTTCAGAAAGTTTATTTTTTTCAGTGTGACAGCACATCCTGGCAAGAAATTCAGGGTTGTTGTTTGTTGGATTTTTTTGAAACACTGTTTCTGAGATCAGAGATTGAAGCGCTACAAACAGAATTACAAATTAAGTATGCTTCTGCTTAGCAAAACTTCTTTCTGTATGATAAATGAGGAACCATGAAAAATAATTCTATAAAAATAAAATTTTTTTAAAAAATAACTAAGATATCAAACAATAACTGTGAATACTTCTAATTAATATACACTGCATGTGATCTCAAGTGTACTTTATAAATGTCATAGCTAGAGCAAGAGCAGATTAAAGTCATTAACTACACCATGTAGCTTATAAAAACAGGATCACAGCTATAGGAGAGAGTAACTCTTTAATTTCATAGTTTTAATTGACTGCTTCTGTAGTTAATTAAACATTTAGAGTAGGTTTTCATTACAGTCTTAATGGAACAGATTTTAAGCAGCTATTAAATTGAAAATCTTTCATATGAGCACTTTTAGACATAGAAGGAGCTAATTTCTGTTAATAGGCTTTATTGGGTGTGAACATAATATTTAAGATATAAATTAGTATTAAATATGCCACAAAAATTTTATTCTCTTGGGCATCCATACAACTTTATCAATTGAAATCATTATCTGTCATCTCCTGCTTATTCAAATACTTCGTTATAAAACTTATAAGGTATTTTTTCAACAAAAACTAAATACTATTCATGCCGTTCTAAAGCTCTCTTGAAGCTAAATCAAATGTTTTTTTCTCAATGTTATCTTAAAGATACAATTAATAAGGTATTTTAAATACATAAAAAGAACATAAAGCATCCATTTAAAACCTCTATGTGAGTTTTTCAGTAGATGTGGCAAGTTGGCCTGCATGTTGTGCTTTCAGTACTGTGAGTCTCTCAATAGGCCATAAATTTCCTCCTCAATGGACTGGCAAAACTGCCACAGATTTGTTCTTAGTTATCATGGGTTTTTTTGACGATAACTAGGAACTAGCATAGGAACTGATGTGCTTTTTTAATTACTTCCATTAATAATATTTGGAATGTATTGGGGGCTCAAATTCATTATTATCTGGAACCTAGAGAGCTTTCTGCTCTGCAGACTGGAAAATACGTTGGTTAGTTTTCATGTATTACTTCTTCAATTCCTAGAAAACATTGATTTTCTTTCATTTCTATAGGTATAAAAAGTTCTTGCTTCACACTTTCAAACTTGATCATTTCTTATGGTTTAACCCTGTTCAGCAACCAAGCATTACACAGCAGTTCACTCACTCCCTGCCCTGCAGTGGGATGGGAGAATAACTGCAAATGAAAACAACTGATTATCAACAACTGACCAATGCTCAGCCAGTTCCTAAGCTGCAGACCCCCTACAAGCCTCCTCTTCAGTTTTATTGTGAGCATGAAGACATATGGTATGGAGTATCCTTTATTCAGATGAAATCAGCTGTCCTGGATGTGTATTCTCCTTTTTTTTGTGTATTTCCAACCTACTTACTGGCAAGGCAGTGTGAGGAGAAGGAAAGGCCTTGATGCTCAGCAATAACTAAAACATTAGTGTGATATCAACAATGTTTTCAGCACAAAACCCAAAACATAGCCCTATACAAGCTACTATGGAGAAAGTAAACTCCATCTCAGCCAAAACCAGAGCAGTCATAAATACAGATGTCTTCCCATAAATTGTTGACTGAGTAACAGTCATGTAATACCTCTCATTAAATTGCCTTTTTTCACAATTTTCGTCTTCTAAAAAACAGCTTTTTTTCTGTAAATGTAAATACTTTTGTATTTTGTATTTGCACTTTTGTTTGGGGAAGAAATACTAGTTAATTAATATTTCTCTGTAAGCAGGGAAATTAGATTGACAGGCTAAGATTTGGTACAAGTTTTTTTCAGACTGTGAATTTTGTATATTCCATTGCAACAATAACAGTGGCTGTTTGACTGAATTATTATATTGTCACTGTGGTTCATAGAACCAGGAACATTTACACCATCAGTTGAAGGGACTGTTCATTGCCACAGAGATAATGCTATCATTTCTGAGCATTCATACTTTTACAATTTTCTTTTCCTTTTCAGACATCCAAAGATGTGCTTACCAGTTTTTATGATATAAGCTTAAAAGGGACAGAATTATAAAATATCTGTATATTTTAAAAGGGTGAAATATTTGATTACTTCCCTTGGGAATCACAGTGCTAGGTTCCATTCATTGCAGATGAAACAAATTGTTGATCTTTTTCCTAAGGTCCCATTATGAGAATAATGGTCATATAAAAAACTGGAAACTTACCTGAACCTTCCTTACTTGTGAGTGTACTTAGTTCATAAGCTGGTAGCAGAAGTGCTGTTTTAATTCAATAGCATGAAGAATGTTTTTGGCAAGTGTACACTTTCTTACCTAGTACTGAGCATATTTCAAACTGAGAAGTAAGCTGGGAACTTACAGATCTTTCCAAGTTTTGTGAGTTCACAGGAAAACTGTATTTTCATTAGAACATTGTTTTGAGTAAACTGTTCAAATTGGTTGAAATTCTTATATTCAATAAACCAGTAACTTTAAAATTCTATCCCTCCTGTGAAGATGAAAAGCTGTTTGTGAGTATACAACTCTTGTTTCCTTAAGTGGAACTCTGAAACCTTTACTTTCTATGTGAAATCTTTTCCTTTTTTCAAATAAACCAAAACACTTGTACGTATTAGAGTGTCAAAAATCATCAGAAATAGATTGACTTTTCCAGACAAATGCCTTTAAGTTTCCAGAGTACTTGTATAATATCAAAAAGAGAGATTTTTTTAAATGGTCTGTCATCCAAAGTTTGAGACATCCATTGCTTTAAGGTATAAGACAACTATTACTGTAGACAGCTTTGGAAATTCATGAGCCTCTTGTGAAAGAAAAATACAGTAGTTGCAGACCTTAGGCAGATAGCACTAAAGGCTTGTATGTGTTCCACCCTTTACTTCTCAAATACTCACCTGGCTTGGGAAGAAAATAGTCTTGTCAATGCTTGAAATGAGATATATTAGTCTAAGAAAAGTGTTTCCTCTGTTGCTGATGGCATCCTTGTATGTTTGCCCTCTCAAATCATCAGTGATAGGTGGGCTTCGTGGCCTCAGAAGTTGTCTTCATCTACTGCAAATAAATTCTCTTAAACCAATCCTATTTTCCTAGGAACAATTCTTCATTGATAACATGATTTAAAAATAGATGACTGCTCTTAAAAAGATAATGTTCCTACCAGAGGAAGTGACATTATGGGTGGACTAACTAAATCCTGAAGTCAGAAAGTACTGTGATGTTGGAGTCCTTTACATTATTGACACAGAGTTAAACTTTACTGATATATAGATTAACTAAAGCCTAGTAAAATTTGCCCACATCATAAATTTCATAAAAAACAATGAAATAAGATTTAAGGAACACAAACCAAGATAGGACCCCAGAAGAACTTTTGCATGTGCAAAAATAATGAATTGTTCTGATAGTTGCCTGTAACTAGTCAAGCTGGTCTCTTCTCCCTAGTGACAGGGGACAGGACAAGAGGGAATGGCCTCAAGCTCTGCCAGGGGAGATTTAGGCTAGACATCAGGAGGAAGTTTTTCTCAGAAAGGGTCATTGGGTAGCAGAACAGGCAGCCGAGGGAGGTGGTTGATTCACCTTCCTTGGAGGTGTTTAAGGCACAGGTGGACGAGGTCCTGAGGGACATGTTTTAGTGTTTGATAGGAATGGTTGGACTCAATGATCCAGTGCGTCTCTTCCAACCTGGTGGTTCTATGATTCTATGATTCTAAGCTTATACAACATTTAAAATTAAAAAAATATAAGGTGACAAGATACCTGAGAAACGTATAAAGCTCTTCCCTTTCACTTTGACTCATTGCTGAGAGTGAAAGGAACCATGAGGAATAGTCTCCTTTTCATGCTCCAAGAGAAGCAGGAATAAGTAACCTGCTTTCCCCCTCTGCCACCCTTTAAAGCCGTGATTAAAGTGTAACTTGACTGCTGGTTTCTCACTCCCAAGTAGAGGAAGGATTATGGAAGGTACTGCCTTTTTTTTACTCAAGATAAGGAGTAGGAAAAAGCTTTGTGCTTCTTTCTTTTTGCTTGATGGTGGAAGGATTTGCATGCAACCTGGAGAAGACCAATTTGCAGCATAGAGAGGGCTGAAAGAAAAAAAAAAACCCTAAAAAATCAGATAATACTTGTTCTTGATGGGAAATTTCCTTGAAATATCTTGAGGTCTGGCAGTGCTCTCTGAAGAGAAAAATAACTGAAGCTCAGGGTTTTCATAGAGCTAACAGAAAAGAAGTATATTGTGCAAAGAGACTAAGCTTATTCTGAACAGTAACTGTAACTCTCACATGACTGATTTATATTTCCTCTTTCTGTAGGAAATATTGAAGGAAGAATGTCCATGCTTTTTTGTAACTTATATATAGGGAATCTTGGAATGCCTTATGTATTTATTGTAAGATGGATATTTAATGAGGAGTTTTGTTTATATACTTAGATTGCATTGTGGTTTAATCCTGGCCATTGTGTACTGCAGTATACGAGAGGAATTAGTACTGATTATTGAGGTATTTTAACCAACCATTCTTTTTGAGCTTGTTAAGCTTATAAGAAAATTACTGTTTCATTATTATTTTATGTGAGAGTAGACACAAGAGGTTCCAGTTCAGCAACTGTCAACAACCTTAATATTCCAAATAGCATCCAGAGGGGGATTTTTTTACAGATGGGTTTAGTTTCCCTATCAAGGTAAAATGAGATACAAACAGGAATTTAACTCATGATCCATGAATATCTGTGTGGTTCTTCAACCACAAGAGAATACATATTAGTGCCGTCCATTGTGCCAGTTTAGAAAAACTAACATTTGCTATGCTTTGACATTACTTGTATCCTAAAAGCAACATAAAGAATATGAAACGGACATATCCTTTCCTGTACTCAGGTTCCTATAACTACTCTCAATATCTTGCTTATGCTCTTACATACTATTTTACAATCTCCATGTTCTATAATTATGCATGTGAGTATTTGTATTAGTAGTTCTAGAGCAGGAAGAGTCTGAGAAGGTACTATTTAGGGAATCAGAAGATATGGAGAGAGGATAGCAAATGATAGATCAATATATAAATCACATTCTTCTTCTTAATAATCATTGTGCTTTTGCTTTTAACCAGTTGGTCTTAGAACATGAATATGAGACTGCTAAAACATTTAGGTTTTTAGCAACTGATACAATGGGATTTCTTAAAGTAAGCGTACTTTAATATCACAAAGAGATAGCTTCTGCATACAGCACTTATCTGAACAGTCAGAAATAAAGTGTAGTGGTAGAATGTTGTTTTCTGATGGTAGGGAGCTTGTGTTAGTGAGGTGAAAGAGAAAATAACCTTCATTCAAATATTGCCCAAGATTAAAGTTTTCTGGAAAATGTCCTTTCTTTTTCACACTTTCTTTCTTAGAAAAGAGAAAATTACTAAACTGCTCTAGTGTGGTTTAGACACAACATACACAGACACACAACTACCTGAAGAGAGGTTGTGGAGAGGAGGGAGCTGGCTGCTTCTGCCTGGTGATAGGGGACAGGACAAGAGGGAATGGCCTCAAACTCCGCCAGGGGAAGTTCAAGCTCGACATAAGGAAAAAATTCTTCACAGAAAGGGTCATTAGGCACTGTTAGAGGCTGCCCAGGGAGGTGGTTGACTCACCCTCCCTGGAGGTGTTTAATATGGGGGTGGATGAGGTACTGAGGGACATGGTTTAGAGACTGGTGGGAATTGTTGGACTTGATGGTCCAGTGGGTCTCTTCCAACCTAGTGATTCTAAGATTGTATGATTTTGCAGAATATATTTTCTTATAAATATCAGATTTTATCTTAATTGTCATCATATTTATTTCAGTCGTCCTTTCAAAAGCCCTTTGGTGCATACACTTTATTTTTCTGTTTTTGAAACACTTTATACGATCAGAGTTAATTCCAAGTGTACTGACACAGACATAATAGGCACAGTCAATGTGAATACTAGAATTCAAATGTTTTTTTACTACTGAGTGAAATGATGACTTCATATAATAGATTTTGTTGGTCTGTAGTATCTGGGACTTCCATTGTTCACTGATGATTATGACCTATATGGTTTCAGCTTAGCAGGGGATGCATAAATATTTTGGAAACAGAATGCTTTGCTGTAATATTGTCATTCTGATCATTAGGAAAAATTCTATGTAGTAGTTTGAGAAAACAACTCAATGTTTATGTTCTTTCCACTTGGGTGAATAGAGTTGCATGATAAGCTTCACTGTTGAGAACTACTTTAAATTTGGAAAAATAGTGTTTTCACCTAGTTCAGTTAAAGGTCATAATTGGAGCAAAGGCCTTCAGTCATACTCTTTAATAGCAGACAAAGAAATGAGATTTGCAATGTTTTTAAATACTCAGGCAGAGAGATTTTTAAAAAAGATAAGGCTGATCAAACATATTTTACATGTAAGAAGAGAAGCTGAAATTCATTCCTAATAGCCAGAGAATTTGAGGTGGGATTTTTATAGAAGCATCAAAATAACATTAAAGATCAGTGAAGTTGTCGTGCCTAATTACTTAAGGCTTTTTAAAAACTGAAGCCATTTTACGTACTTGCAAGTTACTGGCCCTTCTAATTTTATAGTATTTTTTTCTTTGTTTGCTTGTGTGTTTTCCAGAACAGTCTCAGTCTTGCCTTGGGCATAATTTTTACATGCTAGTGTATTCTACTCCTATTTGACTTAACTTTCTTTAAGTAAGTGATACTCATCAGAATTTTTCTGACACAACACTTTTTCTCACAAAGTTACTTATTAAATAAATTACTCTAGTATTTTGATGCATTTCTACAGAACAAAAGCTGGAACATTTTTGAAGTTTGAAATTGTTTAAATTAAATAATCATGGTGTGTATGAATAATACAATTCTAAATTTCAATTTTTGTAGTTTTAATACAAGAGTTTAAGACATTGAAATAAAAAAATCACTTAGGTTTTTGTTTGTTTTAAATCATTTGAACACAATACTGATTCTTCCTCAGTATTTGTTTGAGTTTCAGTTTCTAGCAGTTTGTATCATAAGCTTTGGACAGATTTGTGGATGTGCTTGTTCTTTGATTATTCTATATATGAGAAATCTCTTTTCTTAGATTTTGGCAACAATACCCTTTTTGTTTCTGTCTTATGGCCTGCTGTAGTTCTGTTAGAAAATATTAAAAGAACACAAACCAAATCAAACAGAAAACCACCTAATATAGATTCTTATTTCTGAATATTCAGGAGGTGTTATTGGTATTCATGAAAAATTCTTGAATACTTAATTCTACCACCAAGTTTTCATTGCAAAATGGAGACAATAAAAATATAAATATATAAAGTAGCATAATAAACTTCCAAGAATATCCAGCACTTACCATCTACGGACACACAAAAACCCTCTCTGTAAATAACAGGTAAATTTATAACACTAAGACAAGGAAATTTCATATCTATTTTGGCAAATCAGTCTGTAAATATTCTTGAAGAAAAAAAAAATTGCTCAATATCTAAAAGAATTGCCTTTCAAAATCTCTTGCATATCCTGAAATCTGAGTGTGGACTTGTTGGGACTTGACAGGTGAAAGTACTTTACTGTAGTAGGAGACGTGGTTCCTGTAAATGTAAACATTTTTGGCTAATTTGTTAGGAGCAATGTATGAAACTGAAATGTATCACAGAGGCTTAGTATACTGACAGCTACAAAGTCTGGTCCAGAGTTTTACTTATGCATTTACTCAAATACAAGGGTTTTTTTTAATGAGACAGGTCATCCTTGGGCCATAGATGTCTCCTGTCTAGATTGTTAAAATATATGGAGATTTCTGGTGCTATGTTTGACTAGTATACAAGCTAATTCAATAAACTTCTATGAAAATTTTTGAATCATCTGTAATACTTTGTCATTTTTTATTGTGATGCAAACTTGCCTTTGAATTAATGAGACAGGGAAACAAAGCTGCTGCATTAGGCAAGAAACTGCATACGTAAAACTGCTTTAGGATGCTGTTTCTGTCTTTTGTGAGAATTATAGGCATATTTTTGTGTGATCTGTAGATAATAAAGTCAGTCCACGGTGAAACGTTCATGTTGAAGCCATCTATTGTCAGAATTGAGCCATGTACACCAAAGATTTAATGAAACCTTACATGTATTTTTTCTACCATGTGGAACTATCTGATAAGGTAATATCTGATGATAAATTGAGTTTATGGTGAACTTCTAGATTCAATCTTTGGCTGTAAATCTCCAAAACTAGCTTCTTTCAACAGAGATGCTGAAGTCACTGCCATGTAAACCAATTGTCACTTGAATCAAATCCATCCTGACAGGGGTAGTATCTCTTGCAAAATCTTCCTTAAATGGGGTCACAAACAGTTCATAATGAAAAAGCTGAATGGGAAAAATTTCTTCTACAATAACAGAAAATTTCTTTCAAATATATGTCATAAATTAGTGTTACATTTTCTAGATTTTTGCCTGTGTGATTTTATTTATGGTGTAATATTATCAAATTAAATTAAATTAAATTTTATCATAGCCAGATTCTGAAGAAGAAATTGTTTGAGCTCCCTCTTTTCATTCTCAGGCCTCTGGAGCACTTAACCCCATTAGCTCTTTCATGAATATTTGTTTGATAAGGATCGAAACGAAAGTAACAACTGATAATTGAAACTGGCATAATTACTTCATTATAACCTTAAACTCTTACTAAAAAGATTCCTGATTATTTTAATATAGGATTAAGAAAGCAGACATCTGTTAAACATACTTCACATTTCCCTATCACATTCAAAAAAGTTAAAACTACAAATTTTGACTGTAAATAGGTAAATTTTGACTGCAATAATTGTGGTGATACAGAGGTTTCATAACTTTCATCTTGCAACAGATCAAGTGTTCTTTTAAATGTGCTTCAGTGACAGCATTGTTAATCATAGTGGAAAGTATGTAAGAAGAGTTGGGTCATTAAAAAGATGTTTTGTAAAGTGTGACTCAGGTACATGTTGACGTATTTTTTTTGGGTGAAGGGTAATATTTATTTTTCAGTTGTATGTTTCTTGAGATTTGAATGAAAGAAAAAGAATAGACAAAAGTAATTAACAAAACTAAGCTTAATAACTAATTTTCTAAGCATGGCCTTTAAAATTGAAATTTCAGTGCTTTAGTAAAAAAATGTTGCTATTGAGAAAATGTAGAAATTAAAAATTAGAATCAGATTACTTTTCCTGTTGAGATATCAATAGGTGAATGGGCTGAAATACCTGTATTCTTTTCTGGTCATGAGGGATAAAAAATAGCAATAATTGGATGTTCAAGTTGACAAGAAGTTAATCACAGTATAGAAAGTCTTAAAAGACTGGAATGTTTCAGACAGGAGTAAGTTTAGAAACCAATTAATGATGGAAAGAATATAGATCAGAGCTTAGGGTTCAGACTTCCATGTTAGCAGACTTAAAAAAGGACATGGGAAATGGTTAAGTGAAACACTGTTTTCAGAAGAGAATGTAATTTGTCTGTGGAACTGATAGGTTAGCACAGATTGAGCAGAGATTACATATTTTTATCAACTATGACAGCATCCACAATTACTGTACACTGGTGCTTTTTGGAGGAGGGGAAGGAGTTAAGTAAAAGGTGATCTGAGACCTCAAGACATGAGATAACAACTAGGAGCTATCATTATCGACTACTGTATTCATATTCTCCCAAAGTGATTCTTCCTGAACAATGTCAGAAACACAGTGGTAAAGTAAATGAATTATTAATGTCCATCGCTGCAGAAGATCTAGTAATCCATCTCAATAAAAAATAAGAAGAGTTGGTTTTGACGGCGTCAGTGTGGTCCTCCATTCTCATTGACTGAAACAGGGAAGGTGCAGGGGGGAGAATCAGAGAGGGAGATACCTGCCTCTGCAGGGAGGACATAGACTTGCACTAGGTCATGGGAGCCTCTCCAGGCCACATAGTTACACTAGGAGATTTTAATTTACACAAGAAGTAAAACCTGTAATTTCCTAGCAATTAGCTCCACTTACTGGTGGAGGAGAATTCTGTGAATTGATTTGTTCCTGCAGTTCTGTGTTGTGATTTCTTGGTGGTGTTGCCATGAATGATTTATTGAGAATGCTGATAATAATTAATTGCCCTGGGAAAGCCAAGAGCAGATTTGTTTTTATATGCTGTAATCAACAACAATTATGTTGAAAATGTAAGCCTGGAAGATGCTGAGTATCTCGTGTTGTGTTTTCCTGGTGTGTCTTCTGCACCTTTCAATTTTGAGCTTTTATTCACAAACAAATAAGCCAAGTATTAAAAATTTCGATTAATATCAACAAACAAAACATCTCAGAATTACAGGCCTTATTGAGGATAATTTCAAGGTTTTACTTGGTTGTGTTTATTGTATTTTGTCCCATCTTACGTAAACACAGAGAAAGCTGAAGGGAAGAATAAAATTTTTTTAAAAATTACAAAAAAGGAGCAAACCAAAACCCCAAAAAAACCATAGAAACAAAGATGTTTCTCTTGCAAGTTAGCTTGTAGCACTCTTTGCTTTAACTAAGGTCATCCAAAACAAAGAATAACTTAATTTCTTAGTCTTACTTTCAAGGCTGTTGCAAACCACATTGTTCACAAGGCTATGATTCCACTCCTCTGTCAAAGAAGCGTATGACTGGTATGACTGCTGCCAATAGTGATTAAGAGAACAAATGAAGTTCGTATATGCAAAAGAGAAAATGTCTAAGCAATATCAACAGAAAAAGTTAATATATTGCCCTCAGTTAATACTTAATGTGAATGATTAGATGAGTACTTGTGTGTAGACATAGTTGTTGCTTTTTCAAGAGAGGAATATAGGACTTACAAGGAAATATATTGAATATATACTTAGACATATAGGAGACTATACAGCATATTATTCAAAGGAGGAAAATGCATCTCGTGTTTTACATACAGAAAGTAGAAGTTGTAAATTGATATTGATGAATTCCATTCCAGTGGCAAATAATGATCCAATAATCATCTAATAATGACCTAAGGCAGTTTTGCATTGGATTTATATGTGCTTTCTCCTCAGACTTTTTTCCCTTTCAGTTTATTATCCCCTTTAAAAATGCATATGTGCGTTTCAAAAGTTTTTAGCGAGTTAGTGAATACTTTCCTTTAAGAAATAATTCTAAGAAATTAAAAAATCAATTTAAAAAAGAACTTTATTGAGAAAGATGAATTCATAGAATTTATTAATTTTAAGAGGTTTTGGATAATAAAAGTTACCAAAGCTTTGGTTTCATTTTCTTCTGAAGAGACCTGAAGTTTCAAAATGTAAAACTCCCTGAGACAGGAAAACTCTTTCTGTTTACTATTACAGAATCACAGAACAGAATCACAGAACAACCAGGTTGGAAGGGACCCATCGGATCATCAAGTCCAACCATTCCTATCTAACACTAAACCAAGTCCCTCAATACCTAATCCACCCATGTTTTAAACACCTCCAGGGAAGGTGAATCAACCACCTCCCTGGGCAGCCTATTCCAATGCCCAATGACCCTCTACGTGAAAAACCTCCTCCTAATCTCCAGCCTAAATCTCCCCTGGCGGAGCTTGAGGCCATTCCCTCTCGTCCTGTCCCCTGTCACTTGGGAGAAGAGGCCAGCTCCCTCCTCCCTACAACCTCCTTTCAGGTAGTTGTAGAGAGTAACGAGGTCTCCTCTCAGCCTCCTCTTCTCCAGGCTAAACAACCCCAGCTCTCTCAGCCGCTCCTCATAGGGTCTGTTCTCCAGACCCTTCACCAACCTCGTCGCTCTTCTCTGGACTTGCTCCAGAGCCTCAACATCCTTCTTGTGGTAAGGGGCCCAGAACTGGACACAATATTCAAGGAGCGGCCTCACCAGTGCTGAGTACAGAGGGAGAATCACCTCCCTGGACCTGCTGGTCACACCGTTATCTGATACAAACCAGGATGCCCTTGGCCTTCTTGGCCACCTGGGCACACTGCTGGCTCATGTTCAGTCGACTGTCGACCAACATCCCCAGGTCCCTCTCCTCCTGGCAGTTTTCCAGCCAGGCTTATTGAGCACATTCCTGTCTATGTGATCTCATGTATGTTTGTCATGCCATGCATTATGGTTTTGCTATAATAAAGAACTAAAATTTGAGAACTTTTTGAGGTGATTATGCATTTTTAGTAAATTTTCTATTAAACATATCATTAAGTTACATGTATTTTAGATCTGAGTAAATTTTGCCTATAATAGTGTTTTCTTGTGCAACAGACCATGCTGCATCCCTTATTTTATATGGATGCGAATTTTACAAAAGCGAACTAAATGTAAGAATAATCTGTCCTTTAAAAATTAAAAATAAAAAAAAATTACTCATTAAAAATATGCATTAGAGACATCTTATAATTAAAATAATAATTCTTTGTCATTTCAGAAGTTTGAAAATATAACCATAAAAAAATAACATGTGAATGTAAATATGGTGGATATAAATTGATTTATTCTAATGTATTTCTTGTAGTCTTAGAATATTGGATTTTTTATATATATAACTTCGGTTACCTGAAACATCACATTTCAGTATAAGGCATAATACTTTAGTTTAATTAGAGTGCTTTATAAAGTACTTGAGAAGACAGTAAAAATGTAAGATACAGCATAGAATTCATTCTCCTTATCAGACATGGAGTTCATCCATAGTTCAAATTCTTTTTACACCTATTGAATGCTGAGTTCTATTTGCTTGAGTTGTCCAGTCATCAAGTATCTATGAGGTAAAAGGACAACTCTCGATGGCCAAATCTCTGTTGGACCAGCTCTCAGTAAGACAACTCTCCCTTAGACACTTCTGCATGGCTGACGCTCCACAGGAACAACTCTGTGTGGGGAGCCCCAGGCACCTGGCAGCGAGTGGTCCAGCAGATGCTGCCAGTGCTCCCTTGGCAGCACATGCTGAGCTCCACAAAGCCCTTGAACATTGGTGGGGTCTCTAAGTAGTGCTCCAGGAATCCCTGTGGAGAGTTGTCTCTGTAGAGAGTCAGCTATGCAGAGGAGTCCCATAGAGAATTAGCTGTGGAGAGCTGGCTATTGAGAGTTCTTGTAGGTCCATCTGTGGTGAGTTACGGGAAAGTGTTTAGAGAATAAAAACTGTGTCCAGTGTTCATGGTGCTGGTGTTGTGTTCATGCATATTCACCTCTCAGTCCTTAACAAGATAGAGCCTGTGCTTTTATTGGTAATATAACACGAAAATAACATGATGTAGTTATTTGGTTGTATTATTCTAAGGTTATACATTTAACAAATCTGCTAGCTTTGAAATTTCTCTGGATATCTACGTATTTGGTAGCTGGAATTATATAGCAATGTCTGTATGAAATAGTGCTATCAGTGATTAGATTTGTCAGTAAAATTTATCTAGCAGTACTTATTACCTAAGAATTTTATCACCTCTGATCCTGAAATGTTCAAGACATAAAAGAAAGTTACCTTTTTTGTATATAGTAGCAAAATTTAAAATTAGACCACTGAGTTATCTCTTTACACTAGCCCCAAAAGTGAATGAAATGGTATATTCATTGGTATTCATTCAACTACTGCATATGCCAAACAATACGTGTTAATTTTTATCACCCCAGGAAGTACATGATATGGGTGGAATTCTATGGCTGGGGTTCAAAAGGGAGGCATATGGACAACGTCACAGGGGAAAAGCAAAGCAGTACACTTGCTTCTCTTTTCAGTGGTTTTTTTTCCTCCTCCTGTTACCACTCATACTGACTGATCTGACTAGCAAGCAATAAATTAACAATAAGAGTTTTGAATGAAGAATAAAATATTCATCTCCATTTATGACTTCAGTTTTGGAATAAACTAGGAGGAAAAAAAGGGTAAATAATTTGGTTACAGTACTGATATTCACACTTCTTCACTGACATCTTTTGGACTTACTCAGTGAAGACAGAGTCTAAAATGAACAGTAAAAAATTCATAATTTCTTCTCACCAGGGAAAGAAATCTGAGTTCGTGAATTCAGTGTTCAATACCTTTTTTCCCGTTCCATCAGCTTCACAACTCTTTCCCAGTGCTTATATACCTTCAGTGAGCTTTAGTTAGGTACCTCCATTTTGTTATTAATTTCATGTAGGAACCTGGGTTTTGTGTTTCCTTTCCTTGTTCATACTGAGGGGTGCTGCCATCAGTCACTTACAAATGCTTAATGTATGTATATGACTTTTGTTTCATTTTTCACCTCTCAAGAGTGCCTAGAGGTTAGTTGTGACAGCAGTAAATGTTTCTGTGCTTAACTTGACTTCTAAAATGTGTGTCTTGAGGCAGATCCTTAGTGCTAATAGAGCACAAATAAAGGAGTTCTGTCAAGGTGTGGTAGGGTTTTAATGTCTATATGACTCAGTAGGAAATTATGTAGCAATATGTGCCTTGATCCCAAACATAGTATAGTTGCATTTGAGAAGTAGTAGCCATGACTAATTCAATCAAACTTAGAGCTGTACAGAGGCAGCTCACGGCTTCTAATTCTAAATCTGGCTTGGGCACAATGAGCTCAAGTATACCTGCACCACAGTACATAACTCAGATCATATCACATAGCATTGGTTTATCTTGTAGGGGAGTATCAAAATGTATTTATTTAAGATCCGGAGGTAGTCTGAAACTGTCAGTATTAAAATGAGTTAGATAAGTGGGGATGAGTATGCTGATGACTAAACAGTATACCTGCAAAATGAGATTTCATGGATGCACATGTTGACCATTTTAGCATTATACTCTGTTAATGTTAATAAGCTCAGTCTCTTGGCAGGGTGTGTTAATCTGAGTGTACTATCATCATAAAAGTCATACTACCTTTGGATGGGAAATAACTTTTGCCCTGCAGTCACTGATTTCAGGCAGAATAAATTACAATAATCTGAAAAAGACTGCGTAGACATATAACTTGCAGGGAAAAGTCTAGTAGTTTATGGGATTGACACTAACTCCTGCCCTGGACAAAAGAGCAACCAGTTTACAAACATATTTGATTTCTTTTGCAAAAAAATAGTCACAAACAAATCTGGTTTTGCTTGCACAAAGTCCCTAAAGTCCCTAGTCTTACTTTTTATTTCCTCAGTAAACTGATTATGGAGACTTCTCTGGTAGTAAAGGAAAACACAACATATTTATAATTTTTTGACTTGTGCAGTTCTGAAGTATCAGTTGTATCTTGTGCTATGTGGCAGTCTGAAGCTCAGAGTAAGGTCACAAGCTAATTGATGTTCTGAATTTAAAAAATAAGTACTGTTTGATGTTCCTTACTGCACTTCTGAAATAGTAACAAAACCAAAGTAACCAACACAGCTAACTTCTAAAGTACAGTCAACATTTTAGAATATTTTTGCATTGCCTTTTCTCAGTTGCTTAGCTGTTGCTCAATGTCTAGTCCACTCATTTCAAATAAAGCTCTGGTTTTCCTTCTTTTGCAGTAAGGGGCAGAATTTTGCCTAAGATATTGTTCCACTCTTGGAACAGTCATAGAGTTGTAGTCAAAGCTTGTGATGCTACGTATTTGGCTAACTTCCTTAATTATGTCTTTATAACCTATTATATTTCTGGAACAAAAAATAATCTTTTATACATTCATCCTTGCTGTATTTTGGAACCATAAAACAGATAAAAGTCAGAAGTACATGAAATGAGGGCTGGGCAATAGCCAGCTGCATGAAGTTTATCAAGGGCAAGTGCCAGATTTTGCACCTGGGACATGGCAACCCTGAATATACATAAGACTGGGGAGTGAAATGCTGAAGAGCAGTCATGTGGAAAGAGATCTGGGGGATTTGGTCGACAGCAAGTTGAACATGAGCCAGCAGTGTGCCCTGGTAGCCAAGAGGGGCAGCTGTGTCCTGGGATGCACCATGCACTGTGTTCCTAGCCAATCTAGAGAGGTGATTGTCTCAGTCTATTCCATCCTAGTGCGGCCCCACCTTTGCATACTGTGTGCAGTTTCGGGTGCCAAGTACAAAGAGGATATAAAGCTATTGGATAGTGTCCAGAGGAGGTTGTGAAGTTGGTGAAGGATTTAGAGGGGAAGCTGTATGAGGCGTGGCTAAAGTCACTTGATCTGTTCAGTCTGGAGATGAGGACACGGAGGAGTGACTTTATTGTCGTCTGCTGCTTTTCTAACAAGAGTAGGAGGAGAAGCAGGTACTGATCTCCTCTCTGGCAACCAATGATAGGATCTGAGGGAATAGCAAGAAGATGTGCCAGGCAAGGTTTAGGCTATGTATTAGGAAAAGGTTCTTTGCACAGATGATTCTGGAGCACTGGAACAGGCTTCCCAGAGAAGAACTAATGGTGCCAAGCCTGGCAATAATAAAGAAGTATCTGGACAATATCCTCAAACACATGGTGTGAATTTTGACACTGATCTATGCAGGGACAGGAGTTGGACTCAACAATCCTGAGTTTCTTTCAACACAGGACATTGTATGATTTTGTGATTCTACAAAAATAAAAGAATGGACTTTAATTATAGAATCATAGAATAATTAGACTGGAAAGGACCTACTGGATCATCGAGTCCAACCGTTCCTATCTATAACTAAACCATGCCCTCAGCACCTCATCCACCCATCTTTTAAACACTTCCAGGGAAGGTGACTCAACTACCTCCCTGGGCAGCGTGTTCCAGTGCCCAATGACCCTTTCCATTAATGTTTTTTTCCTGATATCAAGCCTGAATCTCCCCTGGCAGAGCTTGAGGCCATTAAATAGTCATTACATGCTGTTAATTGGACAGGGCATTTTAAAATTTCTTTAAAATCGAAGACATCATAATTACTTAGGGTTTTGTTTTTCCTGTGTTAAGCAAATGTCTCAGTATAAAGACATTTTCATACTCTGTAATACACACTTAAAAATATGTTTCTATTTATTTGAAAACAGTGCAGTACGAAACTCATAACCAACTTCTTTGCCTTACTCTAATTAGTATGGAATTCCCATGGAAACTACCTGAGAAAATTACCTTCAATATTGGCTTAATAAACTTTACTTATTCTAACAACTATTTTGTTTTTTAAGATAAACATTTTCTAGTTTTGAACAAATCTTTACTTCAAATTGTGGAAAACAAAAACTTATAAACATGATTCCGAATTATAAATATAAGAAGAGATTTATCACATGGCATTTATCCTCAGTGGCATGTGAGTAAACCAATTAAAATTACACCAGCATCAGTTAGCTATAGGAATTTTCTCTTTCAGTTGTTTCCTTTGAAGACCAATGAAAGAAAGTGCTGAAACGAAGAGAAACTGTCTTTCAAATTCAAAAACCCATATTTCATCACATCTGTGAATTTTGTGAGGTCACAATATACCCCAAATGCCTGTGTTAATTATAAGATGTATGGGGGGATTTGTTAGTACAAACATAATAAAAATAATGTTACTGTTAGCATTTCACACTGACCTGCAAACTTGATAGTGCTGAAATGTGTCCTAAATTCAGGTAGCATTGCAGGTAACACTTGCTGAAAAAGTGTATGTAGACGTGTTCTCCCTCAGTTTCTCTCTTCACTGTTGTTGAGGATCTGGTTGAGGATCTAGTTCAAATTTCATGTAATTAACCTAGTATTTACTTGCTAATTTTCTGTTTGTTTAGGGGTTTGGTTTTGAGACAGAATTGAAGGGAGATTGTCTGCTCCCCAGCCCCATGTCTTCTATATGAGACCTATAAACAAATATCAGTGTTTTCTTCCTACTGTTTTTCTGATGTCCTGCCTAGGGATGAGTGGTTCTTAAGAGGAAGCACAAGATGCCTGATAGCAGACATGTAGAGTTGTCTCCTTTACCTCCCTCATAAGAAGAGCAGTGAAACAAAATGCTGAAGCAAAGGGCAATAAAAATTGAACAAATTGTTTCTATTGTAGAAGATGGATAACTACTCATAGGCTACTCCAGTTGACATAAATTACAGCATCTTTCAAACTGCTGTAAAGTGGCTGAGACAACTGCATCATAACTGACTTGGCTGCATCCTGGTCAGTCCTTTAAACAGAATGTCAATGGTACATATTGTAACAGTTTATGAACAATCTTCATAGCTTATAAAAATTAGAAGAAACTACATATATTCTTCCTGCATCATTTAAAAACTTGATCAATGACTATTAAATGTCAGAAAGAAAGCATAAGAATGAGATTTTTTTATTAAAACCAATTAAAAGTTCTTCAGAGAAAATTGCAGTGATACGAAAAATTTCAGATCATCCTCATGGAAATTAGTCAAAATAGCTGTTAGCTGGATCCTATTCATACGTATTTCAAAGAAGATAATCATGAGAACAGAAAATTAATTTTTAGATGGAATAATTAAAGATAAATTTTAAGAATCACAGAAAAGCATCCAAGGCTCTAGAGATATCATTAATTTCTTGTTATTATTAATTAGAGATAATCAACTATTGTAATATTTAATTAGTTCTAGCACTACTTTGTATTTATATCCATTAAAAAGATACAAATGGGAAAGTATGAAATACTGTTGTGTGTTAAAGTTATATTTGAAGTCTGGCTGTTTAGCTATAAATATGCTGCTGTTAAGTTGCATTTCAGTCTATGATATGGGTAATCTTTGGCCAGAAGTAATCTTGTAGCCCACAAAGCCAACTATATCGTGGGCTGCATCAAAAGAAGTGTGACCAGCAGGCTGAGGGAGGTGATTCTGCCCCACTCACCTGTGAGACCTCATCTGGAGTACTGTGTCGAGTTCAGGAATCCTCAATGTAAGAAGGATATGAAACTGTTGGAATGGGTAGGAAGACTACAACGATGGTCAGAGAGCTGGGGCACCTTCCATATGAGGACAGGCTGAGAGAGTTGGGCTTGTTCAGTTTGCAGAAGAGAAGGCTTCTAGGAGGTCCTATAGCGACCTTCCAGTACCTGAAAGAGGCTGCAAGAAAGCTGGAGAGGGACTGTTCTTAAAAATTTGTGGTAGTAGAATGAAGGGAATAGGTATAAACTGGAGAGTGACAGATTTAGATTAGACATAAGGAAGAGTTTCTTTGCTGTGAGAGTGGTGAGACACTGGAACAGGTTGCCAAGGGAAGCTGTGGGTACCTCATCCCTTGGAGTATTCAAGGCCAGATTGGATGGGGCCTTGGGCAACCTGATCTAGTGGGCTGTCCCTGCCCATGGCAGAGGAGTTGGAACTAGATGATCTTTAAGGTCCTTTCCAACCTGAACTGTTCTATGATTCTATGATTCTATAACCAAATCTGCAAGGTGCTGAGCAAATTGTCAATTACACAACAAAGCTTTAAGACATTTGCTCACTGACATAACACCTTGGTAAAATAAAGCCTTAAGTGACCTTTTTCCTTCCTGGTTTAAAAGATGACTGGTTGCTGTTTCGGAAAATAGATATAGCATACGACACGTACTTACTAAGAATATTTTTTATATTCAACATTTTTCTTTCCAGTCTAAGCAAGATGAAAAGGACAAAAGTGCATGGAAAAAGGAAACTGCTTTGAAGAGAATATCTGTTTTATTTCAGTCTGTGAATCTGTTCAAAACTGCTTTAGAAGGTGAAAAGACAGGGAGAAAAGAATCTTTTTTTGAGTTGCAGGTAAGATTTTGTTCAGATTGATTTTGTCTTCTTTGATGTTTGTCATTTCATTTGAACAGGCTCTGCTGTTATTAAGGGTATAAAAAGCACTACTTTGTTTATGGCCTTTCCCCCCCCCATTCATTTATACATATCAAATTAAGATTTTATTCAAAGAAACAACAGTGCTGACTAATGACCCCAAGAACAGCTCTTAGATTTGCTAGATCTCACAAACTATAGTTTTCTCTATGACCTTGAGTTTATCTCTTAGTAGGTCTCCATTTTCCAGTTAATGTAATAGGAATGTGCCGGTGTATCTACAGTTTCAACAGCAGCAAACAGAATAGGAGTGGGACCTGGTGGCATTGGTCCTTGAAAAGGCTGAGATACTGAATGCCTTCTTCACCTCTCTCTTCACTGGTAAGACATGTTTTCAGCAATCTTAGGTGCTTGAGACCAGAAGGAAAATCTGAAACAAGGAGGACAGTCTGGTGAAAGGGGGATCAGGTTAAGGAACATTTATATAAACTAGACGTGCACAAGTCCCTGAGACCTGATGGAAGTGCTGAAGAAGCTGCGTGACATCCTTGCAAAGCCACTCAGTTTCCTTTGAAAGTCTTTGATGACTGCAGGAGATTTCTGAGGACTGGAAGAAAGGGAAGGCCTCTGCTATTGTTAAGAAGGGAAGGAGGATCTGGAGAACCTCAAACCAGTCAGCCTTACCCTAATCCCTGGGAAGGATATAGAATAAATCCTCCTGGAAATAATTTCCAAACACACTGAGAACAAGAAAGAGATCAGGGGTAATCATCACTAATTTGCAAAGAGGAAATCATATCTGATCAACCCGATAGCCTTGTGTGATGAGATTAGTAGCTCAGTGGACAAGGATAGAGGAGCAGATATTTATCTGGATGTTAGTGATGGTTTTGACACTGTCTCCCATCACATCCTCACAGATAAGCTGATGAAGTATGCAGCTGAATAAAATAGGATAGAATAGACTATTTCAATTGGAAGGGAGCTACAGCTATTATCTAGTCCAAGTGACTGATCACTTCAAGGCTGACCAAAAATTAAATTATGTTATTAAGGGCATTGCACAAATGCCTTTTAAACACTGATGACCATGGGGCATCAACTGTCTCTTTAGGAAGGCTAATCCAGTATTTGACCATTCTATCAGTAAGGAATTTCATCTCCTAGAACTGCAAACAGGATTCCAGGTGAGTCCATACCAATGCTAAGTACAGCATGATAATTCCCTCTTTAAACCAGGTTGCTATAGCATGTTTTTGCACACCAGGATGTGGTCTGCCCTCTTGGTTGCCAGGGCACATTGCTGACATATATTGAGCCTCCTGTGGACCAGGAGCTCTAGATCCTTTCCTTTGGGGCTGCTCTGCAACCACTCCTCATCCAGTTTAGATTTCTGCCTGGCGTTTCTCTATCCTAGCTGCAGAATTTAGCATTTGGATTTGTTAAATATCATCCCATTAATCATGCTTCAATCTCTCTAGATCCCTCTGCAAGGCCCTCAGGAGAGTTAATAGTACCTCCCTCTTTGGTATCATTAGCAAAGGTACTAATGGAGCTTTCAAGTTCCACATCAGATAGTTGATAAAAATATTGTACAGAACTGGCTCTAGAATTGAATCCTGAGAACTCTGTTGGTGACTGGTCATCAACCAGATTTAGTCCCATTCAATAGAAATCTTTGAGCTTTTACCTTTCAGCCAGTTCTTCACCCAGCACATCATGAACCTGCACATCCCACAGTTGGGCAACAGTTGTCCAGAGGGATGCTATGGGGGGCAGTATAAAAAGCCTTACTATAATCCAGAAAAACTGTATCTGAAAGGCCTTTCCTTCAGCCACTAGACAGGTGGCATTCATAGAAGATTATCAGATTAATTAAAAATTACTTTCCCTTTGTGGGCCTGTGGTAATTCTACCTGATGATTACATTATTCTTTAAAGTTCTTTCAACAGTACCCAGTATGACCTTCTCTACACTTTTTCCAGGAGCTAAGGTTATGCTAACAGTTTTGTAGTTACCTGGATCTTCCCTCATGTTCTTTTTTCAGATTGTAATAACAGTGGTTAGGTTCCAGTTATCAGGGACTTCCCCACACTCCCAAGACCTTTGGTAGGTGACCAAGAGGGTTCCTGCCATAATGTCCATTAAATCCTTCAGTACTCTGGGATGGATCCCATTAGGCTCCATGTACGTATGAACATCCTATAACAAGATAAATCGACAGTGAGTTGGATTAAAACTGGCTGAATGGCTGGGTCTGGAAGTATGTGATCAGTTACAGTAAGGAGGACTGTTGGAGGACAGTCACTAATATTGTATCCCAAGCGTCAGTAGTGGATCCAGTAATGTTTGACCAGGACAGTAGGACAGAGTGCACCTTCAGCAAATATGTTGTGCATACCAGACTGAAAGGAGAGGCTGCTACACATTACTACACATTATATGCACATTACTGCACATTATATGCACATTACTGTTCAGAGTGGACTTAATGAACTAAAGAAATAGGTTGACAAAAACCTAATGATGCTCAGAAAAAGGAAGTGGCAAGTCCTTTGCTTGGGATCAAATAACCCCATCCTCCAGCACAGACTGGGGGATGATGAGCTGGAAAGCAGTTTTACAGGAAAGACCCTGGAGGTTCTAGGAGACACCAACTTAACCATGAGCTGGCAGCATGCCCTTGTGACAGAGGCAGCCAATGGCTTCCTGGGTTACATTAAGCAGATCATCATCTACCGGTTGCAACAAGTGTTCCTTGTTCTCTTCTCAGCACTGATGATGCACATCTGGGGTGCTGGGTCCAGTGTTGGGCTCTCCAGTGTGTGAGACATATGGACGCCTTGAAGGAATTGCTGTGAAAGGCCACAAAGATATTCATGGGACTGGAGCACTTCAGATATGGGTGGAGTCTGAGGCCTTGGAGTATTTAACCTGGAGAATGGAAGGTTCAGGGGGGATATTATCTTTGTGTTTGAATACCTGGTGAAAGGAAGTAAAGGAATGGATCAAGGCATTTCGAGTGTTGCTCAGCACTGAAGCTAAAGACCATGGGCAGGCATAAAGTGAGACACAGAAAATTCTGTTAAAATATGAGGGAAAAAACCTCTAACTTCTTATATAGTAATTGTGATCAAAGGCTGAAATTGCTTGCATACAGGTTGAGAAGTATCTGTCATGGAGTTGTCTAAACTGGGCAATATTCTGTACCTGACCCTCTTTTGCACTAGGCTGGGACTGGGTAGCTTCAGAGGGTGTGATCTAACCATAGCCTTTCTGTGATTGTGTTATTTATCTTTCATGAAAGGTGAAATGCATGCTGGTATGGGAGGCAAATAGAAAACTTAGGTTGTAAGTTCCTGAACCTCGTATTGGTTTGCTGAAATATATTGTAGGTATTAATGATTTTGTGATTATACAGGGTTTTGAAGGTGTAATTGCTAATTATATGCTGTCTGAGTGTGAGTTTGTATTACTAGTTAGAGTGGTTCGGCTGCTAAAAGACTTGAAAACTTGTAAGCATACAATTGTTATGCTCTTTTCATGTATTATATTTTAAAAGCTGTATAAAACAGATAATGCACCCTATTCAACTTTGTCTCATAATTTGAGTGAAAAACAACCATATTATTTAATCTTCTCTCCTTTTCTCTTTTAGAAGATGCTATTAATGAGCATCTTAAGCCCTATGAATAAGTGAAATTATATATTCAGTTTGTAAATGTTTTAAAAGTCCAAGAAATGTATCTAGAGTATTTTAATTGAGTCCTGAAGATATGTAGAAAATGAAATCTGCTCTGGGCAAATTAATAGCAGCTCTGAATATTCAAATAGCAAGGAGTGGAAAGTGCTGTTATAATTAGAATTAAATGAATATAAACTTCATTTATAGCTGCTATTCTTAGCTTTTAGTGATATTTCTTTTAGGAACACAGTACTGTGTTCTTATTGTATTTTTCTAATGAATAAGTGATGCAGTGCCTGTTAACTCAAAGGATACATTCTTTTAACATTGAGATTGACAGCAACTCTGCAAACATGATATCTTAAAAATCTAGGTTAAAAATTGCATGTTTTATTCTATAAGCCACTGTTTCTTTTCTCTTACTGAGCTTTTGTTTATGTTTTGTTATTGAGCACGGAACTGGCTGTAGCTATGTGAACTAATATAGCTCTTTTAAAAGAATATGTACATTTGGGGTTTTTTTTCCCTTAAATTCAGTAGTGGGAAAAACTCTGGACAAGGTAAAACTAGCAAATTAAACTTTGTCAACACTATAAAATAATTTATTAAAATAATACAAATTACATTCAGCCAGAACAATATAACATTTGCAGGGCTTTTAATAATCAAATTACAAGCTGCAACATTCGATATAGTATGAGGTAAATCCTTATTTAATATTATTAAAAAAATAGCAGTCATTACTAGTGTTTCAAAAGAAAATTCTAATAGAATTTTCTTTTTGCTGATTTCAGTGGTATCAGTCCTTTAGTAGTGAGATTGAGTGCATTTGCTAATGCATTTATTTAAATAAGTCTCTCCTAGTTCTAAAAATACTACTGTGAAATAGTGATGTATCTATTGCATATCCTGAAAGTCATAATCATAGTTTTCATATGAAGTTGCCATGCTAAAAACTTCTTTTGTATAGTACAGAAAAGACCAATTTGAAATGTCTTTATCTTTCTGTATGTAATATTTGATGTATATTAACAGAAATGAACCTCCACTTCAAGCAGACACAGATCTTTTTTCTTTATTCTTTTTTTCTTTTGTCTTTAAAAATAAATCAGTGAGAGATAAGGGTTTTCATTTAGTTCATTTACAGGCATTAAATGAATTTATGTCTTAATTATTTATTTTTAATAAAAAATAATTTCTAAGGAAAAATATTGAAAGTAATAATGAGTGTCAAATAAAAAGCTTATTCATTAATGTACAGGAGGTAAATGCTTAAAAGAAATATTCCTGGCAAATTAATTTCATTTCAGGCAACCTTGATCATAAATAATCACACGCCAACCACATTCAGGAAGTGGCCCAAATGTCATTCTTTAAAGTCTAACATACTGTTTGTACTGTTATGTGTTTATACTAAAATCTAATCCTTTTCTCTTTGTCTGTCTCTCAGTCTCTGTCTCTCTCCATATATCTACATCTCTATCTCTCTGTGCCACTCTGTTCCTCACTCCTCCCCACCTGCTCTCTTGTATATCAGCATCTGCAGATTTGAGAATCTCAACTGGCAAGAAGCCTGACTCTGATTCAGAAACTTAGAGTTTATCCATATCATACTGTTCGTGTTAGGCTCCAAGAACCTTTGCATTACTGGGAAAATAAATTTGCTTTCTGGCAGAATAGCACTATGGGATTTGAAAGCTGGCTTTCACTTACAATTTTCTAATGATTAAAATTGAAATTCACTGTAAAACAGGTCTAGGATTTGCAAAAATTGATTGAGATCTTCACTGCTATAGTCTTAAAATTTTTGTCCTGAGAATATTAAAATCTATATGACATTAAGTTGAATCAGGGAAAACAGAAAGGACTTTAAACTCTTTTATAGAATGTCAGAATCACAGAATGGCCGAGATTGGGAGAGACCTCTGAGATCTTCCTGATCTAACCCCCTTGATCAAGCTAATGGCCCAGGACCACATCCAGGTGATTACTGAATGTCTCCAAAGATAAGGTCACAACATTTCTGAGCAACATGCGTCACCCTCACTGGTACAAAGTGTTTTCTGATACTCGGAGTGAACCTGCTGCGTTTCTGCCTGTGCTCGTTTTCTCTTGATCCATTACTATGTGCTGCTGAAACAGCCTGTTTCCTTTATACCGACCCTTCAGGTGTTCATGTACAGTGATAAGATCACCTTCTGAGCCTTCTCTTCCCCAGGTTAAACAGTCCCAGGTCTCTCACTCTTTATTATAGGAGAGATGCTCCAGTCTTTACATCATCTTAGTGGCCTTTCATTCAACTTGTTTCAGTGGCCTCATATCTCTCTTGTATTGGGAAGCACAGAATTAGATACATTAGAATTAGATTAACCTGAGAATGTATTCATTTTGGGGGTTGCTCCTGCCCAAGTGAAAGACATTGCATGTCTCCTTGTTGAACTTCATGGGGTTTGTTTATTTTCTTTTTGTAGAAAACTGGTAATTTTGAACCAGTAATTCTTGCTATATTTGGAGTATTTTAATGAGACTTTGTTTATGATAAGATATTGATTCTTCTCTGAAAAACAGAACAAATGCATCTAGTGCTTTCTACCCTAAGTTTTCACAGGTACATGATTTCCAAAATACTTTCTTGTTTTTCATTGCAAATTTTTTAATGACAGGAAGAATCATTGTGTTTGTGGATCATGTACTAATGTTATAAGCAAATGTGATAGTTATATTCAGATTACTTTTAGGCATTTCTTAGCATATTCTTGAACACTTCTTTAAGTAAGGCAAGAATAGCCTACTACAACCCAACAAAACATTTAACTGTTATGGATAATTTAAATAATCCAGTTCATATGAAATTAATAATCAGCCCCCTGAGAGTTTTGATTTTTGCATGCCTGGTATCTCTTTAGTATCTCAATCTATGTCACTCTTATTTTATTTTGTATATAAATGAGGAAATGGTAAGAACTCTTAAACATACCTTAATATGTCTTAAATATATCTAAATATGTCTTCATTTTTTAAAAATTCTACTTCAGTATCAGAATATTGACTTTCAATAGTCAGTATTAAATTTATTTATATATTTATTTTAAAAAATAGTACTTTATTAGCTGCTACTCCATTTCTCAGCTTCCATCTCAGCTTTTGGTAATGCAGTTTAGATTGTTGTGGCATTATTTGGAAGTTATCTTTGTCATCATCAACTCTGAATATTCAGCCTTTTTCACCAGTTCTTAGTTCCACTGAAGATAATAATTATCCCTGCCATTAACAGGATATGCAAGCTTTGACAATGTGATTACAATACTAGGATATCATTAATTTTAGATGTACATAGAAATAATGTAATTCTGTGAGAGCATGGCACTGGAGAGCTTTGCATGTTGCAATTCCAAGTGAGTGTAGGTGTTTTAAGACTGAGTCTTAACTGGTTGTGAACACATACTAAGCTTTCACAGTCCTTGCTGGTTGATTCTCTACTCAAAATACGAGTAACAAGCTTTCATTTCTTCTTTTCGTGATATTTCAAGGGATTTGCTAATTATGTCATGAACTTCAATACCAGTATTCAAAATCCACACTGTATTTAACAAAGGGACTTTTTAAAAGCAATTATAGAAGATTTTATTGATTGAGGTGTTTTGAGGTAGGTGTTAGGTGGGTTTTTCTTGTATTATTTTCTGTTTAGTTGTTTTGTGGGAGGGGGAGGTTATTGTGTTTTGATTTCTTTTCTTTCCCCTGCTGTGAAATAAGCACACAGTCTCAAAAGTTTGCAGGGATTATCCTAAATGGTAGGATAGATGTTCTGTGTGCCAATAGGTGTTTCAGGGAAAACAGTCAAATCTATGGTTTTGTATACAAACTTAAATTTTTGCAGTGCAGACTTGACCTACATAAAGAATCAAAGAATGACAGGTGCTGGAAGGTGCCTCTGGACATCACGTAGTCCATCCTCCCTGCTAAAACAGGTTCAACTATAGCAGGGTGCACAGGAATGCACCTAGGTGGGTTTTGAATACTGCCAGACAAAGACACTCCACAAAATGTCTTGGCAGCCTGTTCCTGTGCTTCATCACCCTCACATTAGAGTCTACTCATCCAATTTACACTTCCCATGCTTATCTATGAGGATGTTACAGGGAACAGTGCCAGAAACCTTGCTGAAGTAGAGGCAGAGAATATCCAGTTCTCCTCTAATCTGCCCAGCCAGTTATGCCATCATAGAAGGCTATCAGACTGATCAATCGTGATTTGCTCTTGATGTATCCACACTGACCATTCCAATAAACTTCTCCAGATGCTTGGAGATGACATCCAGAATAAGCACTTCCACCACCTTTACCTGGACGGAGGAGATGCTGACTGGCCTGGGTCCTGGGTTCTCCCTGTTGGATTTGTGGCTTTCTAGTTTGCCTGATTATCTCTAACCAGATCCTCACTGACCAATGCACCATCTTCCTTTCTCTAGATTTTCTCTTTTCTTCCAAGGTCTAGGATTCCTGAGGGCTGGCCTTAGCAGTAGAGACTGAAGCAAAACAAGCATTCAGCAACTCTGCCTTCTCTGTATCCTCCATCTCTAGGGCATCCATCTCATTCAGCAGTGGGCCCACATTTCCCCTAGTCTTCCTTCTTCCCTAGTCTGTACTTTTGTACTTGAAGAAGCCCTTCTTGTTGTCCTTGTCATCCTTGGCAAACTTAATCCCCCAAGACCCAGGCAGGCCTTTGCCCTCCTCATCGCATCCCTGCATGCTTTGACATTACTACTTCCTTATATTCCTTCAAGTGGCCAGTCTCTTTTTACCATGTTCTGTAAAATTCCTCCTTCCATTTGAGTTTTTCAGGAAGCTCCTTGCTGATACATGCAGGTTTCCTTCCTCCTTTGTTTGATTTCTTACTCCTAGGGATGTATTAATATTGAGCTTGGAGGAGGAAGTGCTCGAGTACTGACCAGTTCTCTTGAACCCTGCTACCTTCCAGATCCTTAACCGATGAGATTCCCAGTCAGGTCTTTGAAGAGGCTAAATTTAGTTCTTCTGAAGTCTGCTGTTGTGATCCTGCTTACTGCCCTGCTTCTTTCACACAAGATCCTTAACACCACTGTCACTTGGTCACTGCAGCTACGTCTATCTCCAGCTTTCCAGTCCCCAACCAGGCCTTATTTGTTTGTTACTACAAGGTCTAGCAGAAGTCTGTCTCAAAAACTTAACATCCATGCTCTATAGGAATTTCTTGAACTGTGTATGTTTAGCTACATAATCATCTAGGAAGTGTCAGATTGGTTGAAGCAGGGGATGTGCCCTGAGGACCAGGGCATATAATCATTGAGAAACCGTGATGGGCTGCATAGCAATTGTCTGGGATTCTTGAGGACCAGGAAAGAAGCTGGGAAATTCTGTACACACCTGAAAAGTATGTGACCTATTTTAGTGATGCTTATGAATTGCAGAAGAAAAGCAACTGCAAAAACTAGAGTTTGCAGTGACATGCTGGATGAGGTTGTGAAGAAAATCCTGCTAATAAGATGATAATGAGCTACACCAATATATCTATTCACATGTTGTAACTAAGAAAAGTCTCTGTGTAGTGATCAGCACAATTGTATATTTTTATATTTACAAGGTATTCCATGACTTTCTAAGTCCACATTATGTGCAACTATTTATTTAGAAAAATTAGAGCATTTTTTTATACTGGGGACATTTAAAGTCTGTAGCTATCTTCCTCTTTTTTTCGGTCAATTCCTTTAAAGGTAACTTTGTGCAATATAGAGGTGCGCTATAAGTTTTCCAGGAGATACTCAAAATGCTAAGCTGAATTAATTTAGTCTCTGCCTGCTCTATGAGAAGTCATTCCCTTTATGAATTTCCATTTGTCTGGTAGTCCTGAGCTACAAGCTGCAGCATTTATATAAGAAAAATAGGTAGGCTCTGGTCAAAGTTTTGCATGGAGAAAGAAAGACACCATAAAGTCTTCTGTTTTACTAGGGTAAATAAATGTCCTTTTTTTTTACCCAAAAGAGAACAAACATGCCTTCATGTAAATTCACTGACTCAGTTTAGATAGTAAATAGAAAATACTTCCAGTAAATTTGGATATGAGATTATGCATTCATGTGTTTCCCAGTTTTCTGCTTTTATTTGGTTTATATATTTGGTTGTGTTTCACTTGTGAATAACTGCATTAGTCACCATGTACCATGTCACAGTTTCATCAATCAATCTCAACAAGTTACTGAAACTGTCATGAACAAAGAATACTCCAACAAAGGTTCTTCTTTACTTACACCACATGTTAAATTTCTGATGCACTAAATGGAGACATTAATGATCCAGAGGTTAGTCACAAAGTTTTAAACAGAAAACAGATTTTTAAATGCTTGGGTTTGCAGAACACTTTCTTTTCTGCTAAATCTTACAAATCTGAGAATAAATATCAAAGAATTGTCTTCACCAGGAATTCTCTTTTTAGTTCAGCGATAGAAATCTGTCACATTTTTTTCCTTCTTATTTTCCGGTAGCCAGCTCTAAGTTATCAAAGGCTTTTAGTACCAGGGGCTCTTAACTGTATGAAGAAAATAGAATTTTATGGTCATATAACAGAATTAATGATAAACATCTCTACAACAGCATATATTCTCACAAAAGGCATATGAATATAAGCTGACCTATTTTATATTATATATTTATATCATATTATATTATATATGGGTGGTTCATGCACCCCCTGACATGGTAGCCAAGGTTGGGGCACATAGGTCTCCTAACGGGGCTAAGGCCCTTGCTAAGAACATAGCCAAGCTTATAAATCGAGCTTTTAACTAGATGTGAAGGGGGAGGGGTTTGAGTCAAGGCTAGGCAAGCGCGTGCCTGGATGTGGGGCACTAGAGTTTAGGAGAGGGTGTGCTGGAGAGGACCACCAGCACATCACCGCAAAGGAAGTGGGGGAGAATGCACTCTGGAGCAGCAAAGGAGATACAGATATACTGGTACCAGCTACTACAGTTAACAGGCAACTGGGAGCAAGCACTGTCCCCTCTAGGAGGGTTGAAGGCTCGGCTACTCAGCTGAAGTGCATTTACACCAGTGCACGCAGCATGGGGAATAAGATGGAAGAACTGGAAGCCATCGTAGGGCAAGGAGCCTATGACGTCGTTGCCATCATGGAAACACGGTGGGACAACTCATATAACTGGAGTACAGCTTTGGTGGGATATAAACTCTTCAGGAGGGATAGGAAGGGAAGGAGAGGAGGTGGAGTAGCCCTCTTTGTAAGGGAGGACTTGGACACCAATGAGATGGATTGTGGTGATGAGGAGATTGAGTGCCTGTGGGTTACAATCAGAGGAGCCCATAAGAAGCTAGATTTTGTGATGGGAGTCTGTTACAGGCCACCCAGCCAAGGAGAAGCAGCTGATGAGCTCTTCTGTAAACAGCTGGGGTTAATCTCCAAATCAATGCCTCTTGTTATCATGGGGGACTTCAATCTCCCTGATATCTTCTGGAAGTACAATACAGCAGAAAGGAAGCAGTCTAGGAGGTTCCTGGAGTGTGTGGAAGACAACTTCCTTGCGCAGCTGGTGAATGTACCAACAAGGGAAGGTGCGCTCCTGGACTTGCTGTTTGTGAACAGAGAAGGCCTTGTGGGGGATGTGGCAGTAGGGGGACGCCTAGGACCAAGTGATCATGAGATGATAGGGTTTTCTGTTCTAGGCGAAGTGAAGAGGGTGGTTAGCAGGACAGTAGCATTAAATTTCCAGAGGGCAGACTCCGAACTCTTTAGAAGGCTGGTTGGCAAAGTCTCCTGGGAGACAGTACTTGAGGGCAAGTTTGCCCATGAGGGCTGGGAGCTCTTCAAAAAGGAGATCTTAGGAGCTCAGGAGAAAGCCATCCCCATGTTCCAGAAAAAAGGCCAGCAGGGGAAAAAACCGGTTTGATTGAGTAGAGAAATCTTGAGTGATATTAGGAAGAAAAGGAATATTTGTAGGTTCTGGAAGAAGGGACAGGCCTCTTGGGTGGACTACAGGAGGGAAGTGAGGCTGTGTAGGGAAAAAGTCAGAGGGGCTAAGACTCAGCTAGAAATCAGATTGGCTAAGTCTGTGAAAGATAACAAAAAATCTTTCTATAAATATATAAAAAATAAAAGGAGGACAAGGGGGACCATACAGTCCCTTTTGGACACAGAGGGAACAATGGTGACAGGGGATGTTGAGGAGGCTGAGGTACTTAATGACTTATTTCTCTCAGTCTTTAATTGTAAAGAAAACTGTTCCCTCTGTGTAGAAACCCTGGAAATAGAGGAGCAAAATGAGGCTCCCATGGTCCAAGAGGAGGTGGTCAGAGCCTTGCTTGCCCAGCTGGACACCCAGAAGTCTATGGGACCAGACGAGATTCACCCTAGGGTATTGAGGGAGCTGGCGGATGTATTGGCCAAACCCCTTTCCATCATCTTCCAGCAGTCCTGGAAGACTGGGGAGGTACCACTGGACTGGAGACTGGCTGATGTATTACCCATTTACAAGAAGGGTAGCAGGGAGGATCCGGGGAACTACAGACCAGTCAGGTGATCTTGAGTGCTATCATGAAGCACTTACAAGAGAAGCGGGTGATCAGGCCCAGTCAACATGGGTTTACCAGAGGCAGGTCCTGCCAAACCAACCTGATCACCTTCTATGAGAAAGTGACTCGGCTGCTGGATGAGGGAAAGGCTGTGGATGTGGTCTTTCTGGACTTCAGTAAAGCCTATGACACAGTTTCTCACAGTATTCTGCTACGGAAACTGTCAGCCTCTGGCCTGGACAGTCGCACACTCTCCTGGGTAGAAAACTGGTTGGATGTCTGGGCCCAGAGAGTGGTGGTAAATGATGTTAAGTCCAACTGGAGGCCAGTGACAAGTGGGGTTCCCCAGGGCTCAGTGCTCGGTCCAACCCTGTTCAATGTCTTCATCAACGACCTGGATGAAGGCATTGAGGGTACCCTTAGCAAGTTTGCAGATGACACAAAGCTGTGTGGAAGTGTCGATCTGCTGGAGGGTAGGGAAGCTCTGCAAAGGGACCTAAACAGGCTGGACCGCTGGGCAGAGTCCAATGGCACAAGGTTTAACAAGACCAAGTGCTGGGTCCTGCACTTGGGGCACAACAACCCTAGTTTCCCTAGGACAACCTTCCCTGGAGGTGTTTAAGGCACAGGTAGATGAGGTCCTGAGGGACATGGTTTAGTGTTTGATAGGAATGGTTGGACTCGATGATCCGATGGGTCCCTTCCAACCTGGTTGTTCTATGATTCTATGATTCTATGATATTCTTTAAATGAAATCACATGCCTGTTTAACTTATGTATACAATGAAAACTGAATGTTTAAAGAAATTGAAACCAATTCCTTTTCCCGTTAAGAAAGATCAAGAAAGAAGTTAGTGTAAGCCACACTGTCACCAGAGATGTTGCATGTTAAATGGAAGGCCTTCTAATGCTCTTTTTTACAATAATGATGTCAAAAGACAATATTGTCAAACATCCAATCCCAGAATTTCTAAAATTCAAATCTGTTTGAAAAAAAAAATCTTTATCCCCTGGATTTCAGTTGTCATAACAATATGGAATTAAAATTTCATGGAAGAGTAATTGACATCTCTTCCCAGTAGTCAGCAATGGTTTGTGAAAAAATATCTTGTTACTGCCATGCCTTGCGTGTCATCCGCTGAAGGAGACCTTTAAAGTGAATGAGAGAAAGTGCATGACCTCTCTTTTACTGTCTGAGGAAATCTATATAATTTTAGAAAGCTGATAGGAAGTCGTTACAATCATTAAATTGTTGATGGTAGAAACAGGGGTGAGGAAGCATTCTTGGTGGTTTTTATGAGCATAAGCTTAGCAGACATGAACTTTGTAAGTCCTCCAAGTGTAAATTTGTAACAATAAACACTGTATCTCCTTTCCCTGAAAGTGTGGGTAAGACTCATGTTAATATACAAATGGCCAGTCAAGTGACACATCTCCAGAGTTTCAATATACTATTACTTGTTCTTTCTCTCTGGTAGTTAGTAGTGTCTGTCATTGAATTTGATTTCAAAAAAACCCCACTGTTTTGTTTATTTGTATGTTTGTTTAAACAGTGCTGTGTAACAAGCCCTAAATGGCTCTTAAAGGCTATTTCAAATGTGTTTTACCATAATAATAATAATACCATTGTTAATCATAGAATAATAGAGTCATAGAACAATCAGGTTGGAAGACACCCACTGGATCATCAAGTCCAACCGTTCCTATCAAACACTAAACCATGACCCTAAGTACCTTGTCCACCTGTGCCTTATACACCTCCATGGAAAGTGAATCAATCACCTCCCTGGGTAGCCTGTTCCAAAGCCCAATGACCCTTTCTGTGAAAAACTTCCTCCTGATGTCCAGCCTAAATCTCCCGTGGTGGAGCTTGAGGTCATTCCCTCTTGTCCTGTCCCCTGTCACTTGGGAGAAGAGGCCGGCATACTCCTCTCTATAACCTCCTTTCAGGTAATTATAGAGAGCAATGAGGTCTCCTCTCAGCCTTCTCTTCTCCAGACTAAACACCCCCAGCTCTCTCAGCCATTCCTCATAGGACCTCTTCTCCAGCCCCTTCACCAGCTTCATTGCTCTTCTCTGGACTTGCTCCAGAGCCTCAACATCCTTCTTGTGGTGAGAGGCCCAGAACTGTACACAGGATTCAAGGAGCGGTCTCACCAGTGCTGAGTACAGAGGGAGAATAACTTCCCTGGACCTACTGGTCACACCATTTCTGATACAAGCCAAGATGCCATTGGTTTTTCTTGGCCACCTGGGCACACTGCTGGCTCATGTTCAGTTGGCTATCAAGCAACACCCCCAGGTCCTTCTTCTCCAAGCAGCTTTCTAGACAGATTTCTCCTAGTCTGTAGCACTGCTTGGGGTTGTTTTCCCCCAAGTGCAGGATCTGTCATTTGGCCTTGTTGAACCTCATGCCATTGGACTCTGCCCAGTGGTCCAGCCTGTTGAGATCCCTTTGCAGAGTCCCTACCCTCCTGACACTTCCACCCAGCTTAGTGTCATCTGCTAACTTGCTAAGGGTGCACTCAATGCCTTCATCCAGGTCATTGATGAAGACATTGAAGAGGACTGGGTCCAGCACGGAGTCCTGGGGAACCCCACTTGTCACTGGCCTCCAGCTGGGGTGAACTCCATTTCCCACCACTCTCTGGGACTGGTCATCCAACCAGTTTTCCACCCAGGAGAGTGTGCACCTGTCCAGGCCAGAGGCTGACAGTTTCCATAGCAGAATGCTGTGAGAAACTGTGTCAAATACTTTACTGAAGCCCAGGAAGATACATCCACAGCCTTTCCCTCATCCAGTAACCGAGTCACTTTGTCATAGAAGGCGATCAGATTAGTTTGGCAGGACCTACCTTTTGTGAACCTGTGTTCACTAGGCCTGATCACCTGGTTCTTTTGCATGTGCTTCATGATAGCACTCAAGATCACTTGTTCCAAGACTTACCCTGGCACTGAGGTCAAACTGACAGGCCTGGAGTCCCCTGGTTCCTCCCTGTGACCCTTCTTGTAGATGGGCACAACATCAGGCAGCCTCCAGTCCAGTGGAACTTCCCCAGTCTTCCAGGACTGTTAGAAGATGTTGGAAAGGGGTTTGGTCAGCACATCCTCCAGCTCCTTCAATACCCTAGGGTGAATCCCATCTGGCCCCATAGACTTCTGGGTGTCCAGTTGGGCAATCAAGGCTTTGAGCACCTCCTCTTGGACCATGGGAGCCTCATTCTGCTCCTCTAGTTCTGGGGTTTGTACACAGAGGGAACAGTTTTCTTTACAATTAAAGACTGAGGGAAATAAGTCATTAAGTACCTCAGCCTCCTCAACATCCCCTGTCACCATTGTTCCCTCTGTGTCCAAAAGGGACTGTATGGTCCCCCTTGTCCTCCTTTTATTTTTTATATATTTATAGAAAGATTTTTTGTTATCTTTCACAGACTTAGCCAATCTGATTTTTTTCTGTACACAACCTCACTTCCCTCGTGTAGTCAGTCCAAGATGGCTGTCCCCTCTTCCAGAGCAAAATATTACTATTGAAATGCATTTACCAGATCAAAGTTATTTCTTTGGCATCTTATGAAATTAAATGTATAGAAAACTTTACTGTTTTCACCCTGTTGGCACAAAGCACATCTGCAGAAAGCTTATTAAGAGGAAAATGGGTGGGGGCACAGATCATAAGTATAGTCTGTCAAAATCAATTGCTTCATAAATCTCTTTAGAAGTTATGCATACATTGTTTTAATTAGGAATTTATAATCATATGCTACCTTTTGGAATTTGTTAATATTTGAGCATTGTATAAATTGATTTGGCAGAAAAGTTATAACTGTCCCCTTTAGGCAGTCTGGAGATGAACCTTTTAAGCCAAATCTACTTTGTTTGATTCTGTAAAATACACTGATGTGTGACTTGATACAGTTTTGACAGTGTATGCATCCATTGATGTTGAATCTACCTAAAAATTCCGTGTTTAATGGACCTCTGATAAATCTTACTGAAGTGCAATTTTAGGTTAAACTGAGAACTTTTACATCTTCAGTATAAAACCAGTTTATTTTCTTGTGCTCAAGGAATGTTTTACAACAATGCAAATTCTATGCTTTAGAATTCTTTGAAATCACAACTCAAAGTATCTCTCCTTCCTTCCTCACCCCTGCTCCCCAGATGAAATATTCATATCTTCTTACTATAAGAGATATTTAGTTTACCACATGCCTAAGATGGAGGAAGAGTAAGTATTTTTAAAACATGTTGCAAATGCACATAATGGGTTTTAATATATGCTATTTAAAAAACAATAAAGGGATGGAGGAGCAAATAACTCTTTTATTCATTAGGTTAAGGATGTACCTTAACTTTTTTTCACACTAACACAGAATTTATATTTGAGAGAAAGCAGTCAGTGGTAGCTATGCAGTTTCCTTTTATCTAGATGCTACAGGCACTGTCATTGGCTAGGTCATAAAGAAAGATTAGATTCTTGTCTCCAAAAGTTTATCTGAGTGGACTTGCACTACAGGTACTTTTTACTCTTTATAGAGTGCAGTTCTGTCTTCAGGGGTTCCTAGGATACAAAGATTGATTGAACAGTGTTACAGCTATTCATCTCAATGCATGTCCTCTTTTCAGGCAGGGATTTGTTAGAATGGGTGTAAAAACTAATCTACAGTGGAGTAAAAGCATAAGATCAAGGTCTTTAAGTAAGGCTTTCATATAATTTCCTTTTATGAGAAATATTTTTTGTGTTTATAAATATAGACCATAATTTCTGTTTACTGAGGATGAGTTTCTGCTTCTTTTGATAAGACCTTTAGGTGAGACATTAATTTCTGTTTTCTTTAAAAAGATGTTTTTAATTTTTGTGTACATTGATTAGAAAGTCTCCTGGGTTGTACAGAGAAAAATAAGATAAAGATTTGTGCCATTAGAGTTAAACTTACTTTTCTATTAAAAATGCATCTAGCAGTCAAAGTGCAGTATCAGAATTTTAAGTTCCTATTCTATCTTTCATTAATTTGGTTTATTTATTTAAAATATTTGAGAAGTTTTTTTGGGAGAAGATAAATACTATGCTACAACAGTTCCTGTAAGTTTCAGCACAGACAATTTAAAATACAGTGAATGTAGCTCCAGAAAACTGTATATAATCACTAGAAAAATAGAGTGAAGTATTGGGGCTAAATGTCCAAATATGGTAAAAAGGAAACCCTGCTGAAAAAAACATAAGAATTTTTGCTGAGATTTTTTTATACATTCATACTTGTAAGAACACTAGTAAAAATATTTATTCTCAATGCTGAAAAAGAAGACTTGTGAAATGTTAATTTTTTTAAATTATTGAGTCCTGGACATTTAATTGTACGCTTTTCTTCCATGACTGGAAAGCAAGTAAATAGACAATAAGAGCTGTATGCTTTCTTGAAGTCTTTTAGTAATTTAAGAACTTATACTGAATTTCAGTGATTATGTACAACTACACTGTACTTTTTAGTTCTCTTAGAATAAGCAGAGTTGCTCAAATAATGCACAATTGTAAATAAATGCAAATTAGTCCCAGTCTTATACAATTTAAACACAATGAAATCTCATGTGAACTCAACAAGTTCTTCATTTGACGTTCTGAGATGTTAGTTTATAGTTCCTGTAGAATAGAACATTAATAAGAACCTTTTGTTTTACATATGTCCAAGTGGATTCAGAGAACATAATCTATAGAAAGGCAGTATTGCATTTCTGTTACTGCATTTCTTTATGTGCCTTTCTTTTCTAATGCTAATGCACATGAAAGAATGTATGTGTACAACAGTAGGTATGCTATAAATAGGGTCTGTTTGAAGTCATTGTAGAAGTATGATCTTGACAAGTATTGCTTCTCATAAGAAATACTTGAAATGTATCTGTGCTTTGCACTGGTTAAACAGAACTCTGCACTGAGATATAAATAAATTGGAAAATTGTTATGGAAAACAACATGTTGGTGTTGTGCAGGTTTTCAGGGAATGGTATAAAGAATCGTGTCATTATTTACTATGCTAAAATGGATAAAATGAGTTTTAGTGCCCCAAAGACTTGAGTTACTAGTATGAAGGTAATGAAACACTGAAATTTACTCTTTAGCACTGAGTTGTGAAGGGTGAAAAAATGGTATTAATCATAGCAGAGCTGCTTTATTCTGTTATCCTGAAATAATGAGATAAGAGAACAGAGATAACCCAAATGTATGGAGTAGAAAGAGAACATGGTGCAAGTATAGTAGCACTTAAAGTAATTAAGATAACAGAAATCTCGAGGGTTGATTGGTTTTGCTTTAGTCATATGATTATAGAAGAAGAGTGTTTGTTTCCAGTTGTCTACAAAGCAAACAACAATTATGCAAATATTATTGAAGTTCTGTCATATGCATGCATGTCATGTAATTTGAATACAGTCCTCGAATATCTTAGAAATATCTTGGTGCTATACACTTACCTGAGTCTAAAATTTGACCTTAAATGTAACTCCCTGAATTTGAATTTAGTACAGAATTGAATCTATTTTATTCTAGTCTACTTTATTCTATTTTCTTTTATTTTTAAGAAGAAATCAAACATGACATCAGAGATTAGAAAAAAGTATTTATATAATGTATGCTGGGGTATCTGATAAAGAACAGTGATCTTTGTGAATGTAATTTAATTGTCTAAATTTCTAAGAACTTTATCTTATATAATGCTCTTAAATTACCTCAGGTAACACTTGCATAGGTCAAGCAACATTTTGTTCATAAGCTGCTTTGATGTCGCAAGAGCTAGAGTAAAGGCAAAGAAAGAAACTTCTATTTCTAAAGGTTCTCTTTAGCAGACTGAATTGCTGAAATGAGATAATTTTACCAGTGACATTTAATAAACCTTTTGATACTTAAAAGTTATTTATATATTACTGATGTACGAAATCATATTATTGTGTTCCAGTGTAGCAACACCAACAATTAGTAGACATTGTGTATCTCAGCTTTAGCAGGCTGTGTCATCTCGTGAAAGTGACAAGTGTGGGCTGGTTTTTTATTGGGTTTTTGTTGATTTTTTCCCATGTATATAATTTTTCCCCCTTTTTCTAACTCTTTTTGAAAGGATTATGTATAATCACTAGTTTTGAAGAAGCGAGTAGGAGGTAATTTCTGTCTGCTAGATAAAATATGTGACCGTAGGCAGAAGATTGTAAACATCATGTCAATGACTACTATACAAACAGCACATTGAAAAATTTATTTAATTAAAAAAAATTAGTTTTCTGATAGTCAAAGAACTGTTTATATGAAAACCAAAAATGTTAAAGAACTTATTGGCCGGAAGTTGCTGGAAATCATTCTCTTCAGACATGTTTACAACAAAATTCCTGTTCACAAATGTAAACCTTCAAGAACTGAAAAGTTATTTTACGAATTTTGTAGCTAGTGCTCAGCTTAGTTTGTGGTGACTCTTTTCTATTATAAAATACAAGGTATTTAATGTGTACAGCAAAAGATCACCTATTTGAGTTTTTTCCTGAAGCTCATTGCAAGGTGCATGTAAACTCGACTGTGGCCATGAGATGCTGTTTAGGTGTAAGGTAATCTTTGTACCAATTGCCAGCTACCAAAGAAAGGGGAAATGATATATGCACTCCAATGTAATGGCATCTTTTCAGCATTTTCATATTCATCAAGTCCTGCTAAAATGTTATTTCCTTAATTGTAGGAGTATTCCTGTGGGTTTGATATGACCAAACAAATTTCTCCGATGCATTTCTGTATAAAATATTTTAATATAAGGAGATCATTTATTTATTCATAATAAATGCTTTTATAACCAAAAGCTTAATTTTAACTTAAAATTTCTTCATTTCAGTTAGATTTTTTACATTTTTTTTTTAAATTTGTATTTCCATGAAATCTCATTTCAATTAAGCTATAAATACCTTTGGCAGGGGAGAGAAGTAAAACTGTTTGAAAAAAGTGCCACTTTTAAAGTAATATGGAAGTTAACATCCAGATTAGTTAACTAACTCTATTCATTAAGTACTGAGAAAAAGCATCTTGATTGTACACCATGCAGGAAAACGAGATCCCTTGAGTGAAATGGATCCAAAGGTGGAAAGTGTTCAAAACCAAAAGGAATGCTATTTTCTCAGCAATACAAGGTTTTAAGTGAGAGTAGGTGAGGATATGTGATTCTGGTTTTTACTGATGTAGTTGTTTGACTCAGTTTCTTTTTAGCTCTAGTAAATTTAATTCAGCTCAACTATGTGTCTTTTCCTGGGATTCAATGGTAATACAATTAAGATAGTAGCTGTTTTCTCTTGTACTCTAACGAACTAAAGGCAAAGAAGAAAACTACCAAATACTACCAGATACTTATTTGATTTCCAATGAAAATATTTTATTTTCTTCATTCACTGTGATCAGTGTAAGGAATTCCTTATTACTGAACTGTTTTAACACTATATCTGCAGCAAATAAAATGCAGCCTGTGCGGTTTTTTTGAGATTGACTAAGGATCTTGCTTTATTACTATTCATTATTTCTGTCAAGCAAGTGCCACTGTTTTCCTTCACTGGAGGTTTGTTTGCCAAGTGGTACTTTTAAACTGATTATAAGTACCAGTGTTTTAAGCTGGATAACAATGATCTCTTCATCGTAACTCTATCAACTTTATTAATGTATTTACATGCATAGTGTTATTTTGTCAGACAATCTAATCATGAGATAATTTTTTTTATGGACTTTATAGCCTCCCCCAAGAACAAACTTTTGAGGCTATGCTGCTTATATTGCTTAGAAATCGTGAGAGTGAGTACCTGTAGAAGATAAGGGTAGCCTGACTGAAATTTAGACACATCAAGCCATATTCTTTACAGCACAGTAACAGAAAGCAAGCCTAACAATTCATAACATTTCTAATAATTGGTTTTAAAACATCTCTGTGATTTAATGGTCCATGTGAGGAAGTGATTATATAGAGATTTATGTTCTTCAATTTTACATTTACACTACTGTAAGCAATACAGTAGAAATTTTATTGATAAAGAAAAAAGTATTTATTTTCAATTTTTTTTAATGGTTAATTTCTGCATAGCTTTCTGGTAGCATTATTACTGGTTAAGTGTACAATTGTAAGGAGAATGAGTAGGTTCATAAATTAGAATTTAATATTCCTCCACCAAGCAATGAATTCAAAGTTTCATTTTCAAATAAACAGATAAATGAGTATTAGGTTGTAGCATACTGTATTACAATACTGTTCTGTAAATTTTGTGTGTGCTGTGAACATAACTTAACACTTTACAATTTCAAGAACAGCATAAGATATTAAGGGTGATTAATCTGTTTATGTGTATAATACCTGCATACTTTCTTTTTTCTCTTCTGTCTCATAACTAGCATGCAATGCAATTGCAAATAATTTTTTTTTTCAGATTGGGCTAGTATCTTTCAATGTACCTAAAATGTATTGGATAGACTGGATTGCTAGAAGGTCTCATTTTACTTATGAAAAATAACTGAGAATGCTAATGTTCATCATTATTCAGAATACACTTCTATTTTCAGAATCATGGCACTTGAGAAGAGATATTTGCTTTTTCTTAGAGTGGACAAACCCTGTGAAATTTCAATGAATGAATTAGGCTTAGTGCCTTATTAAATAGAATTATAATGGTTCTAACTGCAGTTATGCACAGGGAAAATACTTGAAAGAAATTTTTCCAGCATGGATGGAATTGCTGGGATTTTCACATCTTGCATGCAAGCTGTTCTTAAATAACTAGGCAGAACTAAATACCTTTCTCCTTTTAAATCTGAAGTTCCTTAAATGTTTATTCATTCAGAGCTTTATATGTAAATTATGTAAGCCTATACATAATCCCACAACAAAGTTTTGCTTTGCCTTTTTGACTGATGAAAATCGATGGGGGAAAAGCCCATTGTTTTTTTCCTAGAACATACTGACTTATTGGAGGATAAATGAAAAGAACACTCAAATTCTGTGTTGTGACCATAAAAGTGTATTGCTTTTGAGAGAGAATGTCCTTGAATCCGTGCTTCTGCAGGGTAGAAATTTATTCTGCAGGGTAGCTAGGATTCCAATTCAGAGATTTATTGATTAGGGTTTTTTTAAAATGTCTTTTGAAAGTCTGCTCAGATGCTTGATTGTCTTTTGGAAACATCCTTCTAATTCTAATGCAAAGTAATAATTTCCTTGAAATTTCAAACCAATTTCCTCTTATTTAGGCTTGCAGAATTAGAATCAAATTATTAACTGCCTTGTATGCGTGAAGGACAATGAAATATCTGGCATTTCCTGCTCTTTTCTAGATTACACAAAACTGATTCCTTCAGGCTATAGTAAGTGGCTAGATATTCTATGCCTTCTATCATTTGGACCTGCTCCTGTTTTACTTAAAAAAAATTCTTAAAAAATAGTACAGAAAGATCTCATATGATTTTCTTCCTAATGCAGAATAACATTGAACAGCTATTGTCTGTTTTTCAGGTAAAGAACACTTGCCTAGAGGACACTGTCAAGAAGTCATTTGATATTTTAGAGTAGTGAGGCATTTAGACTATGACCCACTATTACCAAAGGTTTTTGGTAGATCTGTTATGTAATTGTTGATCTTCCATTTTTCATATGATTTCTTCTTCCTAAATATAGTAGTTTGTATTCCTTCCCTTATACTCGTTTTGGTGGATTGCAGCCTTTTCCCCACTGTATTAAGGTCATACTGAATTTGGAGCCTGTACTTAAACCTCTGAGCTCAGTGCTTTCTACAGTTTTTAACTAAAGTTAAGATGTCAACTCAAGTTAACAGAATCTAGGATTTCACCTTTTAGCTTATTTTTCATATTCCTTCCTGGTGATTTAGTGTATCTGTTATTAAAATATGTGTCATATGGAACAAGTCCTAAAGCCTTTCTGAATCAAATTATGTCATCTGAATCGTGGGCTTCTGTTTATTTATTCTTAGTTATGCGATAAGCCAGATAGCCTGTCAAAGAGGTCAGAAATGATGCTGTTAATTCTTGTATATATCATTATTATTCTTGAACTATTTATAATTCTGGTTATTAAGAATTGGATTTAGCATCTGAATATTGAATTCACCTTATTAGACCTAAACTTCATGTTAAAATAAGAAAAAACTAACCTTGTCCTTCTTGTATCCTTTTCTGACTGATTGATGTTGATTTCTGTACTATCATATTATCTACTCTTTTGACTTGGCCACAGGCAACTTGTGAAGAGTTCCTCTTACACCACAGAGAAGGAGGAGAGGGTGATTTGTAAAACAGAATACTTGACACAAAAAAAAAAAAAAGTCAGAGCAATATATATGTAGCCTTTGAATTATTCCCTTTCTTCCTACAAGTATTTATGTATTCCTACTGTTTTCAGAGTAGAGCTCAGCTTAAAGTAAACTCCCTAAAACTGTTGCAGTGTTAGAGTCAAAGAATAGTCTGCATTGGAAGAGACTTTTAAAGTCATCTAGTCCAACACCTCTGAAATGATCACATATCTTCAAGTGTATCAAGTTGCTCAGAGCCCCATCCAACCTGACCTTAAATGTTTCCAGACATGGGGCACCTACCACCTCTTTGAGCAGCCTGTTCAAGTGTTTCAGCACCCTCATAATAAAAAAAAAAAAAAATCAGCCTTATGTCTAGTTGAATCTACTCTGGTTTAGTTTAAAGCCAATACCTCTTCTCCTGTTGCAGGCCCTGTAGCTAAGCCTGCTCAGTCAGCCTTTCCTCGCAGGGAAAGCGTTGCATCAATCTGATCATTTTTTGGGGCCATCCTCTAGATCTACTCCAACAGGTCCATGTCTTTTCTGTACTGAGAACTCTAGAGCTGGGTGCAGTACTCCAGGAGTCTCACCAGAGCAGAGGGGCAGAATCACGTCACTTGATATGCTGGTCATGCTTTTTTTGCTTCATCCTAGGTTACAGTTGTCCTTCTGAGCTGCAAGCACACATTGCTGATTTGTGTTAAATTTTTTGTCCACAAGTACTTCCAAGTCATTCTTGGCAGGGCTGCTCTCAATGCCTTCATACATTAACCTGTATTAATACCAAGGGCTTCCCTGACCTAGGTGCAGGATGTTGCATTTGGCCTTTTTGAACTTCTTACTGTTCACATGACCCCAGTTCTAAAGATTGTGTGGTTCCAGCTGAATGGTATCCCATACTTCAGATGTGTCAGCTACATAATTCAGACTGGTATCATTCACAAATTTGCTGAGGTCACACTCAGTCCCACTACCTATAGGATGGCTATCATTTTTGAAGATATTAAACAGTACTGATAGCAGTACAGGTCCCTGAGGGGCACCAGTTTCACCAATAACTCTCTGAATATCAAGCTGTTGAGCACTACTTTCTGGATACAACCATCTACTGTATTCTTCATCCACTGAGCAGTTCATAGCCACAGCTGTACACAACTACTGATAGTTTCTCTGATATGAAGGCCTTTATGTGTTAAAAATACTTGCTAAACCAGGTCAGATATTCAAAGAAAATTTTGTCTGTGATACTTGACTGATTAATTGTTGCACCATGTTCTAGTCTTTGCTAGTACAAGAAGAGTCAGAATTTAGTGTGACCTTCATACTGGAGAATTGGTAAGGGCAAAAATAGTCTATACCATTCAAAGACAGTGAGTATTTCTGACAATTAAGTTATGATAAAACCAGTGAATGAGATGAAGTTTCAGATTTGTATGGACACTGTTAACATGTATTTATTTTATTCAGTCTGTTTTATGCATAAACTGTGTTACCTGTGCCATACAAGACACAAAGATTTTTCACCTTTAAAAAGCAGAGAACAAAGAGGACTGTGAAATCTATACGGTGGCATGCTTTATATTGCTTTATAGCTGACTGGGTGTCCTTCAGAGGGTAAACTTGAAGCTTCTGGGCTTTACAAAGTGTATTGGTTTGGTTTTCTGTTTGAATTTATTTTTCTGAGGAAGCTGATTTTATTTGTGGCAATAATATACCAACCATTATTAACCAATATTAACATATTTGATTTTATGACATTACATATTTAATATACTACCTGACTAATCCTAATAAGCTGCCAGTGGAGTAACTGTTCTAGTGTGCTACTGAATTTTTAAAGAGGTAATGTCTGCATACTTATCAACTGCACAGCTGATGCAAAACAGCTGTTAAGCATTCTAAAATACCCAGTTTCACATTTCCCTAAGAGGTATAGTACATCATAACATTAATCTTACTTTAAGATAAAGATAAGCAGCCCCTTAGAGCATTTTGGTTTGGTCTGGCAGGGACCTTAAAGACCATCTAGTTCCAGCTCCCTTGCCATCTGCAGGGACAACTTCCTTTAGGTCTGGTTCCTCAAACATCGTCCAGCCTGGCCTTGAACATCTTCAGCGATAGGGCATCTATTACTTCTCTGGACAGCTTGTCCCAGTGCCTCATCACCCACACGGTAAAACACTTCTTAATACCTAAACTGAATTTACCCTATTAAAACTGGTACCCCTCATCCTATCATTACATTCCTTGCTCATATCCCCTAACTAGTTAATCCTTTTAAGTAGAAGAAATTAACCAATTTAGCTAGGCATTGTAAGGCTGATGAAAGGTCTATCTGGCATCTTGACATATCACTAGAATTTCAAATTATGTCTGAAATATCTCTGGACTAGGTTTATAGTGTTCATATTAAAATTGTCATGCCTATGTGTAAAGGTTAGACATATCACAGAATCACAGAATCACAGAACAACCAGGTTGGATAGGGAGATCATGTTTAAATAATACTCTAACAGTGTTATCCGCCCCCTAGTAACTACAAAACTGAAATTATTTAGTTTTATTTTAATAGCCTATAATCTGCCTTTTATATTCATGCCATTTCAACATCCTTAAAAAAACCCAAACTTCCTTAAAACTAATATAACCCTTATAGAAATGAAGTCTTAATTTTTCATCAAGGGTTAGTTAATTTGATAAATTAATTGAAAATTACTGCAGTTTTCTATATATCACTGCAGTTGTGTCATGAGAACTCTTAAAAATTTGATATATAGATATCTTTTTTTTTTTTTTTACTGGTGAGGGAAAAGGAGCCACTATTGATACATACATTTGCAGAGGATGAGAAAAGTAAACAGACATCAGAGCAAGTATATCATATTCTCATATGGCAAACCAGAAAGGCTTAAAGAATAACTGAATTATTCCTTCATACAAATTCTTGCATAACAAATAACTCTGTGTACATGAACGATATTGTATAGGAGAGTTTTGGCTGACCTGCACCAACTGCTAAAAAAATGTATTAAGTCCAACTTCATATGGAGTTCTTGTCTTCAAAACAGAAATGAGTTACAAGGCAAATAATTTAGTTTTTGAACATTAGATTATTTTTGTCATTGTATCAAATAAAAGAATTACATATGACTGTATAGGTAATGACATAGCACTAGTGTTGATTCCCAGCTACTAAGAAACAGTATTCTTCGAAGGTTTTTTTGGATTGAATTTATAATAAATCCTGAAAAAAATGAATTGCTAAAATACTTAATATAAAACAATGGGCAACTGCCATCATCCTGACATATCTCTGAGTAGAGTAGCAACAAGTCACAACTTCAGACTGACTGGTAATTAAACAGGTAAAGTTTCCATATGTATAGCTTGAGGTAAACCATTCAGACCTCACTCCAAAGTTGGAGTAAATCTTCTAAAACATTTCTGTAGTATGAAAATGGGGAAAGTGTGTAAGGAGGAAGGAAGATGAAATGAAAATTGTTCACTTCTTTGAATTTATAGAGAAAGTTTGTACAGACTTTTGATTATATTTCAGTTAAACAACATCTCATAATCCTACCAAAAGCTTAATAAATTATTGTAAATCTTTCATATCATTCTACAACTGAGAAATATTTTTATCTATCATTAATTAGTTACACTATGGTATTAACTTATTACTTGCAGACAACTGCATCTTTTCTAATCTGTACTGAAGAAATGGATCTTTCAGGCAGATTAAGGAAAGTAGTAAAATGTTTATAGGCTGGCATAGGAGGCACCTGAATTTCATGGAAAAACTGACATAGAGGAGTGTAAGTGAAAAAGACTGAACATAAAGCACACTTGAGAGTTGTGTTGTAACATCATGGAAGTATTTGAGCTAGTATTAAATAAACATAGAGAGAAAAGGTAGACTTATATAGTTATTTGAAATTGCTTGAATGAAATGAAGTGAGATATTCAGTGAGTAGTGACCAATGGCTTGAAGTCCACATGGAAGTGAAAAGTGGTGTCCCTCAGGGGTCTGTACTGGGACCAGTGCTGTTTATTATCTTCATCAATGGTATTGACAGTGAGATCAAAGGCACCTTCAGCAAGCCTGCAGATGACACCAAGCTGAGTGATGTAGTTGCCACTCTGGAAGCACAGATTGTCATCCAAACGACCTGGACAGGCTGGAGAGGTCAACCTGTAAGAATGTAATAAGGTTCAACAAGGCCAAGTGCAAGGTCCTACACCTTGAGGGTTGGGCAATCACCGATTTCAATACAGGGTGGGGGATTATGTGACTGAGAGCTGCCCTGCAGAGAAGAACTTAGGGTTGCTGGTCAATAAAAATTGTTGGGAAAATTGTTTTCTCCTTCTAATACGCTGTACACTACTTAGGTAAAGTCAATATATTTTTCTGCTACATTCATCTTGCCATTTCTTTCAAAATTATTAAAAAGAAAAATTTGTATATGCTCCATTAGCAAAATTGTCTCAAGCACATTTCTGCATGCCTGCTATGCCATAATAATCTTCTTCCATCTGTTCTTACACTAATGAACTATGTTTTTGGTTTTACTCTCCTGTTGCAGTGAGAATTTCAAAAAGCTATGGTTTTTTAAGCTAATAAACCTAATTCAAGCCTTTTAGCAACATTGAAATGAATAGCTATTACATTAATATTTCAGTACTGATGATAGAGATGCCCTAGACCCACAAGAACTTTACAGTAAATCTTCATTTCCCAAAACACAGCCTTATTTTCAAATGAGTCAGTCATTTAGTTTTGGCGCAGATTAACAGTCCATAACCATGATTGACACTGTGTTTATTTACAAATTATTTAATGGACTTTCTAATCCCAGAAACAGAAATATAAATATCTAATATTCTCTGAGATATCTAAAACTAATCTTATTATAATGTGAATTAGAACTGGAAAATGTACACTTAAACCATCTTGAAAGAGATATTTATGTAGGTATACAAAGACATGTAAGAATCTGGGTGGGCAAAAACAGATGTCACAGGATACTAAGTGACCGTAAGTGGATATAGTAATCTACCCAGTTCTTTTTTTAATATTAAAGATCTTATTTTGAAAATGTTGAGAGAAAAAAAAATACTGTGTGCAAGTTTATGAGAAATTCTTATTTGTTCAAAGAACAATGGAATAAATTCCTTCATGATGTGAAAAATCTGTAACCAAATAAATATTTCGGTACTGAACAAGAATCGATTGGATAAAGTAATCTTAATTATCTGTATTTCCAGTGATTCTCTTGGAAAATTTATATATTCAAAAATATTCAAACATTTTCAAAAATTCAAATTTTTTTAGCCAAAAATTACCTGCTGTTAAAGTCAGATCACTGAGAGTGTGATTTATTGTTTAAGCAGTCTTGATGATGAAACAATAATGCCAGAGTCCTTGTGCTAATTCTTCTAAGTATGTAGCTGAGTGGAAAGCCCATCTTGATGCAAAATTAGGACCTTTATTGTAGGATAGATGGTGAAATACTTCTCCCATGTTTTAAAGATAAAGGGACTGTTTGGAGAAAAGAATCAGGGATTCCGTTTGGATACTCATTCTCCAAACTGCTATTGGCACATCACAGTTACATTACATTTATGAGTTGGTACAATTTGTAGAGCTACTCTTAACCTATCAACTGACCTAGTACCAGCTATATCACAGTCTGGGTCATGATAGAAGTATTACCATTATAAGCTTTATTCCTGTGTACTGACTCAACTAAGTTTTGGATGAAGTAACAATGTGTCCCTTGTGTACACTGAAATTGTTTAACAGCACCATTCATGCAAATAAATCATACAGTTAATTTATGTTAAACACATTTAATTAGTCAACAAAACTGGCTTCAATAAAGTATATACAGATATTTTAAATCATAAGCCAGAGATTTTTGGAGATTTCTTTGACACAAGTAAGGATAAAAAGTAATGTTTTCTTTTGGCACCAAGATTTTAAAAATAATTTGGTTAATAAAACAGGCAGACAGATAATTTTTCAGTTCCAAGGTTTTCTCTGCTTATGAGACATAAAAATTACTGACTAGTCTGTATAGTCATGGGCAATTTATATAAATGTTTGTCTAATTGAACACCTGTGTGTGCATGTAAATTTAAGGTATTTGAATGGACATTTTATATTATTATAAACTTCATCTCTGTCTCATGCTCTCAGGTATATTCTACAAATTGTAATTTACTTTTATGTAATAATTTTGCATTTAAAATCTAGGAAAACTAATATTTAAGCTTATATTCAGTTTCCCAACACTTGGCTCCTGTTTCCATTTCTTCTGCTTTAGTTCTTATTTACTATTAATCAATAGCAGCAAATAATTGTTTTAATTGTAAATAAATTTCTCTTAAGACTGTAATTCAGTTTGAACTTGGGTAGTATTGTAGAATTACATGTTAAAAGAATAAAACCAATCTACAGTAACTCAAAAGCTGGTAGCCTTACACATTGTCCAGATTAAAGTCCTTATTATTTACTCTATAGTCAATACCTCAGAATATATCAAGACAGAAAAGGTAAAATTAATAGTAACAAAGGCAATAGATTAGAGTTTGGTAAACTATCAGAATGAGGAAATAAATTTCTGAAAAATAAAGGATTTCTAGTTTTGCTGGTTAGCTCCACACAGACATGTTTGGCTAAGTGAAAAAGAAAGCAATCTTTTTAGGAGACATAGTGGGTGTTTTCCAGTTTTAGTGCCCTGCATGAGCTAGACCAACTATGGTTGGTTTTGTTTGTTTGGTTTGGAATAGGAGAAACAAACATAACATAAATTCTCAGAACCAGCTATAACATTTATTTTTCATGTCTGTCAGCAAGTAAGTGTGTATACTGACTGTTAACTCATGTAGTGTCTTGTCTTCATTGTATACAGATGCTTACAGTGAAAGTAAAATAGTCTGGAATGAATAGGACAAGACATAAAAATCACTTGGTATAAGTTTACTGTATTATATGTTTAATGTAGCAGTAAGTCTTTGAGATCCACAACATAGTGGTGATGTTCATGTAGGCCTTACGGACCTACTTGAAAGTTACCAATTTAAAATGTGTTATTCATGTACCATTGAATCACATATGTGTAATATAAACTGTATAAAACTCTAAAAAAGTACATTAACTAGTCATCAATATTCATACTGCTTTGATTAGTCATACAAATTGCATGCTACTGTATTTCCTGGTTAAATGGAGCAAAGCATTCATATGCAAGTGTAAGAATTCCAAATTCAGTGTCCATGAAATACTCAAAAACTATGAATTTATCTGTTAGAAATAATTTATATTGAAGGTTAATTTATCTCTACCCATCAAAGCAGAGTAGACTTTTGCATCTTCTCTCTGAATTTAGCAGGAAACTTTTGGTTTTCAGCTGAAGCAATTCAATTCAATGCAATGAAGTGTTAGCCCTTTGGGAGAAAGATGAATGTTAAAAATAAGGCTTCATCAAAGATGCAAGTTCCAAGTGCGTTAAAGGATGTCCTTGTCCTTTGCAGTGAAATGACCATAATGAAATCCATAGGATTGACTGAAGGATCTCTGAAGACCAGTTTCTTTCTAAACCCCTTGAAATCTCTGAAAATGTGTACGTAAGGTGCAAGTTACATAATAAATCGTTGGGAAGGAAGGAAGGAAGGAAGGAAGGAAGGAAGGAAGGAAGGAAGGAAGGAAGGAAGGAAGGAAGGAAGGAAGGAAGGAAGGAAGGAAGGAAGGAAGGAAGGAAGGAAGGAAGGAAGGAAGGAAGGAAGGAAGGAAGGAAGGAAGGAAGGAAGGAAGGAAGGAAGGAAGGAAGGAAGGAAGGAAGGAAGGAAGGAAGGAAGGAAGGAAGGAAGGAAGGAAGGAAGGAAGGAAGGGAGGGAGAGATAAAATCCTTGTGTCAAAATTTTCTTAAATAGCTAGTAGCGATTTTAGAAGTCCAAAAGATTGGGCACCACTGCTCCTTGAGAATGGTGTATCTGCAATTGTCATTCATTGTGACAAAATTACATGGAATCGCTTTTGGGACATCTCAGTACTTGTAGCTGAAAAAATTATTTGATCTTTAGGATTGAGTATATTTGTCTTTTTTTTCTTTTTTATTTGTGTTAGTTAATTTTCAAGTCTTCAAGAAACTAGTTTATTTTAATGGTGTAGTTTAGGAAACACACTAATGACTTCAAATAGATTAGGTCCTCTGTCCTTCCCCAAAATTCTGGCTTTCCGCTGTGTGTTAAATTAAACATTTACTAACTGTGAGTTTATTTACATGCTGATCCTGAATTTGTTTACATTTAATACAACTATATTAACATGGAAGTAGATTACAAGTTTATGTGATTCTCCTTTATACTTTTGGATTTTTATTAATTATTTTGAGGTATTATATTTTTAGCAGACATTTTTCAAAGGATGATTTTTAGGTCTTCTCTCTTTAGTTTTCTGAAATTATTCTTTTAAGTTCTCTAGTTGTTGCACAGTTGTGTCCTATTTTTCCTTTCTTTATTTTTTTTTTTTTTTGTTTGTGAAGTATGTTATCCTCTATTCTATCCAAAAATAAAATCTGAAATATCAGAATTGTTCCTGGCCTTTTGTAGAACAGGGTGTTTGTTCAGGATTGTTTTGCTACAGAATAAAGAATGTTCAAATAATGAGAATGCTATAAAAATACATGATAGATTGGACTGAATATAGATTTGGCACCACGTATTTCTGATCCAGAAATTTGGATATATGTTTAGAATTCATGAAATCTTCTGTCACTTATTACAAGTTGCATTTGTATATGTTAATAATGGTAGGTAAAATACTTTTTGTGTGTGTGTGTTTGATAAAACAATGCTAGTCAAGCCAAAAAAATACACATCAGTGAAATATTTGAGTTTGTCATGCTTAAGGAAAATACATTCCAGTAAAAACTGTGATTTTTGGTAGTATTATTTGACAGACAGTTTTTACAAAACTATTTTTGATCTGTTTGAATTCATATTTATTCTGAGGTGGATGCTGATGTTTGTCTAATTTTCTGACTTAGAAGTATTTCAGGGATTTCTAAGAGACAATTCACTATCCTTCTATCTACCTGTTCAGGGTAACCAGATCTATTTTATCATAGCTCATTTTTAAAGGACTAAGTGCTATGCAATAGATTTCTCTTGATAAGGTGGCCACTAAATAAAATTACATATTTAACCATGACTGTATTCAGAGTAATTTAAGAAACACTCCAAGAATCACAAAAATCATAAATAAAAGTATAGGTAAATGCCATTTTTTTTTTGCTATAAAATGTTTTTACAGGAAAAAAGATGTGAAATTTTACAAGGCTGCTTTATAGAAAAGGGAAAGAAAATTTCTGGTTTTGATTTGTGCTAAATTTATATAAACTCTTGTGTCATTAAACATTGTCTTATAATAAAGCTATTATAGTTTCATTGTCTCAGAGTGATAAAAGGAATACCAGTCTCCTTTAAAATTACAAGAATTCACTGTATGTCATGGATTATTTTACATTTGTTCATGAACTACTGCTGGCAAGCACAGCGTTTTACAGTCAAAACCTATGTTCTAGGAAGTTTTGTTATGTTTTTAATATGTTAAAATTTGCAAATTGTAAAGCATGAAAGAAGCCAGTCATAAGAGTCATTTCATCTATTAGAAAGGCTAGGCATAGTGCAATAGTTAATAGTCTTCAACAAAGAGTGAATTTTAGAAAATAAGGTACAGTTAAGCAATATATTCAATGCTGTGGTATTTTCTGCTGCTGTACAGAAGGAATATATGCTAGATAACACATACTCATTTTCTCTAACTCATTTATATCAGCAGAATTTTTGCTTGGCTGAACCAAGTTCTCATTGCTTACACATCATAATTCACTTTTATTTCAGCTTCTAAATTCTGCCATCTACTTCCTTCATACATTTTTGTCCAATCTGTGGAGATCTCAATTTGGAACTTATTTCTAGCATCAGTTGTGTCATTCATTTAGCACTGTTGTTTATTTCATTTATATTTATTTTATCCTTTATTAAATCCAGTGATGGTAAACTGACACCAAGGACTTTGAGACTGCACTATTCTCCAGTGGAAGGTGAAAGTCATTCCTCTCTTTTGGACTTCCAGTATGAGAGTGCTGGTGTTTCTCCACATGAATGTGATGACTTGTTACGTGAGTCTAGTGTGTCCAGTTTTCTGTAATAATTTGGTGAGGTGTCTGCCCTGTTTTGGGAGTATTTTTTCCCCCTCCAAAGCTGATATTTAGATGTTGGTTTTTTATTGTTTATGTCTGATTGGTTGATTTTTTTTATTTATCTGATCACTGGACAGAGTCCAATGGCACGAGGTTTAGCAAGGCCGAATGCCGGGTCCTGCACTTGGAGCACAACAACCCTGTGCAGAGCTGCAGACTAGGAGAAGTCTGGCTGGAAAGCTGCCTGGAGGAGAAAGACCTGGGGGTGCTGGTTGACAGCCAACTGAACATGAGCCAGCAGTGTGCCCAGTTGGCCAAAAAGGCCAATGGCATCCTGGCTTGTATCAGAAACGGTGTAGCCAGCAGGTCCAGGGAGGTTATTCTCCCTCTGTACTCAGCACTGGTGAGACCACTCCTTGAATCCTGTGTTCAGTTCTGGGCCCCTCACCACAAGAAGGATGTTGAGACTCTGGAGGAGTCCAGAGAAGAACAATGAAGCTGGGGAAGGGGCTGGAGAACAGCCTTTATGAGGAACAGCTGAGAGAGCTGGGATTGTTTAGCCTTGAGAAGAAGAGGCCGAGAGGAGACCTCATTGCTCTCTAGAACTACCTGAAGGGAGGTTGTAGAGTGGAGGCAGCTGACCTCTTCTCCCAAGTGACAGGACAAGAGGGAATGGCCTCAAGCTCCACCAGGGGAGGTTCAGGCTCTATATAAGGAAAAAAATTTTCACAGAAAGGGTCACTAGGCATTGGAACAGGCTGCCCAGGGAGGTGGTTGATTCACCTTCCCTGAAGGTGTTTAAGGCACGGGTGGACAAGGTGCTAAGGGTCATGGTTTAGTGTTTGATAGAAATGGTTGGACTTGATGATCCAGTGGGTCTCTTCCAACCTGGTTATTCTATGATTCTGTGATTTTTTTTTCTTGGTATATTTAGTCTAAGGAGTCCTTGATGACTGTAGAAGTTTAAAATAGCTTTCCAGCATTTAGGTCATGTATCCTATTTCCCCACTGACATTTGGTTAGAATGATAAACCTTTTTAAAAAGTATTTTTTAATTTATTTGGAACAAAAAAGGAGTAGGAGGCAACTAGGAGTGAGCCAGCCTTATATTCAGATCAGTATTTTATTATACGTGAAAGTGTAAATTTTATTTTCAAATAATTTTAAAGGTGATATTCTGACTACTGTTCATAACTTTCTTCTCTTGCATGTGTTCTGCCTGATAAAGGAAAAGACACCAAAACAGTCATATATACTTAGAGGAGGTATTTGCTTGGCAGGAGAGAGAAGAGAGACATATAATAAAGATGGACACCAAGTGTTTGTCATTTAATTTTTAAACTTAACTTTGTGTTTAACTTATTGTTCAGAGAACAAATTTTGGTTTCAATATGTTTTTTTTCCTCGATGCTCCACAATTTGCTCTATATATTAATTACTCCACCCTTTCTTGGAATCTAGACTTGATGTCAGGTACCACAACACATGATAACTGTTCCTATCAGCCAGCTGCCTAATTCATTAGAGCAACAGAGCAACTCGTGTTCTGAAATTTATTATAGAATTTGATTATTTTTTTTTCTCTACACCAGTCCTTTTATTTTGCATTAGAAATAATGCTGGGGGTTTCTTGATTTGCTTTGTTTTTATTTTAAAAATAAGTATGGTTGAGAAAGTAATTGTCTAAACACTTACTTCTTGAAAAGCTAAAGTGATATCAATCAAATTTTTTAGTCAGATGTTAATCTTTTTCCTCAGTAACAATTATGTTATGATCCATAAAATCAGGAAAATATTATTAAGAATAGTTTTGCAATTTAGGCAAATGAGATATTTAGTTCTTCAAGTAAATAAATAAACTCCTAGTAACTAAATATTGGTGATCAAGAATGAGGAATACTTTTGCCTTAGATACTTTGAGATGCTCTGAAGTATATGATTATTAAAAGGTTTTCCTAACTGTAGATAGGTTTTTTTCATGTTCTTTGGTGAAGAAGAGATGCAATACTTCCTTATGGCTTGAGAAGGCCATTCTTTAAAAAAGTTGGGTGTTTGCTTTATATTTGAGACAACTTTTTTGAAGTTATGCAATAAGCTAAGCACACAGATATTCTTTGCTGCCAGATTGCTTTCATACCAGTGTCAGCCACTCTTTACATTGTTACATATATACCTCAAACAGAACAGGTTATATTAGTTATAGATCTCTATTAATTCCACTGGCAAATTCAGTATACTTTTAACCATGACCAAGTAAGGTTTTCAAGAAAAGACTGAAAGTTGTCACGAACATTTAATTGTATGTGCAAAAAATATATTTTTCTTGCTTTGCAATGTTATTAAAAGGTTATTCAGACTTTCACAGCTATACCATGCATATTATAGCATGGTAACACTGTGAAAGACACAGTTAGGATTATGATTCCATGTTATTTTCTTTGGCAGCTGAATGGAGCTAGAAGAGATACTGCTTTCTGCAAACCTTTCTCTACTCTGAAAATGTATGCCTTTTTTCTATTAGGGCAGGTCTGTTAGGATGTATGCACTTTTGGAAATTCGCACTTCTCTCATGTGAATTGAATTCACAGATGTTCTGTTTAGTCTATGATGCAGTGTGACTACTGAGTTCCTAAGAAATTCAAGACTATTCCATATTTTAGTTACAAGTAATTTTGTTAATGTAGTCCCTGACGGTCTTCAAAGATATTAATATGACATGATTTTTATGAGAAATTTTTTTGTGTTTTATTATATGTTCTGATATGGTTATGAGAAAACAGATGCACTTTAAACCATTCCAATTCTTAATTTTCAGATTTGTTCTTTTTTTTTTTTTTTTTTTTTTTTTGGAAGAGTGTTATTTCATTGTTTTTCCTTCATGATCTTCCCTCATCTTCTTTCCTTTACCATTGGACTTAGAATATAAGGAGTGGCTAAGGACTTTGGGTTTGCCTCTTTTGGAAAAGAGGCTGAGGGTCAACCTTGTTGCTCTCTACAACTTCCTGAGGAGAGAAACTGCAGAGGGAGATGTTGATAACTACCCCCTGAGATCCAGTGTCAAGACACATTGGGATGGTTCAGAGCTGCACTAGGAGAGGTGTAGACTGGACATGAGGAAGTATTTCTTTCGAAGAGAGTGTTCATAACACTGGAACAGGCTTCCTAGAGAGAGGTACTTGATGCTCCAAACCCATCTGTTGATTAAGCGGCATTTAGACAACGCCCTAAGAACAGGCAGTTGAACTAGTAGATTGGTTTAGGTCCCTGTGAACTGAAATATTCAGTTCTGACTCTGATGCTTTGGATAGAAGTTATTGTCTTACTTATTTTTCAGAGTTATTTGAGTTTGTGAAATTAATTTTATGGGATATTCTGCTGTAAAAACATACTGTGAGATCCATATCCCATGCATTTGGGTTGACTAATGGCCAAAAGACAGCTTAGTATACAAAATACTCTCCCCCCCAGAAAAAAAAAAAAAACCTAAGAAAAATACATTACATTACTTTGAAAGTGTATATAATGAGTTAAAACATGTAGCAAAATTTAGGGCTGATCCCTGTTGAAACTACTTGAATTTTAGTTCTGTGAAAGATTGAAAGTGCTGGAGTTGGTTCATTATATACGTTTTTCAGTATATGGTGAATAACAGAATGGAAAACTTATTAATCTCCCAAAAGGAATTAATTAATTAATTTATCTAACTAGAATTTACTCTGTTTTCATTTGTATATACCACATCTTAGTCTAGTATCAGGCATGTCATGAATAAAGTGTTACTTCCTTTAGTCCATACTTCACTATTTCAGGTAGTTTAATTATTGTATGCAAGCATTATTATCTTGTAATTTCATATATGTATAATATTCATAAAATTTAAAGATGAAACATTTAAATTACTAAATGTACATGGATATAAATGTACAGCTTTACATAAAATATCAAAATAAATCTGTTCCTGTATTTATGGCTATAAAAAGATAATTAGGATGATGTGCTAGTGACTTTTTATTAGCTATTTTTATTGTGATCTACTTAATCCATCAAAGAAACACAGGCAGTAATTCCTGTTGAATATGCTAATATCCTCAGTGCTATCTTTTTATTTTTTTGTTTGTGAAGACTGAAGTACTGGTTCCTGGTTTTCCATGATACTATTTGTTTCTCAATCATATTTTTAGAAGATAATGCAGAAATTGATTTTTATAGTCACTGGATAGGTAATTATGGCAGCATTTAACTGTCCAACAGTATAATGATATAATACCAGCATATCATACAATATAGAGCAATAAAATACACTAATAATGTATAATAAATATGTGTGATGACCCTTTTCATATTGATGTTTTGAGCTGTTATTGTTAACGCTCATGTCTTCATTGTTGATGTCAACAATTCATATTTGAAATTTCCTATTTTAACTTCATAAATGTAGAAATCAAATTGGAAGTATTTCATAGTGATACATATAGTGTCTTTCTCTGCTTTGGTCTTCTTGAAAAATAAATGTTTGTTTTACAAAGACAGACTTGTCTGTTTTGTCTCTGCAAGTGATGTAAAATTTTAATTTTCTGTGCAATATATTGTATAAATGTAGTAGCAGTCAAGTGAAATACAGTTCTTAATAGATGGATGAAAATGCAAGTGATGTTCAGTGAGAGAAAAGGAGGTATCTTCATTTGCTTCTATGTATTGTTAGAGTGGACTGCAAGAGATTTTAATATGAAAGAGAATCACAGTGGTTGGAAAGATGTTGCTGTGCTGCCTTTTGCCTGTATTGACAATGAGAATTCTGTATACTTTCTGTAGCTAAAAAAGAATGTATTCAGAGTGAGCATTGCTTAGTATTAGGGCTGTTAACAAACTTAGCATCCAATTATCTACTCAGGTAGAACATCTGGGGTTTTTAAGTTTATACTGTGAGATTTTTCACATTCTTAACAATTTAAGGTGTTTAATTTTGGGTTTTTTTCAGCAGGTATATTTTCTTGAGAATTATTTGTGTTTATATAAATATGTAGACACCCATAAATATATGTATCAATGTGTGTATATGTAAGCAGCTATACACATATATTTATTTGATACATGGTTACTTTTATTTTACTGAGGATCTATTTTGATGGAATACATGGCATTATGGAAATATCTGCTGTTTGTATCAAGTACCGTGTCTAGCATTATAAACTCCTTTCTTAAAATAAATCTATTAATTTGATCATAAAAATCCTGTCAAAACTCCTCTGAAGAAACTGAAATAATGACAGGACCAAAATACATAAATTCTTGTATGATTTACCTATTTCGTTTTTTCCATTACTTTGATATGTTGGTATCAAGGTATTTGCATCTGTTAGTATCTGATAGTGTCATTAGTATCTATTCCTTTCTTTTTTATTATGGTTCTTTGACTGGAATTTCTATAACATATTGTAATGAGGATATTTCACTTGCTTTTTGAAGTTAGAAATAATGTTTTCTACCTGAAACTCAAGTAATGATTCTTTTTAAAAATGCAGTCTGTGACAGAAAGGTTGAATATCTAAACCTGTAGCTTTCTTTTCACTTGACAAATCTAGAGTTGTGCATTAGCATGCACACTTTTCCTGCACTTCCGCTTGCCAAAAATGTGAAAGATTTTCATGAAACCTCTGAGGAAAAGACAAATCCTTGTTTCATGCTTTGCTTCTGATAGAAAGATCAGAAGGTATTTGAAAGCACAAATTTTTAAACTATATAAGGCAGCTATTCTAGAGTGATAAAACAATGTTACTGACCTCTTTTAGGCAGCTTCATAATGGGGGAATGTCACCCTAATTTCCCCCCCTGGGTGCTTCTTTCATATGTAAAACCCTTTCTATCACTTACCTTCAAAAAGTTTTCATGAAACCTTTCCTTTATTCCCAAGAATAACTCCAGGTTCCATTTAATGCTATTTTTTGTCTTTTATCTTTCTGATTCCTCTTCATTCCAAGGAGGTATCAGGTACATTTCTTGAAGTGAGATAGGCCATTAAATATCTCCCCAGGACAGAATACTTGTTCTTTATTAAGTCCATAAAAAAGTAATAAAATAAAGATGTGGAAGACTACTTTTTCCCTCATAGGTCAGGGCAACCATCAAAGAAGCAGACATTGTATCTAACATCTTTCTTCCCTAGGGTACATTCCTGTTTTCTCTACAAAAGTCGTAATACTAGGGCAGAAAGTATTCTGGCCTCATTTGATAAATTTTGAAGACTCTAAATAGAACCGTTGTCTGTTAAGTGGCTATTTTGACATCAAGACACACAGTAGCATATTCTGGTAATTTTTTTCAAATACTTGAAAACTAAATGCTTACTTCCATAATGTTTTTAATATACCTTCAGATACTTATTTAAAGCAATGTTATTGTATATTCTTAAGCAAATGTGCAGTTAACTAAATCATCTTTGATTAAAAAAATATGACTTTTTAATGAAAATGTATAATAGGATTTTCAAGTAATTTCCTAAAATGCATTATCTAAAAATAGTTATATCTGTCTGGAGTCAAAGGTAGTAAGGTCTTCTACACTTTATATATACTCTTATGCTTCATATGTTAAAATACTGTATCAAGGTAGCAATATGACATTTGCACATCTTCATCTCTTTGTAATCTCCTAAAGGAAATTTAAACTTTTGGGTTATACCAACAGCTCTTTAACCAAGGTGTGAAAAAAAAAAAAGGTAATTCTTGTTCTAAAAATCAGAACATTATTTTAAAGGGGGCTGTAACAGTAAGAGATAAGATACAGAACTAAGTTTCCAAGAGTGCAAATTCTCCCCTCCTTTTATGCATTATGATCTTTGCAAGAGGTGGGAGAATGGAGAAGGACTGTCAATAGAATAGGGGAAGGATTGGCTAAACTTTGGAAATATGGTACCTAATGCAGTGAAACTATGCCAGAGAGGGTGTATATTTGATTGATCAGAGTGTTAACTGGAAATAAGAGCTCAGTATTAGGTCACTGTGCATTTAGTTTTAGTGAAGTTCATAAGAGGAAGGAAATGAGAGAAGTTATTTTTTTCAGTTATCTGTAGATCTGTAGTTCACAGTAGATTACTGGGGTGATAGTATCACAGTGACAATGCAAATGGAATTATTTTCATTATATTTATTAGAGAAATCTTGGACAGGCAGCAAGAATTAAACAGGCTGCACAGATGCAGAAGGAGATTATATACCCATTTTCATGAAGAACTAAGCAGCCAGAAAAATACAAAAACTGGCAGAGAGGAAAAGGACTTTGATAACAGAGCTGCATTTTGTTGTGATACATTTTGAGTGGCAATGAACCTGGGAATAACTTGACACAAAATTGTGCAGAATCCCTAAACTGAATTGCCCTCAGGGCATACAAAATTGGGTGATACATAACAGTAACTATACTGCAATAACTATGCAGGATACAAGATAAGTGACAGGTATACTACAGACATTAATTAAGTTAGCAGGAGTGAAATCTTGCCAGCTACTGAGCATTTGATGTGGCCTAATAGCAATGAATTCCTCTCACTAATTTTTTAACAACAATAACAAAAAAGTTCAAGATGTGTTTCTAGTTTCATCAGAGGCACCAATTAGCTGTTTGTGGTGTCTGTTTCTCTACAGTTTTCAAGAACAATTGTGTCATTAGAGCATTTAAAATGCAGTGTCGACAGGAAATAGAACAATAGCTGCAAGCAAAAAACATTACAAAGCATAGAGACATTATATGGGTTTTGTCCTCAGTGTGGTATATCTTGGACAGTGTTTTTATTTTTTGATTACAAGGAAGAAATGGAAGATAATTTAAGTAAGAAAAAAATAGGAGGTCATCTATAACTACTCTGACATGTCCAATGCCATTTTCTTACTCCTACTCTTTTTTTTTTTTTTTTTTGCTTTTAAAATTAGACCCACTTAACTTCTCTGGGGGCATCTTGTGAAGAATATAAAATCTCACAAAAATACAATGAATCAGTAGTTATTCTGTTCCATTTCTAGATGACTGGAGCACAACAGGAGTTGTCTCCATTAGGATATTTGAAAAAAGTGACAATAAGACTTCTCTTTTCAGAAAACTTAACATAGTGTAAAAGCTCTAAAATCCTCATTTTGCTTAGATTCATAACTCCTCTGTTAAGATTTTTAGGTTATATGAGCAGACAGATTTGTGTAAGGCTTAAATCAGGTTCTCATATCTTGCTATTTCAAATTTCTTTGCACTATGTAGGGCCAAATAGAAGATAATATGAATATGGTGAATCCTCAACAGATCTCAAGTACTTTTATGCTAGGAACCTATCTATAGCAGGGTTCTGTGGGATTCTATCTTAAAGCCAGAACTATTGAACATCTCAAATGGTTTAGATACCGGACTTGAAAGTTTAATAAGTTCACAGATGACACAAAATTATGGGAAGCTGTTGACAGTCTTAAGGGCAGAGAAGCATTGTAGAAGGAGCTAGACAAATTGGAGTGGAGAGAGGGGAATCACAAACCACTTGAGGTTTAACAAGAGCAAGTGCTGGATTTTGCATCTAGGACATGGCAGCCATGGACATACATACAGAGTGAGAGGCTGGAGAGCAGCTATTAGGAAAAATCTGGGGGTTCTGGTCAATGACAAGTTGAACATGAGCCAACAGTGTGCCCTGGCAGCCAAGAGGGCCAGACATGTCCTGGGGTGCACCAAGCACTGCATTGCTCACTGATTGAGGGAGGAGACTGTCCCACTGTACTGCGCATTAGTGTGTCCCCACCTTGAGTGCTATGTGCAGTTTGGGGTTCCACAGTATAAAAAGCGTGTAAAGGTACTGAAGAGTTTCCAGAGGAGAGCCACAATGTTGTTGAATGATATAGAGGGGGAAACTATGTGAGAAGCTGATAAAGTCACTTGGTCTCTTCAGCCTGGAGGCCCTCATTAAGATATACAGCTTCCTCACAAGGAGAAGAGGAGGATCTCTTCCGTCTGGTGGCTAATGATAGGATCCATGAGAATGGCAGGAAGATGTGCCAGGAGAGGTTTAGATTGGATATTAGGAAAAGGTTCTTCACCTAGTGGGTAATGGAGCAGTGGAACAGGCTCGTCAAGGAAGTGGTCATGTTGCAAAACCCGACAAAGTTCACAAAGCATTTGGACAATGCCTTCAGACACATGATGTAAATGTGGGGATTGTCCTTTGGCAGGGACAGGAGCTGGACTCAGTGACCTTTGTGAGTCCCTTTCAACTCAGGATGTTTTATGATTCTGTGTTCTGTCTTTCACTGCTGCAAATATAAGATCTTTAGGTGAGAAGGCACAAGAAATCTGTTCCAGATGTTAGCTATGTGAGGACTTGGTAAACCACTGGGTTTATTTAAAGCATCATATTTGATGGTGCTTGTGGCACCTACACCTCTATAATTCTTACCTGACTTGTTTTATACCATTTCAGTATCCTAAGGTAAAGAAATCCACAATAGCATTACATGTAGTATGGCAAAGATACTTTCTTGTGTTTGTTGCTATACTGCTACACTGCTTGAAAACTTAATATTGAGTACCTACAATTCTTGAGTAATAAACGTAGTCAATACTTGTTCCTTTTTTACCTCTTCTTGCTACTCATGACTTAATTGCGTTGTGTTAAATAATAATGTTTCTGTTTTCTATCTTCTGAGATGAATAATAGCAGAAATCCCTAAGGGAATGCTTACTCAGAAGTTGTTTTCTACCTCTGATTATCATTGCCATCTTCTCTTGTATTGTGTTCAACAGGGGGTCATACCAGAACTATGCACAGTATTCAATCGGCAGAACACTATAAAATTGTCTTCCATTTGATCTGCCATTACTAAAGCCTGAGCACATTTTCAGAAACTGTTTTTCAAATCATCCATATGTGATTATGTACCACATAAAATTCATGACTGTGTATATAGACTTGCATTATTTTCTACCATGTACTTTTTTTAGAATGTACTGACAGGGGATGTCTTGATGTTTTTTAGCCCTTTATTTTTTTAAACTCCATTACTAGTACAATATTGGATCATTTTGTGAATATTCTTAATTGTTTCAATTTTGTTTACCCTCTATTTGTATCACTAGTACTCTTGAATAGCTTCTTTCCATTCCCTTTCCCCAACCCTTTAAAAATGTCACAGGGCAATTTAAATCAGAGTATAAACACCTGAAATTATCTATTGGTAATCTGTCTTTTCTGAAACTGGGTCAGTCCATGACTATGCAAAAGACTTTGGCTTAACAAAACCATACCTACACATATGACGTTTCAGATAATTCTTGTGCTTTTGAGCTCCTAGTAAACACAGTTCTGACTGCTTAAGAAATGGAACAATCTTTAGCTACTGTCATAACAGGATATATACCCCACTCTAATGGAAAAGCTGAACCCCTATTGTGTAAAAAAACTAATTTAGATACTGAGTTGGTGCAAGGTAAATGTATTTTCTTAAACTTTCTGAGGATGTACTTTTGCAACTAAATATACCAAACAGTACACAAGGAGGTTTTTAAAAAAATAAATTTATCTGTAATGCAAAAAAAAAAAAAAAAAAAAAAGCCTGCTATATTTGTTCTCTATAATTTAATCTCTCATGAATTCTGGATTAAATTACAATGAAATAGACCTATTTGATGTATCAGGAAAACATTTTTTTTCATTTGTCTTATTGTCTATAGATCTACGCAAACTATATCTTCAGTATTATGGAGGGTGGACATTTCTTTAGGATGTGAAGTGCAGGAATTACAAATATTTTGTACAATAGATTCAGAAAGTTTCCCATTCTAATCTGAGTAGGATAGCAGAAATGCTGTACAACTGAATATATGTGTAGAAAATGACAGTATAGAGGTAAGCTAGGATGAGTTCATAGTCAAATATTAAAATTTTTGCTATCCTGTATTATTGTTATTTAATGGTTTGTATTTTTAAGGTATGTGTTTTTAGTTTGTGTTCTCTCCCTCTCTGACCTGAAGTTAGAAATAGCATAAAAAATTATAGGACACTAGATGCTAAAATGTTTAATTGTTACCGGAATCTAACTTCACTTGTCCTGTGTATTGTCAGGGTAAGGAAACAGGCATTCTAAAGAGTTGTACAAGAAAATAAAAAAAGCTGTCAAAGAATAATGATAGACTCATTAAGGCATATTGATTTAGGAAAACTAGTAGATGGAAAGGGAGTGTTCAGCAATTAAGCTGGACTGATGGCATCTTACTAAATTGTGCTACCATTTGCAGTGACCAGCCAGACAAAAACCTTGGAATTCCTGTAGGAATTTTGATAATTATGTTTAGGGTCATGAAAAAAATCTTCTGCAGTTATGTAGATCTTCCCAATCACTTCATAAATAAGGACGTGTACTTTCAGCAACAATTTACGGTCTAAAGGAATTACCTGAGCAACAAATTCTGAGGTGAAAAGAAGGTTTTTTTTGCTGTTGCTAAGTCATGTGTCCATTCAAAAGTGTGAAATACATAGTGTATAACTTACCAGTGAGCACTTTCACTAGCAAATATCTTTCAGTTATTATTGTCATATAGTGAAAATTATATAGTATACATTTCAGCTGTATTTTCGGTAATCCATGATGTTCTATTAAAGGGTATCAGGGTTTAGGTTTTATTTCTTTGGTCTAGATAATTGGATATAGTGTGACTAGTAGTGTCACTAGTAGTGTGACTCTCCAGTCTTTTGATGCCTACAGTTGCAAACTGAAAATATTGGAAGTTCAATATAAGACAATATTCTCATTTAAAAATTAAAATATCTGCCCTATTTATGTGATTTTTTTTAACCGAAAACATAGAGGTGTATGTTGCCTTCAGCTCATTAAGGGTTCTTTCATTTAAAAAATTGCAGATCCTGGCTCATTTGTTCACTTTTAGCCTTCTCAGTGTAGAAGTAGAGTTTCAAAGACCTTCTCATAAATGCCATTTGCTAATAAACAGCTTGCAGTTGTATGAATCTTCTCTAGGTAAAGTTCTTTCTAGTGAGGATGAATTGTCTCAGTGGGCAGGTTCTCTTTGCAGTGAAATTCTTGGGAAAACTTTAAAATTTATTTAGAGTCCACTGTCATCAGTATTCTAAATTGCCCTAGACTATTCTTTTCCATGAAGCTTGTCACTGGCAGTTTTCCATAAATACATAGTGTTTATGCCTGATTTAAGAAGCTTAGAAGAAGGTTTGTGTAGTTGGGTTGGGGAATATTTTTTCCCCCCCTGAGATCAGCATTTCCAATCTAACAGCAGTATTTGTCAGTTTTGTAAAATCCACATATTCTGTTATTTATTTTAAAAGTACTGAAAAAATTAGATAGACAGTAAGGAAAGGGAATTTCAGTATGTGGTTTGAGAGCTGATCTCATGTTTCTCAGTGGTGTTCAGAATATAGCAGTGAAAGTGTGTTTAAACTAACCAATAGATTGTCTACCAAAAAAATGGATTTAGCATTTAAATTTATAATACCCACTTCATGTCCAGAAGTCCTAGTTCTACTTATACTGAACCACTCCAATTTTTCAGCTTCAGTGTGCAAAGTGCAAAAAAGATTGTCTGAAACCATAGCATCTTTATAAATTCTGCATTTTTCAGTGGAGTTGTGGCTGGCTGCTATTTAATTTTGCTTGCACGTATTTCAGGATATGAATACATCTGAACTAATTCTTCCCTATTCCAGAAAAATTATTAAGGGCTGTTTTAATTATGTAAGTAGACATTTCACTACCTTAGTAGAAGGACTGGAAATGACTGTAAAAACACCTGGTTCTTTCAAAATTAATTATCATGTTTTTCCCCTACTCCAAAGAAGTATTAGAAATAAACGTGGCTTGAAATAATTGCTTGCTGAAAAAAAATAACCAAAAGTTGCAATTAATGGATAACCCAGATGCATATTCTTTAGAGTACCACAGTGCTTTGAAAGCTAGGGAGAAGAGATTTATAGTCCACTCCCGGAGCAGGTTTTTAGAGACTCTGAATGTCTAGGCAAGTGAATTTTGAGCCTGTTTGTAATTCCACAGAGATGTGGCAACTATTGTGTAATGATCAGCAAAATGTTAAATTCAGGGAATAAATATTGATTTATTTTTAACCTAATACCTACTTTCCAAACAATTTTCTTGTCCAATTTTGGCAATAGTGTCTGCACTGAAATGGTATTATTAGCAGGGTAGTTCGGAATAATATCATTTGTCACAGAATTCCTCTAAGGTTTCTGTTCAGTTCTCAAGTTTCTATATTGTACTATAGGAATATGTATTCTTTTTTATCTCCTAAACCAGCTGAACAAACTGTTTTTTATTCTCTATTCCAATCCCTCTTTTCTTAACATGTTTTAAGTAGACAGTCAACTGGTGCTGGTCAAGCTAAATCTGAGTGAGGACACATTCAAAGCATTGGAATCATACTTTATTTTAAAGAACACATAATTTTAAAGATTGAATTATGTACAGTATATTAATTCAGTAGCAGAGACTACTAAGTTTTGCATTACTTTTCAACTTCTTTTAAAGTAAGTTTTCAGTCTGATAGTATAGTATATATACAATGTATAAGAGAATTTGATGACTTTTTAAAAACAGGTTTTCACTTCAGTATTTAATTGCTACATGAAAATTGGGAGGTCAAACTCCTTATTTCTAGCTGTTGTACATGGAACTTTTAACATGGGTTCCAATGTTGCTTTTAAGGTTGGATTTCAAATGTGATGTTTAATTTTTATATATACTTGTGGTACATAGCCATGCTTTGGTTTCATACACACTAGTGGATTTTATTTTAATCTGAAAGCTGCTGTCTATCCTGTGTATTCCAGCTCATTTAGTTAAGAGGTCTGGCCTTTTCACTCAATTATATCTTTGTTCATACAAAAAGTCTTCTGCAATGTGAAGGATTCTTCTTAGTGTTCCACACTTCCTCTTCTAATTCTAAACCAGGGAGGTTCTCTGAAGACTGGCAAAAAGCGTGGAATTATTTTTCCAGATTCCTTATCATACATACCTAGATGCTTAAAGGTTAGATCCTTAATGAAACGAGGAGTGTTTGGAACAGGAAACAGCTGAAATAGTAGCTAATAGATTAGCAAAGTTAAGCCATATATAGAAGGCAGGATTTTTCAGAGTCTTTCGAGCTAGTTGAGGTGGACTTCTTTAGTGCTGTTGAACTAATCAATAGTGAATGAAACCTAATTATCTGTATTAAAAATAATCCTGTTCACATGCCAGCCCCCTCTAATGCAATATAACTATTACTTATATAGTCTTTGAGTCTTGGAGAGTTTCTGTAAAATATCTACATCAACTGAGCTTCTGTTTTCTCTTCCTTTTACATAGAGCTTCAGTTGAAGTTGCGTATGACTTCTTGAGACAATAAGCAAATTTTTTAAAAAGTAAATTAAAAAATTAAATATAAACCCCTCTTAGCCTTTAATAGCATATTTCCAGTGATAATCTGTATACTAGAAAAGCAGTAGGACTAATTAAACTGTTAGAAACATCGAATCACAGAATCATTAAGGTTAGAAAAGAGCTTTAAGATCATTGAGTGCAGCCATTAATTTAACACTACCAAGTTCACCACTAAATCATGTCCCTAAGCACCATATCGAACAGTATGTTTTTGCCAATCTGGATTTTTATTATGTGCCAGAAACTGGTTCTTAGAGCATAAATGACTCTTCAGTAATATGCTGAAATGTCTATTATGGAGCAGGCAAAGCATTGGAGCCAAATTCCCATTGCTAGAGAAAACACAATTGGATAAATATTTCTGAATATTTTTTTATACTTTTTTTTAAATCAAAGATTAATTTCAATGTGGCTATGAGGATAAAAATACTACCCACATGTAATATGTTTCTTCAGCTTAGAACTTTATAAATCCCTTTATGGTTTGGACAACATTACCAACATTTGAGGGAAAAATGTAGCTTAAAATATTTAGAGACATGAATATGGTCTTCTATTACTGCTTTTGGAATACTGACTATTGCTTTCATGAAAGCATTTAATATAAATATATGTACTATCTTAAAAGGTTTAAAATAAATATCATATCGCAGAGAAAAGTATAACTATTTGACAGAAAAGGAAATGGTTTAAAGATTAAGTAGTTTCTAAATTGTCAGAGTGAAGTAATGGAAGAGCTGGAACCAAAACTTGAGAACAAAGTGATGCAGAAATATGTGTCCCAAAGGAGAAGGAAAACAGTTTGTGACGATATAATACCCAGATTTCACCATGCAGATTGCAAAAGTAGATATGTGTGACATTTTCCTCTTGTCCTGTTGTCTTTTCATTCTATTAAGTTTGTGCCAGTGGGCTGTTTTTCATGGTTTTGGTTCCATTTTTTTCTTTTGAGATGAGAAGGAAATTGAAAATTTGTAACAATTTATAATGTAAATTTTTAATCAATCCTATAATCCTTGTTGTTTGTTTCCTATTGAACAAGAATGCACAGATTGGGATAATGGTATTCTCTATGTGCTTTTTATTTTGTCAAGTAAACGAATTAGCAAATCATTGACTAATCCTTCTGCAAACATAACTGATCATGAACAAGAATATGCACCTTTTTGTCCACAGAAGCAATTAGCTACATAGGGATATACACATAGTGTTTTATCGTGTCTCTTCTGGTACTTACTTTGAAGTGCTCAGGGACGATTTGGGCAGTGAACATAATACTACCTCAGAAAGAATATGAGTCTTCAGAAGAAACATGCATGAAATGGAACCAGCAATATGCGGTGCACTGCATCCCAGAACCTTATCTGTATAATGTTTTGAAAGAAGAAGATATGATTCACCAGGTTAGGCAGAACCATCTAGGAAATAGCATTTACTGAGCAAAATGACTATTACGTCTTCAGCTATAAACAGTTTCAGTCCAGGATAAGTGTAAAATACAGTAAGAATCCACAGCTAGTGGCTACCTATTAGTTTAGGTAATGTGCAGGCACAAATAATTCCAGTGACAAATGTTGCCTTCAAACCAATCATACACTCAGCTGATTGAGTTCATTATTAAAACATTCACCTGTAGAGGTGTTTCAGGTAGTTATATTGTTATGACAAGAAAATGTCAGTAACCTTTTCCTGCTACCGTTTGAGTAGAAAGCGCTTTCCTAAGAAAAACAGTTGAACTTTTAATTACATCTTCTTTTGAAAGTAAATAATGGAAATACCCTTACAAATTGCACAATAATAATAATTTTATTAATGTAGGCAAAATCATTTTGGAGGCAACTTCCTTTGAAAAGCTTTCTTTCCCCCCCGCCCCCACCTTTTCCCCTTAGCTGAGCAAACAATTTCGTTGTTGGCAAGATAAGGCAATTCGAATTTGGATGTGGAATTGACTTCCCGGAAATGTTGACTCATAAAAACTCTTAGCAAGTATTTACTGCTACAGAACCAGTTATTCTACATGACTGAAAAAAAATGGTGATTGTGTTTGTGACACCTAAAGCTCTATTAGAATACTGGAATGTAATAGGAAATTGAATAAATTATTTGGCAACTGTAACAAAGTTGTACCGAATATTTGACTCAGGTTTCATAACTGCATTTTGTGAGTTAAACTTAGGTAGATTTTTCTCTAACAGTTTTGTTGAATTGTAAACAGAAGTTTGCTAGTAGGCACAATGGACCAGTTTCCTAAATTGTCTACCTAAAAGTACAAATGCAACAGTGCTTTTAAGTGTAAAGACCGTAATGGGTTTCCCTTTATAAGAACACTTTGTATTGCTTACTACATTCCATTAGCAGATATCGCCATACTTTACAGTTACTAATGACTTAAGTCTCACAGTGAAGAAATGTTGCTATTCCTGTTTTATAACACATGAAAGAGGTTACGTGCCCTCTAATGTCAGTGTAGAAGATAGAGAAGTGAATGAACTAGGAAGGATAGTGTGTGATTTGAAGCACTTTTCTTTTTTTATTGATACTGATACTCATTTCAGCAGCTTTCTCGTTGCCAGCTAGATGGACTGGGGAAGTTACCCATTCAAAGTTGTTTCTACTTTAAACCAAATTATTTCTGCAGGTCTGTTGCACCAAACTTGAAAGTTTGCTTTTCCTTACTTACTCTATTCACAGATTTGCCTAACTGTGAATCCTTTCAAGAAGATGGTTTTCAATCTCTGTTTCTGTCTTAGCAATCACAGAAATCTGGCAAGTTTTCACATCAGTGTTTGTATTATACTGTATGTTATATAGCATCAGTGAAAGTCGAAGTTCAGTGTTTGTGCCCAGTACAAAGTTACTAACTTTCCAACCATTTCTTCCAATCATTTGGACTTTTTCTGATGCTCACCTGTAGAAATAGCTTTTATATCAGGTGATGGCACTGATCTTATATTTTAAGGGCACCTTAAATATGACTCCATGATTTGGGTTTTTTTCTGTGTATTTGAGAATGAACTGACAGTTGGTGACATTAGCGTGTACCTGAAAACCTCCTGTTCATAGCCATACTCTCAGAGAGTAAAAGGGGTCTCCAACTACCAAGTCTAGTAGCAAGGCAAAACCTTCTATAGAAATTGTAAAGACAAGCTGGGAGTCATCTTACTTCCTTAATCCTTTTTCTTTCACCCAGCTAATGAAGGAACTGTGTTTGAAAACAGTTTTATCATTAGAAAAGTTGCTCATTTGGAGAAGGAATGACTCTGCATGAATGGAAGACAAGGGGGAGGACAAGGTTAAGAAGACCAGGATGTGTAGCTGAAGACAAACTAGAGCTACAAATATTGGATGTGTGTTTGGCAAGAAAGGTTTCCTAATTTATGAATGTTTTAAATGCAACCATAACACTATTGAATACTTCAGGTTTTCATACATAGTGATTGTACAACACATGATTTTACTGTAACTTATTTATGTGATTTTTATTTTTCTGAGTCATTAATATTCAAGGAACTTAATTATCCTTTTCTGCTGCCTCCTCCAAGTAACTGATTCCTTAATATCGTTAACATCCTTTCTAATCTTATAAATACAGTGCTATGTATCTTTCACTGAAATTTTAATTGGAGTTTTTGTCTGTAATTTAAGTATGACACAAGCATCAGATGCAGTGTGGCCTAGAATGGTGTTTCTAAATCTAACCTCTTTCAAGATTTTTTTCTGAAAATTATTATTAAACAGTGAAACATTTTCTAATAAATGATACTGCAAATCTGATTGTGTGTTGTAGGTTAAGTTTTATAAGTAACTAGGAGGTCTTTTTATCACCAGCCTGTTTGAATAGCTCCTCCATCCATAGAAAAATGTGGACCTGTTATAATTACATCTAAACCCCAAAGCCATTGGGAAAGTTGTTTTCCCAAACTGTTTGAGGAAGGATACCTAGATTCCTCTAGAGAAAGTAGAATTAAGCCTCAGATTTTCCATACATGAGTGCACATCTCCTCTAGTTTTCAGAGACGGTAATTTAAAAGAGGCATTAAAAGAGAGAATTGGTAGGATACTTCAGTCAGTAAGAAGAGGGGTGAAATTAAATCTGTATCTCTAGAATGGCTTATGTATACAGAAGGAAATGCTAGTATTTTGCTTTAGTGTATTACCAGTGTAGCATATAGATTAGGGCTAAAAAAGAATTGGGTTTGGAAAATGCTGAAAACATATAAATTGATGTTTTAAATTGGTATTTGATATATTACTTCACTTTATATATATGTGCCACTATGTTGGATTAGTATGTCTTAAATATTTGCCGTATATGGAATATAAAATCAGCAATTAATGACCAAAAAATCTTCAGAGCTATGATTGTACTGTGAAATACTAAAAATGATTAGCAGAATGTGAACTCAATCATCTGTTTCTCATTTGACTTTATGTTTGTGTGTTACAGATTTTCTTCAATATTTTTACTCTTATGTTATATAAAAATGCATCCATGTAAACATGCAGTATAAAAATATCACAAAGTGGTTATCTAACAGAATAATTAAGTGTCCCGATATGTCCAAGGGTATATATGGTGTGTTAGAAAGAAATGGAGATAAAAATGAAATTTGCAAATGTTGTGACAGTCTGACTATAAATCAGATAGCTACTTTCACAGCAAGTATGAGTAAGTTCTCAGGAAGTGAAATTATTGGTGCCAAGAAACATTATTCATTCTGTTCCATGGTCATCTTTACCTTGCAGTACAATCTAGGCCATTAATATTTCTAAATTTCTTCTCCAGTGGTATTCAGTGCTTGCTAAAGAAAAGTCTCTGGACTGCTTCTGTAGCATTAGATTAATATGTGATAATGAACATTAAGCATTTGAGATTGTGTGTCTGTAGAGTAAATCAAAGAACAGTGTCAATAAATTGGGTCATGCAGTTAGCTCATACAGATGGATGACTATGCAGTCAGATATGTTCAGCATTCAGGAGTGGTGGATGTTAAAAGCAAAAATAAAATAAAAATCTGTGAAATTAAGTTTAGAGGAATCAGTGACACAGACTGTGTTAATATCTCTGACACGGTATGTACAGAGTCTCTAGTGTAATTCAGAGAAGAATTTCCACAGAAGAATAAGTGAAAATATTCCTTCCACCTCAGAAGAGAAGGAAGGATGCCTTGGAGGTATCTAGGTAGCTTATTTGGAAGATCATGCAAAAGAAATTTCAAGGGCAGTTTTGGTTGGTTTTTTTTTTTTTTTAAATCTCCCTTCTCAATTACTTCATTTGCACATTTCTGTTTCTTCAGGGTGTGCTTTCTTTCACCCTTACTAGTTATTTCTTGTTAATTGTTCTTTATTTCAATTGATTTCTCCCAGTGTAGCTTCTTATTCTGTGGCCACCAAATCCCCCGAAGAGCAGCAAACTGTTTATAATTTTTATTGGCAAAGGGAAAATTGGTTTTATAGCAGAGTGTTTCACCTGAATACTTCTTTCTATAGCAGTGAGGTAGGTAATGAGGAAACACAACGTGTTGAACACAGGGAACTGAACAACCAGATGAAGTTCTGTAGTGCTGCTAATCTAGTCATCTTTACTGAAGGGCCATGCAATCCTCCATGAAAATACTTGTTTTAGGAAACTAAAGTATCATGAAAAGCAGTTGCTTTGCAGGTTTATTCACTCTTTCTGCAGCTTTTCATCCAGTTTTTCTGTCTATAGATTCCTGTTTTCTCTGTTTAAATGTTGCCTATCCCACTTCCCTAGAGATCTTTGAAAGGCGACACATCATATTGTATGTATGCCCTTCTGTATATTTTCTTGCTGTGTACCGAGTATTCATTTAAATTTGTGAGTGGGATGATTTCTGCAGAGTCATTCCTAACTTGCTCTGATTTTCTAATGAACAATTGAGTCTGTGCAGCATTAAAGTTCCATGTAGGTTTTGAGTTTTAAAAAAAGAAATCCTAGATTAAGGGATATTTTCAACTTGCATACAGTTGAAATTAATTTACAAAGGTAACTATGTCATTGCATCATTTCTGAACAATGATATAAAGAAATGCAATAAATTTACAGTCTGTTCTTTGATTAGTGCTCATGAAAATCTATACATGAAATAAACTACTAACAGGTCTTTCACCATCAACCCTTCTCATCTTCAAAATATTAAATTCTACAATTCATAAGGCAAATTATGACTTAAGTTGTAGAGTACATTCAGTCATATGTTTTACTTACTGTATCTCTTAAATGATAAAATACTTAAAATGAAAAAAACCCTTAATATTCATTCAATTGCAAAGAACATGACACATACCAAAAGCCATAAACATTCTTGGTTTGCAAGAGTCAGAATTATGTTGCAATGAGAGTTTTGTTCATCATCATACTATTTTTATGCTGGTGATGTAGTTTTATGATACTTTTAAAAAACTCTTTCTCTTAAGAGAATTAATCTCTGCTTATTATCTATACATATTTTCTATTTATCTCTGGTCATATTTGTCAACTCAGGTTTCATAATTTCTAAAATGTTCCTTTTTGCTAATGCTTGCACCCTTACAATGAAAACTATAAAAAGAATGAAAGAATACAAACTTTGAGGTGAAGTATTATCTTGGTAAGTATTACAGAAAGAATCAGATAATGTTCACTTTAGGTTAATATCTTTTCTTAGATGAGGAGAAAGACTTCTGTTTTCTTAAATATTTTTTATTGCATTTCTATCCTCATGCATATTAACATTTAAGAAAAGATGGTATACTTAATCATGAAGACACAAAATCCTCCCAAATCCTAGATGGCGTTTGAAAAAGTATGAATTCTCTTCCTAAATGCAATGTGAGGAAGAATAGAGATTTAGCTTCCTTCTACAGTCTCTATCTTCCGAAGAATCTTACTTTAGAGCATTTTTTAACATCTTATCTTATCACATGTAATAATAACGAACTGTCATTTTACTATGACATTTCTGTGTTATCAGTTAGGTAGTAAATTTTCTTTATTATGAGATTAGAGTTGGGGGTGAAGAAGGAACAGAAGAAAACTACGAAAATGTAGTTATGGCCGTGTTATCCATATTCAAACTAGGTATGACAAAACTAACTATAATTAATTTAAAAAAGGAAAAAGAAACCATGAAAAACTCACTTTATTTTACATAGCTAACCATTAGATATTTGCGTTCACATCCGTTGTTCTGTATGCAAGTTATTTTTTGTGGGTTTTTTTAACTACTTGATAGGAGTCTTTAATCTAAGGTGCTATTAATTTGATTTAGTGTGATTTTGGGGAAAGGGAACGCTTGTGTTTGTTTTGTTTTTTTTATCAGACTAATGTCTTTCATCTACAGTTTGCTGCAGATGGGAGATTAATCCATTAATTCCTACAGTTCTCCCTTGTGACTTACAAAAGTGTTTTTGTTATCCAACTCGCACATCTACACAGTCAAAAACCTTCATTTATTTGCTAGTTATTATTTATGAGTATCCTGTTCTCTAAACTTTTTACTTAGGAGGGTAAGAAACTCCTGTGGAATTTTTGTTAAGGAAGCATATCACTTACTTAAGTAATATTTTATTGTGTTTTATTGTGCTTGCTTTTTAGCTGTTCCAATATGGACAAAACTGAAATAAATTAAGATCTTATGAAAATTAATGTTCTTAATTTTCAGTGTAGATTTTCTAGAACTGTTGTTACTTAGTTTTCAGTATTTGACAACTGCAGGTTTAGGTTTAGGGTTTTTTCCTGTACCAAAAAAAAAAATTACAGTTATCACAACAGAATTAAGTTTTTAAAATGTCTCCATTTATCTGTTTTGTGTCTCTTTAATAGCAGTCATTTCATCAAAGACCACAACAAGTTGAAAAGAATTACATAACAAAAAGGAATTATTTTTATCATACTACAATGAAATGGAACTATTTCCAGAAAAAAAAAGTAATCTAAGAATGAGTAAAGAGGTCTTCTTTATATTTCTGGACTGTTTGTTTTCAAAGTGTTGATCTAGTGACTAACAAACTATATTTACAAAAGTACTTCAGAAGCTACATAACTACAAATTCTCTTAGGGTGGTCTATGTATAGAATCTTCTGTGGATGGTTCAAGACAGGTTACTCTACTACGCTTGTGTAATCATATTTCTAGTGTAAGTTGGGAAGAAGATAAAAAGAAAGGAATGCCAAAAACTGCATAAAGGACTCTTTCTTATTGTGACAGGGCAAACAAGGCCCTACACATTTTATCAGAGGGTGAGTTTTCTGTTTTATTTACATCTGAAGAAGCATTGAATTATGTCAAAACACAAGAGTCAATTAATGTAATGACAAATGTGAGGGAAAAGGGAAAAAATATTTTCTAGCAAGATTGGAAATGTGATTTAGCTGTAAGATTGCTGAATGAAAAGACATGTCACTGTTCAAGCATTTCAAGGCACGGTGATTAAAGAGTGAGGGGAGTAGTGAGGACAGTTTTGCCATTACTTAAATTTTCAGTACTAGCAACATGATTCAACACTGCAGATGGAATAAAATAAGCCAAATATACAATAATTTTCTGTTGGTAAAATCTATTAGATTTTGGAAATGTGCTTACTGAAGATGTGGAAATACCTTCCTGTAATTTATTTGATGCTGCATTTGAAAAAACACTTGGAAATAAAGTGTAGAGAACAAATACATTGGAAAGAGAATATAAGCATCTAATGAATCTTCCTATTTTTATTCTGACCACAGAATCAAACGGTCACACTATGAAAATACTGGCGAAGACATTCAAACACTATTTCTCTTGATTAAAAGATTTTGTCTGTTTATTATGTTAAGAGATAAAAAACCTTCGTATTATCTGTCTGAATTTTCCTGAAACTGTCACATCTATTGCTGCACATGTTTTTTAAGATTTAAGGGAGCTGGGTTTTCCTGTGGCAGCTGCAGTCATTTTAATGCACAATGTCATGAAAGGACAGCACAATGAAAATATAAAAAGCCAAGCTTGTTGCATATGTATGGCTTGTGAGTAGCTGAAACTAATTTTTTTTTCTATTTGTGAAGTCTAAAATACTGTTGGGATTACATCAGATTTACCCTTCAACTATTGTAAGGAAAGAGAAATGCATGTTAAATGAAATACTCTTTAAGAAACTTCATCTCTCCACTCCTCCTTTAAAGCTATTTTTTTCTCAGTGTCCTACTTTCTATCTGCAGTTTACAGTAACTGAGCCATGCTATTTAATTCCTATAAAATGTCACAAACGCTGTCATTCATTAACTTTGGCAAAAATGCTAGCATTGATTTGAACCCTTAGATTCAATTTAGTCCATGTGACCTCAGTAGATTGAATCAACATTGTTCCATGAAATCCTCAAAAAGTTAAGCATTTTGAAGATTTTTCAAACTGTGAATGTTCACAAGTTATGTTTAAGCATAAAGATGTGCAAAGAAGAAAGCTTCTTCCTATATTAGAAAATGTCATCAAATAAAAATCAATACCTGTTCCCTTTTGATTTCTGATATTTGAATTTGGCAATAGCTGAGCACTATACTTTAGAATAAAATTGGATTTTGCAAGAAATGTATTTTATTCAAGTGCCAATCTTATGACCTAAATAAATCTATTTTGTGCACTTAATGTTAAAGTAGTTGCATTAGCCGTAAATCTGAAAAGTTTAGAAATTATTTTATTTCAGTAATTTCCAATATATAAAATCAACCAGAAAAAAACCCCAAAACAACCACAAACTCAAAGACCCTCTGTTTGCTGGTTGTTCTAATTCAGTTAGGAGGCAAAGAAAAAAAATGTTTTGGTTTTTTTTTCAAAAAATTGTAAGGTCAGAGAACAAAAATATTATATGGCAACACTGAAAATACCACTCCTGATAATAATCAGTGCCTAGAGCTCACATCACCCAGTAAGATTTGGACATATGTGGGTGTTTACTATATATATTGCTATCTAGTCCAAAGTAAATTTTCAAAGGCAGGGCAGCAATTTCACTTATGGAAATACTAGAGGGCATCAGCGTTCATTTACAACAGGCTTTTGAACTTGCTCCAGTGACAGTTAAAAAGGTTTGCAATTTACAGCCAAATATTTTAGCTTAGTCCTTTATACCTGACTATTTCTTTTCCTCTGTGAGTTGATGAGGGAAATAAGCAAAGGGAAAAAAGGATCATCTTTGCAGACCTTTTGTTCTCCCCTTCTACATAAGCCAATGGTTCAGAGGAGTCTACATCTCTCCGGGACCTGATCTTTTTATTCTTTCATCTGCATTGACCTCTAGCTATAAGCTGCAACAATGCCATTTGTAATCTCATAGGGCAGTGCTTAACTTTAGTATAATGGAGATTACCTAACTGTAACTATAAGCAAGTTAAGATATCCACAGGACTCATTAAGTGCATTTCCCTCACCTAGGTCCCCCCTCCCATACATATTCTTGCCTGGACAAAAGTGGACTCTGACGGTACTTACTAACTACTCTGACTCCAAGTAGTGGAAGACATATCATCACAATAACATACTTGGTATGACATTCTGGGCAGATTTTGCCTTATAATATAAACTCAATAAAGGTTCTGGTGTGTCTGATCTCCCTGTCTATCTGACAAAGCACTATGTCTGGCCATGACAAAAGGAGATACTTCACAAATAACACATGATAAATAATTGCTGTCCATAAACCTTGTACTGCCATAACAGTCACAGGATTTCATTAGAATTGTAGCTCTATCTGTTCTGTTTTACATCTATTTACACACCACCTGTCCATGAATTTCCTACCCTTTTAAAGCTTCTGATACTATCTGCTTACACAACTTCATATGGCAGCAGATTATAGAAGTTCACTGTCTACAGTGGCAAGGCTGCTGTACAAGGTGAAAGGATTCAGCAGTGATAGCTTTATCTGTTGATATTTGAGGCGAATCAAAGTAAGTAAAACCTGAAAAAGAAGTGTTTTCTGATGCCGTAGTGACGTTGCATTCTGCATCACTAGAGCAGTGTGCATGTTTTACATTTCAGCTTATTCTGCCTCTATGAGGATTTCCTAAACAACTGCTTTTGATGAAATGTTCATCTATGCCATCTGATAGCATTTGATCTTTTAAAAGCTATAATCTGATCTGCACCAGTAAACTCTGTATGCCAAGGCAAATACTGGCATGCATGACTTGGTATGAGAAAATCCATCAGGGTTGTCCAAAAGAAATTGCATGAAACCAAAATATAGGCAGATTTTTTTTTTTCCAAGGCATCTGCAAATTGTTTGTTCTCATCTATTGCTCCACCTCTTGAATGTATGGCCACAAAACTTAATTACCAAAGCATCCTAAAAATGTCTGTAGAATATATAAATATGTAAATAAATATGCAAAAATGTCTGTCTTCAATAAAATCTTGAAGATAATAAAGTTTTGTTTTCTTGAGGAACAGGGAGTTTGCACTGACAAATTTGGGTAAATTTTTCAATACCGGATTATTTTTTTTTAATTTCTAGAGGTCTATTCATTGGCCTGCAATATTTTGAAGTGCTGAAGTGTCTTGAGATAAATAATGATGTAAAAGTCTTCACAGAAGACTAGAAATAGCAATTACTGGTATGACATGTTCTCATATTTTAAAAACTTTTTAGAGTTTGTATGTTCTTATCAGTGACACATAAAAGCTCTTTCTTATTTCATACATTGTGTTAAAACATACAGGTAAACCTATTTCATCAACTATTTTTACTTTTTCAGTGTTTAATGTAATAGAGAAATTGCACATAGCTGAAGCCATATGAACTTTACTGCATATCATTTTCGAAGAGTGTATTAAGTTCTAAAATTATATATATATCACTATGCAATTGCTATACAAAGAGTAAAATAATTATTGGAATGAGAAACTGACTGCTGTGCCTAATTTGCTGATATTCATTCTCCACTGAGTTGTTCTTATTTCCTCTTTTATTTCCTTCTAGACTGGTAAAATTAACTATCATTTCCAATAGTTGTGTTTACTCTTGAGAAAACTGTATTTCTCTTTTTTTACCTTGTTGTAAACGAGACAGATGTTTTTTCTACCTTAGCATCTAATGGCCTGTAACAGCCAAGGCAGTAAAAGTGACAAAGATTTCTGTTGGAGAGTTTCTATAGAACAGTTATAGTATTTCAATTTTTACATTTACATAAATAGCTTTATTTTGACCTTAAAGAGAACATATCAAATGTAGGCATATCAACCATATTAAAGCATATCCCGATTGCCTTTGGGTAATTTTTTGCAGATTTTAGTTATCCTTTCTATGTAAAACATATCATTTTGGCCTTTTGTCAGTGAAATGATGACTCAGCACTGACAAAACAAAGGACCACCTTTGTAGCGTTAATATTTCCATGTACATTTTTTAATAAATAAACTATAGAACTTTACCTCTTATAGTGAACAGCTTGAGGAATAAGCTTTGGTATAGGATGTTATGTTGCCTTGAGAAAGTCTAAATTCAGAACTTTTTTATGATATCCTCATTAAAATCTGCAGGTTGAATTCTTCATTTTTCTATAGTCCTAGGAAGAACCAATTATGGTTGAAATTTCTTCTAAGATAGAAGAAAACTGTAGAAAAACTTTCTGAACGTTATCTCTAAACAATGGTCAGAGCATTTTGGTATTCATCATAATTTTTTTCCCTTTTTTTGTAACATATGCTTAACAAATTTATCATCACATTTGTCTTAAGTTATAGAGATGTTTTGCATTTTTTATAAGATATTGGAGTACAACAATGTGTATTTCCATGAAACTGAAATATACTAATTTGTGAATATCTTAACAAAATGTAATCTGTTGTTTAGCCAATACAGCAAAGGTGAATTTTATAGACATTTGTATGCAAAGGTAGGATAATTCATATTGTAAATGTAACTCATTACTATCATTCTGTCTGGATGAAAAACTACTTTCTGTTTCCTACAGCTATAACCATAGGCAAAATATATTTCACTTAACTAGTGATGAGAATCAGTTTGTTTTCTTCTGTTCTTGCTAAAATTATAGTACCTGTAACTTGAAATATTCTTTCTTGATAGCTTTATTATGCCAAGAGATGAGAAAGCTGTCATCAGTAATTAATTCTTGCAAATGTCACAAGAATGAATTATATAAACTTGGAAGAAAAAAAATCACAGATTTGCCATTTGACTGAAATTGCAATGGTGTGAAGGAGATGTCGAAAGGGTAAATGTGAACTATCAAAGAAAACTGCCTATAAATAGAGGTTGGCTTAATTCTTTCTTATTGTATAGCTGGTTTATACTGCTTCATAAAATCACAAAAAAAATCACCCCTTATATAATACGTTAGTCTAATTAGGAATTTTATGCTGAAAACTGAGGGAGGCGAGCCTATATGAATGCACGGAAACCAGCTGGTTCTACTAGACTTTAGTATTAGGAAACTAATTTTTTAAAAGACACCCCGCTCTTTTGTTAATATTAATTTATTTGCTTGAAAATGAAGCATTTTATCATGCATTTATGAAAAAAGTAGGATAGTTTATGTTTATATGAGAATAGATCGAAAGGACTGAGTCAATCTAAAGTATATAACTATTTCAAGATCAAACAATAGACTGTGTCTCATATAAGAAATTGTCCCAATTGTGCTGCACTTTCTCTTTTACTTCCCAGTAAAATATAAGAAAACTAAATACATATAATGAGGTTAATTTTGTTCCCCTTAAAATCTGGTTTTGAAATACAACCTGTGGAATTGTATTTGCCTCAATAGCAGCTTGCAACTTTACCTCAGCTATATACATTCAGAACTTAAAATACATCACATTGTTCCCATTCTGTCTTAAATCGAAATGTAACACACCACAATATATTTCTGTCCTTGAAAGATATCTCAGACAATTATTTTTGGTTTAGATAGATATATTTGTCTTTCTGTGGTGAGAACTATAAAAAAATGAAAAAGACTCATTTATCGAAGCAATTAAAGGCAAGCCTTTTACATTTAGTAATACTGATATGAAATAAAGTATAATTTTATATTATTTATATTCAGATAGCTGTGATAATGACAGGAAAATAAAGATTTGTGGATGAAATATGTTTCAATAAGCCACTGGCTTGTTTTATTATTATTTATTTACACTGAGTCTTCTTTATAAGGTATGAAATTGAATGTGTTCAAGGGGCAATTGTCTCACATGTTTAGCATTTAATTACTGAGAAAAAGGTAAAAACATATGCATGCTCATGGGGCAATAAAGAAAATGGAGATCAGATTTCATTAAATCTTCTATTCAGAAAAATAATGCGTGCCTAGCCACTGATGATCATTCCTTTGATTTCGGTCCTTTCTAAGAATTTACACAAAAAATTATACTCTTTAAAACCTGCTCTTTATTCAAACAATTTCTTCAAAATTTAGTAGTGAAAAATTAGGACCCTAAATTGTGTAGTGAATAGTAAGGTAAGATACCATGAATAGTAAACCACAGCTGTCTCTTTTATAGTCATGCATTCAGATGCTCTCATGACTTGAGTAATGGCGTGAAAAGTGTATTTGATATTAAAGCCCTCATTTACTGATTTCAGACAAGGCTTCTTTACTAAATTCTAATGTATATTTGCAATGTAATGTTTAGCAATTTTTTTTCTGTTGCAAACAACTCTGTGCTACTATCTGAAATACGGGGATTAAAAAAAAGCCTACAAAATACACAAATTGTTATAAGGAATAAATACTAGATTACTTCCCTTGAGAGTCAAAGCTGTTTTGTCTGAAACAAAGGACATCAAGTTAGAAATTCATTTGTCATTGTTTCAGCTTTCAATATTACTAGTTTAGGTTTTACCTATTACCTTCTCTGAGCAAATTTTAATACTTATTCTGTGTTTGTTTATCGATACTGAGATCTTACATGCACAAGCATGACAAGGATTTATGGCTTCTGCGTACAATATAGTTCCAAGAGCTTAAACCATCCCTTACATTACCTTTTGTATTTCACTCATCATTTTATGAAATAACCCTGGGATTTGAAAATGGAAATGCAGCTTGCAAACATAGACTGCTACAACCTGATGTAAGCACATATTAGTCAGTGCTGGAGTTTTCACCAATCTTTTCCCACTGAGAAACCTGTGAGTAATTCCACTGATTAGACTTTGAGTACTTACAGAAAATGTTCCCAGGCTAGTTTATATACATAGATTTGAACAGTAAGCCTTGTTTAGACAAATATTAACATACTGGGAATTTTTCTGTTGTTAAGGTAATATTTGGGGGAAAATATTAGAAAAAAAAGAGGTGTTTTTTAAGCTCATTTTGGACTGAAAAATCTAAGTACTTCTATGACTGAAGTTCACACATTTGAATACTTGTCATCTGGTTGCACTACAACAAAGTGAGAACTAGCACAACTGAGCTAATTCATTTGGATAACAGTGCATATTTTTGCTCCTTAAAATTATGCCTAACAGCCCATTTCTGAAAGAATGTGCATAAAGGTTAGGGCACTTTGCAGGATTCAGGTCTTGGAATTTCCTTCTCTATTATTCTGCTGGAGAAAGAGACAGGAGAAGCTAGACACTTAACTGCAGAAGTCTTGAATTCAAATGCAAGCAGTTATCTGAAGATATGCAGGAAGCAAATGCCTGTGATCCTTTCTCATACAGTCAGGTAAGTGCACCCCTGAATTCAGGATCTGTAAAAAGTAGGAATAATATTATATCATTCAAGCTGTAATACAAAGAACTAGGAGATTTCAGCTATCAGAAGAACACAAAGAAATGTGTTGCTCTGCTTTATGCTGTTTTTCTTTTTTTTTTTTGTCTGATTTTGTGCAAGCATAGATGTCCCACTTAGTCTAAGAACACTTTTTTCTATCATATGAAATGGAAGTATTACTTTTGTCTATCCTAGACAGCAAAATTTAACCAGTTCTGGCTAAACAATAGCAGAACTTCGAGGCAGTGACACTGTACAGCTGTGGAATAATGATTGTTATGGTATGTATATTATGTATCTTATGTATCTTCATCAGATCATTTTTGTCCTTGTTCTAAAGATTAATGCACTTGTAACACAGGAAAAGCCACTTAAATCCTTTCTCTGAGAATCACTAGAAAGGTCTGTATTTCCTTCTTGCAAAGCATAAGGGACTGCAAAGATTTAAATTCAATGCCAAGACCCAGTGCTCACTTTTTTGTTTGTTTGGAATTTTTTTTCTGCCTAAGAGAGAGGAAATGTGAAATTGAGTTTAGGAGGGTTATTTTTGCTTACTGCTCTCCAACCCAGTTTTGCATTCCCAAAGGAGTCAATCACAAATTAACTTCTTGTTATTTCTTTCAGTGAGAACATAATGTGTTTGCTAAACATAGTTCAGTTTCCTTATACTTATTCCCCTAGTTTCTGCAGAAGTATTTTGAGGTATGCTATTCCTGCTGGGTTCAACTTATGAACTACATATATCTTAGCAGTCGGAATCAAAGTATTATAGATTTCGTATTTCATTTACCCATTTCCTTCAGTACATTGTGGAATGAAAGGTTTTCCACTAAAACTGTGGCTAGCATAGCATGAGGGACACTGCTATGTTACAAGCTCTCATATTTTATGCAGTTTATTTAGGTTTAGCATTTTGTGAAGTTTCCCTGTGTTTTTTTTTTTTTTTTGTATTTAGGCTCTTAGAGTTACTGCTGATGCAAACTGAAAAAGCAAGCTATTACTCTTGCACTTAACAGATGGCTTACAAATGTCTTAGACATATAAAAATGATTAGCCTTAAGGAAGCTTTCTGTGAGAATTATTTGAACATATTTTACCACTCCACCACCTTTTACCACTTCTGTTGAACTTCAGAATTATATTAAGATGTTTCTCAACAGCTTTTCCTCTTACTATCATCTTCTAAAATTGCAAATACTGTATAACATCCACAACGAATGACTGTCTTGTGAGGGTCCCAGTTAGAACTGCCTAAAGAAAGGCGATGCTAGGAGATGAGTAATCTGGTTATACTTACTGCAGAAATTCTATCTTTATTTCTTTCTCTGATAATATGTAAACCATTTCAGAGGAAGGAAACTTTAGCGTTTCTTTACATTATGAGTTTTCTTTCATGGAATGAATTGTATTTCTTACATGTCAAAGTGACATTTTTTATAACTGTGATTAAAGCAGTAATTTTTATACTTCTGACTTATTCACCTCTCTTCATCCTTTTTTGTTTATTTTCCCACGTCAATTGTTTGAGTTTGGTTTGACTTGGGCTGGTCTGGATTTTTTTTTAACAAAGTCAGCTTTTAGCTACCATTTTGGTTATATTGAGTGGTTCTGGCTTACAATGGTAAGTCTGTGTGTGATACTTTTACTGATAGTCATGCTAAAGCTTTTTGAGGACTAAACAACCTGGACAAAGTAATCTGTATTGCAAATTAGAATCACTTTTTTTTAAAAAAAACCCCTACAAATATTAATCAGTTATTAACATTAATAATATGGGGGAGGAAAAACTTCTTCAAGGAAAGTTCTTACAGTATTCTAATACTTCTTGCTGAAAAAAAGAATAGCAATTCTTGATTAAAAAAAACCCCAAACCTAAAAGTTCCTTATGTAAACTTATTGCTAGTTTGCATCTAATTTATGAACAGCCTGTCCAGAACAAGTGTATATTAACCTCGATATACAGGAGCAGACTGTTATTCATATTCTGTTGGTCCCTTCTTGTCATTTTATAAATCAGAAAAAAGAACAGTGAAGGCTGAGTTTTGAAGAGTAAGGAGCTGTAGTAAGCATGCAAGGACGCCTTGCGTAATATCCTAGTAACTGACAACTCAAGATGTTGGGTCAGGCTGCAATTTGTTACCTGAGCAGAACAGAGCTGGGAAGTCCCTATACTCAAATTATCTCACATCACTGGATATTCTAGACTTTAAAAGTGATTGAGACTTTCATTTGAGTTTCTGTATCCCTGATGAATTTTGCATTTGTTTATTTTAAGCTTAAAGTTTGGGGGGGGTTTTTTGGGTTTTGTTTTCACAAAAATCATTGGTATCATTAAAGCTTGATGAGCAGCAGAGAGCTATTTCTTATCCAGCATTATTTCCAGAGTGCTTAACATTGCAATCTCAGCATTCTTTTTCAGGGGCGATGTTTAGTATAACATCTAGAACATACAGAGTAATTTACTCTGGTTACTCTTTTCCATTTGACTGTGAAATTGAAGCTAAGGAAAATACGCTTATATTTAGGACAACTAGTTTGCATTCATAGAAGTAGCAGGCAGTGGAAAAAAGAAGCTAGATCTAAACAATTTTTGCCTTCTAGATAATTGCCTATTTCCTATTCATTCAGTGGGTTTACAGTTTTCAAATAATTCATAGTTGCAGAAGAAGAATTTTAATAATTAAAATTTTTCAACTCTTCATGTTTCATCCCTGACCAAGAAAGGGAGCTGTATTTTGTATTTTCTGTAGATCTTCATTTTCACATATCAAGGACTTTTAATTCTAGTGTAGAGTGAAAAGTTACATATGAACATTTATTCCAGGTTAGTATGGAGCAGTCAGTTCTTGTAGAACATCAGTGGTTTAGGTCATTGTAAAAGCAAAGACTGTCGGTATATAGCCATATTTTAATTTCCTTTTCTGCCTAGTGTTCTGCCTAAAAATATTTGCTAGCAGTAGAGTCAGTGAAAACTACATGGTAAGTCCTTTAACAGTTGAGCTGCACATAGATGCCAAGCTTATTGTCTATAAGAAATAGTATTTGAAAAAAAAAAAAAAAAAAAAAAAAAAAAAATCAAACTATCTCCACCCCTACATCACCACACAGAATTATTCCAAGCTGACCCAGTTTCATTTTTGGCTAACATAACCTGTGACAATATGAGGGATTAGACATTTACGCACAGGTAAAAGAAAATCAGCATTTATTCAAAACTGCGGACCATGTAACTCTGTAGGACCTATGGAAGGACTTGAAGGAATATGTGGAAGTTATTGAAGAAATGCTCTTGTAAACTTTAGTGTGAACTGTTGTCATAATGTCATAAAATTAATCAGCAGAACTGTTATAACTGTTATACCAAGTCAAAATATAACACTATGAGCATAAAATATTTAGTCCAACTTTGAGCAGGTTGTTCAAGAGATTATAAATTAGAGAATAGCTGTGTTTATATTGTTTCTTTTGAGTTTGTGTTTTGCTAAGTCTTTGAAAAATGAGTTTTTTTCATTTTCATTCCATTTCAAATGATATATTGTTATAAGGCTATATTTCTGACAGATTAGCAATCAGTTTTCTCAACATTCATAATTCTTCTGTTGAGGTATTGATAAATGCCGTATTACACAATTGTTAATTCGTTTAATTGCAAATAGAAGAAAGAAAACCACAACAAAGAAACTTAGAATCTCTGTAAGGCATATTGTGTGCTTTGTAATATGAAGACACTGTGCCTATATTATATATGTAACAAAAGTTTGGGGAGTGGATGCATTTCTGCTAGGCTTTTGTGGTTAGGGCAAGTTGACAGTTTTTTGCAAAAATCAACATTTTTATGCATTGTTGAGTAATGAAAGCAATCCGTGTGCTAGGTAGTGCACCTTCACCGAGCTGCGAATTCTACTGCAGGTACAAGCCTTCTATAATATTAAATGCTTCAGGAATGATATCACACTATCCCATTCCGTATATGGTGGTTATCACAGACTGATTATTCTTTATATATATTATAGTATATAATAATGAGATCAATGTCAATGCCAGGATGAAACCAGATACTATTCTCATGATTGTTAGATATAATATTTTATCTCATTGAAAAAAAAAGTAGAAACAAACACAAGTGTACCTGAATTATAGATTTTGCATATGCCAACAAGTACTTGTTGACCTTTACCTGTCTTTATCTGCAAGATGCAACCTATGAACAAATCTGTTCAATTCCTTAGCATAATTACAAATAAATCCATAGCTTTTAAACTTGAACCATTAAGTTTAGGGTGGGGGCGGGGGGGGGGGGGGTTGTGTGTCTGGCAGGTAGAGCATGCATTCTGCTATTTAATACCACAATTTTAATGCTTTACTGGGGCAGAATGATAACATAGTGACAGACAATAAACGTATAATTTTTTTTATAAAGTTCAGTCAAAATTTAACCACTACACTGACTGAGTTTAGAGGATCTTCAGATGACTTCCTCTACAAATAAAAACTAGCTTCATAAATGCATTTTCTTTCTCATAGCTTATTCTAGAGTACAGAATTGTCTAGTGAAATAACTTGTTTGAGGGTGGCAAGAGCAGGACACATGAGTCAAACAATACTATTATACTTCTAACTTGCTTCAGGCATTTTTTCTGGTTTTATTTTTCTCTTCAAATTAGAGCTAAGAATTGTTCAAAGTGGAGTGGCCTTTGAGAAGGATAAATCTTAAAAACACATTTGCTGAAAATAAATTTCACATAGACCTTTTCTTCCTTTTATCCAAATTTGAATCAAAAGTTCAAAAGAATCTGTATTCAGAGCAGCCAGATACCAAATACACAGATCAAAGATAATCCATACAAATTCTTCTTATATAACCAGTTAATCAGTTTCCCTATGTTGACTATATTCTTTAATTGCCTAGTTATTATGAACAGATCTTTTAGGTTTCTTAATCACAGAATCACAGAATCACAGAACAACCAGGTTGGAAGGGACCCATCAGATCTTCTAGTCCAACCATTCCTATCAAACACTAAACCAAGTCCCTCAAGACCTCATCCATCTGTGCCTTAACACCTCCAGGGAAGGTGAATCAACCACCTCCCTGGGCAGCCTATTCCAATGCCCAATGACCCTCTGCGTGAAAAACTTCCTCCTAATCTCCAGCCTAAATCTACCCTGGCGGAGCTTGAGGCCATTCCCTCTCGTCCTGTCCCCTGTCACTTGGGAGAAGAGGCCAGCTCCCTCCTCTCCACAACCACCTTTTCAGGTACTTGTAGAGAGTAATGAGGTCTCCTCTCAGCCTCCTCTTCTCCAGGCTAAACAACCCCAGCTCTCTCAGACGCTCCTCATAGGGTCTGTTCTCCAGACCCTTCACCAGCCTCGTTGCTCTTCTCTGGACTTGCTCCAGAGCCTCAACATCCTTCTTGTGGTGAGGGGCCCAGAACTGGACACAATATTCAAGGAGTGGCCTCACCAGTGCTGAATACAGAGGAAGAATCACCTCCCTGGACCTGCTGGCCACACTTTAATGTAGTCTTCAGCACTTTCTCATAAGGGCATATGTATTTAAATATGTTCTTATATATATATTAATTTATGTTAACACTTTTTTCATACTTTAAGATTACTTAACTGTGCTATATTTATTTAAGAAAACTTGTAGCTAGTGTGTTTGTCCAATTTAGCATTATTCAGCACACAGTAAAATGGAAAACAGAGACATGCTGCAGTCATAACTCTGTCACTATAGTTTGTCAGAGTTTTAGTTCATAGAAATTTTATTCATTTACTGAGATACCTTTAGGTACTTCCTACCTATGTACAGGTAGAAAAAAAACTTTTATAGAAATTAAACAAACAAACATACAAATAAATGAACAAAAATCAAAGATAATAACTGGTGGAGACCTTAACAGTCAGTGAAAGAATTCTCTGGGGTGATAAAGACTGTAATTCTTCCTCAAGTCCACTCTTCTGATGTTACCTTTCGCTTCGTTTTTTCCCCTGAGCTAAATGAACATGCCAAGATCAGCTTGTGGTGTTGCATAGAAGCATTCACAGTATTTAGGAAGAAGCTAGGTGTTTTAACTTTATTTCTTTTCTGCATGACAAGGACTGTTTATCCTAGTAAACACCCACATATAAGTGAATATAAGTGACTGGGAATGATTTTTATAAGTCTTATTTTGTGAACTAATCAGTGATTCTCGAGATGTATATTTTGCTATGCCAGAATAATTTCTCCTGATGTCCAGATATGTAGAAAATGCTGAGAAAAATATACTTTAGGATTTCTCTAAAAAAAATTAAATAAAATGACTGGGGCAAAAGGGTGAAAACGGTTGTCTCTGAAAGACTGGAAAGAAAAACAGATATGCAGCATATGCTTGATACAGAGTTACAAATTGCTTTGATATTGAAGCAGTCATACTCAATGTTTTCACTCTATTAGCTACTACTTTCAGACATGTAGTGTGATGTATGGAATGTGCAAATATACTACAGCATAAAAATTTCTCATCACGCATGATTTCCTCAGAACAAAACCAGGATTTACATATAAAAGGTACATTTTGTATGTACTGACTGTAACTTTCTCAGCTAATCCTTTCAAAGTAGACTTGTTTTCCATGGTTGAATACTTATTATGGGATATCAGACCAACTGTTCTCTTTTAGCTTCTCTGTTTCCCATGAAAAGTATTTCACACACCTTTGGGGAAACAGTGAAAGAAGGTTTGTAAATGTAAACCTCATTAATAGAGATCAAAGAATTTTTTTTTTTAATTATTTATATATACTAGCTGCAATCTTAATGTTCCCTAAACACTATGGAGTTTTTTCTTAAAGTCCTAGTGTAATTCAAAAGTATTATTTTAAATTTTGAACGTAATCACTCTTTGTCAAAATATTTACAGACACACACAAAGACTGAAAAAATTTGTGCTTTCAGAGATCAGTTACATGTATAACATCATATGCATTAAATGATAGAGGTTTGCGATTCTAAGTTTAAGTAATAAAAATACTTGAGAGTTTAACTTTGTTTCTAGTCAACCATTCTTTTTTTCTCAATTGTGATTTTGAGAGTAAGGAAAAGTCTGGAGTTTTTTAGGTTTTTTGTTTGTTTGTTTTACTCGGTTCTAGACTAGGGATTGAAACTTTGAGTATGTCTGTATGAAAAAAAGAGCTTTACATTTATCTGTATCTTTGATAGTACTCTTTTAAAAATCTATTTTTAGACTTAAAGAGAAATGAGATTGTTAAAACATATGTTACAATTTGTCATTCTGATGAAATGGGAGAGGAGGCAAAAGTAAAATAAAAGAAGGAGAGAGAATGGCTTAGAATTCACTGTGTGGCTGTATTACTCCAATAATCTTAGGTTGTGTGGGAACAAAACAAACACAATTCATAACATTTGGTCTTTTTAAGGCATCCATGAATGAAGATTTTTGGTCATATACCACTGGAGTTTCCTAGAGTAAGTAAAGATATAAGTAGCCATCACCATGTAGAAGTAACGTTTTAACAGGTCTTCCATTTTTATTTTTTTTTTAAACAAGAATCTCAAGGGTATTTGATATATTTAAAAATTGAGTTTTAAGTTTTTCATGTTTCATATTGTTAGGGTCCAAAACATTTTGCTAAGACAACGAGGCAGAGTTACTAGCAACAAAAATGTTTATTACCAATTTTAAAAATAAATACGCATAAGATTTCATAGCCGATCGATCAGTGGTCACCCCATGGCCAATTTGGAGTGAACCCCGAAATGAGAATTCGAGGGCTTCTTATAGGAGCCAGTCTTTCAGTTAAACAAAGACTACAAAAGACATGCAATTAAGACACGATTCTTTATGACCTAGACGTCGTGATGTTGGCCCACTCCAGAGAAGGCCTTTTGTTTATAGATGGGTCTTATCTCCAGACCCACACCAGGCCAGCAGCCCACTCTTTGAAAGATAAACAAAAAAACCACTCTAACAGAAGAATCCTGTCTCTCCTTGAAAATTAGCTAAGATAAATAAGGTCTTTACAATATCTTTGATACATTATCAGCAGATTTTAGTATTTATGTACCAAGAATTAGTTTGAATTCAACATGGAGGAAAAGATTCTGACACATAGGGATTTTTCTCTTTCTAAACAAAATATGAAGCTTTCTTTACTATAATACTTTGTTTCTAGTTCATTTGTGGAGACAATGTCAGTAATATTACCCATTGTTGATATATACCATTCTCTGGAACTCCAGTCCTCTCCAGAGTATATTAATCATGACAAATCTCCATGAAGTCACTTTAAAAGAAGGAAAAAAATTAGGAAAAGTATTTCTAAGATGTGCAAACAATGAGGTGGCTGCTTAAACAAAATAAGTAATTAGGAATTTTGGCCAAAACTATCCAAAAATGTGTAGTCCGTTTTGTTAGCGAAATTGAACTAAAGATTTTCTCTGTGAAAAATTAATTTTAGACAATGATTCTTATCTAAAATATTTTATGTTTTACAAGCTAGTCAGACTTTTCCAGGTATTTCTCTTTAATGATAAAGTGCAAATCAAAAAGTTTTTGGAAGTAAACAATTCTTAATTTTGTGAAACTAGAGAAGGTGATTCCCTGGTGTTCTGACCTCCTTATTTTGCCAGGCTTGAAATTCTATTTCTGCTGACATTTGTGAGGTTGAGAGCAGGCCAGCCTTTTGTTGGATAGAGCATCATGGGGCAACAATAAATGTTAAGGATCAAGATAGACACGATACTTAAAATACAGTACTGTATCTGTTACTTTCTGCATTAAAAATCAGCCATCTCTCCAATCTCTCCAAAATAAAGAGGGCAGAAGTAAACATGTGTTAAGGTGCTTGCATGTACCATTAAAAGGTAACTTTATAATGAAACATATAATATAAGAAAAAGAGGAGAAACAACACTATAGAAAACTGTAGGTTTTTTTTTTTTTTAGTAAAGTATCTTCTTGCTCTCTCTTTATCTTTTTAATGTAACATCTTGTAGTGATTAAATGGTATGGTAAAACAGGACAAGTCATTTTAAAAGTTAAAAGGCTATCAGAATTGCTAACATTTAGGTCCATGTAATTAACACTGGTTAGACAACAAAATGCATATAATTAATTTTAGAACACAAGAGATGCCTCCAGAAAATCCTTTCAAAGCAGCTTTGAATTCCTGAGGAAGAATTACCGTCTCAGTCTTGAGGATTATCTGTAGTAACAGCTCCATTGACATCCATAATAGCTTCACAAGAAGGAGAGAGCAAACTCCATGTACTTACAATTACATTAGCATATGCCTACAGAGATTGTAGCAAATGGGTTTGCTTATTCTTTTAAGTAGGAGTGATAATTAGTATAGAGAAGAATAATGTCTCCTTGATGATGGTCTCTATGAAGTCAATCTGAAAGAAAGTAAAGGAGTTGATGAGCTAAAGGTAGTAACTTACTTAAACTCATCTTTATTTGCAATGACAGGTTACTGTCATGTAGAACAAAGCGTGAATATTTATATGGTAATTCTATTTTATCCCCAGACTTCACTGTAGCATATGAGCTCTGCTATGCTAGCCCTTGATAGATGACCCTTGAATGCAGCACAGACATTAGCAGTTGTGGGCCAGCTCAAGATACTTCGGAATACCTGCTCAGGGAGTTATAAGTGTTTACCAAACAATGGTTCTACTTTCATCTGATGACTTTCTGGGGGAGATATTAGAGTAGATTAGAGGCAAATTGAAATTACAAACTCAGAGAAAAGGCATTTGTTTGTGGAGCAGTACAGTGAGTGCTACTCAGGTACTGATAGAAAGCCTCTGTTTCATTGCAAATATATACAATGATACACTTTGATTCTTTGAAAGGAACAGATGCTTTACTAGTTTCTGTTAGTGCACAACAATGTGTTTGGCTATATAATTTGTTTCAGTCAAAACCTCTGTGTGTTTTGTTGTCAGCACATTTGCAGACTTTGGCAACCAGTCTGTAGCAGGGTTCTGCAGGGATCCATTTTAGGGCCAGTACTTTTTAGTAACTTCATGTGTGACCTGGATGCAGGACTTGACGGTTTGCTAACCAGGTTTGCTGATGGCATTTTTGATGGCAAAGAGGCCCTGCAGAGGAATCTCGACAAATTGGAGAAATAGGCAATAGCCAGTTGCATGAAGTTTAACAAGGGCAAATGCTAGATTTTACACCTGGGACGCGGCATTCCTGGATATACACACAGACTAAGGAGTGAGAGGCTGGAGACCAGCCCTGTGGAAAAGGATCTGAGGGTTCTGGTCAACAACAGTTTCAACATGACCCTGGCAATGTGTCCTGGCAGCCAAGAGTGCCAAACCATGTCCTGGGGTGTATCAAGCACAGCACAACTAGCTGGTCAAGGGAGGTGATAGTCCCACTCTGCTCTGCATTGGTGCAGTCACATCTCAAGTACTGTGTGCAGTTTTGGATGCCACAGTATAAAAAGTATATAAAGCTACTGGAGAGCATTCAGAGGAGGGGGACAGAGTTGTTGAGGGGTTTACAGGGGAAATCATACAAGTAGTGGCTAATGTCAATTGGTCTGTTCACTCTGAAGAACAGGAGGCTGAGGGGAGATCTCATAGCAGTTTACTGCTTCCTCACAAACAAAGCAGGAGGTGTGGGCACTGACTCTTCTCTCTCATGGTCAGTGATGGGACCCAAGGGAATGACAGGAGGAAGGTGTACCAGGAGAGTTTTAGATGGGATACTAGGAAAAGGTTCTTTACCCAGAGGGTTGTGGAGCACAGCAAGAAGCTCCCCAGGAAAGTAGTCATGGCACCAAGCCTGACAATATTCAAGAAACATTTGGACAATGCCCTCACACACATGTGAATTTTGGGGCTCAACTCAGGGATGGGAATTGGACTAGGTGGTCCCTTAGGTACTCTTCCAACTGAGATCATTCTATGAATCTATGATTTTGCTTTTTGGAGTATTGGCTTTCAGAGTACTCAGGGAAAGAGGAGGAAATGAAATACTTAATGGCTTCTGGAAGACAAAAGGGGAAAGTTTATTACAGTGAAATTCAACATGTTCATCCTTCCCTTCTACCCTGTCCCTGTTGTTGCTAATAAAACAGAGGTGTAGTTAATTAGCTTTCCTCACTTATATACATATCTCTCTGCTTTTGGTAAGAAGATAATCAAAAAAGTAACTGAGGATATAGATATTTAGAGGATGTTGGCTGAGCTTTTGAAACTAAAATATATGACACAGAGGGAAAAGATTTAGCTATGCAAAAACAAAACAGAAAATCAAAGCAACAAACTCTAAGGAGAGCTCTAGCATAGTCCATTTTCTCCTGCATCAACAAGGCAAGAAGAGTACAGAAAAGGGATTCAAAAACCTCTTCCCTGTCCTCAAAAAAAAAAAAAATAATCACCAAAAAAAAATCCAAAATGACACATCAACAAAAAAAGCCAAGAGAAATTATCTGAAATTAAGGTGCTTGTCCAAGCTTTGGAAATCTTGTTCTTTTCTGTAATGGTTTTCCAATTATTACCTGAGAAATGAGAGATATATTTTCATAATCTGTATCCTTACTAGTGTGAGTGCTGAGTGTTGCTGCTGTTCTGAGGTTACACATGGTCTGGAATATCAATTTAAAACATATGGTCTGTAATTTTCAGTGTGTAAGTAGGAGCTCCTAAAGTTATTAGAAGGGATTTCCTTCTTCTCTTATTTCTGAGCATTGTGTTATCTATGGTACCTTTTCACTGTGATCTGTCCACACAGCTCAAATGAATATTGTTAGCAATTCCCAGGATGGGGTAGGAGACAGTATACCAGATAAGTTTAATTTCTACAGCCTCTGATCCATCTACAGAGTGGCTGGGTGCTAATCCTTGCCACAGCATTTAAGACATACAGATTTCAAATGCTGAAGTATATTGACACCATTGATTTAATATTTTTGTTGCAGATGCTATTAGTTTCACTCAGATTTTTGTTTAACTGTCTTTCTAATTTTGTTAAAGTTTTTTAAAAGATTTCCTGAAACTTGGCTAGCAATGTAGACAACAGTAAATTTTCATTGTGCCCTATCTTTTTTTTTTTTTTTTCCTATGGGGTGTGAAACCCAAACTTGGAGATTAGGAGGCAGAGGGTAAGAAAATATTAAGGTGTTACGGTTTTATGCCTAATATAATTTTTTCTCTGCTTTTGACTTTTGATAGAGGGAGTTAAGAGACAGAAACCTTTTGAAACTATAAACCATAAGCATTTTGTAGAAAATAAATTTTGATTGAAAAACAGCCAGTGGCTTTGTCAGTAAGTCACTTTAAAAATTATTCCTCTGACAAGATGGAAACCTGAAACAGTTTCTTAAAATTTTTAATCTTATACCTCTTTAATTTCTACTCTTTTCCCTAGGGAATCCAAAATCCAGTAAATTCTGCAAAAACTCACCCTGAATTTTGCTTATGTTTATAGGGAAGTAGTGCTAAGTAAACTGATAAAAAAAAAACCTGTGCAGATCCACAGGCTGACAGACTGAAAATAAAGAGGTTAAAATAATGGAAGAAAGAAGGTAGAGAGTTAATCACTAGGCATTGTTTGCCCAGTTTGTGTGTTACTAATCCTATTGGCCTTTCTTCTAAATGGATTGTCTGTACAGTGAGTCTATGGAATGCTGACACACAACACGCCCTAAACATAAATGAGAGAGAATTTTTTACTAATTTGATACTGCTAGACCTATTCATGTCAGTTACTTCCCTTGCATCAGCAACATAGTCACCAGGAGAAAGAAAATTACAGCCATGTAATTTTGTCATGAAAACAGAAAATGGTTTCTTTGCTCTTGCATTCCTTTTGTTCTTGACTGGCTGGGTTTCTGGGTGTTTTAAGTTAAAAAATAAAATACGGTTAATTAGCAATATTAATGACAAATTAAAACATGTTTACAGGAGTTAAAGGTATTTAAATGTTTTGCAGATTTTGATTCCTTCATATTTGCTTACTTTCTTCCTTTGTATTTACCTAGAATAATATGTAATGTTGCAATCTTTCTTCACTATATTACACAAATAGCTATTATTGCAAATTTTGTAGTTCTACTGAGGTAGGAACTTACCTCATTGTTAAAACTTTTTGGTTTATCACCAGTATTGCCAGAAGTCATGTCACCAGTGGGGCCCTAGGTATCTGAGCTTCCACACTGATTATTTTATTACTTAAAAGTAACAATGTTAGTCCACAAGTAAGCAAACTTTGCTAATTAGATGAGCTAAGTAACAATTACTTTAGATAAAATGGCGCAACATACAAAATTTGGCTATTTGTTGACAAAAGGTTAGTATATTGAATGACTTCACATTTAACATCTATCTTTCTGAGATAAATCAAGACTTGGAGTTGAAAGAAGTTATTTAAAAAATGGCTTTATTTTATTGTTTAGTTTATTATTTAATTTAGCAGGGAAAATCATTTACCTTTTAATCTTTCTCCAAACACTGAAATATTTAAATCATCCATTAGTAAGCTCATTTTACTTCATTACTGTGTTTGTTCATAGGTTTTTCTGTGGTATTAGATATAAAGACTATCATCAAACAAAAATGAACTTTGAACTGAAAGACTAACTTAGGACTATTTCTCCTGAAAGGAGGTTGTAGAGAGGAGGGAGCTGGCCTCTTCTTCCAAGTGACAGGGGACAGGACAAGAGAGAATGGCTTCAAGCTCCACCAGGGGAGATTTAGGCTGGACATCAGGAGGAAGTTTTTCACAGAAAGGGTCATTGGGCATTGGAACAGGCTGTCCAGGGAGGTGGTTGATTCATCTTCCCTGGAGGTGTTTAAGGCACGAGTGGACAAGGTGCTAAGGGGCATGGTTTAGTGTTTGATAGGAATGGTTGGACTCGATGATCTAGTGGGTCTCTTCTAACCTGGTGATTCTGTGATTCTATGATACTCACTATACTCCCTGCAATAGAATTTCTTAATTTACTTCCATTTAGTTTATATTGATAACTCTTTTTCATTGAAAACATAGCTATCCAAATAAACATGAGCTAAAATGCAGTTCCTTTTTTTTTTTTTTTTTAAATCATGTAGCTTGGGAGACGTCAGCAAAGCTATGCTTCCTTAGCATTCTTCAGTTATTAAAGGTCATCTGATATTTTGGGCACTTTCTGTTTCATTTCCTGTAGAAAAAAAGTAATGTAACTTCTGAAATTTCTCTGAAGGCTTTTCTTATGTTATAATATGTGTCATATTTTTCACGTGGGCTTGTTAAAGATTATCACTGACAGATTTTTTGATATTATATGTCTTTTTTGCATCATAATGTATTTCTGAGGAAATAAGAACATGGGCCTGGAAACAAGTCTTGATATGGACCAATATGAATGTGATACATTTTCTGCTAAAGTTTACAAGATTAGACATAATCCATAAATAATTCTTCTGAAGGACAAGAAAGGCCACCTTTAGCCAGGTAGTAAATTGTATGATATTAAGGTATTTGCAACATAGACAGTATTAGAGCATATTAAGAGTTCTTTATGTGAGCTTCTATGACTTCTGTGATAATTTTTGTGATCTCAAAAGAATGATTCTGGGATCATATTCTTTTTTCTAATTTGAAGAAGGCATTGGAACCTTTGTATAATCACACTTCCAAATTGTTTGTGGGAATTATTTGATCAGGGATACTGCTTTAAGAAATCTACTGAGGGTCTTAAAATGTGTTTCCTTTTTACTGCTGTAGTTGCTGGGAGATAAACAATTAGTATTCATTCCACTCTCCACTAGACCTGATTTTGATCCAAAAAGTAATTTGGAGGTAAGTCAATCTACTCTTTGCCCAAATAAAAGTTAAGCAAATTTAAGAAAAATTATATTCTACGTCTACTTCTACTTCTCCTCCTTCTCCTTCTTCTCTTTCCCCTTTCCTTTACCCTTCCCCTTCCTCTTCCCCTGAGCATGAAGGAAAAATAAAATCTGATTTTTTTTTCAAAATTTTTATATATAATATTTTATATATAATGATGAGTCCCAGTATAAAACTGTATTCTTTAACTCTTACTTTATAAAAATTAATAGTAATTTTGAATACACTGAATGTTTTTACAGTTTTGTCACCAATTAACAAAATTCTGGTTGTGCAAGTTGAAGCAAAAAGAGTTTATAAGGAACTTTCAGAAACAAATATGTTTTCCCTACAGAAGCGTTTTACTCTTTTCTAGATAGAGGCTTTATTTTGATAATTATTTTATACTTTTACTTGTTCTATAATGTATTTTATACTTTTAACAGTGTGATTTTTCTGGTAACAAAACAGTGCTCAGAATTTCTGTGAGTCTTGTACTAAATATGAGAGCCACAAAATATTTTTTTTCTAGTCTAAAATACCTTTCATAGTGATCTTGAATTGGGTGAACAGAACTCATTGTTCCAAAATGAAGTGCTTTCATTTTTCTAGAATCTGGCAGAGCTTAACTGTTCCTTTAGAAAAATAAAAATAAACCATGACAGTTTGAAGATGGCAAGTGTATTTAGAATTCCTATTAAAGATTCTATGTTTTTAACATGAAAAATAATATGAGTGTAAATGTTTTAATATATTTTAATCTGCTTTGATTAGTTGAAATTGTAATCTAAAGATTAATTTCACTTCCATCATGTATATTTGACATTGCAAAAATAGATCTGCTATATAAGCCTTTATCTAAGTATGATTTGCCACCTCTTTTCAGTAACTAGTCAGGTATTTCTCAGAGTGAACTATGATAACAGCCAAAATCAGGTAATACATGGGTTTTTTTTTAACCTTCAAGACTGAATTCTGGAAGGTAATTCCAATTTTGAGATTAAGTTTGTTTTTTTCGAATTATTACATCCAAAGAAGTATAATTACTGGTCAGCAATTTAATCCTTGTTTATTTTTTAGTCTACCCTGATATTGTTTAATCAATTGTATTGAAGTATCTTTTGTAACTTGAATGTTTATGAGGCACTGGAACAGGTTGCCCAGGGAAGTGGCCTTAAGCAGCCTGGCCTAGTGGGAGGTGTCCCTGCCCATGGGCAGGGTAGTTGGAATTCAGTATCTTTTAAGGTCCCTTCCAACCCATACCATTCTATGATTCCATGATTCTATGTACTTTTACAGCAGTTTGTTCATACATGGATGGAACTGGAGTGAAAAAGCACATATACTACAACTACTGATATCTAACATTAGTTTTACAAAATTAATAAATTTTGTCTTACTTTGTGTCCATATTCATCCTATGTCTTGTTCATCTTTTTCCCAGGAAAATCTATTCTTATTTCACATGTTCAAACTAGCTTTTTTCGAGAAATATTAACCCCTTATTTGAAGAAATGTCACTTATCTTCACACTACAGGAGTGTTTTATCATGCTGCCAAATGCTGCTATTTCTTTTAAAGAGACATTGAGTTAGAAAAAGGATCTTTTGAAGACTAATACAGAAGCTGTGCATGGAAAACAGGTTTGGAAAGTGGTACCAAAAGGATTTTAGAGTTGATAGGTGATGAGGACTCTTCTTTTGTATCTTAACAAACCCTGTTTCTTTCCCTGATTCTGATTAAGAAGGACTTAATCCACTGGCCTATTTCTTATTTTATCATTTGGTTACCTTTCTTCTACCTCTTTTTATGTTCAAAAGCCTGTTTTACTGAAAAATAAATAGAAACACTTCTACTTGAATCATATTTCACTTATTCTCCAGAAACAGCCCTTGTGTACCTCTGGCTTCCCAGTAACAATAAATGACTTATGATTTCAACAGTTAGCTCTGAAGCCTGTGCAAATATTTCAGAGTAAAGGAAAATAATCATAGAAAATTATAAAGTACTAAACATACTTTATTAACCACTAGTATTTGATAGAGGCAACAACAAATACCAGGTGTCTCTTTCAAACTGCAATTTCATTTATAGCTTTACTAAGTTCTCCTGTTCTCTGTCCCTGGCTGTCAATTGCCAGAAGATAAAATAGCATGTCCAGGAAAAGTAGCCTTCCATGTTTCACTTATTTGATACAACCCTTTAGCAGAAGTAAGAGTCTGTGGATCTGGCCTAGCCTATATGTGTTTACATTCTACATTCACAGTGACTGGAAGAACTGAAATATATTTTGATACTGAAACACATTTTTATCCATTGCATTAAACACTTAGTTATATATTGAGCATCAATGTAGAAAAATTGGTCAAGATCCATATAACATAAATAACTAGTGTTGATGAACAATATGTTGTAACTATTAAAATAATAGGTTTTGTTTGATAGAATCACAGAACTACTGAATCACAAAAACAGAATGGCTGAGGTTGGAAGGGACCTTTGAAAGTCATCTTGAACAACCTCCCTGCCACAGGAAGTTGGTCAGTACTATGTTCTAACAGCTTCTCCAAGAAAGGAGACTTCATGATCCTTCTGGATAATCTGTGAAAGTGCTTAGTCACTTCACAGTGAAAAAGTGCCTCCTAATTTTCAGATAGAAGTTTCTGTGCTTCTGTTGTGCCCATTGTCACCACAATCCACTGAAAAGATCCTGACTCTGAATACATGATGTTCAGTCTTCCTTTCTTCAGGCTGAAAAATCCCCATTCTTTCAGCCTTTTCCTGAAGGAGAGGTTCTACAGACCCTAAATTATCTTTGTGGCCCTTGTTGGACTCACTCCTGTAGCTCCATCTCTGTTTTGTACTGGGAACCCAAAAGTGTGGCCTCTCCAGTGCTGAGTAGATGGCAGAGATGACCTTCCATGTACTCCTCACAGTACTCCACCTAATGTAAGTATAGGAAGCTGCTGACCTTCTCTGTTGCATGGACACATTGCAGGTTCCATGTGCAACTCAACGTCCTCCATGGCCTTCTCTGCAAATCTGTTTTTGAGATGTATAATGCTCAGCATCCATCGCATATGCCTGAAATTATTCCCTCGGGTCCAGGACTTTGCACTTCCTTTTGTTGAACTGTATGAGGTTGCTGTCAGTACATTTCTTAGCCTGCCAAGGTCCCTCTGGATGGCTGCACAGCACTCTGGCATTCTCAGCTGCTCCTCCTCATCTTGAATCATCAGCAAATATTTTATGGCTCTGCCTTATCATGCAGATCATTAATGAAGATATTGAAGATGATTTGGTTCAGTATTGATCCCTGCTGTACATTCCTAGTTACTGCCCTATATTTTCTTGTATCAGCCTGACAATTCAGGCAGTTTTCAACCCATCTCACTGTCTTCTTGTCCAATCCGTACTGCATTATGTCCTCTATGTGGATGTTAAGGGAGAAGGCATCAAAAGCATAGCTAGAGGCCAGCTAGACAATATCTGCTTCTCTTCCCTCATCGACTGTGCTCATAATTTCATTGTAGAAGGTCATCAGGTTTGTCAAGCATGATATGATATAATTTACCTCTTAGTAAATCCATGCTTGCTACTCTAAATTTCCACAGTCATTCAAAAGTTAGAGTTACCTTGCAGAGATGTAAGCCAGCTCATGGTCCATCCCTCAGGATCCACAGATTTTTGAATGTCCAGTTTGCTTGAGTGTTCCTTAAATTGACCTTTTTCAACCAATTGTAAGTCAGCCTCGCTCCAGGCTTTTATTTGGTCTCCAGGATCAGTAAAGATTGGTGTTCAGTATTTCAGCCTTTTCTTAATCTGTTGTTTTGTTGAGATTGATTTTCTTTTTTATTACTAACTATAAAATTATTTGAGATTTGTCAACTATGATGAGTACAATCTATCATAATTCAAAATATGAATATAATACAAAATATATTTAAAATGTCTTTGGATAGACAAATTTTTTGAGAATGAAGATGTGTGAAGAACATAATTTTTAAAATTATTTTTAAAGAGAAATCCATGCTTGCTACTCCCAGTTTCCGCAATAGTTCAAAAGTTAGAGTTACCTTGCAGAGATGTCAGCCAGCTCATGGACCCTTGTTTTCAAACTATCCTACCAGTTTCAAAGGATTTTATTGACTTAAGTCTTAGTAAAATTAAAACCCTTCTTATCTATTTCAAATACTGTTAGTGTGAGCAAATTACACCTTTATAACCCAAAAGTCATGAGACATTTCTCACCGTTTCAATCACACTTGTAAATAACAACTCCAGTTTTGTGATTAACAATTCAAATTGATGAGTTCTGCAATTTGGTACATTTGTACTCCAACCTAAATCACCTACAGTTAAATCACAAGGAACACCACTTTGTGTTTAAAAATAACTTGGAATATTTATTATTTCATGATATCTATAATTTAACTTTATTTAACAGGAACATTATGAGTCTCCCATGATACTAGAGGAGGTGGCCAGAGCCATGCTTGCCCAGCTGGACACCCACAAGTCCATGGGGCCAGATGGGATTCACCCAAGGGTATTGAAGGAGCTGGCAGATGTACTGGCTAAACCCCTTTCCAACATCTTCCAGAAGTCCTGGAAGACTGGGGAATTTCCACTGGACTGGAGGCTGGTTGATGTAGTGCCCATCTACATGAAGGGTCGCAGGGAGGACCTGGGGAACTACAGGCCTTTCAGTCTGACCTCAGTGCCAGGGAAAGTCATGTTGCAGGTGATCTTGAGTGCTATCATGAAGCACATGTAAGAGAAACAGGTGATCAGGCCCAGTCAACATGGTTTCACAAAAGGCAGGTCTTGCCAAACCAACCTGATCGCCTTCTATGAGAAAGTGACTCGGCTACTGGACGAGGGAAAGGCTGTGGATGTGGTCTTTCTGGACTTCAGTAAAGCCTTTGACACAGTTTCTCACAGCATTCTGCTACGGAAACTATCAGCCTCTGGCTTGGACAGGTGCACACTCTCCTGGGTGGAAAACTGGTTGAATGGCTGGGCCCAGAGAGTGGTGGTAAATGGTGTTAAATCCAACCGGAGGCCAGTTCCAAGTGGGGTTCCCCAGGGCTCAGTGCTGGGTCCAGCCCTCTTCAATGTCTTCATCAATGACCTGGATGAAGGCATTGAGTGCACCCTTAGCAAGTTTGCAGATGACACTAAGCTGTGTGGAAGTGTTGATCTGTTGGAGGGTAGGGAGGCTCTGCAAAGGGACATAAACAGGTTGGACTGCTGGGCTGAGTCTAATGGCATGAGGTTTAAAAAGGCCAAATGCTGGGTCCTGCACTTGGAGCACAACAACCCTATGCAGAGCTACAGACTAGAAGTCTAGAGAGCTACCAGGAGGAGAGGGACCTTGGGGTGTGGGTCGATAGCCGACTGAAGATGAGCCAGCAGTGTGCCCAGGCAGCCAAGAAGGACAATGACATCCTGGCTTGTATCAGAAACGGTGTGACCAGCAGGTCCAGGGAGGTTATTCTCCCTCTGTACTCACAGAATCACAGAATCAGAGAACAACCAGGTTGGAAGGGACCCATCGGATCTGCTAGTCCAACCATTCCTATCTAACACTAAACCAAGTCCCTCAAGAACTCATCCACCCGTACCTTAAACACCTCCAGGGAAGGTGACTCAACCACCTCCCCGGGCAGCCTATTCCAATGCCCAATGACCCTCTGTGTGAAAAACCTCCTCCTAATCTCCAGCCTAAATCTACCCTGGCGGAGCTTGAGGCCATTCCCTCTCGTCCTGTCCCCTGTCACTTGGGAGAAGAGACCAGCTCCCTCCTCTCCACAACCACCTTTCAGGAACTTGTAGAGAGTAATGAGGTCTCCTCTCAGCCTCCTCTTCTCCAGGCTAAACAACCCCAGCTCTCTCAGACGCTCCTCATAAGGTCTGTTCTCCAGCCCCTTCACCAGCCTCGTTGCTCTTCTCTGGACTTGCTCCAGAGCCTCAACATCCTTCTTGTGCTGAGGGGCCCAGAACTGGACACAATATTCAAGGAGTGGCCTCACCAGTGCTGAATACAGAGGGAGAATCACCTCCCTGGACCTGCTGGTCACACCATTTCTGATACAAGCCAGGATGCCCTTGGCCTTCTTGGCCACCTGGGCACACTGCTTGCTCATGTTCAGTCGGCTGTCGACCAACATCCCCAGGTCCCTCTCCTCCTGGCAGTTTTCCAACCAGGCTTCTCCCAGTCTGTAGCTCTGTATAGGGTTGTTGTACCCCAAGTGCAGGACCCGGCATTTGGTCGTGTTAAACCTCATACCATTGGAACTCAGCACTGGTGAGACCGCTCCTTGAATCTTGTGTTCAGTTCTGTGCCCCTCACCACAAGAAGGATGTTGAGGCTCTGGAGTGAGTCCAGAGAAGAGCAACAAAGCTGGTGAAGGGGCTGGAGAACAGGCCTTATGAGGAACAGCTGAGAGATCTGGGATTGTTTATCCTGGAGAAAGGAGGCTGAGAGGAGACCTCATTACTCTCTACAACTACCTGAAGGGAGGTTGTAGAGAGGAGAGAGCTGGCCTCTTCTCCCAAGTGACAGGGGACAGGACAAGAGGGAATGGCCTCAAGCTCTGCCAGGGGAGATTTAGGCTAGAGATTAGGAGGAAGTTTTTCACGGAAAGGGTCATTGGGCATTGGAATAGACTGCCCAGGGAGGTGGTTGATTCACCTTCCCTGTAGGTGTTTAAGGCACAGGTGGATGAGGTCCTGAGGGACATGGTTTAGTGTTTGATAGGAATGGTTGGACTCGGTGATTCAGTGGGTCTCTTCCAACCTGGTGATTCTATGATTCTATGATTAAGGTGTACAAATAAATGAAAAAACCATGAAAGGGATATAGAAATTATATAGTAGATGTACCATAAAATATGTTCAGTAAGCTGTTCATTCAGATAGCTATGCCAGGCTTCACTGGTATTTTTCAACTTCACTGAATTTTTCAACTACTTAAACTAAAGCAGAACTAATTAAGCAACTTCATTAATCAAATTACAGTTTAAGTTAGATAAGAGAATTGATAGAATTAATTCAATGGCGGAATGTAAAATGCTTGAAGAAAAAGTATGCTAGAACCCATTAAATCCAATTATTTTTTATTGTAAAGGTCTAAAGCTACGCTATGCCATTTTGACGGAAATTAAAGGAGATCAGTGAAACTCAGTGTTTTTGTGGCAAAATCTTAACAATTTTTTCCCTTAATTTTTTTTTAGTTAAATATCACCCTGAATATTAGTGCATTTAAATAGTGTTATTTCAATGGCAGGTTTTAAAGTTGTTTTCCAAAATAAAAATTTTGTAACTCTTCTTTTTTTTCTGTTTCTATATGTGCACTAAAGATTCAAAGCAGCTTCTTAGTGTAATCTTCTCAGTTAACTATAAGATACTGTGTTCGCATACCATCTGGCTTTAATGAATTTTTTTTAAATATACTTATACATATATCTTTGATTAAAAAAAAAATTCCCAGAATAATTGAGCTAGCAGTAGGAAATAAGCAGCACAATGTTTTGACATGTATCTGTATTTATAGGTATTTCTCAAAATACACCATTGTGTGTAGGACTGCTGAGCTACACTACCGTGTAGCTCAGCAGTGCTACAGACTGGGAGAAACCTGGCTGGAAAGCTGCCAGGAGGAGAAAGACCTGGGGGTGTCGGTCGATAGCCGACTGAACATGAGCCAACAGTGTGCCCAGGTGGCCAAGAAGGCCAATGGCATCCTGGCTTGTATCAGAAATGGTGTGACCAGCAGATCCAGGGAGGTGATTCTCCCTCTGTACTCAGCACTGGTAAGACTGCACCTTGAATACTATGTTGAGTTCTGGGCCCCTCACCATGAGACGGATGTTGAGGCTCTGGAGCAAGTGTAGAGAAGAGTGACAAAGCTGGTGAAGGGACTGGAGAACAAGTCTTACAAGGAGCAACTGAGAGAACTGGGGTTGTTTAGCCTGGAGAAGAGGAGACTGAGAGGAGACCTCATTACTCTCTACAACTACCTGAAGGGAGCTTGTAGAGAGGAGGGAGCTGGGCTCTTCTCCCAAGTGACAGGGGACAGGACAAGAGGGAATGCCCTCAAGCTCCACCAGGGGAGATTTAGGCTAGAAATTAGGAGGAAGTTTTTCACAGAAAGGGTCATTGGGCATTGGAATAAGCTACCCAGGGAGGGGGTTGATTCACCTTCCCCGGAGGTGTTTAAGGCATGGGTGGTTGAAGTATTGAGGGGCATGGTTTAGATTGGTGGGAAAGGCTGGACTCAGTGATCTGGTGGCTCTCTTCCAACCTGGTGATTCTATGATTCTATGATTATGCACTGTATTGAAAAGTGTCTTAAGTTCCTTAAGCACTTAGGACTTTGAAAAATAGACTCAGTTCCTGCCTCATAATTTATTAATTCAGGCTATTGGTTTCTCTCTTGAGAGAGTCACAAAACTAGTGTACTAGACATGCAGGAGTGCTTTTAAGTACTTGTACCTAAATGTAAGTTGAGCTATACTAAATTTAATATTCTAGTTACAGAACTCTTAACCCTTCTTATTTTTGTAATTGTTTGGCAAAGAATGGATCAAATTAATTCAATTGTAGAATGTAAAAATGTGTGAAAAATAAGTATACTAGGTTACATCAAGTCAAAATTTTATTATACATTTTTAAAGCTATGCTGTCCTATTCTGAGAGTATAAATGGACATCAATATTAAACTTTATAGTTTTAATGCAAATCTTTGTCAGTTATCAAAGGAAACACATTAGTTATACAAAATTAAATATGGTTTAGAAATAATAAGAATTTGGTGCTTGATGTCACTGTTGTAAGAATATGAGCAACACTAAAATGCACAAATGAACTCTGAATGACTGATGTTTAACCATATCATGACGTTTGTTAGTCCTTCTCCCAGGAAATGTTGATTGTAACTGTTTCTGTGCTGACTAGCAGCTAAAGTTCATGAAGAAATCCTTAGTTTATTTTCTTTCCACAGAACTGAATTGTGAATAATACTTCAGTGCACAATAAAATAAAAGTTTTATCTTTACAAAATAATAAAGTTTTCATGACATTCATTTGAGTTCTTTGAGTTCTTTTCTAAAATGCTAATTTCTTAAAACATTTACCTTAAGTTGTACCAAAGGAGGTTTAGAGTGCCTGTTAAGAAAAATTTTGAAACAGGCTGCCAGGGGAAGTGGTGGAGTGGTCTCTGGAGGTGTTAAAAATGTATAGCTGTGGTTTATTAGGAATGTTGGAATTGTGTTAATGGTTGGACTTGATCTTAGAGGTCTTTCACAACATTAATGATTCTATGGTTCTATCTACATATATGGCATATCAAAATGCAACCTGCATTGATGAAACTTCCTATATGGATGGACCCATTGAAAGAAGCCTGTCCACTGGCTTTTCAATGTTGCACCAATGCAGAGTTCCCAACATCTAAAGGAACATAAGACTTATTTGCTATCTATATTCATCTTCTGTTTGTGCCTTGGTAAAGGACCTATTTCATTAGCTATTTGTTGTTGGGTCTTTTTTTGCTGATCCAGAGATCCCTACATCACTTCTCACTCAACTGGCCCTGTCCACCAAGCTGGAGAACAGATATCAGATGTGATGGTACTGTATAACACCATAATTACAAGCTTAATTAAACAAAACTTATATAACAGATTTTCTTTTTAACAAATTACTTGCAAGTGATTAATGAATTCTTATCAGAGCATAAACTTGCTGTTTCTATTGTGTAGTTCTTGCTACTTGGTATTTTGTTTGAAGGCAATGTAAAATGTGTGTTCAAATTATTTGTATGGTTTTGTAAGTTGTACAAGCTCTATAGTTTCTATATCTTTGAATTCACATTTTTCTTTTCTTTTGAATTCACATAAGATATGTTTCATTAACCCTAGAACTATAAAAGATATGAAGAAACAATATTACCGCCTAGAGCTTGTTGTCTGTTAAAACAACCTATGTGCCTATTAAAAATAATACTTCCCATAAACAGAATAAATTACTGTCTCAAAGTTAGCAACTATAGTTGTATATTTTTTGCATTAGAAGTACTTTAGGCTGAAATAATACCAGTGTATGTAGACTCTTAAGATGAAGTCACTGATGAAACTTGAGATAGCCCTATGGATCATGTTTTCACAATTGTAGAAAATATGACCTACTTTGAATTTAGACTATCCTGGAACATTCTGCTTTTACTGTTCTAGTCAATACTAGTCTACCAATCATTTCTTTCTTACATAATGTGGAACAAAATGATACTTGTATGACTGGATGTTAAACTTTCTTATGGTAAATGAGAAAGAAATCTAAATGCAGAAGAGTTTTGTTGATTTGTGAGTAGAGTCCCAAACTCAGCAGGCTGAAAACAAAAAACCAAAACAAACAACCCCCCACCCCCAAAATCTTACAAAACCAAAAAACAGTGCAACCAGTCTGTAAAAACTGTAATTAAAACCAAATGGGAGGATATGGTCTTTCACTGATTCTCTTAGAAGTTTCCTTAGTTTTATTCTAGTCAGTTATTTTGCCAGTGGTAAAATGAGGCTGATGATATTACTTATATTAGTTACTGAAGCATTCATTATTCATTCTGAAATAAACACATTAAAAAGATGTGACATTATGTAAGCCTGTGCTAAGTATTTTGCTAAGTATTTTGTTTTTCTTCATTTCCAGTTCAGCCATCCTTATTTCCAGTCTCATGTGTCCTTGGATTGAACTGATATTTTCTTCTGGTTTTGTCCTAGAAACATGACAGGCCAAATTAGCATGCTTTGACTTATGAGGAAAATACATAAAATACTTCTTCATGGCCATATTTTCTTTGTGGTGCTCATTTCAAAGTGAACTAGTTCCAGATGCACTCATTGAAGTGCTTGAAGGTCTGATAACTTTGTTTCTGTACTGTGTACAAACATATCAGAGGAGTTCAAGGTGTTGGACCAAGGAGAATGGCTTAATTTTTCAGTCAGGTTTTCCACTCCTGAGTCAATTTATGAGCACTAACATAAAATCATAATCCTGTAGAAGTGATAAGCAAGCTGGAATTGCAAGTATGATATGAAGCTCAAGTGTGTATTTAGGTAGAAGTCAGTGAAGAAGAAAAAAACCCATTTAAAACTCAACCCAGTTTTGTATTTTTATTTATTTATTCCAATTTAAACAAGTACATACATTAACTACTCTTTTTGTGTGTTATAGTTAGGCCTAGAGTTCCTGCTTTCTTAAGCATGTAGGGCATATAGGGTAGAGCTACAACATGAAATGAATGCCCCTTGTAAAGTCAATACAAAGAATTATTGTTCTCCCTGAGATATATTCTATCTCTGTGCTCCTTTAGGAATGGTATTTCTGTCTGCATCCACAGAAATTTTGCACATTGTGTATAATTAATAAATACATGATTTTTTCCCAACTTTTACTGAGAATACAGCTATCTTTACAGAATTCTAGATTGCCTTTCTGAGCTTGCCAGAGCAGGTGCTGTCGGAGGTAGGATGAGAAACCTGATGGGAACATGACATTAATTTTAACCAGTGACCTGAACCAGTACTTGAATGAGCCCAAATACCCAAAGCTGAGAAAGAAACGAGTCTAACTCATTGTATAAAACTTAACAAGTGCAAGTCTAAGTGCAAAAATTATTCTGTTTTCTGTATTTAACCAGATAATATACTTAAATTACAGAAGGCCAAGTGATTAAAAACGAAGGTTCTGAAATGTTGTTCTTATTTTATACCACATCTTCTGGGAGAATGTGTTTTATTTCCCTGAAGTCCATATAAAAAGAGATATATGCTGGGGTGTAAGTTAAGAAGGGGAGATATCACAACAATGTCTTTAGGTTTTTTGAATGATAAAGGAAATATGACATATATTTCTTTTCCTGTGTCTTCTGAATTTTTTATCTACGAGAGTTATGGTTAGTCAATGCTTAGAGCTAAAAATAATAAACAAGGTGAAAGCTTGAAAATGTGTGTTAGAGCATGTTGATCTTGAATTAGGTTTCATGAGTGAAAATTCTAGACCAGGTTTCCTTTAGTGCAGCTATTGATTTTAACATCCCAGGATTTGTCACAAACACATTTTGATTGTATCATTTCAAGAATGACACCTAACCAATGTGTTTTACCATTTCAAATACAGTTAGTTTCTATTACGTGTAAACCTGACCTAGAGAGAGATGCTATATGTGTAAAGGAACTTTTTGGTTGCTAGAGAGAATATTTAATCAGATTCTTTTTAAAAGTAGCCATATATATAAATTTTTAAAAGTTACAGCTCAGCTGTTTAGTTTTTCTTATTTAATTACAAAAAAGCTGTTAAATACAACATTGCATAACTGCTTGTGTGCCACACAGTTTCTTTAAAAAGACCCATTAGTTTCTTTAAATAAATGCAAACAAACATATGGAAATAACAGGTCGCAGATGTTACGTCATTACCTTATTTCCCCTCAAGGTTTCAAAATTATGTCATCTTTTCTGTTACTCTAGAAAGTAAGAATTTATAAAGAAAAAAATGATTATCACAATGTGCTACAAAAACTATAACAGTGCAATTTCTTGTCCTTAGCAAATAAGGTAACTATATGGACAAGGCAATGACTTTTAAACATTTAGGTAGCAGTATTGATACAGGTTATTGTGGATCACCTTCCTTGAATGCAATTACTTGTGATGGTTATGTAGAGTATATTAAAAAATGCATATTTTGAGAAGAAGTCAAAGAGGCTATTTCTAGGTGTATGAGATTAGTCTTTCTTGAATCTTTCTGCTGTGTGTGGGGATGCAAACCTCTGTTACGGGGCAGTTGAGAGCACTCAGCTGGGGTTCCTCCTCTGGTGTCACTCTCCAGAAGAGCTTGTCTCTCTCCCAGCATGATTAGGGATAAGCTGCACAGATATGTTATCTATATTTATGGATAACCTTTCTGAATACCCTCAGGGGGAGTACAAGGTGAGATGTTTGCTCCTTGCCAGTGGGTAGCAGCCTCTGCCTGTCTTCAGTGTAAATCAGAATGGCACAAAGCTTTGCTGAGTTGGTTGCACTCATGGAATGAAAGGGAAATCACTCTCCCAAAATACCATACTTTCCCAAGGTAAACCGAACAGTTATGATGTAAAAAACCTATAATTTTCAAATTTTTGTGTAAAATTGGGCATCTCTGATTTAAAACAGGCAGTGCTAGGTCTCTCGTGTGTGCATTGTGGCTGTAGTGGAAATTAGAATCAGTCCTCAGGAACTACTAATCTTATAAAAGATGCTGGGACAATCACAGATTGTTTCCTTCTCTTCCTTTACTTTTCCTTTTTACTTTTATCTGTGGCACAACAATGTTGTTATCTTATTTAATTCCTTTTTTACGTCCTGAAATTAAGCATTCATTAATAACAGAAAAACACTTCAAGATCATTAGTGAATTGAGTAATATCTTATCAGTGCCATCTAATCATAGAATAAACAGATTGGAAGAGAACCACTGGATCATCGAGTCCAACCATTCCTATCAATCCCTAAACCACACCCCTCAGCACCTCATACACCGGTACCTTAAACACCTCCAGGGAAGGTGAATCAACCACCTCCCTGGGTAGCCTGTTCCAATGCCCAATGACCCTTTCTGTGGAAATATTTTTCCTAATTCCCAGCCTAAATCACCCCTGGCAGAACTTGAGGCCATTCCCTCATGTCCTGTCCCCTGTCACTTGGGAGAAGAGGCCAGCACCTTCCTATCTATAACCTCCTTTCAGGAACTTGTAGAGAGCAATGAGATCTCCCCTCAGCCTCCTCTTCTCCAGGCTGAACAACCCCAGCTCTCTCAGCCGTTCCTCATCTAGTGTATGCAACCTCAAAAATTAGTTATTAGAATAATTTTTTCTATCCTGTCTTTCTACTAAATTCACCTGGTATAATGCTAAGTGTAGTTCTAAACACTTGTCTTTGATATCAATATCTCTTCAGGATATATTGTTTCTCAGCTAAACTTTTTATCAAGTGGTTTCAAAATATTCTTATTAGAAATATACTTATTAGAAAAGGCTTTGGCAGGGTTATCTTTCATTTGAGATTTCAGCGATAACTTTGTGTTCTTAAGAGAACAGTGGAGATAAATAGCTTTATCATTCATATCTGCTGCTATACCTTAATAATATGAGTCATCCAATCATTCACACTTTGTAAGGAGGATAAAGAAAGCTACCAAAACTGTGAGATTGTTAGTGTATTGGATAAACTTTCATTAAAATATCTGACTTAAAAAGCGGGCAAACCAATCTGTTTCATACCATAACAGTAGAACTGTAGGATACTTAAGTTGGGTATCTTAGTACTTTTTCACATTTGAGTGATCTTACTTTTTAAATTTCTACTCACTGATTTTCAGCAAAATTAAGCTACTGTTTTCCTTTCTGTCTTTGGAGAAACAGAAGGTGTTTCTTTTTAATTACTGATTTTCTCAACACTAGAAATAGAAAGTAATTCAGCTTGTTTATCAGGATCAGTAATTAATTTTGAGTAATAAATTTCATAATTCTTGTAATCTACATTATTAAGTTGGTCACTGACATTATGGCTTCTGAAGGATCTATATTGTCATATTATCCAAGTCATTCCTCTTATTACAATTTTTCTCTGAGAGGAAAAAGACATGTAAGAGAAGAATGAGATTGTCACTGTATTTTTGTGGAAATATTAATCCCATGTTTTCAAATTGACAACTTCTGTGTTAAAGACGACAAAACCTAACTTGTCTACAGGAGAAAAAGAAACTAAAAGGCGCGTAGTGCAATGTCAGAATCCCTCTGATCTATGTTATGCAAAACTTTCTTCATGTTCAAAAATCTAGATAGACTATTACCATATTTTTTGTTGCTAACCTATGTCAACATGTATTTGAAGTCCACCCAACAGATGAAATAGAAACGATTCATTGATTGACTTATTTTCTCTCTTATTGGAACTCAATATATATACAAATATATGCATGTTTTTATATATACATGTATTTATCCATATGTGTATATGTAAATGTGCCCATGGGAGGGGCATTGGAACTAGGTGATAGTTAAGGTCCCTTCCAACCCCGTCTGTTCTATGATTCTGTGATTCTTAAGAATTTTATTCTGAATTAGCTGTGCATGTATAGCACCACAGGTCTAATATGATTCATCTTGCAACAAAGGCTGTTCCCTGAAGATTCTTAGCCATGGAAGTAGTGGTGATGAGGTCTGACAGCCCTTCAGGAAGGGGAAAAGGAACATAATTTTTTTCCATTTTTCCTATCACTTTCTGGATGTTTTATGATCCTCCACCTCTTTTCCAAAGAAAACATTGCTTCAGATGGTTTCAGCCTGAGAAGCCATACTTGTAGAGTTACGACTTGATGTTTTTCCAAGTTTAAATAAGTAATTATTTTATGTTTACTGAACTGAAAAGACTAAAAACACTTGATCACAAAATATGTCAAAGCTCTATGACAAGGGAGTGGGAAATTAGATTTTTTTTGCTTCAGTGTGACATCAGCCTCAGCATTTTGACAGTCTCACTCCATACATAGGTTGAAGATGGTTATATTGAATTTTTATTTTCTTCCGTTGAAGATGGTTACATTGAATTTTTATTTCCTTCAATGTTTTATATAGTTCAGTAACATAGTAAATTATTTACCTGAGGTGATCAACTTTGAAAACCTTAGTCTCTGTACCCATGCAAGCAAACACTGGATGCCTTGTTTAAATTGGTGCAACAAATTCAGGTCAGTGACCCTCAAAGATACCTGGAGGGTAAATACTTTCCTAGAAGGTGGACACTGTAGTTGTGGATACAGTAGTCAAGGAAGATAATTGAATCTAAGTGTGGCACATACAAAATCTGTGCATATGAAGAGCAAGCTAAAAAAAGAACTGCTCCTGGACTAATTCTTACCAAGACTACTTTTAATAAACTTGTTTGACCCATTTGATCTGAATTTGCAAATACAGTTTCAGAGAAGTAAAAAATGCATATTTAGAGGTGTGTTAATTGACCTTTTACTGAGAAAGAAAATGTTAGCCTTTTCTACTTATTATACACTATATTTACTTCTAAAGGATCATATGAATTATAATTGCTTACCAAAAGCCTATTTACATTTAGGAGTCTCTCCTAATCAAAATGATTATTTAATTGGATTTTTTATTTTCTGTAGAGAGTGGCAGTTAAAGTAAATTCCATTGTGCATGTAAAATGGAATTCAAGTTTATTTGGTTAAATGTCCAAACCCAACAAAATTACATAAAGCTAGTTTAAAGAGCCTTTTAAAATTTCTGGAACAAAAAATAGCTAAGTAACTGAGCTTAGTAGTAAATTAAGAAATACTACATTAGAGTTTTTGTGATGTTATTTATACATTCCTATTAAAAGTTTTCTTACCTAATAGGGTATTTTATGGTTCTCCTGGCTGCAGAAGGAATTTTTAGAGATAATTCAATCTTGGTTTTCTGTGATATGTAACCTTAATTTTAAGTGCAGTGAGTGGAAATGTTTATGTAGAGCCAACTTCCAGATGAAGAGCCTCATCTGAAACAGAGTAGAGGGGCAAAATCACCTCCCTCAACCTGCTGAAATTAGTTGTTTGGGGTTTTGTCATCACAATATAAAGGTGATTAAATATTAACTTTCTCAATATAAGCCTAGCCTTGGTTAATGTTTGATAAGTTATAGAAGGAAAAGTGTCAATGAGGAGAAGTTAATAAACCCACTCAAGCTGATGGTGGTGTTTTCTGGTTTTGATATTTTTTCATTTTCACCTTCAAATGCTCACTTCTACTTTGGAGACAGGGAGTACATTAGTCCTTCAAACTTTATAAACAGTGTTGGCATATTGTTAGCAGTCCAAGTTAATAAACATCTCAGTTACTCAGTGTCTGCACAATGAACCCCAATATAAGGTAACTGTAATACCTATAGATCTTCCTAAATTTCTTCCTTCCTTTTTCACCTGTAGATGTGATTACAATTAAACTAGGTAAAAGTTTTTGAAGCTTCCTCACCAATTAATTCTTTCCTCTCACTATGATTATCTTTTGTCACCTTTTGTGGCACTTGGAATGTTTGCTTGATAATACAAAAATGGCCTGATGGAGGGAAAAAAAGCTGTGTGCAGTCTTCACAGCTGGTGCAATGTGACATTGTTCCTTGTCATCACCTGCCTACACTTAGTTAACAAGCATTTGTTTCATTCTCATATTTACACAAGATACAAAATAAAATGCCTAGTTTTGATTTTTCCATCTCTGACATGCTTCCTCCCTCACTTCAAAATTGTTACTCTAAATATGAAAAATACAAATATATTGAAATGTAGAGTTCTGTTTGTTTGAGAAATAAGAGATTTTTTTTATATAAATATGTAGACATATCAGCTCTGTTAACGAAAATCTCTACTATTGCGGAATGTATTTCATGGTATTCTAGCAAATCAAGAAATAGAATTATGTGCATGTTGCCTGAATAAATATTCTGACATAATTTATAACATTTTACAAGGTAATTTATTTCTGCTCAGAAGTAAGGAACACCATGCATGCATATTTGAGTTTCTGGCTATTGAGAAGCATGAAATCTGACACTACAGATTTATTTGTAAGCCTATGTTTAGTAACTACTGGGGCTTTATTTATGCACGTATCTGCTCTGCAGGTGTGTGGATGCAAGCAAAGAATAATAATAATATGTACCAAGGAAAATGATCAGTAACGAGTATCTCATACAGATACTTGTGATAACCTGCATTTCTTTCTTATCGGTATGTTAAACTTCCATTGTGTTGATGCCTGTTCCATATTGTGTAGATTTCATGCAGTCATATGTGGTACTTTCCAGCACAAAATCAATCATGATAGCTTTCTCTCATTAATTTATATTTACCAGTGTTACCATGATATTCACTAACAACACTATTATACTGTATTTCTCCTGGTTTTCACCCAGAATAAATTACCGAATTTGTGATTTTAAGATATCTTTAGTAATTGAGTGGATTATTACCTTAGCATTAATCCAAACTTTACTAGTTAAAGCTTGAAGTGTAATAAATTAACACTTAAAAAATATTTCTAATGTTGTTGAAAGCTTGGTGCTAAAAAATTTTAATGGGGCATGTGGTTATTTTTTAGGGGGGAGCAGAGTGGTTTTTTTTTATCTTGAATCACAGAATCACAGAATCACAGAACCACCAGGTTGGAAGGGACCCATCGGATCTTCTAGTCCAACCATTCCTATCTAAATAGAAGAAATAATACACCAAGGTTGAAGGTTTTTTTTCTGAGATTTACAGAATGAAATTTGAAAAAACAATGAATAGAAGAATATTTGTTTTCAAAATGCCACAGAACTCTATTGTTCCCTGATCTTCCCTATTTCAGAAATTAATTAGCTTTCTATTATAGTACTATATCAGAAGCATAGTTTCTACTGTTGGCTTCTTTGCTAGGAACTTCACATTGATTCACTAAATGTCAGAAGCAATCTTTCCATGATCATATTGTCAGGGAAATAAGAATAATGATTTACATGATATGCATAACAAGATACGTAGTTGAAGAACTGTGAGTTCAAACATAAAAAAGCTAATTCTTACCCTGTATTAAAAATGATTGAAGTTTTCCTATATGTTTTTGGTTTGGATATTCTGATGTAGGAAGTGAAAGACAGCAAAAAGAAAATGCATGTGTTTTCTTTTTTCCTTCAATAAAACATGATGTCTGTGTTTAACAACTTTTGTCACATAAACGAGTTGTTGAGGAGTGGATGGCTCCTATTATGGACAGCAGAATGTAACAATATTCACTTATTTGTTCTGAAGTTATTTTTTCCCCATATCTGTTATTCTGAAATAGGTGATATACTCAAGATTCTTGACAAATTCCGTTAAACTGCTTGACAATTTTTGGCTTCAGAAGATTGCATTGGTGTTGAGGGGTGGGGAGTAAAAAGATCTGACACTTTTGAAAGCAGTGCATGCTGCCCTTCCTGTTCCATGACAGCAAGGACTGTATTATTCAGTTGCATTAATTGTTCTTGCTGCTGTGAGAAGGGAACATTGAATTAAGGTGCAAACAGGCTTTTTGTTCTGACTCGTGTGAGAAGATACTAAGAAGTGTGGATGGATATTAGCTATTCCCTAAAGTTTTAAACTGAAAAAGCAAACTAAATATTACATTTACATTCCCTCAGATACCTGACCATTTTTTACAAAATATCCAGCAAACTTCAGCAACCATACTAGGCTTCTAAGATGCAACATTCAATCCTCAAGTCTGTATACTGGAAACAGTGGAGAAAACACATGGAAGTTCAAAATTATCTGTAGTGGAGCAACTTTTAAGTACTAAATTGTGTAATGCTATGGTGTGCCAGAAGCATGCAGACTAACATTACCTGAGTACTAACCATCCTAAATTCAAATACGCATAAAAGTGCTAGGGAAAAAAATAGGAGGAACAAAAGTACACTTTTTCAGTTATTTTATTTTGAATTTTAGTGGCCTGATGTGGCCTGATTCTGAAATAAAATATTTGGGAAAGAGAGTGTGAATTATTAAACATACAAGAGGCTATGAAAGAATTGCAAATCAAAGGGCTCCCAAATAACAACCAAGTTCACCTGAGAGCAAGAATTACAATCAAGTTGAGTCCATATAATCTTTGGTCTAGAACACTGTTGTGCTTGGGAAAAAGGTGAAGATTTTGCTGACAGAATTTTTTTCAGAAATCATGGCAGTTAGTTTCCTTTTGTGCTGATCATAATTTCGTTAGCTGTGAAGGGAATAAAACTGATGGTGCTTTTTGCCCTCCTTAAGGCCTTTGAACAAGTATTAACCACTCCATAGTGAGTTGAATATGTATAATATATAAAAAAATCCTTGTGTAGCCAAATGAACAGTCAGTTAAATCGATAACTTGCTGTCTAAAAATTTCCAGTTGCAGGCATCTATTTCTTAAAATTACTACGGCTTAAGAAACTATTCATATATCAAATTAATTTATCCACAATAGTTATTGCTTTTTTTTTATTTGAAAGCTGGTTGGTGTCTAACTCATATACATATTCCACGTAATCCTTTAGTTACCTGTCAGTAAGAAAGGACAACTTCACTGAGATCAGGTTGCTTAGAGCACCATCCCACCTAACCATGAATGTTTCCAGGCATGGGATATCTATTGCCTCTCTGAGCAACCTTCTTTGTTAAAAATTTCTTCCCTATACCTAACCTGAATCTACCCTGCTTTTGTTTAAAACCACTACCCATTTTCCTATTGCATCAAGCTCTGCTACAAGGTATATGTCCATCATTCTTGTAGGTCCAGTTTAAGTTTCGAAAGGTGGCAAGAAGGTCTTCCCAGAGTCTTCTCTTCTCAGTGATGAACAACCCCAAATTTCTCAGCCTGTCTTTATGGGAGAGATGTTCCCTCTGATCATTATTGTGGCCCTCCTCTGGACCTGCTCTAATAGGTCCATATCTTTCTTATGTAGAGGACTCCAGACCTGAGTGCAGTACTCCAGGTGGGATCTCACTAGAGCAGAGTAAAGGTCCAGAATTACCTCCTTCAACCTACTGGGATAAGTTGGGTTTTTCTAATGACCATAGAAATGTAGTTTAATATTATTCCTGTCAGTTTGAGCTTAGCTTTTAATCTCAGAAATTCAACAGGTTCCAAAGCCTAGCCCTTCTTCCTTTTCAATCAACTTAGCAGTTTAATATACGAGATGTTTGCCAGTTGTCTTGTAGAGAATTGTGTGTGGTCAATTCAGGGGTTCACTCTAGAGGGAAGAATCCTGGCATTCTTTGTGTGGTGGAAACCAAAAGGGAAATGCTGTAGTTAAACCTTTGAGAACTTAGTATGGTATCAGCATCACATCAACTGTCTCATAATCCTTTTAGGAAAGAAAGACACTTCAGTTGTTACATTGATGAGATTTTGATGAAGAGTTATTACTTGCTGTATAGTTCCCAAGTTATCACACAAGAGTCATAGGTGCTTAATTGTGAAGCAATTTACATAATTTGAATCAGCTGTTAGGATAAAAGGCTGTTAGTGGAAATGTATAAGCCCCTACATATATCTACATATACATATATATACAGATTTTATATATATATAAAATTATGTATTATAACTATCTATCTGTATCTGTATAATCTATATCATCTATATATCTATGTCTATGTCTATATCTATATCTATATCTATATTATCCATTGTCATTGGCCACAGTCCTGCCAGTGCAGGGACATGGTCCTGGAGGAGTCCCAGCCTCGTCAATGGATTTGCTCAGCCTCCTGAGGTCACCTGGGATACCCAGTTTTTTTTTTGATTCTGTAGCCTGTATACCTGAATTTCCTCTGTGTCCCCCATGTGAAGTAATTTCTTATCTCTCTCTCTAATCGCCCCAATGGTATCTTGCTACACTTATTACAGTACTTGAAATGCTAATTCTTCCATTATCAGTTGTTCTCTGAATTCCTTTCAGTCAGTTCCTCAAGCAATCATCCTTTCATCCTCTATTACCTTCACTTTCCTTTAAACTCCTCAAGTTTTTCCATCTGCGTCTGTGTTGTTGCTGCAACTCTTAGGTACAATCAGTCTCAAATACCTACTAAGTATCTTTTCTAACCATCCTTTATAGTCTTGGTGATACTCACAGTTATATCCCTTACCTTTCTAGGAAAAAAACCCTGCCTTTTTTTAGCTCCTACTGAACTATGGCTCCTGTAAAGGTCTTATTTACTCTTCAGATCTCCTCCCACTCATCACTCACTCCCATCCTTTATAACTGATACTCTTATAACTACAATGTCTTGAATTTCTATTTAATTGAAGTAATGCATGATTAAAATGTTAGATCAGATGATACCATCTAACTTAATCAATGATGAATTTAAAATCCAATTAAAAGATCACTTCAAAATGTGTTCAGTTTGAATGTCAGCTACCAAACCAAGAGTTTTAAGTAACAGGATATGCTGATTAGATAGTATTTGGACTACCAAAATGTTCTCAAGTTTTGTATTCAGCTAAAGACCATCTGTGAACCTATACCAATTGCAAGAAAACAGTGATAAAGGTAAAGGCTTGAAAACTTTATATTCCTAAACAAAATCCTGATTAAAAGTTGCGGGTTCTGTCAGCCTCTGGCCTGGACAGACGCACACTCTCCTGGGTAGAAAACTGGCTGGATGGCCGGGCCCAGAGAGTGGTGGGAAATGGTGTTAAGTCCAGCTGGAGGCCAGTGACAGGTGGTGTTAACCAGGGCTCAGTGCTAGGTCCAGTCCTGTTCAATGTCTTCATCAATGACCTGGATGAGGGCATTGAGGGTACCCTTAGCAAGTTTGCAGATGACACAAAGCTGTGTGCAAGTGTAGATCTGCTGGAGGGTAGGGAGGCTCTGCAAAGGGACCTAAACAGGCTGGACCGCTGGGCAGTGTCCAACGGCATGAGGTTTAACACGGCCAAATACCGGGTCCTGCACTTGGGGCACAACAACCCTGTGCAGAACTACAGACTGGGAGAAGCCTGGCTGGAAAACTTCCAGGAGGAGAGGGACCTGGGGGTGTTGGTCGACAGCCGACTGAACATGAGCCAGCAGTGTGCCCAGGTGGCCAAGAAGGCCAATGGCATCCTGGCTTGTATCAGAAATGGTGTGACCAGCAGGTCCAGGGAGGTGATTCTCCCTCTGTATTCAGCACTGGTGAGGCCGCTCCTTGAATCCTGTGTCCAGTTCTGGTCCCCTCAGCACAAGAGGGATGTTGAGGCTCTGGAGCAAGTCCAGAGAAGAGCGATGAGGCTGGTGAAGGGTCTGGAGAACAGACCCTATGAGGAGCGGCTGAGAGAGCTGGGGTTGTTTAGCCTGGAGAAGAGGAGGCTGAGAGGAGACCTCATTACTGTCTACAAGTTCCTGAAAGGTGGTTGTGGAGAGGAGGGAGCTGGCCTCTTCTTCCAAGTGACAGGGGACAGGATGAGAGGGAATGGCCTCAAACTCCGCCAGGGTAGATTTAGGCTGGAGATTAGGAGGAGGTTTTTCACACAGAGGGTCACTGGGCATTGGAATAGGCTGCCCAGGGAGGTGGTGGATTCACCTTCCCTGTAGGTGTTTAAGGCACGGGTGGATGAGGTATTGAGGGACTTGGTTTAGTGTTAGATAGGAATGGTTGGACTTGATGATCCGATGGTTCCCTTCCAACTTGGTTGTTCTGTGATTCTGTGAAAAAGTTAAACACTAACAGATCCCCACTTTAGATAGGTGTCATCACTTTTTTCTTTTGTAAAACATTCAGAAATACTGTGAAAACAATTTGGAAATGTGTGCATTTCTATTTACCTCAGTAGAAGTGCCTGCAAGACTAGCAATCTGCAAGACTCAAGCTCTGCCAGGGGAGGTTTAGGCTGGACATTAGATAAAAAATGTTCACAGAAAGGGTCATTGGGCACTGGAACAGGCTGCCCAGGAAAGGGCTTGAGTCACCTTCCCTGGAAGTGTTTAAGGCATGGGTGGATGAGGTGCTGAGGGACATGGTTTAGTGTTTGATAGTAATGGTTGGAGCTGATGATCTAGTGGCTCTCTTCCAACCTGGTGATTCTGTGATTCTATGGAAGAGAGGAAAATGACACCACAATACTTGCTTCTTCTTTCAGAAGAATTTACTTTTAGCACTTATTTTGCCTACCTGGGAAAAAAAAAACCCCTTAGTTTCAGAATATAATGGAAAGTAAAATTAAGTTATTACTGCAATAGGTACCTGCAAACTCCACAAGAGGTAGGAAAACCAAAAATACTGTTTTGGCCTGAGCATGTGCTTGTAGCACTAATACATCTTTCATAACCTCCTTTATATTTTGCTAGCTAATTTAACTCAACGTGTACAAACTGAGGAGCTCCTCTTAGCTATCATTAAAACAAAATAACAACAAAAAAATTAATTATCCTCTACAGGCTTAATTTCCCTTTTAAACTTATGCTGTTTTTTTAAATTCTCAAAATATAGTAATTCCCATCATCACTGCTGATCATCACTGCTGATATTGAAGTTGGATTTCACTTGGCCACCTGTACTTCAGAAGAGTAGTTTCACAATCAGCAGAAATATTTGCCTTTTAAAAGTATCAAATAAAATACAGAAATCACTGGAAGAATTGAAACTAGAGTGTAATTTTGCTTCCCTCTTCGAATGCAAATCACTAACAATCTGGTATGGGTTAAACAAGACACAGTTCTTTTCCACTTTACCAAAATAAGAGAGCTGACTTAATTCTTCTTACCAAAACTGAATTCTTCCTGACAAAAATTTCTAACCTGATTATTTTTAAACCACTGTACTGTTTGGGTTTAAAACTAGTAGATGAAAATGGAAAGAAAAATAATATCCCTGAGTCCTGTCCCCTGAACAAGAATTGTTAGCCCTAAATGGTGCATAAATGAAGCACAATATATCAGAATGACCCCACAATTGATACTTTAACATTCAAAAGAGAATAAAACAGCGATGAGTTACATTTTTCATGGCAATTTAACCTAATTTAAACCTTGAAACCCAATCGGTCCACTGCATAACATTGATTTGTCATCTTCTTTAGGAAAAATATTTTTATAAGCTTTTTTGATAGTTGATGGAATAGTTGATGGATTGCTTCTACTATAAGACAGCTGGGAACTTCATTCTCATAGCCAGTTGTTCTCTAAATTGTGGGTCTTTAAATATGCCACTATTCCAGAACTAAATTTATTAAAAGATATATATAAATAATTATTGATACTATAAAAATGTGTTTTATAATGGCTAGAATCAAGAAACCTTATCTATCTATACACTAGTAAGGTGGAATAATTTATTTTCTGTTTGACAGTGAAACAACAATAGTTCTAATAATACTTTATAATGGATAACAATTATCACGCTGCATACTCCGAGTTTGAGAAATACCTGAAATACTCAGTGCAATTTTTTTCTCCTTAAAAAAAAATACAGTGATATTCTATAAAGGAAACAAACCTACATTTTTTCAAGAAAATTAATATTAAATGTAATGAAAATAAAACTTGAGAAATTATTTGTGAAATAAATCAAGCAGTCAAAAAAAAAAGAAACACTAGTTCAGCTGTGGAATCATATTTTACTTCCACTGGGAATGGGCATATGAATTACTTTAGGGTTCTTAACAAATGTTGTCTACCACATGTGCTAGAGAATCTTTTCCAGTGAACCCTTTTTATGTGCAGGTGGTATTTAATATGCATCCAGTTAAATATTTTTAATTTTTACAAAGAGAAATTATTATTTTTGTTCTTTTTATCTAAAAATGCAGAAAGGAGAGCACTTATTAGAATATACATGTTACAGTGTCATAAATAATATGATAATTCACCTATACACTGTGTGTGAAATCCTAGACAAATGAATTAAATATGTGTTCTATTATCTTGTTAGAATGGGACTTTGTTGGCCCATCAGATCATTACAGAAGTATATAATTTTCTGGTAAAAGTATTTTCTTTGCTTTACAGAGATGGTCAGAAGAAATACTACTTTAATATAGAGTTATTAATGTAGAGGATTTATTCTTGTCAAACATTCATAAATCTTGTATGCATTCAAACTAATTGCAGCAAATAAACTCAAGGGGATGCAGCTTGTTAACCTCTGGCTTAGATATAGGAGAATCTTACTTTGTACTGGATACACAGAACTTCAATCCCACTGACCACAACAGAAGACCAAATACAAAATCTAGCTCTCTAAAGTTTTACTGAGCTGCAAATGAGACCTGCATCTTTTTGAAGGTCACAGCACCTGCTTTTTTGCAAATGGAATCCGTTCATTTCCTTACTGTTTCATGTGCACAAGTTTTTCTGAGTGGCATTGTATCTGCATCTGCATTGAGCATATGGACACTTAATTTGTACCCAAGTCTCATCAAAACTGCTGAAGTAAATATTTCCTGATCTGTTCCATTCCTAGGGTTTAATCTATCAGGCTCCTAGGAGCATAATCTAAGTGAGGTTTAGTGGAGAATTCAGTTGAGAACAGTGTTTTTGCAATACCTGTACCTGATAGTCTTATGACTGACGTATTTATTTGGAGGAAATGAGTCAGGTTGTGATGATCATTTTTGACTCAACGAATATTAAACCCACCTTTCCTGTCCCACGTCATACCAGAAGTTTTTCTAGTTGCAATAGTGTCATATGATTTTCAGATATATTCACAAAACTGTGGAAACCCATAGTATCTTGTTGCAGGTGATGCTGTGATAGCTTCTTAACTGCTAACAAAACTTCGGATAAAGACTTTCCAGGAGAATGGTTGTAAGGAAGCCTGAAAAAGTCCCCAGAATGTCTGTCCCCATTGCAAGGTTTGGCTAGGAGTTTGGGATCCCATTGCATGATACAGAAAACCCCAGCATCCTCAGCATGTCTTCTGAACGTATACACTGCGTGAAGAATATCCCTTTTTGAAGGTATCAATAAACTTAATAAGCTTACCTGTTATGAAATTGTATTAGTGTTTCTAATTTCTCTTGTCTGTCTTATTTATTGTTTTATGAAAAATACCAGGATTTGTGAGTTTTAATTTACATGGTTGATTGTTCAGGAGTAATTATACGATTGAATTAACTGAAGTCATCTCAAAATCTCATCACTTCTTAAAGGTGTCCACAAAACAAATTGTCCTGATAAATCAGTTTCTTTAAGCATCTTGTGGCAATGCTTCTTGTCTGAAAGACAGATGAGTTTGCATTTAACAAAAACATATTTTTTGTCAAGTAATTAATGATCTAGTAATTCAGTGGTCCTTATTAGTTCTTTTATGGAACTTGGTGGTTTTTAAGTAAGATGTTATTTATGAACTCAAAATCTGCTTTTCTGGGAAACAGCATTAAAAAAAATAAAGAAATCTAGTCTGTTAGCATTAACTTGGTTTACCCGTGTAAGCTGTTAGATCATAGATGTTTTATGTAAGAACAAGAACCTTGATTTTCATGTATCAGGCAGCTTAGCTCCTGTTAAACTAAATTTCAAGTGATATAATAATTCCACAAGATATTTGTTCAGCTTCCTTTGATATTCTTTTGACATTTTATTAAAACTTTATGAAGAATCAAAATATAATAAGACTCAGGAAGAGTCTTAAGTACATGCAGGAAACTTTATTGCAGCTTTCTTTCTATTATTTGTTATATTGTATCTCAGAATACCAGTTAACCACTGCAAAGTTTGCATAGAAATGTCAAACTCTGGTTTATATATGTAAATTAAGAGAAAAATGATAAAAACACATTATAAATGTGGGGGGCTTGTGTAAAATACCCAGAAAGTGTAATCCAAGTGCTCTAACTGCATAGTGCAGAATTAAGTGAAAGGCAATGTAGTAACTAACCATTAGCTAATATTTTCTGAAATTCAGTTATAAAGCAGAGGAGGAAGTAGATGGAATTTTGAGATAGCCTCATCAATTTTCATGAAAAATAAGGGGTTTTCAAGAAATAACCTAGCTAGGATTCCTTAACTTTTGAGACATTACAAAAGGCAGGGATTTTAGATGTATAAATCTTCTACCATACCATTGTTATCTAACTTACTTCTGTTCTGGAATGTCATTTCTACTTGTTTTTATTCACCCAAACTTTCCAAGTTGGTGTTCGTTTTTTTGTTGTGGTTGTTGTTGATTTTGGGTTTTTTTTTCTCCACTGGATTTACTTTTTGTATTTATCTCCTTAACATTTTTTTCCTGTGGAAGTGGGAACCTCGACAAATAGGAAGCACTGTCCAGATTTGACCTGATTCAAACATAAAAGACAGTATTACATTAACTAGAAACTGAAAGTTAAAAGTAAACTTAGTGGATTAGGGACTGGTGAAAGACACCTGATAAAACAACTAGTGCTGGAGAGTACATAAATTCTTGTTTGCTCTGTTGTCTACCTTTGCATGTCCTTAATTATACTGAATGATGAGAATCTCATTCCAGCAATACATACTCAAGGTACCAGGCAGCAACCATGATTGATGAGGTCAGGTATAGCTTAGTGCAGTCCACTGTGGTGGTTTAATGAATGTTACTGTCTAGCCAAAGCCAATTAACACGCATGACTACATTTCAGGGGGCAGTTACTGTTACCTTTAAGGTAAAGAAGACCAAGCCCTAATTTGTTGCTATTGTTCAAATCTCCCCATTATTATCACCACCAAAGACCACTGGTTGCCATGTTGGTGTGGAAACATTGAATTCTGATTTAACTTTACTTATAAGAAAGAGAAATTAAGTAACTCTGTTTTGATGATATAATACCATAAAACAGAGGTTGGTATGCTTCTGTTCTGAAATATCTTGTGTATACTACTGCTTGTAATTTCCGGGTATGCTGAAAGTATTTGTAAATAATTTTTTTATTATTATGTAAATATTCACTCCCTGTTTCCTTAAAGAAGGTAGAATCAAATGTGTCATCACAGAATGTAGTTTTGATTGGCATATTATTTCAAATTAATTATTTAAAAGTTATTTTATAGGTACAAAAGTAAGTTTTACAATGCCATTGTATAAATACAAATATAGATGTGAACAATTAGGAATATATATTCACATAAGTACATAAACACATAAATATATAGGTCTGGTTTAATTTTGGTTTTAGGATTAATGTTTTGAATTTGAAATTAGGATTGTCTAATTGGCACTATTGCATTCTCTTCTGCCTGAGAAGGTCACAGACTTTACACAATGTGTGGTTATTGCATATTGTATCTCATATGAGACATGAAATATTATTTTTTCATCTGACTCTATTAGAAAAGTATCTAATTTTTTTTTGTTAAATATGGCTTAATATTTTGTTGAGCTAGGGAAAAAACTTATAACTTTTCTAAAATGTTACATACATAATAGTCAGTTTTGGTTTGGATTGTTGGTTGGTTAGTTAGGTTAATATTTTGGTTCATTAGATTAATAATCAATAATTTAGCTTGAAGTGGTAGAAATATGAATGGCCAGGAAACAATTTGCAACAGACATCACAGAAACAACATTCAACAATTTTAAGCAGTGCTATAGTTGTTTTGCTATACATGGAGCAAACTCACAACTAACTCATCTACAACTTTTTGTCTCTGATTAATATTGTATTAAAAAATCAGAAACATTGACTCAATTATGATGTTCCATTGTACCTTCTGTATCTCAGTAACAAATGGTATGAGAGCATTGATTGACTATTGTGCCACACTACTTGTAAACATGAGAATATACTAAAGATATTTGAGGTGGTGAGACGTAAGTAGCATGAGTTGCTTGATGTGATAAACTGAAAAGAATTACAATACAAATAAGGGGGGCTATGTGCCAGCTGAGTTGTGGAACAGTAAAATAATGTATTTTATATGCTTTAAGTATTTTCAGTCAATTGTGTCAATCTTGAAGTGTTTTCAATGAATTAGAATTCCATCTTGAACAGAATAGGCAATACCAAAGTTTAATACAAGTACATAATAAATAGGCAGACCTTTGAGGAAAGAGGAATAAAACTGGAAATCTCACAATATGTCATTCAACTTCACATTAAGTATAGAGAAGTTGACTCAGATTTGTTGGCTTCAACCTCCTCCATTGCCTACACATTAAGACCTTCTCACTACAGGATTTTTAGTATTTATGGCAATATGTATAAAGTATTACTTAGGCTAAACTTCACAAAGAAGTTCAGAAACTTTGAACCCTTGAAGCCTTTCAGCTTTTTCGGCTTTTGTTTATTTAATGGAATTTCATATTTGTCTGTGTTATGTACAGTCATACTGTAATTTCTGTGTTCCTTTAAATCTATTCATCATTAAATTTTGATGCTTAATTTAAAAGATTCATCATATGGACTACTTTTAGTATAAAATTTGGTAAATACTGAGCAAAGTTCAAATCTCATCCATGTCGCCTAAGCCTAAGGTATACTGCTACAAATGTGCATCTATGTAACCATATGCATAGACTATGTTTACATATGTATATGAGTGTTTGTACATATATATTTATCTATAGATAAACTGTAATTTCATGCAGATTTTCAGGTTTGAGTTATAGCTGTTCTAGCCCTTCCTGGAAACCAGAACAAAGAACAGTTGTAGCCAGTCTGTATTTTCAGTTCCACACCCCATTCCTCCTAGGTCCCTGCTGTTGTCAATAGCAACAACAACAAAAGAAGTTGTCAGTCAGATAAACATGTTGCAAAGAAACTAAGGCAGAAATGGGAAAAATTACCAAGGGCAGAAGGCAATGTAGGCCAATACCACTTCTTTGAGCAGCAACCTGCTTGCAGAGGGATTTAAAGAAACTGTGGACCCAGGCCCCTTGGGAAAAGAGCAATAGTAACAATTGCTTACTAGGACAAACACCATTAAAATCCTTATTTTCTTCAAAGAAAAATATTTTGTTTTATGTTGTTTTCCACCAACATAGGGAAATATCAAATATAACTGCAGTTAGCAATAAGTTTAATTTTCCAATAAATAGTTGAAAAAATAAAATGAAGTTTGTAGATTAGTTTTATGAGTACTTTTAACAGATTTTGTAGTCAGCATAAAAAGGCATCATAAAGCTCTATTAAAAATAATGTGCCTTTTATGCTTTACATTACTGTGTGGAAGACGTTTTCTCTCTTTTTCATTTGTATGGTTATTTCCCTTTCACCTCTGAATGAAGCTGTTTATGGTGGCTTATCTGTCCATGGTTCTTTAACTCTGATAGGCTTCATTGTCTACTGCTGTTTCAGGAATCAACAGGTGTTTTATTCAGCTGTCCTCCGTTGCAAACAGAAAATGGGCATCAAATTAACACTAGCCAGGTTAAAAGATTTAGGCAGAAAAAATATTCCTTTTTTTTTTTGCAGCAGCAGCCTGAGAAGAAGCAGACTAGCCTTATCCCCTTCTTTTTCTCAGTTTGTTCTTAGTCCAATTCAGTATCTTGATTGGTTCACCCAGCCCAATAAACAGCATATGCAAAAGATTATTACTACAGCAAGGATGCTACCAAGAGGCAGAGCAAAGCAGAAAGATCTGCTACTGGTTTTGATGGGAGTAGCCTGAGTGCAAATGAAAAAGAAATGCATGTTTTCTTGGTAAAAGCATGATGAACAATAGACCCATGTTAAGTGTGAAAACCTGTTATAGCTGAGAGGAAGTCCTTTGCTTTATTTTAATAAACACTTTATTTTACAATGGTTATAGTCAAGTACTAATGAAAATCATGTAAAAAATATACTTCTACTTCTGTGTGTGCATAGCTTAGTGTCTAAAATACAGTTTAGAATATCCAGTGAAAGGAAAATGTATGTGGAAGCACACATAAGGCTTCAAGGTTTTTGGAAACGTGTTATCCACGGAAAAAGAGATCAGGTTTTTTATTTTCTTTTTATGAACTATGTCTCCTTATTAAAATGCATTGCAGTTAACAGAGAAGCATCCTGGGAGGCAGCAGTGAATGATCATTGCAATCTTATATTTAAAATATATCACAGCAGGAGCTGTGCTCAATAATAAATTAAGTAACCTTGCTGTGTAAATGGTGTTATAAAATAGCCCAGTCATTTTGTTAAGTATATGCTTTATGTAATAAACATCAGATCAGCTGTATAGGTATATTTTTTTAATATATTGTGGATGTAAAATGGTAAAGCTTGAGGGAGTTTAGCCTTTGAAATGAAGTTGAAACATGACTGCTTTATGGAAAGCAGACATTTTTATTCTTAGTATAAATGTATTCATTGGAGTGATATTCAGTAGTAATTTTTATTATTCATTAGCTCCCACTTTTCCATCATGAAGTTTTTACATGCTGCTACATACAGCTACACAAAGTACAAGTTTCAGGTGAAAATTCATGTTTTCATCTACAAAAGATGCTAAAAAGAAGCTTGGTAATCAGATGCACTGTAGGTGAACAACAAATACAATTATTTATGAGTAGACCATGAGAGACTTGTACTATCAAGACAACAGTTTGTAAATGGAATAGCTTGTGAAAATGCCACTAATAGACATTATAATATATGTAGAATATTCCATTCCACCATCTTTTCCAAATAACTACCCTAAAATTATCAGTAGGTAACAAGTTAAAACTTTCCCTAACTAATAAATTCCCTGAAATAGGAACTCTATATAAATTTAAATAATTTAATATTTTTGCAACCAACAACTGATACCATATATTCCCTGTGGGTGGGGTTGAAGAAACTTCCTCTGTCTGAATACAAATCCCAATCAAATTTTCTTTAACAATGTATTGAATTGTTAGGTTTTTTTCCCTTTTATTTCTCTGTCAATGTATAAATAGAAAGCATATAGTGTGCATGTTATAACCAGGATTAGGAGGCATTCCACCTGCTTAAAAATATATATTCCCTTAAAGGTTGTACTTCAGCATTTTCCTCACAGCGTTTGCAGTGAACATCCACAGTTGGCTCATATATTTCAGCATATTGTTTCAAACTCCTTTCTTTTCTTGTATGTCAAATGAACAGCATCCCTTTGGCTTTTTCATGACTGTAGAATCAGAGGTTTTGGAGAAAGGGAAATTAAGGGGCATCCGTCTTGGCAGTGCAGAACGTAACAGAAGAGAACACCCATGTTGTACTCTGAGAAGCATACTCAGGACACCTTCCTGCTCTAAGATAATGAGTCAAAAATCACCCAACTGATCACCTTGATTAGTTCACATTAGGCGCTCAGTGATGAGAAATATCCATTTCATTGCCTGCCTTTGGGTGGCAGCCATGCTTGCTCCTACTTGGCAATAACGTATTTATATTAGGTAATGGAACAGATATTAGAAGTAAAAGCATTTTTTTTTACTTTTTTTCAGAAGAATATTCTCATTAATTTCTATTAAGAAGTTCATAAACTGAAACACTTGTGCCTTTCTGATATAAACAACTAAACTTTTGCTTAAAGTATTAACTTTATTTTACAAAGGGATCAATACGTAGCTATTAATACTGGAGTGAAAAATAATACAGTTGCACTTAATGTTCTTTATGAGTACTCATCCAGAGAAGAAGGAAACACATAGTTAATTAAGAATTGGAACAAGATGAACTTAGTATTGTAAATATTTAAACTCTCAGTACTATACATTTTTAATTATTTCTTTGGGGGTTTATGTGACTATTAGTAAAAAGGCTGAACTCTGCATTTCTATTTCAGGCTATTTCTGCTAGATGACATCTCATTCTGGGGATAATGATGTAATGCAAGCTGAAGTATTAAGGTCTGACATAATTGGTATATGTATTTTCAGAATGATGGGTTTGAGGGAAAGCATATCTGTTTATCCACTGAAGTATGGTGTATTTATAAAATTCCAAGCCATAAATGTGCTGATTTTTAGTTATATTTTAGTCTCTTAAACTAGATATATCCTGTACAGGCCAGTGGTTCCCTCAAGCCATGTCTTTACCTATAAAGATGTATATAAAGGAAAAGTAAACGAGGCTGTAAGTCAAATATGAATTGGCAGTATTTTTCCTTAAAATAGTAAAGAATAGGGCAAAAGGGACACTTACTAGGAAATTATTTGAATTCATGCTTAGTGCATGTGGGCTCCGTGCAGAGAAAACCAAAAGAATTTTCAGTATGCATAAAAAAAATAGTGAGAAGACTACTCAGTATTTCATTCATTGACTTTAATAAGACCAGTACTGCAGTAATTATCAAATCAGGTGCACTGGGGAAACCTAAATGAAGGTAACCTCCATGATGAAATTACCTGTAAAATTTAGAATACCTACCACTAGACCACTAGACCACAGCAAAAACATTTTCAGATGAAGCAGTCCCATGGGAGTAACCATTTGATCAAATAGAGTGAATGCCAGCGGATGGATGTTAACATTGTCCTTGAAAAGTCTCCTTGTGGTGAGGCTCCCTCAACTCCTTTCTACTAGGAAATAAATCATACCTTCCAGTGAATCTCCCAACCTCTCTGTAATTGTTTTTAAATGTGTTACTTTCTTGCCTTTTGTTTTTCCTTCTTAGTAAAAGAGGAGAGCAAGAAATAGTTGATGAATGATAGAGTAATTCCTCAATTTAGTCTTCACTGGGAATAAGGTTGATGCTAATGTGGTGTATGCCCTCTAGGAAACTGACTTTTCAATATTAAATGCACATATGTCTTCAGTAATTCAGGAGAAAGCTGAGGAGTGTTTTGCTGTTGACTTAGTTGGCATTGGTGTCAGATATAGAAATAGCTAGCTTAACTATAAAATTATGAGGAAACTCACATGAATAAACACAGGTGTTAGCTATTCCTTTGCAGATAGCTGCAAAAATTGTTACCCATCAGCTTTAAAAAAGTTATTTACTTATTTCTACTTGTTTTCTCTGTTTCTAAGCTTAGGAGCATTTAACGTTGTAAAGAATTGTCTCATTTTAATGTTGTGTGTGAGATGATTTACAGAGCTTAATAAATATTTAGGTTTCTATCTAAATTTGTCATTAAAACACTCAAGTAAATAAGCAGAATAAATGGTGTAGCATAAATTAGATGCTAACGTTTCTTCCAAGTTCAGTCATTAACATGACACTGATGTATCTTTATATATGCATATGCAGACATTATTAATGTCATGCATGTTTTTGTTACTTGATTTTGATAAACTGATCTGATTCTATTCCAAAGCTCCTGCTATTTACTCAACTGGAAACACTAGTAACTTGAGTAAGTGCTACTGTGTCACTTGGTGTTGAATTTTCACTTGGCAAAATATAACTATCTAACTTACTTTATCCCTCTAGGTAATTTCTGATAAACACGATTCATTGTGATATTTCAGATATTTCTTTCATTTTTCTGGTATGAGTGCTTGAGCACATCATTAGTGATTATTGATTTGAGATCTTCACTAGGACCCTTAAAAACTGCAGTAATGCAAACACCATCTGAAATATCTTTTTATTTCACTGATATCACAAGCTTCATCTTTGTTCAAAGAGTTTCCAAGCAGGAAGATTTTATAAAAGGTAAAAAAAATAAAGGAAGTCTTCATTCCTCACCATCTTTTTTAAAATAATCTTAGTGGTACATCCTATTACAACTTGTTCCTTTCTTGAGCCATTGCCCTATTTCAGACATGCTACAATTATTGGTTCATCCTTTGCTATACAGTGCAGCGTATTGTGTTTCTGATAAATGAGTATGGCTACACTGCAATGAAAATTCTATTTAACCCTAACTCTGAGACAGACCCAGTCATCCAGACAAAAAAAGATATTACATGACACCTTGGTCATGTAAGGAGTGTGGTTACATAGGAGACTCTCCTGCAGTTCATCCATGTTAGCATTTCATGTGCTAATAGCTTAGGTAGAGACATCTATTTGCTGTACTGAAACATACAAAATCAATTAGGTACAACAAATGAGCTGGAATGACTCTCGCTCCACGAGATCCCACTCTGTGACAGAAAGAAATCTCATCATGATTATATTTTAACTAAAAATACATTAATCTTAAGCTAAAAATTTACAATGTATAAGCTGTGGTGAGTGAACAGAAAGAATGACTGCTGCAGAAGGGGAAGCAGGCCAGGAGTGACTGATGGCAGAAGGACAATGTCTGTAAGGCCAAGGGCACTGTCCCACGACATTTAAGCGAGAAGAGCAAAGCAGATCTGATGGCAGTAGCAAAGAGACCAGGGTTGCCAATCAATTCTGTAATGATGGATTAGGTCCAGAATCAAACCTTAAAGGTCAGTGATATTCACAGAGCATGTCAGACACAGCTGCCATGTAGCTCAGACAAGGCCCAAGAATGAGGATCTGAACTTGAAAGAAGCTCCCAAGTGGGGAGGGAGCACCTCTGACCTCTTTCACACATAGTAACTTCTCAGCAGCCAGAATCCAGTTTAGAAGGTTGCAGTATATTAGAGGTGGTTTTGAGCATAAGCAGTTTAAAACCTGAAAAGGGTCCTGACAACTGGCTGTCCTAATCCCAGAGTCTTTAAGATTAACCAGAACTACTTACTGGGGTTTTAACCAGAACCACTGTGTCAGACCTAAACAGAACTCAGGTAAAACAGTTTTAATTTAGCTAGCTAGGTTTTAAATGCATATTTTATAGCCAAGGCCTCACACTCCACCTGACTTAAGTAACATAAGTAGTCTAGTTTTTTCCAGTGGAAAGTTTTTGAATGTGGTCTGTAAATGGAAGGAAATAGAAGAGACATAAAATGATGAAGATACTGAAAAACAGTAAAGTGAATGTTACAATAGAATCTAAAATTTGCTTGCAGTCAATATGTGGTTAATACTTACATTATGAACAGAAAAGCCTATTAGTGACCTCCAAATAGGACTTTATCACTATTTTTATTTTCTGATTTCGTTAATTGTGGATAAAAATTTTATATCCAAAATGTACCCAGGGTGCTTTTTTCCCCTAATCATTAAATTATTTCAGTAAAATCTTTGTTAGAAACAGAGGTTTCAGAATCTTGAGCTCCTTGGAAATGCGCTTGTTATTTTTATCCACAGCTGACGTGCTAGGGAAGAAGAGCAATTTTGTTTACTCCCAGGTGGTTTAAATTTGATTTGAACTCACATCTGAGTTTAAACTGATGAATAGCTTTTTATTGAACATGAATAAATTGAGAAATTGAGATTAGTCAGCCACTTTTTCATAATAATTTAAATTCCAGAGATCATAATTTAAATTCCAGGGAAGATGCATTTAGCAAAAATAGAACAGAAAAATATGCACAATTGATAAATTGTACCTGATGACTAGCTGAATTAATAAAATCATTAATAAATGTAATGCCGGTCTTTTCAGTATCAATGTTCTTATGGAAAAGAATTTGTGCAAGACAAAGGGAGAACAGCTGCCATCAAAAATCAAAACAAGTGAACACATGGATGAACCAATATGCAGACCAATACAGAGGGGTAGATTTCTGCTTGTAAGTATACAAAGCAACTATTCCAAGCAGACTGAATATCTCGTAACAAACATTTTGGTCATGTGTAAAACCAGAAAATTCTCAACTGCTCAGTATAGTCTTTTGAGAACAAGACAGTATTGAGCACCTTGTCAGCATTCAGTTCAACTTTAGAGTCTGAAACTCTTCCACACAGAAGAGAAGGTAATACTAACAGTCACTTCTGGAGTCAAGTAGTATTATCTAAGCATAAGAAAATCAGATTCTAGCCATCTGTTCACTTGTGTGACAAAAGCATAATTACAGTTATGGGTTTTTTCCTTGCTGACAAAATTCTCGATATTGTTCAATTTCTGCAGAAAATTCTTTGCATGGATTTTCTATATGTGTTTGTATACGTATGCTTGTGGTTATTTGTAAAAAGCTTTGAGACAAGAAGATAAAAAAGACTACATATTACTATTTTTTTCTGCTTGGGCGCCTAGGTAGCAGTGACATTTCCTTCTCATAAGAATGACAAATTGTGTGAATCTGCCTTCTAGACAAAGAAAGAAATAACTAACCAAGAAAGAATTATTGGAAAGACTTCTCTTGTATTTTTAGTCAAAAGTAGTTAGACCCCTTTAGTGCTACCAAGATGGCCTTCAGAGGATTGGCCATAGACCATCAGAATGAACTCTGAAAACAAAATTAGCTGATACTATATTGGTTTATTTAAAGATGGAGAGCTGGGACAGTGGTCTGTCTGTGCGTTTCTTTATTCTCTGTTTAATATATGAAAAGTACTTGGTAACACTGAGAAAAGCCCATTTGGATAAACTTTATCTTAATTTAGACATTTCAGATAATAGCAACTTATCAGTGGAGGATGTTTTCCTGAACATAGTTCCCTAAATGCTTTTTGTATTAAATTCTCATAAACAATGAGTGACTTAATAGCTAACTATTTCATGTATGAGTACTGTCTATCATAGGTATGTTATATGCTTTTTCACATGTCATTGTCTTATGTTTAAAAATATTTCCCAGAATTTGGACAAATCTTAAAACAAGATGAAAAACATCTGCCGAATTATCACAGAAGCTTTCTAAATGCAGAAGATAGCTGCAGCCCTCTGACAAATAATACCATCTGTTGTCTGTTTATTTAGTGTATTTATAAATTCTAGTGTTTTCTTATTATTTGGTAGTTAGTAGTAAAATATTACAATATTTAACTGAAAAACTCTTGGGTTTATAAATTTATTTAGGATGCTAATTTTTCAACATCTAAGTGTACAGCTAAGCAGTATGCTGGACAGATTTTCATTTACAAAGATTATATGAAAATCAGTTTCTTTAAATCCCTAGTACACTAGTCTGATTCTGTAGCTATTGCCTTGTCACTCTGAAGGAGTGTGAGTTTGATACTTTAAAACTGGTTCTAAAGCTGAAGGTGGGTCACTTACTAAGCTCTATTTCTCAGTACATTTGCTTTACCTTTCTTGTTCCATTATAAACAGAGACATCTGTTTGAAGGTAGTGGCCCCAGAATGGACAGAATACATGTGTGGGGCATTATTTGCTGGATGATATTATGATGATATGCTTTGTAAAGTACTCTTGTCAATGAAAATACAAAATTGACAAGAAGGAAGATTAGTCTAGAGTGTTTCACAGCTGTTTTGAGGCAAGTTTGGATTAGTTTAGTGTTATCAGCTGTTATAAACACACGCTCTGGAAGCAAAAATTCTGAGAGTTTAAAATATCTCTTTTGTTGTGGAATAAAGTCAGCAAAGCAAGGTATATGGTGCTGGGCATGTGACTGAGGCAAGACTGCATCTAGCCAGAGGCGCACCAGGTCCTGGCTCCCCTTCCCTTTTATACATTTCCTTTTGGAGCGAAAGCAGTTGCTCATCTGTTCCCCATCAGCACATGTTGGGGTGCTCTTGTGACATGTCTTTTGAGTGAGGTTGGCCCAGGCAGTCCAGCAGGTAGACGTGCAGAACTGCCTCTCTACTGAACCCCGCACCATAAACAAGATGGCACCACCAAAAAAAGAAGACATTCCACTCCATGACTTAAGCATTTGTCCTAAACTCAGGTACAGCAATCAGGATCTATGCGTTTGGATCTTCACTCCCAGTTGACCTTCCCCTATGTTCCTTTATTCAAGCCAAAACACTGAATAGCCTGTTTATTACAGTTTCCCCCTCTAATATTTGATGTAATATTTGGCTTGAAAATATAACAATTCACTAAATTTAACCCATCCCATGTCTGATTTTGTATTCCCCCACTTTCAGTGTTTACCAGCAGTCCTGGCTGACTGGAGAAGTTCAAATTGACTGGATGTCGGCAAGTATAATGCCCATTTAGAAGTGTTAGAGGAAGGATCCAGGGAACTACATGCTTGTCAGTCTGATCTTGCTGCCAGGGAAGGTCAAGGAGCAGGTTCTCTTGATCTGCGCATGCAAGACAACCCAGGCCCAAACAACATGGGTTTATGACCAAGTGACCTTCTATGACCAAGTGACCCATGTAACAGATGAAGGAAAGGCTGTGGATATAGTGTGCTTCAACTTCAGTAAAACCTTAGACGCTGTTTCTCAGAGGATTCTGCTTGAGAATCTGGTTACCATTGGCCTGGACAGGTGCACCCTCTGCTGGTTTAAAAACTGGCTGCATACCTGGGCCAAAAGAGTGGTGGTAAATGGACTTAAATTCAGCTGGAGGCTGGTCACAAGTGGTGTCACCCAGGGCTCAGTGCTGGGTCTAGTTCTGTTCAATATCTTAATCAACTGGATGAATGGGTTGAATGTACCCTTAGTGTGTTTGTGGATGGCACTAGGCTGGATTAAGTGTTGATCTCTTTGAGGGTAGAGAGTCAAAAGGGATCTGAACAGGCTGGATCCATAGGCTGAGACCAATGGGATGAAGTTCAACAAGGTCAAGTGCAGAGTTCAGCACCTAGGACACAAAAACCTCATGCAGCTTGGGGAAGCATGGCTAGAGAGCTGCCTGGTAGAGAAGGACCTGGGGGTGTTGGTTTACAACCAGCTGAACACGAGCCAGCAGTGTGCCCAGGTGGCCAAAAAGGCCAATGGCATCTTGCCCTGTATCAGAAATAGTGTGACCAGCAGGACCAGGGAAGTGATTGTGCCCATGTAGTCAGCTGCACCTTGGATACTGTGTTCAGTTTTGTGGCACTCACTACAAGAAAGACATTGAAGTCCTGGACTGTGTCCGGAGAAAAGCAACAAAGCAGGTGAAGGCGTTGGGGAACAAGTCTTATGAAAAGCATCTGAGGTAACTAGAGTTATTTAGCCTGGGGAAGAGGAGACTAAGAGGAGACCTTATGACTGTCTACAACTACCTGAAAGGAGGTTATAGTCAGGTGGGTGTGGGTCTCTTATCTTAAATGACAAGGAATAGGACAAGAGGGAGTTGTCTTAAGTTGCACCAAGGGAGGTTCAGATTAGACATTAGGAAATATTTCTTCACTGAAAGGGTAGGGTTATTAGGCAGTGGAACAGGTTGCCCAGGAAGAAGGTTGAGTCACCATCCCTGGTGGCATTTAAAAGACAGCTAGACGAAGTGCTTAGGGGTGTGATTTGGTAGTGGACAGGTCTGGTTTCACTTAATGATCTGAAAGGTCTTTTCCAGCCTAGTGATTCTGTGATTCATTGATTAGAGTGTGTTACCTTAAAATAGAAAGAGATTACCTAAGCTTTATAGAGTCTTGTGGCATTAGGAAGATGTTTTACGTGAGTTAGTACTTCTGAAATATTCCTTTAACTTCATGTGTTTTCATATATTTGTGTTGATATGCTATATGAGATAACTAGGTGTATGCTTGTGTGATATAATGAATTAAAGGGACAGATTATTTTAATACAAATTAACAAAGAATTAGTTAAAAATTAATTACACTAGTTAAATATATACCTACATGATATGACATATTAAATAGTTCAGTTATATCTATATTTTGAAATGTTCTTGGTCTATGAAAGAAAGATTTTTTTTACTTATTTGATTTTATTTTTCAGCACATGCCAGTAGTCTCGAACCTGCACTTAGTATCTCTGCTTTATTACCACTTGAGATTATTTTGTTTCAATTTGAATGAACTTTTTTCAGAGATTTTTCAGCTTAAGACAACATTTCAGTATGTTAAAATGATAGAAATCTCTGGTGTGGGAAGAGTGTTATATTTACAATACAGAAATTAAAAAGTATAATTTTCTGGTCACACTCCTTAAAAAAATATGCTTGTGAAGGAGAGTGCTTTGTGATTCTGGAACTTAGAATAACATGCTCCTTCCATAGACTTCCTATAATGAGATAAAAAAAATGCACTCTTGTTTAACAGATGTGATGAGATATTATTTTGACTTTATTATTTATTAATAAAGAGTGGTAGCAACACATGCACAGTGCACTCTTCTCTGCTTATTCAGGACAGTTAGTGATAGTTACAGAAGTGTATTGTTCTGATTCTAGTTTTCTCTGCTGTGCTTCTATAAACCTCTTTTCTTTTTTGAGAACAGTTGTTTGACTGTGCTGGGTAAGCTAAGGTGTTTATTGCGTTGTACCTTTGGTGGTGCTGTTTTGTATATGTATGCTTCTGTAAAACGTATTTTTAGAGTACACACAATTGTGGTGCGTTGATTCTGGCTGGGCTCTAGCCTCTGTCACTCTGCCTCCTCATCTGGACAGGGTAGAGAAGATGTAACAGAGGCTCATGGGTCAAGATAAGGAGAGGGAGATAACACATGGATTACTGTAATGAGTAAAACAAACTCAGCCTGTGGAAATTAGTTTGATTTCTTGCCTGCAAAATTAAAGTAGGATAATGAGAAATAAAAGCATATCTTAAAAACACCTTTACCTCACTTCTCCCTTATTCTGGGGATTAACTTTACTCATGGTTCTCTATGCCTGCTCCCCAGCAGCAGTACACTGATATGGACGATGGAGGTTGTGATCAGTTCATCACATAGTGTCACTGTCCCTCCTTCCTCCTTGAGGGAGAGGACTCCTCAAGTTCTTCCACTTTTCCACTGTGAGGTACCTCCATAAACTTTTCCAATGTGGGTTTCCAGTGGGCTGCAGTTCTTTGCAAACTACTCCAGTGTGGGTCCCTTTCACAGGATGCAATCCTTCAGGAACAGACTGCTCCTGCATTCCTCCATAGGGTAACCTGTTCTGGCCACAAAACTGCTCCAACATGGACTCTTCTTTGCACAGGTGCACAGGTGCTACCAGGAGCCTGCTCTTTGTTATAGTCAGAGTTGTTGCTCTCATATTCTCATTCCTCTCTTTGGCTGCAATTGCTGCTGCATGATGGTTAGGGTCCCCTCCTACCCCCAAATGTGTTATCACAGAGGCTCTACTGCCATTTCTGACCTTGGCCAATAGTGTGTCTTTGTTGGAACTGGCTGGCATTGGCTGTATTGGATACAGGGCTAGCTTCTGATATCTTCTCATAGAAGCCAATGTTGTAGCTCCCCCACTACCAAAACCTTGCCATACAAACCAAATACATGCTTCTACTATTTCCTCGTATAAATTAGTTATGTAATTCTAGAATTCAAACATGGTCTCAGAAATGATCACTAAAGTTGTTTGATCAAGGCATCTAGGGTTCTTAAGATTTCTTTGAATGAGATGCGCAACGGATTCTGTGGCTGCTTCTGCTCAAGGCTTATTTTTCATTTGTCCATGAGGATCTGGCAGTAAATAGCTGTTGTCACCAATGATGACAACATCTCCTTTGCTTTCCATCTCTCTCTAGGTCTGGATATCTTAAGCTTTCTAAAATATATCTTAAGCTTTCTAAAATACCTCTAACAATTTTTCACCAGTGCTTAAGTCTGTAAAGGACTCTGGATTGATACTTCTCAGTTTAATTGAGATTTCAAAAAAATGAACAGATATTGACAGAACTGAATGATTGCTTTCATGTTTGCAATGTCAGTTTTCTCAGAAAAATTAAGATATTTTTGGTTTATTCAGTCTTTAATACTGATGAGTTTCTTCTCTGAGATATGAGAAACCCATCTCTTCCCCTGTACTTAGATTCTTTGTTCCATATCTCACCCTAGAGTTAAGAACTTCCTCTGCTGGAAAAGCATGACTATGTCAGTTACTGTCTTCCTGACAGAGAACTTTTCCTCCAGGATCTGAAGTCTGCTTCTTTTATTTTCCAGATCTTTTTTGCAGGTGATGATTTGCCCTGCTTCCTAGGGAATCCAAAACTGCCATGTTAATTGCAAGGTTAAACTGATAATTAGGCAAGATCTGATTATATAGGATTAAATTAATTCTTTGATTCGCATGTAATGAGTGAGAACACAACTGTTAAAAAATGGCTTTGATCTGTTGACATAGACCACAAACAGTGTTAAGCATGACTTGACTGATATTAATAAAGGAAAATGTCCTTGATGGCAAATGTGATAAAGACTAAGATAATTTAATTTATTGGACTCTAAGAATAAGGCCTTGGTCATATCACATGAAACTACTGTCCATAGCTATCCTTTCACTTAATTGTACTCCGCATTAATTTCCTGTGCTTTGCCGTATGATTCACCTATTGGATTTTAAAACATTGCATGACTTGAAAACATTTCCACCATGCACATGAAATAAAAATCGGTATTGTGATCAAATAAACAATAGTACACAACCTTGCTTCCAATAATATAAGTGCATTTATCACATTGTATGTTTTCAAATATCACGAGCATTCTGTTTCATAAAGCAGATATCAACAGTCTCCCTTTCCTGTTGAAATTAATTGCATGGGAGTTAATACATTTGTACAAGCAACTTACCTTTCTTGTTAGTAAGTTAGTAAGAGAAAAGAGTTGTTATTTCTCCTTCCTTAAAAATAAGAAAGCTTGGAAAAGCAAAAAGCTCAATTTTCAAAGTTACCCATGAACACTGAATACCTGGCTTCTGCTAAAAACCCACAGACATCTCTGAATATTTCAGGCTAGGTATCTATTTTTCAGTTTATAATTGGTATTAGTTATTTATACAAGGCTTATCAGATTGTTTATTACTTAATGGTCTGGGTTTAAAAACTCACATATCAAATAATAGCTTTTCAGTTGTGTTGGTGTTACTTTGGTATATACCAGCATTATTGTATAACTATTTATTGGTGGTGTGAACCAATCCCTTTTTCTTGCTATTCTATGGTACAATCAAGGGATGACTGATGCCTGATGCCTGTCATCATGAAAAGAATTGTTCTCAAAATTGACTATCTCTTTTTCAGATTAAATTGTTCATTTTCACATTGTTGTGTGGAACGTTGCTGTTGTTAAATGACAGACAACAAATGGTCTTCATCAGAGGCAGCTGATGAAGCAATTTTATTCTAAGCCTTTTCCTCTTTTATTTGCTGATTGTCCAAATTAGGTGAATGACCAGTTTAGACAGCAAACCAAACTGGTAACATGGATTGAAAGAAATCTAAGAAACAAAAGCATAGACAACTATGGTGATTCACACTTTAGCTCAATTTCTACCTAAGTCATTATTTAAGGAAGTGGCTTTTTTTAATAACTGTTTTTATTTTGTTATGTTCTAGGATTATCATGACTTGTTAATATGTGCATGACTGTATCTACATGTATTTGATTGAATTTTTAAAAATCTTTTACAAGATTTAATGCTAGAATTATGTCTTTTATTCTGCTGGAAAAAATAGACATGCCTGAATGAAACATCTCTTGAATTAATTTCTCATTTTTTTTGTAAACAACTCTAAAAATTGTGTGATTTTTTTACTTTGACACAAAAATTATTGATTTCTGTACTTCTGTCAAAATTACGTTCCATTTTAAAATAACTTTTTTCCTTCAGTAGTGAAAATACCCAAAATCTTTTATTGTTAATGGGATACTTTGCTGCACTTAAGTAATACTCTGACTTTTTGATTTAATGAAAAAACAGTACACCACAAAAATTCTTAAATTATGGACATACTACTACGATTCTTTACCTAGAAAGAGGATGCTTTAATTTACTTTTCTATTCCTTTTTAAATATTTGAATAATACACCTCTGTTAAATCATCCTAAAACCAAATCCATTCAGTGGGTATACCTTTACATTGTTGAAAGTGATAGTACTTAATAACTAGTTACTAACACTAGTAAGTGACTAGTAGCAACAGTAGTTATCAGGTTTTTGTGAAAACAGATGATCACATTAATTATACATGAAAGAAATTAGGTATTTGTAACTGTTTTTATTCTGATCACAGCTCCATCTTCTAAAGCAAATCTTCTGATGAGATGTTTTAGTCATTTTAAATTAGGACACACTAGAGAGCACAAACTGGATTCCTTTCACGTGATAATATGCCTGAGTAAGAGCAAGAGACTGTCTTGGGCTACTTGAAAGGAGGAAGAATAATGACATGAAAAAAGGTTTTGTTTTCTGAAAGCAAATTTATCTACATTCCTCATGTAAAACTTTATTTAATGTTTTCCTTTTTTTCTTTTTATGATATTACATGTGATGTAACACAATTCATTCCAGTACAAATGTACAGTAAAAGATGAGTTGTAAGGGATATCTAGAGTAAGTTCTGGATATAATTTTCTTATACTGGTTCATTTAGACAATGAGGGAAAAAGGTGTGACCCTATGGGAAATGCATAAATCTCACTAACAAATTCTGCAACAGTAATTCTGTGCCTGCTGATTCTTTCTCACCTGTGTTTAGCATGCACAGGATTGGTAGGCATATTCCTAAAGAAAATCTTCTTGTGAAGACTCAGGAAAATAAGCATGAAAATTGCAATTATTTTTCTGTGCTGTCATACATTTTTAATATGCACTAATATTTGTGATACTCAAATTCCATTTATATTATAAAACATTTTGAAGCAGAATTTATATTTTCAGTCTTTATTTTATACTACAGGTTTTGGTATCTGCACTTAATTACTTGTAGAAGCTTCTTGTCCATTTGTCCTTTTTAAAATCATTGGAAGAAAGAGGGATAAAAATAGTTATTAGGTGATTTCTTCATAACAAATGTATAACCTAAATTGAACAACATTATTAATGTGCAAATTTTACAGTGTATCTCAGAGTATTAACACATTACTAGGGAAGTTTGTATTGCACAGGCAAAAGCTCCTGGAGTTTTCCCCTCCCTTGTTTTTATGTTTCCAGCTTATGGAACTGATCTATTCAAGTAATATCCCATGTCTGCTAAAGCTGATATCAGAAATGCCTATTAACTTCAAGAGAGTCAGGATTTTGATTTTTAGGTAATAATTAGTTATGTATGTGTTCTGTGAACACAAATGGACTGAATGACAGTGAGTACTGTTTAGAAACTACAGCCATGTATTCATACTCTTGTTTTACCTGCAGGACAACTGCAACTTATTTATAATCAGACAGGTACCTTGCACAAGTACAGTTAAAACTTAACTGTAGGAATATACCATGTATAGGTTACTTGGTTGATTTTTCTTACCTGTCTACTCAAGGACATAAGACACATCAACTATGGAGGTCTGGTTTAGATTTTTAATTCCAGGCCTGAAGATGCAGGACTACACAGTGCTTTGTCATCAGTGTGTTTGATGTTGTTTTCAGAGAAGAAGTGTAAAAGAAGAAAGTCTTGCTGTGAAGTTCTGGCTACCAATAAATCTCTCCTAATATCCAGAAGTGAATGCCTCCACTCACAGGGCCAATACGTTGTTAAGAAAAATAAAGCAATTTAATCTTAATAATATGTTTGTAACAAATCAAGCTTTAAGCTTGTAATCATGTTAATATAACTTAATATTGTATAGTAGTCTCTGAATAAAAGTTAACCACAAAATAAATATATCATAGTTTGTGTATCAAAGTGGTTTATGAAAAAACTCCTCACATTCTTCACCAAGCACGCTCTTCCTCCACCTGCTCACTCCCACTCAGAATTTTCTGATTTCCTATGTTCAATGGCTAGCAAGACTGCAAACAAGAGCAGAGAAGTCCAGACTTTAAAACTGTAACCTCAGTAACCTCCTTCCTTTGCTGCTAACTACTGTGAAAAGAATACATATCAGCATCTTCACTGCCTCAGTAATGTTAATCTAGCTCAAGAATGTAACAATGTAAGTTTTACAGTTTAACCATAACAAAGTAATTTTGTAATACTGAATGAAAGGTTGGTAACACTTCATATTACGTGGCTAATGATTGATCCTTTTGTAGTTCCTCCAACACTACTCTCTCTGATAAGATCATTTAGCATAATTATATGCATAATATAACACAGCATGAGAATCCTATTTTTATATTATATGCCTTACTGAATATTTTTTTAAAATATAGGAGAAAGCCACCTGCAGACTAAAGAAAGAAAATATTTTTTGACCAAAGTTTTTACTAAATTAATACCTTTAGATAAAATAATGATTTGTGTTATGACTTGAGTAAAGAGTGCTAGAATCAAAAGGAAGAAAGTGATAAAAGCAGTATAAGTAAAATAAAAGCAATATTTCATATCTTGTAAACTAGCTGAGTCATAAGAGTACATGCACAGGACAGGATATGGAACTGCTGTGTTTAACAATAAAGATGTGCTAGATCCTAAGCAGCAAGTTTTTTTAGCAGTTTTTAGTAATGCTGTATTAATAGCTTTACTGTTTTGCTGTTCATGCGGACATTATTCAGGATATAACCATCATTTTATCAGATTATTACCATAGTTTAAGAAAAAATATACAGACATATTGTGGGTAGAGAATATGGGTCTTGAGATCACATTAAAAAGGAGTAATTGTAGGCAAAATTGTAAGTCCTTCTAAAAATATTACAAGACTGAAGAGAGATGATTTGTGAATACTTATTAAGAGCAAAATTGTAATTGGCTTATTCATGCAAGTATTTCATCTAAAATCAATAGGATTATTCACATAAACCAGGTGGTGGCCAACTACTCTTGTCTTTATTAGATGAGCATTGGACTGCTGACATATTTTAATGTTTCTTATAATTGTGTAATCTTCTTTTGCACAATATTTGAGCTTAATTTTCTGGCATCCAATACAATTTTCCTCCCCAACATTCCTCAATTCTAATTTAAAAACAGAGCAGACATATACATTTTTTCCTCATCCCCCTCTATTTCCCAGTGTAATTTCTCTGCACCTACAGAGTAGTGCTGACTGGAGAGGTTACCTAATAGATGCTATCGACCTGATTTTAGCTGGCTGTTTCATATGGTTAATCCAAGCTCAACCTGTTCTATCCGCTGCAAAGGTGCTCAAAGTCATGTCTCTTGGGGTATGTCTAACAGATCTTCTGTCACTACACTTTCAGATAGATTGGATTTACTTTGCCAGCTTGCCTCCCAGTTGCTGACAGCCTTTTGCTTCTGTTGTACTCAGGGCTAGGTATGCAAGATTTGACTGTGACATGCACTTTCATATGGAACTCGTCACTAAAAAATGCAGCACTTTGCAGATTGTTTCCTGTCAAATTATGGCCTCTCTTCACAGCTCTGAGGGTACAGAAACAGGATATAACAAAAGAAACCCAAATCTTTTTTGCAGGATTTAGGCTAGCAATTACTTGGAAACAAATTTCTCTTTCATGTGTATCTGTCTTACAGTAATAACTTGTGTTTACTATATGCAATAAGAAAAATGTGCAGAGTCGTGAAAAGTATAGATTTGAAGAAAATATTTATTTCTGCACTGAAAAAAAAGAGATGTGTATCTTCTTCCAGCATTAATCTCTAGAATGAAAAATTGCTAAAATGAGATTGTGTTCTCTGTGGCACTAGGGTACCATTCTGACAATTTTTTCTTTTTAGTTTTACCAAAGGAAGCATGTCGCTGTCATTCCCCAGCTGCAACTGGCAGGACATTAGACATTCTTAAAACTGTGCAATATGACTGGTTAGAATTATTTCAGAGAATTTCTTGTGTTACAGTCATTTAGTGCCCAAAGGTGGAATAAAGGATACCACAAGCTGTAGAAGTACTGTAGCTTTTCATTGATGTGTATTTTATGTTAACACCATTTAAAATTCTTTTCTTCTGAAATACTCTTTTTATTTTCTTTGCCTTTTAAAACATTATTTAAACTGTATGCAACAAACTAAATGTATATAAACATTTCCTTTTTCCTACACCCAATAGTTTTGTCAAGAAATCCCTGATTTGTTGTACTGCTAATCTGGCTTTGAGATATTACAAGCTTTTTGCCAACAAAATGGACATTCATACATCCATTTGCTCAAATTTTGTGTCATCAACACAGAACACAAAGCTTTGGCTACACAGAAGTATTTCAAGAATATAGACTTTCAGTAAATGTTTAGTCCAGTCTACATTATTGCAATTTGAGAATAATGAATAGGGGTAGGACAGGCTTATGAATGTGGTCTATAAGATCCTGAACATCATACCTGACTTTGGAAATAAATGAGCAAGACTGACGTTTAAAATTAATACCTTTGTTTGAATTGTATTTTGACTCCACAGGTCTGCAGAAGAACTTACTTACTTTCAGATGTCAATAATATAACTAAATTAACTAAGTGAGCTCACCTTGCAATGAATTTATTCTGAGGTTCATTACCTATTTCATCACATCAATCTGACTTAAAGCAGTGTTTCTGAACTCTCGTCTAATTCACCAATACTTGTATTAAAATTTAATGCTTACATTTTAGTTCAGACATATTTTTAATATTTATCTGTAATAGTATATCTGCTTCTGCTCTGCTTTTTCCTTTTTTGGTATGCTATAATAATTCTGCTTCTTCATACTGATGCGTTTTCCTAGACTTTTATATCATCATTCTGTTTGCATTACATATAGGGTTTGAAAACTATTATTATATAATATTCCTTAACTTATTTTCAGCTTTCACTTTTACTCTTAATTAGTTACTTTCTAAAATTCTGCTAAGTTCTATATTGTATTTTAACTATCCTTGACTCACGTACTAGTAGCACTGTTACATACATGATTATCAAATGGAAGACCGGTTTTGTTTTTCTGAACTGCATGTGTCTCTGTTTTCTAGGACTGTGCTTTTTGGTTTCTTCTACATTTGTGTGTTATGACCTACTTTTAAAAACAGTACTGTCTTTGTGCTTATGACTGTGGGTTTTCAGCGGAATAAGGCACTTCTGTTTGCTCTGACTGTTTTCTTACTTCATTGCTTCATTTATTTGATTTATGCAGCTAACTTGTTTTTGGTTTATGTGCTTGTTTAAATGTCATTCATAATTTCACCCAGGATAACTCTAGGGTTATTCATTGTATCATGTTGTTTATGTCTAGGCTTTATGTTGGTTGGTAAGAAGTTCATTAGCACCTGAGTGAAGGAAATGAGCAGTAGCTGTGATACTTGTGATAGCCTCTTGTGTTCTTTAGACATGCAGTGTGGGCTCTACCTTTGACTTCAATTGGACTTCTCTGATTACAGGGATTATCAGATTGGGTTTTAGTCTGTTCATACAGCTGTAATGTTAAGATTATCTGAAAGACAGTAAAAGGAATCAACAAAACATTAGTAGACTTGATAAAGATACATTCTTCAGTACAATATTTTTTTTCCATAGGAAGTAATTGAATGCATGCAAACTTCCAGAAGGAATATGTAAATACTATTACCCAGGGAAACACCACCTTGCTGTTTCTGCTTACCATGGATTTGCATGTAACTGATAAAGATGTGTATGTAAGCCCTGTATGGGGCTTTCTGAGCTTTACAATAGGATGAACTGCTTTTTAATCCATGTTCTTGATATTGCTTTACTAATATGAACCCCCCAAAAGCACTGTTAGTATAAGAGTTTGACCTAAGCCATGTCTTTGCCACAAGCCAGAAGACAGGCTGTGAATGATTAGAGTTTGAAGTTTTATTCAGTGAAGCATTCTTCTAGACAGACAGAAACCAAAGTCAGAAGTTATTTTTTATGAAGAAATGCAGAGAAATATTTCTTTCCTGCTTATACAATGTAAATGTGCAGGAGGTGCTGAAAATATCTTGAGAAAGTGCAGATAGTAGGTCAGTGCTGTTACTTTGAAATATATATATATTTTTTCTCATCATTATGGAGCATGGTAAGCCAGTTCTAGTTCCAAAAAATAAACACTCAGCATATATATATGGAAACTGCTGCCCTATTAATTTTATTTCTGTAAGTAATGTCATTAAATCAGCAGTGGTAGTCATGTAAGGTAAGGACAGTATAGCCCTTTGTGTGTCTTTTTAAAAAGAAGGACACTTATCAGCAAGGTTCATTATTACAATGTGATGGTGGAGAAATAAATCAGTGCTTTTTTTTAGAGGCCAAATCAGTTATAAGGGTCTCCAATATGTGGTGATTTTTGTCACAATTAAGAACTATTCTTCGTAGGATTTTTTTTTCTTCTGCTTTAAGTGCATACTTCAATGTTCAGTCTGATTTTATGGCTGCTGAATATTATGAAAAGAGCTCTCTGGAGGATGGATTTCCTCTGTCATGGAAGCTTTTGAGTTTTTAGGATTTCTGCCTCATAAGTAAAACTCTCTGAGCGTTTTTGGGAGACCAGGCTGTGAAAGGATCAAAGCTAACTCTTGTGGTTACTTACAGAGCAGTATTACTCAGTAAATCCAGCTAGAATATTTTTAAATTTAAATCTGTTCATACTCAGGTAAATTGGGCAGGAGAAAGTGAGGACGTATCTAATAAAACCTCCTGATTAGCAAAATGAGACATCTAAAGGAGTATCCCACTCTGCCAGATGCCGTGTGGCTGAGTATCAGGCTGTGTCTCAGTCAGGGCAGGAAGCTGGTCTGTGGTCTTATTAAAAAGGTATTTTTTCCCTTGTAATTCCCAAATTCTTTCTGTCCATGTGACTAGAAAGGTAGGAATTTCACTAAATAGTTCTTCTGAACTTCTTAACTATGCCTTTTGTATCTTCAGTTCTCACCTAAGGTACTAGAAAGAGACATCTGAGAATAACACAGTACTTAAAATGTTTATTTCTGAATACACTTCTGAAAAAAATACCGAACATTGAGTTTGAAGAAACATTTTCAACAGGTCAGTGGCTAAGATCCTCTGGCTCAAGTTACTCAACTTTTAAATTTTTTTAAATTAAGTCTTTATAGAAGAAAAAAATGTGGAACACAATAAAATAATGTATAGCAATACTCATGCATTTCATATTTACTACTTTGGGTTTGTCTGCTTTGGAGTAAAGGAGGCTGAGGGGTGACCTCATCACTCTCTGCATCTTCCTGAGAATGAAAAGTAGAGAGGGAGGTGTTGATCTATTCTATCCAGTGACAGAACATGTGGGAATGGTTCAAAGCTGCATCATGGGTGGTTCTTACTGGACACTGAGAAGCATTTCTTTACTAAGAGGATGGTCAAGCACTGAAATAGACTTTCTAGAGAGGTGATTGATGCCTAATGCCTGCCAGTGTTTAAGAGACCTTTGGACAATGTCCTTTAATTTGCTTTATTATTTATTTTACATATATGTATATATATTATATTTTCTAGTAAGTCTTGAAGTGGTCAGGCAGTTGGACTAGATAAACACTGTAGATTTCTTCCAACTGAAATATTCCATTCCATTCTATTCCATTCCAAAACTCCTATTTTAAATTAACATAATGTCAACATTTTCAATTATGTTTCAACAAGGTTCATAACATGAAAGGAAACTCTTCATGCACAACAGATTTTCAGACTGTCTTTCACAATTTGCTTTCATTAAGTTGAGCCACTAATAGCTCTGTTCAGTAATGTCTATATTTGGTAAATGGGTATACTGATTTTCTATTACTTGGTGCTCAGTTAATAAAGAAATAACTGTGTCAAATAATATTTATGTTCTGTGAAAATTCTTCCAAGAAAGCATTAATATAAATTATGCTTAATAGTAACAACAAAAGGTAAAATGTATTTATGAAAAAATATTTATGAAAAAATATATTTATGAAATTTATAATGAAAAATTGAAATAAGACATTACATAAAATATGGTTTATTAAGTAATCGCTATTTACACTAAAACCTCTTTGACAGAACAGTAAATATCAATAAAAGAGTATTCTGGCATCCTATAAAATAAAGCAGGTAAAATAATTGATTTAATGCACTGGCATTTAATTGGTAGTACTGCTGAATTACTGAGTATTCCTAGGAATATTTAGTATCTCTGCCTAGGAAAACACAATCTGTAAGAACTTCTATGAAAATTAAATATATGTGAAATTAAAAACTAAAATAAAATAGAATCAATATAGGACAAGACAACTCATTTTAAAAGACAAAATAGAAAATCTTACCAAGTTAACACTGTAAATAGGAAAACTGAAAGAAGACATCCTTTCTAGGTATAGATAGGAAAAAGAGAGTTGAGGACTAGAGTGACGTGCATGCAAATATTAAATTGAGTAAAGAGCTATTTTAAAAACATGATATATATTGTCAGAGAAAAGTATTGTACTGTAATAAATTTTGTGTTGAAATAATAAGATACCTGATAAAATTCTGGAACCACACTCTAATAAAATGCAGTGAAATCGAAACCTCAGCTTTGTTTTAAGATGAAATGTAACCATTTTCTGAGTTATTCTATGCTGTGGTTGCTTTCTATTCTAGGGAATGGACTCTATGATCCAAGGATCCATTGCATGTTTAAGTTTTTTTTTTTTAGTTCCAGTTAGTGTTTTTTCTTCGTTTGATTTTGGTGGGTTTTTTTCCCCGAACATACTATTAATTTTGACATTAGCAATCACAGAAAGTAAGAGATATATTCCTGTCTCATACATATTCCATTTAAACCATCTTTTCAGCAAAACCTACCAGAATATTGTTGCCTTCCCTCTTTCTTTTTTCCCCAAGTGTTCCTTTAATACTGATAATAATAAATCCGATATAATTTCCATGGTGCTTATTACTAAATTCTTCAAATTTTATACATTGACCCCTTCTTCACATAGCACTACAAATCCTTTCTGAATTTAGATTTAGTTAGCAATTTGTTTTTATGTATCTCTGACAAAGAAAATCTCATCAAATGTAACCCCAAGTGCAGCATGTATTGACATATTACAGCAAGTTTTCAGGTGAATATCTGATTGTTGTTTTTCTTAGGCAAAACTAGTCATATAAATTAGAGAAGATAATACAATTATTAAATCCTCTGGTAATACTGTCACAAATATTAGCTGTGAAGTATGGAAAGACTTCAAGTGGTTATATTTTAAAATGGCTTTTATTGCTCTATAGCTTTGCATCATTTGATATGAAGGTTTAATTTAGATGTATACACAATTTGTTATAAGTGATTGGAAAACTCACCAGTAAGAATTTCAGATGAATCATTCTTACAATTTTCACTTCTATAAGTAAGCATTTACTTAGACATCTACTAGTGGGGAAACATGATTGGGCTTGTTCTCGTACTAGCTGAAATCCATTGATTTTGTTCCTTTTCCTGTAGGCTTAAACAGTGCTGCCATTGTGCTTGTGATCAATAAATGAACATATACTCTGATTAAAAACGTAAGTTTAATTCAAGTATTCTTCTTAGTATTTAGGTTGCATCTGTGACCTAATATTCAAAACTAATCTAATCTATTGTCAATTGCATCCCTATTTATACATGAATTAGAGTTACATCTGAGTTGTGCTTTGACCTTGTGTACAAATAAGAATGAGAAACATACAATGTTATGAGTAGATGAATAGGGTTTTTTATTCACAGTTTGGGGGGAAGAAGAATTGATTTAAACATCAGCACGTTTCTGCATGTTTTTAATAAAACGTCTTTCATATTTGAAAGAGTACATGTTTTGTAGCATTAAGAAGTGTAGGTTGAATCAGTATTTCAGACATCAGGCTACAGATGCATAATGGAATGTATTATTTCTCCACATTAGGGAAATCATAACACAAGATCCCGAACTTACATTAGATAGATGTGTTTGACAAAGTCTAGCACCAAATGTATTTATAAATGCAAGCAGCTACTAAAACAAAACTTCAAATTCTTCTGAGCAAGACACTGAAAATTCTTAGATATTCCTAAGCAGAGATGAATGTCTAATTTAGCTGCTACTAAATGGGGGAACAAATGGGTTCCATCAAAAAGCATACTAGGTGCACTAGAGTTCCAAATATATGCAAGTAAGGGTGGTCATAGGAGAATACTGCAGGTATGAGGTTAACTTAATTCCTGAAACGGGGCTGACTCCTCAGTAATGTTCTAGATTGCTACAAAGTTGATGAGCTGCAGAATTTAATAACAGAGATCATAAGTAGGTCTGGGCTTTAATATAACTCTAAGATCACCCTTAACTTTTTGGTGTAGACCTTGAAATCTATCAGACTATTTGCCCAATGAAAATTACAGTACCTCAGACTGTATATGATATGTGGTTTCCTGCATACACACTGAATAAAGCCTGTAGCAATTTTATCAGAAATGTTACTAGTCCTTCCTGTTATTTAGAATGGGGGTAGTTGAATATAAGCTCTTCACTGTGTTTCATATTGAAATGAATATAGAGCTAACTCATAGCATTTTAAAATCTGTCACTTCCTTGTATTGAAAAATAAATTCAGATTGCTAATTCTCCTTCGTGTAAGGAAGCCCATGATTATGAAAGCATAATAAAAAATCATGCCACTTCTTATGGAAGTGAAACTGGCTTGAAAGCTTTTACTGCTAGCTGTCATAACAGTTTTTAAATTATCAGGCCTTGGAAATTGGCTTACTGTCATCACAGCAGTCTACTACTATAATACCCATTATTTTAATTTCTTACTGCAGTTCCTGTTGAGAAATCAGCTATGCAAACTCTTGTTTTACATAAACTAAACATGATTATACCTATATCTTATAATGTGACAAGAATGACTAATAGCAGAAATTGAAAATTATATTAAGGTATCTTTGTATCTTGGGACATTCAACCTATCACATATTATAAAAGTCAGATTTTCTCTGAATGGATTTATTTGTTTCTGATTTAGTATGAGATATTGTAAAGTAACTTGACTGAAGTCAGGCAGTGTCTCATTCCCAAAATAATGGAGGGGAATAGAGGAGACAATCCTGGTATTATGACACATGTAGAAGAATTATCAACTCTATTCAGTGACAGATCTGTCATATTCTTCTGATTTTTCCGAACCCATTTGTATATCTTCTTTCCTGCAAGCTTCTGAGTCATAGTCGCAGTATTAACTTGGACTCCAGTGTTGTGATGTGCATGCTCTGCATGTTTGCTTAATGCTACACCTAAGTATCAAGCTGTACCTGTAGAAATAAGCTTCATCAAATCAAAAGTTTCTCCCTTATGTTTTCACCTTGTGACCAAGTTTATTGTCATCAGCTCTTATTCTTAGTTATCTGCTGCTCACTTGTTTAAATTCAAGAAATAATCTGAACTAGTTAGTCTAACAAGATAGCAGGAAAACAAATATCAAACTATATGATAGGTCTCTATGTGTTCAACTACTTTTTACTAGGCATTAAACTTGGTTGCAAAGAAGGTTGCTCCAGTTAGTTTCTTAAAACTGACTACTGTGAAAAACTGACTTTTCTTTTACTGTGTCATAGAAATGTTAACATTTGAAAAAAACAACATATTAAAGTTAAGTTTTATTTCACCTGTTCTGTGCCTCCAGTTCAGCATTCACAATGAGACAGGAGTGTCTTAGTACTTCTTGCACACACTTGCAGCTTACTCCGCAAAAACCTCTAAGAAGCGTTGGCAGTTAAAACTATTAACTCTGATATCCAAGCAGACAGAAGTCATTTTTTCTGCTGCTTATAAGGCTTTGACCTTCACTCCTTAAACAAAACTCTTCTGGTCTAAGTGGAAGTTTTGCTTGTGTAAGGACTATATATAGGACAAAGTAAACCTTCCTCCCCAACACCCTTGCACCCTGCTCCAAGCACTTTCTGGGAAATCCACATACTGATGTGCCTATACACCAATGCAAGCAGCATGGGGAAGAGACATGGGAAATTAGTGATACGTATAGAGTTGCAACATTTTAATCTTACTGGAATCATGGTGATGTGGTGGAGTGTCTTATGTGATTGGAGTGCTGCAATGGAGGGATTCAGGCCTTTTAGGAAGAACAGAGCAAGAAGTTGAGATAGAGTCGCCCTTTATATGAGAGAACAACTGAAATGCATGGAACTCTGTCTAGGGATGAGTAATCAAGTGAGAACTTTTGGGTAAGGATTAAAGAGCAGATAATTATGGGTGACATAATGGGTCTCTACTATATATATGGGTGTCCACTACAGAGCGCCTGATCAGGAAGAACAATTAAATGAGGCACACTACAGACAACCAGAAGGATCTTCACTTTTCTGGGTCCTGGTCCTAATGGGGTACTTCAGTGGGTCTAAGATGCCTGTCTGTGGCCAAATCTCCATGGTCAACCCTCCATGGAACAACTCTCCGCACAACAAGTCACCATAGGGACAACTCTGTGTGGGGACAACTCTAACCTCAGCCCTAATCCTAAGGCTGACCCTAAGAATTAGCCCTAATCCTAATGCTAAATCTAAGCCTAAACCTAACTGCAGTGGTTTCCTGTGGAGAGCTGTCCTCTCAGAGCATTGTCCCCATGGTGTATTGTCCCTCTAGAGGTTTGTCCTGTGGGTAATAATCCCCACAGACAGTTGGGTGCAAAGAGTTACCTTATGGAGATCTGGTCACAGTGAGTTGTCCCTTCCTGATTTTGACCACACAGATATCCACTGGAACAGGGACGTCACAGCAGGGCATGAACAATCCAGAATGTTCCTGGAGAGCTTCAGGGACAAAGGAAAAAAGTAGAGAGATCCTCTGCTATACCTCATACTTGGAAAAAAGGAAGGGCTTTTTGGAAAGTGAAAGCCAAAGCCAGCTATGTTACTGTAATATGACAGAGTTCAGGATCTTGACAGGAAGGAGCAAGGCAAAAAGCAAGGTAGCCATGCTAGCACTATACTCTTCAAGACTTTGGTTGAAATAATCCCATTGGATAAAACCTTAGTTGGAAAAAGACCCCAAGATAAATGGTTGATGTTGAAGGCTTATGTCCTGTAAACTCAAGAACATTCCATCCCAACAAGCAGAAAGTCAGGAAAGATGTGCCAGGGGAGTTGCATGGATGGTCAAAATGTTCTTGGCCAAATTCAGGTATAAAAAGGGAGCATGTAGGAAGGTGGAAGCAAGAACAGGTAACATGGAGGGAATACAGACACCCTGTATAAGCCTGCAGAGTTGCAAGTAGGAAAATCAGAGCCCAGGATCAGAATTGAAAACATATTCAG